>VSWD01000001.1:31988170-32716375 GCA_033119305.1 Pinctada imbricata | reverse complement strand
GATTGAACTCCACAATATAAATGTCTTCTCACTCCACCCTAACACTAAACGGAAACATAGGTCTAACGGTCAAAGACGAAACCAAAATTTCAGAAAAAGAGCTAGAGAACATCGTACCTTCAGAGTTCTACATATCATAGCCCGCAATGGCGGTAGATACAAACTGCTGCATGTTCTCACTTTAGTTCCAGCAATTCAATTTGTTTGCACAAGTTGCATTTTTAAGAAACACAAAAGATTCAGAGAAAGAAGGGGACCTCCAACAACACCTAGTTGACTAATTATCATTGTTGCATTCGCACAGAATAAACTAAATCCTGTCATTTAAAACACCTCCCCTAAAAAATCAAAGGTTTGGATCTTCTGAACAACTGTAATATTTTTCGGGATCATCGCGTACAAAGTACCATTTCTCAATATTTTGATACTTTAGGACCTCCTCTTATCTGGTTCAAATATAAGAGACCTATATGAAAGGATGTTTTTAACTACAACATAATTATTTCAGATCCTTAATTACTTCTATAGTATCCTGCTTCTTGAGAACGTGCAACGTCTAAATATCTATATAAACCAGCTGGTCATATCATTACAGGTGACTTTTCATTTATACAAGACAGGCAGCTCCGTGGTCTTCTGAAGAAAACGTGCATGTCTGGTCCATGCTGTAAATTTATCAGGTTTTAAATGATGCTATTGAATTTAAAGACGTTTAACATTTAAACTACTTGGTGAGTGTCACTGCTGGTGGACGAAGAGTCCCCGAGGGCACATGTAGCCAAGTTCGATCAACTTTGGTTGATCGTCTGTCTTTTCAACGCATTTGAAATTTTTCTGTTACAAAATTTCTTGAAATTTCTAAAACGTGGGTCCTGTAGCATCATATCCCACCCATTCTCCTACGTCTTTTGGTACATTTATGGACATAATAATTTTCATACTTTTCGGTCATATTACATTGTTTAGACTGAGGATCACTGACGAGGGTTTAGTACCCGAAACGTGCATGTCTGGTCCATGCTGTAAATTTATGAGGTTTTAAATGGTGCTATTGAATTTAAATACGTTTAACATTTGAACTACTTGGTGAGTGTCACTGCTGGTGGACCAAGAGTCCCCGAGGGCACATGTAGCCAAGTTCGATCAACTTGGGTTGATCGTCTGTCGTTTCAACGCATTTGAAATTTTCTGTTACAAAATTTCTTGAAATTTCTAAAACGTGGGTCCTGTAGCATCATATCCACCCATTCTGCTACGTCTTTTGGTACATTTTTGGACATAATATTTTCATACTTTTCGGTCATATTACATTGTTTAGACTGAGGATCACTGACGAGGGTTTAGTACCCGAAACGTGCATGTCTGGTCCATGCTGTAAATTTATCAGGTTTTAAATGATGCTATTGAATTTAAAGACGTTTAACATTTGAACTACTTGGTGAGTGTCACTGCTGGTGGACCAAAAGTCCCCGAGGGCACATGTAGCCAAGTTCGATCAACTTTGGTTGATCGTCTGTCTTTTCAACGCATTTGAAATTTTCTGTTACAAAATTCTTGAAATTTCTAAAACGTGGGTCCTGTAGCATCATATCCCACCCATTCTGCTACGTCTTTTGGTACATTTTTGGACATAATAATTTTCATACTTTTCGGTCATATTACATTGTTTAGACTGAGGATCACTGACGAGGGTTTAGTACCCGAAACGTGCATGTCTGGTCCATGCTGTAAATTTATCAGGTTTTAAATGATGCTATTGAATTTAAAGACGTTTAACATTTGAACTACTTGGTGAGTGTCACTGCTGGTGGACCAAGAGTCCCCGAGGGCACATGTAGCCAAGTTCGATCAACTTTGGTTGATCGTCTGTCTTTTCAACGCATTTGAAATTTTCTGTTACAAAATTTCTTGAAATTTCTAAAACGTGGGTCCTGTAGCATCATATCCCACCCATTCTGCTACGTCTTTTGGTACATTTTTGGACATAATAATTTTCATACTTTTCGGTCATATTACATTGTTTAGACTGAGGATCACTGACGAGGGTTTAGTACCCGAAACGTGCATGTCTGGTCCATGCTGTAAATTTAATCAGGTTTTAAATGATGCTATTGAATTTAAAGACGTTTAACATTTGAACTACTTGGTGAGTGTCACTGCTGGTGGACCAGAGTCCCCGAGGGCACATGTAGCCAAGTTCGATCAACTTGGTTGATCGTCTGTCTTTCAACGCATTTGAAATTTTCTGTTACAAAATTTCTTGAAATTTCTAAAACGTGGGTCCTGTAGCATCATATCCCACCCATTCTGCTACGTCTTTTGGTACATTTTTGGACATAATAATTTTCATACTTTTCGGTCATATTACATTGTTTAGACTGAGGATCACTGACGAGGGTTTAGTACCCGAAACGTGCATGTCTGGTCCATGCTGTAAATTTATCAGGTTTTA
This sequence comes from Pinctada imbricata, assembly GCA_033119305.1. Classification (NCBI taxonomy): domain Eukaryota; kingdom Metazoa; phylum Mollusca; class Bivalvia; order Pterioida; family Pteriidae; genus Pinctada; species Pinctada imbricata. The sequence goes on along the minus strand of VSWD01000001.1, from coordinate 32,713,923 downwards.
AATGATGCTATTGAATTTAAAGACGTTTAACATTTGAACTACTTGGTGAGTGTCACTGCTGGTGGACCAAGAGTCCCCGAGGGCACATGTAGCCAAGTTCGATCAACTTTGGTTGATCGTCTGTCTTTTCAACGCATTTGAAATTTTCTGTTACAAAATTTCTTGAAATTTCTAAAACGTGGGTCCTGTAGCATCATATCCCACCCATTCTGCTACGTCTTTTGGTACATTTTTGGACATAATAATTTTCATACTTTTCGGTCATATTACATTGTTTAGACTGAGGATCACTGACGAGGGTTTAGTACCCGAAACGTGCATGTCTGGTCCATGCTGTAAATTTATCAGGTTTTAAATGATGCTATTGAATTTAAAGACGTTTAACATTTGAACTACTTGGTGAGTGTCACTGCTGGTGGACCAAGAGTCCCCGAGGGCACATGTAGCCAAGTTCGATCAACTTTGGTTGATCGTCTGTCTTTTCAACGCATTTGAAATTTTCTGTTACAAAATTTCTTGAAATTTCTAAAACGTGGGTCCTGTAGCATCATATCCCACCCATTCTGCTACGTCTTTTGGTACATTTTTGGACATAATAATTTTCATACTTTTCGGTCATATTACATTGTTTAGACTGAGGATCACTGACGAGGGTTTAGTACCCGAAACGTGCATGTCTGGTCCATGCTGTAAATTTATCAGGTTTTAAATGATGCTATTGAATTTAAAGACGTTTAACATTTGAACTACTTGGTGAGTGTCACTGCTGGTGGACCAAGAGTCCCCGAGGGCACATGTAGCCAAGTTCGATCAACTTTGGTTGATCGTCTGTCTTTTCAACGCATTTGAAATTTTCTGTTACAAAATTTCTTGAAATTTCTTAAAAGTGGGTCCTGTAGCATCATATCCCACCCATTCTGCTACGTCTTTTGGTACATTTTGGACATAATAATTTTCATACTTTTCGGTCATATTACATTGTTTAGACTGAGGATCACTGACGAGGGTTTAGTACCCGAAACGTGCATGTCTGGTCCATGCTGTAAATTTATCAGGTTTTAAATGATGCTATTGAATTTAAAGACGTTTAACATTTGAACTACTTGGTGAGTGTCACTGCTGGTGGACGAAGAGTCCCCGAGGGCACATGTAGCCAAGTTCGATCAACTTTGGTTGATCGTCTGTCTTTTCAACGCATTTGAAATTTTCTGTTACAAAATTTCTTGAAATTTCTTAAAAGTGGGTCCTGTAGCATCATATCCCACCCATTCTGCTACGTCTTTTGGTACATTTTGGACATAATAATTTTCATACTTTTCGGTCATATTACATTGTTTAGACTGAGGATCACTGACGAGGGTTTAGTACCCGAAACGTGCATGTCTGGTCCATGCTGTAAATTTATCAGGTTTTAAATGATGCTATTGAATTTAAAGACGTTTAACATTTGAACTACTTGGTGAGTGTCACTGCTGGTGGACCAAGAGTCCCCGAGGGCACATGTAGCCAAGTTCGATCAACTTTGGTTGATCGTCTGTCTTTTCAACGCATTTGAAATTTTCTGTTACAAAATTTCTTGAAATTTCTAAAACGTGGGTCCTGTAGCATCATATCCCACCCATTCTGCTACGTCTTTTGGTACATTTTTGGACATAATAATTTTCATACTTTTCGGTCATATTACATTGTTTAGACTGAGGATCACTGACGAGGGTTTAGTACCCGAAACGTGCATGTCTGGTCCATGCTGTAAATTTATCAGGTTTTAAATGATGCTATTGAATTTAAAGACGTTTAACATTTGAACTACTTGGTGAGTGTCACTGCTGGTGGACCGAGAGTCCCCGAGGGCACATGTAGCCAAGTTCGATCAACTTTGGTTGATCGTCTGTCTTTTCAACGCATTTGAAATTTTCTGTTACAAAATTTCTTGAAATTTCTAAAACGTGGGTCCTGTAGCATCATATCCCACCCATTCTGCTACGTCTTTTGGTACATTTTTGGACATAATAATTTTCATACTTTTCGGTCATATTACATTGTTTAGACTGAGGATCACTGACGAGGGTTTAGTACCCGAAACGTGCATGTCTGGTCCATGCTGTAAATTTATCAGGTTTTAAATGATGCTATTGAATTTAAAGACGTTTAACATTTGAACTACTTGGTGAGTGTCACTGCTGGTGGACCAAGAGTCCCCGAGGGCACATGTAGCCAAGTTCGATCAACTTTGGTTGATCGTCTGTCTTTTCAACGCATTTGAAATTTTCTGTTACAAAATTTCTTGAAATTTCTAAAACGTGGGTCCTGTAGCATCATATCCCACCCATTCTGCTACGTCTTTTGGTACATTTTTGGACATAATAATTTTCATACTTTTCGGTCATATTACATTGTTTAGACTGAGGATCACTGACGAGGGTTTAGTACCCGAAACGTGCATGTCTGGTCCATGCTGTAAATTTATCAGGTTTTAAATGATGCTATTGAATTTAAAGACGTTTAACATTTGAACTACTTGGTGAGTGTCACTGCTGGTGGACCAAGAGTCCCCGAGGGCACATGTAGCCAAGTTCGATCAACTTTGGTTGATCGTCTGTCTTTTCAACGCATTTGAAATTTTCTGTTACAAAATTTCTTGAAATTTCTAAAACGTGGGTCCTGTAGCATCATATCCCACCCATTCTGCTACGTCTTTTGGTACATTTTTGGACATAATAATTTTCATACTTTTCGGTCATATTACATTGTTTAGACTGAGGATCACTGACGAGGGTTTAGTACCCGAAACGTGCATGTCTGGTCCATGCTGTAAATTTATCAGGTTTTAAATGATGCTATTGAATTTAAAGACGTTTAACATTTGAACTACTTGGTGAGTGTCACTGCTGGTGGACCAAGAGTCCCCGAGGGCACATGTAGCCAAGTTCGATCAACTTTGGTTGATCGTCTGTCTTTTCAACGCATTTGAAATTTTCTGTTACAAAATTTCTTGAAATTTCTAAAACGTGGGTCCTGTAGCATCATATCCCACCCATTCTGCTACGTCTTTTGGTACATTTTTGGACATAATAATTTTCATACTTTTCGGTCATATTACATTGTTTAGACTGAGGATCACTGACGAGGGTTTAGTACCCGAAACGTGCATGTCTGGTCCATGCTGTAAATTTATCAGGTTTTAAATGATGCTATTGAATTTAAAGACGTTTAACATTTGAACTACTTGGTGAGTGTCACTGCTGGTGGACCAAGAGTCCCCGAGGGCACATGTAGCCAAGTTCGATCAACTTTGGTTGATCGTCTGTCTTTTCAACGCATTTGAAATTTTCTGTTACAAAATTTCTTGAAATTTCTAAAACGTGGGTCCTGTAGCATCATATCCCACCCATTCTGCTACGTCTTTTGGTACATTTTTGGACATAATAATTTTCATACTTTTCGGTCATATTACATTGTTTAGACTGAGGATCACTGACGAGGGTTTAGTACCCGAAACGTGCATGTCTGGTCCATGCTGTAAATTTATCAGGTTTTAAATGATGCTATTGAATTTAAAGACGTTTAACATTTGAACTACTTGGTGAGTGTCACTGCTGGTGGACCAAGAGTCCCCGAGGGCACATGTAGCCAAGTTCGATCAACTTTGGTTGATCGTCTGTCTTTTCAACGCATTTGAAATTTTCTGTTACAAAATTTCTTGAAATTTCTAAAACGTGGGTCCTGTAGCATCATATCCCACCCATTCTGCTACGTCTTTTGGTACATTTTTGGACATAATAATTTTCATACTTTTCGGTCATATTACATTGTTTAGACTGAGGATCACTGACGAGGGTTTAGTACCCGAAACGTGCATGTCTGGTCCATGCTGTAAATTTATCAGGTTTTAAATGATGCTATTGAATTTAAAGACGTTTAACATTTGAACTACTTGGTGAGTGTCACTGCTGGTGGACCAAGAGTCCCCGAGGGCACATGTAGCCAAGTTCGATCAACTTTGGTTGATCGTCTGTCTTTTCAACGCATTTGAAATTTTCTGTTACAAATTTCTTGAAATTTCTAAAACGTGGGTCCTGTAGCATCATATCCCACCCATTCTGCTACGTCTTTTGGTACATTTTTGGACATAATAATTTTCATACTTTTCGGTCATATTACATTGTTTAGACTGAGGATCACTGACGAGGGTTTAGTACCCGAAACGTGCATGTCTGGTCCATACTGTAAATTTATCAGGTTTTAAATGATGCTATTGAAGTTTAAAGACGTTTAACATTTGAACTACTTGGTGAGTGTCACTGCTGGTGGACCAAGAGTCCCCGAGGGCACATGTAGCCAAGTTCGATCAACTTTGGTTGATCGTCTGTCTTTTCAACGCATTTGAAATTTTCTGTTACAAATTTCTTGAAATTTCTAAAACGTGGGTCCTGTAGCATCATATCCCACCCATTCTGCTACGTCTTTTGGTACATTTTTGGACATAATAGTTTTCATACTTTTCGGTCATATTAAATTGTTTAGACTGAGGATCACTGACGAGGGTTTAGTACCCGAAACGTGCATGTCTGGTCCATACTGTAAATTTATCAGGTTTTAAATGATGCTATTGAATTTAAAGACGTTTAACATTTGAACTACTTGGTGAGTGTCACTGCTGGTGGACCAAGAGTCCCCGAGGGCACATGTAGCCAAGTTCGATCAACTTTGGTTGATCGTCTGTCTTTTCAACGCATTTGAAATTTTCTGTTACAAAACTTCTTGAAATTTCTAAAACGTGGGTCCTGTAGCATCATATCCCACCCATTCTGCTACGTCTTTTGGTACATTTTTGGACATAATAATTTTCATACTTTTCGGTCATATTACATTGTTTAGACTGAGGATCACTGACGAGGGTTTAGTACCCGAAACGTGCATGTCTGGTCCATGCTGTAAATTTATCAGGTTTTAAATGATGCTATTGAATTTAAAGACGTTTAACATTTGAACTACTTGGTGAGTGTCACTGCTGGTGGACCAAGAGTCCCCGAGGGCACATGTAGCCAAGTTCGATCAACTTTGGTTGATCGTCTGTCTTTTCAACGCATTTGAAATTTTCTGTTACAAAACTTCTTGAAATTTCTAAAACGTGGGTCCTGTAGCATCATATCCCACCCATTCTGCTACGTCTTTTGGTACATTTTTGGACATAATAGTTTTCATACTTTTCGGTCATATTAAATTGTTTAGACTGAGGATCACTGACGAGGGTTTAGTACCCGAAACGTGCATGTCTGGTCCATACTGTAAATTTATCAGGTTTTAAATGATGCTATTGAGTTTAAAGACGTTTAACAATTGGATCTTTCCACAATGTACTGCATACTAAAACAGCACAAGTCTCCTAAAAAAATTCGATACATTACTAATTCAAGCAACTGCTCAAATACAATTTTGTTTAGAAATCTGACGTCAGCACTCACGGGGAAAAGGGAACACGTAGCAAAATATTGCGAAACTCTTAAAAACAGGAGAGATGAAAACTTATTTTTGTCTATCAAAAATTAAGGGGATGTGATTGGCAAAATCAAATTTAGAAATTGTCAAGCAATTACGATTTCTTCATACGACATTTCAACTATGTATACAACGCTTCCTCGCGACTAAATTTATGATCAATTGTCCAAACTCCTTGAATGATGCTTTAACCGAGAATCAAATTACATTTTGTATTTCTTTTCCATGACAGAATACAAATCATACAAATGTTAAACTTCAGAAGAAACTCCAAATTAAATAGCATCATTAATGAACACATAAATTTGCAACATGTACCAGACATGCACGTTTCAGGTACTGAACCCTCGTCAGTGACCCTCAATCTAAACAACGTAATATGGCCAAAAAGTGTGAAAATTATTATGCTCAAAAATGTTCCGAAAGACGTAGAAGGAAGGGTTGGAAATGATGCTAGAGGACTCACAATTTAGAAACTTTGATCACAGAAATTTTCGAATGCTTTGAAGAAACGATCAATCGAGGATAAATGTGCCCTTGGGGACTCCTGGTCCACCAGCAGTGACACTCACCAAGTGGTAGAAATGTTAAATGTCTTCAAATTAAATAGCATTCGAAACGTGCATGTCTGGTCCATGCTGCAAATTCATCTGCTCTTACATGTAAATGATGCTGTATAATTCGAAGACGTTTAACATTCTAAAACCTGGGTCCTGTAGCATCATATCCCAGCCATCTTGCTCCTTCTTTTGGTATATTTAGGACATAATTTTCACAGATTTTGATCATATTACAATGTTTTGATTGAGGATCACTGACGAGGGTTATTGTCTGGTCTTAAATGATGCCATTGAATTTGAAGACGTTTAACATTTGTACTACTTGATGAGTGTCACTGCTGGTGGACCAGGAGTCCCCGAAGGTACATGAAGCCAAGTTCGATCAATTTCGGTTGGTCGTTTCTTCAAACGCATTTTAAAATTTCACAAAATGTTTCAAAATTCTAAAACCTGGGTCCTGCAACATAGATCTCAGCCATCCTGCTTCACTTGCTCAACCGGTAAGTGCATACAGTTTGCCCCTTGGGATAAGATAACCGATAGAATTTGCCCCATACGATAGGACCGATAGAACACTCTATCCTATAGGATCGTATCCTTTCGGCTTTTATCGGTTTGTATGGGATTCTGTCGGTTTGTATGGGATCCTATCGGTTTGTATGGGATCTTATGGGCTTCTATCGGTTCTATGGGATTAATCAAATAGCCAATCATATAGATAATTTAATGATGAGAGTTTGATTAATTCATACTTAATATCCAAACATAAACTCGATTAATAATACTTAGTTTATTTATAAGTCATGTGGCCATTGAAAGGGTTCATATTTACGAATTAGTTCGGAATGTTGTTCATTCCGGGGTTCGCAGCCGTTTTCGATGGGAATTCTCACGATTTTGCTTTGCCTTCTCGACTTTGAGACTGAATAACGGTTAGGTACTTCTTTGATGTTTATTATTATTATTTTATCCTCATGCAGTTACTTACCTGGGCATCTATTTTTTTTAATTAAAAAAGAATGCGCATGAATGATATTGCTATGTTTGATCGCTAAGTCATATAAATATTGTAAAAGTATCTGGTAAATTGGTTTATTTATTTACTCATTTATTTTCATTATTAATTCTATACATGTAATTGCATGAGTTAATCCGATGAGATAATGAATTCACTAAAGATTTTCCTTTCGCGGACCACAGTCATACACAAATTGAAATCATGCCGCGCCATCTTCAGTAAGTTTGGTTATAATAACAAACTGATTAATTATGAGGCTCTCAAAAGGGTTTACTTACCTGCACAGGTAAAGAGAGTTAGAGAGAATGTGGGTGATTATTATATTTTTAAGTCCCTGATTTAGTCACTTTGATACAGTAAAAGAATCCGGTTGGTTTATTTTTAAATTTTCAATTTTGTTTATTTATTTTATAGGTTTTTCTTTTATATACATTTGTACGTATTATTCACGCAAATTCTCCCTTCTTGGAACTCATTCATTCAATGATTGAAATCTACCAGCGCCATCAAAGAATTAAAATTTCAAATATTAAAAAAGACTACTTTTGAACATTTTGAATATACGAATCATCTTTTTCTTACAGTATCGAATATTTCTTTAAATTCAGCAAGTCCGAACATAGGAAGTATATATATATATCTGATAATATTAATAAGATAAAAATTCCCCGTCGACGTACCAATTAGATAAGAGAAGGGAGGAGATCTCCAACAAGACCTCGATGCAGCATCAACAGCAAAACACCAGATGCAAAAATACAAAAGACGAGTACAGCACGAGACGGAAAAGAGACACACGACATGTAAATATCAAACAAAAAAGACTCCACATAAACCGACGAGGCCAATGGGCAACCAGTGCCGACTTTGGACGGCCATTTGTCACGCAAGTAGCAAATGGTGTGGTTATCTTGGATTACGTGCGCACAACCCTCTCACTTCTCCAATTACCCAGAGGTCTCGAAGAACGTACAATTGCGGTGTAAAACAACCTCCTCACTGTAAGATGACCTCACACAAACAAGACCGCGAAACGCAGAGGCCCCAGAAACACAGATGAATATGTAAATGGATATAAAAAGAGGGCATGCGTAATACAGTCAGTGCTCTTCCGGCTGTAGCGAGCTCATGTATGAAATAACACGAGGAGACCGACTGATATTCAGAGAGGACAGGTGGTCGGGGCCCTGTCTTCGCTAAAGAGGTTTGGACAGGGCCCGTCATGGAGTCCCTTCGTCACAGTCAGTCAGAGTGCAAGTCTCAAGGATGCGCTTGTACAAGACTGTAGATTAGTCAAGTACCAAGTCTAGTGTCCGTCTGGTAACATTAGGATCATATCTACGGTATAAAAGGCGTTTGATGATTACTAACATTCCAATACGACGCCACTCAGCGGAGGAAGTCTTTGTTTTCTAGTGATATTTATTTTCTTCTTTTTTTTTTTTTTTTTTTTGTTTTTTCTTTTTTTTGGATTATTGATCTTTTTCGAGAAACATAAATAATTTAATAAACAAAAGATATAAGCAGACTAATAGCACAATAAGATATAAATTCTAGCGCCCGATAGAAACCGATAGCGCCCCATAGAAGCCGATAGGAAACCATAGCGCCCGATAGGATAGGGAATCCGATAGAAACCTTTACTATATCCCTTAGAAATTGACCGATACAATAGGATAGCTGCCCCATACGATAGGATTGAAAATGTGCACTCACCGGTTGCGCATCTGTACGTCTTTCGGTATATATAGGGCATAATTTCCACAGATTTTGGTCTTATTACATTGTTTAGATTGAGGATCACTGACGAGGGTTAAATACTCGAAACGTGTATGTCTGGTCCATGTTGCAAATTTGTCTGGTCTTAAATAATGCTATTGAATTTGAACACGTTAAACATCATTTCAGAACAGATAAAGCTTCACCTTGTACCAAACATTGGACATGTAGTGACTTTTGTATTGCCTTGTCCTTCCTCTTTGACAACATTTATGAAAAATTTGATGAGAAACTCTACAAGCCTGTTGTAGGAATGCCCATGGTATCAATTGTGAGCCTCTTGTTGCAGATCTACTTTTATACACTTATGAAAAAGAATCTATCCAAAATCTTAAACAAGAGCCCCAGGGGGGGGGGGGGGGGGGGCACAACGCTCACCTGATACCCATGCACGCTCTAATTGACAGACTGACAGACTGACATTGAGTACTGATAGTGCCAGTACCAGGATTTTAGCCCACAACCTTTCTAAAATGATTTTTGCCGGATGCAGAGAAGTTTTTTTTTTCGGACTACCTTTAAAAGTACAAAAAAGAAAAAAATAGTCACATTTCAAAACAATAACTTTTTTACTGATTTGAAAAGACGGATAAATTGGTCCAACGTCATATGCCCAGCTAGTATAGTTCAATTATGCAACATCAAAAATAAAATCATATTGTAAAATTCCACATTAATGTGCAGCAGTAAAAAATAAAACAATGAAATGATTTCATAAACTAAGTTTATCTAAAATTTAACAGAAAACCTTTCATAATTTATAGCTTGCATGCCAGAAATTATGAAGCCTGTGTTTGTGAAACGAGAATGCCCCCGGCGGCATCTTTGTTAGTATAAACGCCATTTTCTGTTAAGTATGTGAGAGGTCAGGGTCAGCGTAATATTGGTATCAATGGAAAGATCTTGTCACAAGGAATACACATGAACAATATGAAAGCCCTGTCACTAACCATTCAAAAGTTATGCTCAATGTTAAAGTTTTTGAGAAGTACGTCAAAGGTCAAGGTTATGGTCATGAGATCAAAAATTTTGGTATCAATGGAAAGGTATTGTCATAAAGAATACACATGTGAAATACGAAACCTCTATCACCAGCTTCCATTAAATAGTTATGCCCAATGTTAAAGTTTTTTGGAAAACAGACAGACAAACAGACAGCAGACAGGCCAAAAACTATATGCTCCCGAATCTTTTATTCCAGGGGCATAAAAAACAAAGATGTTTCGGTTTTTCCTTTATTCACTGAAATATATGAATGCTTTTGAATAGTATTGATTTCATCTCAAATACATGAAACGTACAGTTAAAATCGTTTTGATCCAATATTTATCAATTCAAGTGAGTTGTGCAGAAATTGGGCCAGTTTGTTTTTCCAAAAAAGCAGTGTATGTTGTATCAAACCTCATGACCCAGTGAAGCCACTTGAACAAATAATTTTCAGTAAATATGCTGAAATGCGGCGCTTCTTGTGAATGTGAAAAGTTTACGACGGACGGCACGCTATGACAATAGCTCACTTGAGCTTTGCTCAGGTGGGCTTAAAACTGAAAAAGGGAAAAAAAATTTGTTGGGGTCCCGCCGGGGTTTGAAGCCACTCCCCATGGGTCCATTGGGCATGGAAAACATACATTATACCTATGTACAATCTTAAAAAATATTCCTAAAAAATCCTTAAGTGGATATCTTGACAAAATTCTTTCACTTGTAGGGTACCATGCATGATTATGTATGAAAATCATCCCTACCCTTCCTTTTTACATAAGAAAAAAATTCATAAAAAATCAAAAAAATAAAATTTAAGCATAAAATACATATCAAAGCATTAAGTAAGTTAAATATGATAAATATGTAGTAAATGAGTGTGTAAAATCATACACTTATTGAGTTATTTAAAGAAATAGTACAACAATGCGCATTTCTGACTAAGTCCGAAAAGACGATAGAATAAACGTTAAATAATGTGCATTAGCTTGCATTGTACAGCGCATAAACACGCTAAAGCAAACAAATCAACTTCGCACGATACGATAGGAAATAAAATGTGTATGTTATGTACGTTTATTGTTAATATTTGTATGATAATAAATAGTATTCGTTTTAGTTAAAAAACACACACATTTTTTCCGTATATCAAATCCGTGATTTGGAATCTATTATTTTCATTAACCATGTCGCCAAAAAGTAATAATAATAAAAAAAACTGTGATCTAATTGGCAGGGCACATTATTAATCAAGCGAGGCGAATTGACTGCATGGAAGTAAAACAAAATAAATGTATTTTAATTGATTTACATGTACATTTATGCAATAGTACTGATGTCATTTTGACAGAAGGAACATTTGAAGGCATCGATCGGTCAAGTTACTTTACAGGCTACTCTACACCTACCTTTGAGTTTTTTATCCTCCATTACAGTTAAATTATGTATAACGAAGTATATACATGCAATAGGTATATTTACTGTTCCTCAACCACGCATGCTTTCACTAAAGAATCCACAACGAGATCAAAACAATCCGAATATAAACAAGATAAACGGAAAAGAAATTCCGACCATTTGATTGGCTACCTGATACGATAGGATACACGTTACACGTTGCACGATACGATTCATGATACACGATACACGATAGGATATGATAGGATAGAATACGATATAATACACGTTAAACGAAATTATAAACGCACGATACGATACGATACACGCATGATTCGATACGATAAACGCAGGATACGATACGATTAAATTGACAAAAATAACGTTGTATGGACTGTACCAAGTTTCATCAAAATCCCTTCAGCCGTTCTTGAGAAGAAGTCGAAAATGTGAAAAGTTTACGACGGACGACGGACTACGTACGGCACGCTATGACAGTAGCTCACTTGAGCTTTGCTCAGGTGAGCTAAAAACTGAAAAAGGGAAAAAATTTGTTGGGGTCCCCCGGTGATTGAAGCCACTCCCAATGGGTCCATTGGGCATGGAAAACATACATTATACCTATGTACAATCTGGACGAAAACAACAACACTTGTATTGGACCATGAGAACTCATCAAAATCCCTTCAGTCGTTCTTGAGAAGAAGTCGAAAATGTGAAAAGTTTACGACAGACGACGGAAGATACGCTATGACAATAGCTCACTTGAGCTTTGCTCAGGTGAGCTAAAAAACCATGATGACTTGAAATGTTTCATTGCTACTTTTTAGGTACTTCCATATTATTCAAGGTACCTTGATGATATTCTTTCTATCGACAATCTTCTTTTTGAAAAGTATTTAAATGTTATTCATCCTCTAGAATTGACTCTTAACAAGACAAACGTTACAAACACAGAAACACCACTTTTAGACATAATTATGAAAATTGTTAATGGAGATGTTTATACAAGCGTTTATGACAAAAGAGATTATTTTGGATTCAACACAATAAATTTCCCCTTGCTTGACGGTAATGTTCCTAGATTACGGTTTAACCGTCATATGGCTTCTGCATTTCACAGCTCGTCCGGTATGCTACAGAATGTACTGATGTTTTGGATTTACAAATTACGAAGAAACTTTAACGTCAAGATTCCAGAAACTAGTAAAGTCTTTCTAGAAATTTTACAAAAATCATTGTCAACTTCTTTTGAAATTCGGAGCCATACAGGCAACAGAGTATATTACTTTGGGTATTTCATTAACTTAATAATAAGAAGGATAAAAGGTAGACATAATTTCATCAGTTCCATGACCTTTTACAACTGTTCCTGAGGAAGATGTCGACGGGTGTATTCGTGTTTCACAAACACATGTTTTATATTATTTTCTATTCATTTTATGTGCTAAAACAGTAAGTTATATAATAACACTTTAGAACCTGAAATAAATATTTGTCTTTGATACGAACTCTCGATACATTTCTAATTCCTTCGTGATCCTGATATCTTTCCTGCCAATCTCTTTGCACCTTACAAATATATTATTTTATGTATTTATTTCAAATCTATTGTTTTCATACAGATTCCTGCAATTCAATGTTTGTTTGATGTCCACTTTTGTTATGCAGAAGCATAACCTGTCAATAGTCATCTATTTCAACCACGAAAATTAATGGAAGATTGCCAGATCAATTAAACATGCCGAAAACTTATCTAGCAACCATCGGGTGATTATGTGGCAGTCGTCAATTAATCATGTCGCGTTCACCAGATATTCGTGGTTACTTATACATCTAGTTTCCTGGTACGGGGTGATACCAGGTCAATAGCTTTTATATTGGGCGATGCGAAGCCGATTTCTAATTTCTAAAACATTAATGGGTCATCTGGACGTCGCATTTGATTACGCTAAGACGTCAAAAAGGAAAGGTAAAACGTCACAGATGTTGGGTATAAAACCATATACTATGAGTTACCTAGTCATGTACCTGGTACGGAATGATGCTAGGTCACTAGGCTTTAGACAGGGCGAGGCGAAGCCGAAAAAAATCATTTACAAAACTGTCTCAAATTTCTAAAATCTGGCCTGGGTCCTGTAGCATCATATCCCAGCCATCTTGCTAAGTCTTTCGTAATATTTATGACATAATTTTCACATATTTGGCCTTATTACATTGTTCAGATTGAGGAACACTGGCGAGGGTTAAATACCCGAAACATGCATGTCTGGTCGTCCATGCTGTAAATTCATCTGCTCTAAAATGATGCTAATGAATTTGAAGACATATAAATATATCCATTGTATAACGCAATTTCGATGGTTATTCTGTCTACCTTGATCCTCCTTATTTTGTTAATTATGTCACCATAAAATGCAGGTTGTAAACTATCCAAAGTAATATACTCTGTTGCTTGTCTGGGTCTGAATTTGAAAATAAGTTGACAATAATTTTTGTAAAATGTCCAAAAAGTCTTTACTAGTTTGTAAAAGCCAAAACATTGACCTAAAATATAAGGCGCGCAATAAGATATGGAATTTTTGATTAATTGTGTAACTAGAAATCTGACTTTATCAGCAAATAGCAGACTATTGACAGGTTATGCTTCAAACATAACAAAAGTGGACATCAATCAAAGATTGAATTGCATGAATCTGTATGAAAAAATAGAATTGAAATAAATACATAAAGTAATGTAAGGTGTAGAGAGATAAGCAGGAAAGATATCAGGATCACGAGGGAATTTGAAATGTTTCGAGAGGTCGCATCAAGGACAAATATTTATTTCAGGTTCTAAAGTGTTATCATATAACTTAACGTTTCTTGCAGACGCCACGGGACAAACTAGAAACTAAATTACAGAATTTTTTTTCTTCTTCGGATGCATGAATGTAGGACATATAAAATGTGTAAGTGTGCGTGTATGATGATGAGAATGCAGTGAAAATGGAAGTATGAGGGAGCGTAAGCTGTATGTGTGAGGTACGAGAGGGTGTGACAATAGCAATGTGCTCTGATTTCTGTCTTTGCTCTTTTTAGGAAGTACACATACATGTACTAACAGCACACTGGCACCAATAACAATATCTAATCATCATGATATGCATATTAATATTTGTTGAAATGAAATTCGTAAAACGTGCATATAAATATATGACATACAATATGACGTACAATGTTACGAACGAAGCGTAGTCTAATAAGCCCGTTATTAGCTTTGATATTTCTGTCTCCAAAAGCTAGTGGAGGAACTCTCATCAGCTCTATTCTATGAAATCGTATCTGATACTACTTAAAGCTAGGTGAGGAATTCTCATCAGCTATCTATTTCTCTTTTCTTTCCTTTTTCTAAACGGGCAAAATATATTATTTATGTATATTATATTATAAGACTCTTTCATGGTCTTCTATAAAAGATACATCGGTTCCACCCGAGGGGTCTCAAAATCATGTAAAACCCGAGGCTTGCCGAGAATTTTGAGACCCCGAGGGTGGAAACGATGTATCTTTCATAGAAGAACATGAAAGAGTATTTTTCTCTCATATCTTCAGGTCAAAACAAAACTGAAAGAAAAGGGACGAAATTTGAAAAAAATGTCAAGTTGATCTAATCGCAAAAGTGTTGCGATATTCGAATTCAGCGCCCCCGAAAATGGTTTATTCTATAAGAATAAACTACGAATATTAGGCTTTTCAAAATGAAACACAAGAGTACATCGAAAAACGATCTTTAAATTGAAGTTTTATGACGACGTCACCGCTAGCTTGTTTGTTTTGCGGGGCTGAAATCATGACGTCACAATAGCGTAAACAATCGAAACAATAGCGTCACGTGATATGTGATACAACTGTCACATGATATGTGATACAGAAGTAGCTCACATAGCTGTATTTCATGGGCCTACTATGTAACACATACGCGGGTATGAGAGAAATATGTATCATTATCGTCGTTTCTTTCAAGAAATCATATAGTGTACAATTATAGATTGTTAATATCCAATTAAGAATGGTGCTATGATGATGACAAATGGCCGTGATGAAGTGTCCATATCTTCCAGATACTGCACAACTTTTTCACATTTTATCACTTACTAATCGCTACGAACCTTCTAAAGAAATGCATAAAACAGATTTAAAACACCATTGTATATGAAAACATATTGCTGAATTATTGACTTACTTCCTATATAATAATACCTAATATACTACTGTAACTGGAAGTGGACATATGAGTACGAGCCAAACATCTGAGTACTTAGAAAAAAACGGTTAGCACATAAAATGAATAGAAAAAATACAAGACATGTGTTTGAGAAACACGAATACATCCGTCGACATCTTCATCAGGAACAGTTGTAAAAGGTGATGAAACTCAATGGTCAAGGTAACAAATTGAATTTAGGATGTTTTGGTTTCTATAAAAAGGTATTGTCACCATTTAAAAAAATCTGAAACATCAAAGCCCTAGTATTAACAATTCAAAAATTATGGCAATGGTTAAAGTTTAAATAAAAATGTAGTTCAAACTTCAAGATCAAAGTCACAAGGTCAAAGATTTAAGTATTCTTATAACGGTATTTTCACTAGAAATGTAATTTTGAAATATCAAAACCCTATCACTTACCATTCACTTAGCATTCAAAATCAATGGCTAAGGTTAAACTTTATGCGGACAACTTGACAAACAGATAAACAAACGCAAACAACAAAAACTAGTTGCCGCAAGTCTCCGATTGCGGGGGCATAAAAACATACATGTACCTTCAATAAATTTGTATAGTATATAGATCTTATACATTTAGCCCTTTTGTTATGATAGAAAATTTTTCAATGCACGTAAGGTACAATTACATGATAGTCTGTTTTGAACCTAAGCAATTCTGATAATTTCAATAGAAAAAAACACAACATATCAATGGACTATTCAAATCTTTAGATAACTTTGTTTAACTTTAAACGAATTCTATTGAAAAGATTATTTTCGAATGAAATTAATGTATATTGCAAAGACATATTCAAAAGGATTGCTTTATGAATAGCCCGATTTTCTTTCTCGTTTTAAAGGCATTTATGGCAGATTTGAGTGATAAAAATATTGTGAAGAATTGGATGTCTGTTTTGATAGTTTTTATTCTAATCGTTGTTTGTGATGTATGTAAAGTGCTGCTATGACAATTATCATGATTCAGTTCGATATCTATCGCTTCCTAATTTTTTTTTCATATAAACAAAATGAAGCAAAATGAAAAACATTAAAACAATCTAATGGCTTCATTACAAGAAATATAATGTAACTGTGCCTTTTTGTTCCCAATTTTGTGCCCGTTAAGATGAGCATTGTAGCATTGACCTGACTGACAAAGTTAAGAATTGCTATTCTTCTTTCATTGTAAAGTTTGATGTCAGTTATGCCTTGGTAATAATTCTATGAGATAGTACAGCAACAATATTGTGACCATAATTTTCGTTAATATTGTTAGTGCATTATCGTTGTATTATCGTACCATACTTCTTTTATTATGTAATCTAAAACGTGATCCGCTGCTATGTGACAGAAATAATATCATGTTTAAAATAAGTGTGTCCCTCTCAATAAATTTGAAGCCTTACGTCAGAAAACAGTCTTATAATGATATATTGTCACGCAGATTAACAAGAGGGTATTCGGTCTAATCGGGACTGTGTCGCTCACCAGAGGAAAATATATATGTTAACTGTTAGCATATTGATTATGACATTCATAAACTTTTTCATTCCGTGTTATCCAAAACGCCACCATGTACATGTAGAAATGCGAAATTTACGTCTTTGTTCAACACAGAACACTTATGAGTTTTGGGGCATGAGAACTACCTACATTTAATTATTTATTAATCAAATTTCTCTAGTAAATGAGCATGAACTCACTTAAGCCAGCTGAGCACGAACAGCTTTGCCTATGGCCATTTAGATTCATAGACATAGTATTTACGTTGCCTACGAAAAATGCAAGAAATTGCTCATTTGAATAGTGCCTATAGGACTTTTACTTAAACAGATGTGTGTATCGGACTGTGTTTATTTAGATAAGGGGGTGGGACGTCTGCACGTCATCCGAATAATCCACCTAATAGATTCGCTATTTTATAGTCATTGGCTGCCCAGAGTCTACTCTTGAAGCACATGGACCCCTTGCCATACACATGTTTATGTCTAGTCATAAATATTTGGGTTGGTTTGCTTCTATCGTTTTGAGGTCAATTCGTTATTTTGCTGTGTCTCGTAGTCCTCTGTGAATGTTAAAGTTATTCTATTGATGCAACACTATTGTTATCTTCCTTTAATTTGTTGTCAATTCAGATTGATGCTACATGAGATCTTTTAAATAAATGTTCTCGTAAAATATAATGTGACGAGAATCACAGACACGATTAAGTAGAAAATGAATAATCTTGAATAGACAAATAAGACTGTATATGGCATGGGGTATCACTTAGAAGTCCTTCATAAACTTTCCATCATTACATTTCTATGTTTATTCATATCAAGGCTATCCCGTGATACAAACTCTAAAACAGGAGCTGGACGTCGATATACCCTTTTATTACCTCTCTTTAAATAATGTCGACGGGTTTTAACTCTATACCTTTGTATGGTGTTCTCTCTAGGAGAACATGTCTGCTTAAGTTGCATGTATCCCTGCGGGAAAAAAAAACAATTCGGATTCACGTACTATGCAAAAATCTGTTTACATGCAACAAGTACAGAAAGATAGACGACACTACGAAGAATAACGTCCGACAAGCTATACCTTTGGCAAACTAATGGCACATGTATAACACATTTTTTTATCTTTATCAATAATGTTTACCACTATTTGTTTCACGGTCTACGTTGTAGACGGTAATTTACATCTTTCCAGACGGTACAATAATTTTCATTGTGTAGCAATGATTAGATTTATGATTGAAGTAATGATTGAATGATTGACTTAGTCATTGACTGATTTCCACATGTTCCACGAGTAGATTTTTTTAGCTAGCAGTGAAGAATTATTCAATCATTGGTGATAATTGATTGATGACCTAACATTGCCGTGGGTTATTCAACTGCTCATCGGGCTACTCCCTGGGAGACAGAGGAATAACCCTTACTTGGTCTATTTCATAACATTGGACGAAATATTTTATATTTAAATTGATCACAATAACAAAAGGTGAAATATGATATTTATTCTGTGGTGTTCCACAGATGCTTTGAGTCTTTTAACTCAGCCAAAATATCCCTGAAGTAAAAAGCACCGTTTTAATTTTCAGTTTATATCGATTCATAGGTATTTTCCGTGAGTTGCTGATTAGTTTATTCATTCGAACAACTATTTACTTTGGTGAGCTCTTAGTCTGGGTAGCAATCCATGCTATATTGAAAGGATGAATAAGCAGAACAGGTTTAAATGTTCAATTGATTTTGAATTTTGTGATGGTTTGTCTCGTTGGCCATTTAGTAAGTGCACAAAATCAATGTTAAACTTTATCGTACATGTAGATGATTTAGCATCAGCAGAAACACATGTCAATACGTGTGGAATAAATACTACATAAGCATAATGAGAAATGAAGGATGTTACGTGACGTTTATTCTGTATTTCTTTCTAAAATTGACGTATTTATAAGATCATATTCAGAAATAATCAAGCCTTATGGTTATATGTGTATTTTTTCTGGTATTATTAAAAAAAGTCACCAATGATTAGAAAGATAACACAGAAAACATTGAGGGCTAAGTACCTACATGGACCAAAATAGAAAAACAAGAGGCCCTAGAGGCCACAAAGCTCACCTGATACTCACGTACTAACTTTAACTAACTGACAGCTAATTATCAAAAGTAAAGCCATGCCAAGCACCTGAACTAATTTTAAAATGTTCTAAGAAAGGTCAAGTTCAGTACCGAAAGGAGAAGACGAAGCAGAAAGCATTCTGATGTTTGTTCTTGTCCATAGATGTGAGAAAGACAACGACTGGTCACATTGATTATGAGCCTTTGGCTCAGGTGAGCTGAAAAAAAATATAAAAGCACCAACAGTATTTCAAAGTTCAGAGAAGATTCAATAAAATATGACAGGTAGTCTTCAAACCATTGAATGACTTAAATATGACAAATATGAGTAAACTAGTAAACAAGACCACGCAGAGTTATACAAAGAAACAGGTCAAAAATGGTCATTTCTGACAAAGTCGGAAAAAATGTCAAAAACACGTCAAAAACAACAGCACTTATCAAGATTAATATGTGCCTCGTTCCTGAGGAAGGGGTTTGTCGAAGGTGAATACCCCTGTGACCTACTTTTACCTGTGGTGGCGCCAGCTGTAGACAGATCTGGCCAAAAAAAAAAAACAACAACACTTGTACGGTACCATGAGTACTTCTTCCCTACCAAATTACATCAAAATCTCTTCAACGGTTCTGGAAAAGAAGTCCAAGACGTATGAAAATACCCCCCCCCCCCCCTTCTTGTTTGCATAAGATAAAAATTCATAAAAAACCCAGAAAAATAAAATGTTCATCCAAAATGAATATGAAAGCATTGAATGACTTAAATATGACAAAAATACAGTAAATGTGTGCACATAAACACATATTTATAGAGTAATTCAAAGAAACTGTTAAAAAATGAGCATTTCTGACAAAGTCCAAAAAGACGTCAAAAACACGTCAATTTCCATTGGTCGGATCTTTATGCCGAACACAACTTCTGATCACCTATCTATTTATATTGTATAGATACAATTAGATTTCAGATCCATGCAGTGGTTCCGAAGGAGAAGATTTTCGAAGAGGGGTATCCTATTTGACATTATTGGCCCCGCCATGGATCCACCCCTGAACGCATTTGGATCCCGAACACAATTTTTGTACGGAACCTTGAGTACATCATGTGTACCAAGTTTCATAAAAATCCATCCTTCAGTTCCAGAGGAGAAGATGAAATGTTAAAAGTTTACGACGGACTGACGCCGACGACGACGACGGACGGACGCCGGACGGATAACTATGCTGAGCTTTGCTCATGTGAGCTAAAAATAAAGCCATTATATTACAAAAAAATACAATGGTTCCTTATTCTTTATCGCAATTGGTTGTATTGGGTGAAATGGTAAGCCAAGGAACTTCAAATGTGATAATATTAAAACATTATACATGAGCGCTTAACACCTTCACCAGTATTCAAAAGAAAAACTGTTTTCTGAAACATGTGAAAAGTGTTTAGAAATTGACCACTTAATATTATCTATATGTTAACATCCTTAGAGGCACATTTTTATCCGGTGAGATTACGCATCTTTATGGATGGCTCTTTATCTGATTAAGGGTAAATTGATAAGCATCTTACCTCATCTACTTTGTTCTCAATCTCTTCAGAAATACAAATACTTCTCACATCGCCCTCACTGTTTTAACACTGTTTAGACCCAATCTATTTAACGAGCGAGCCGCCGTCGATTGCATGAAATCACACAAGCCGTTTAAAATAGTCATTATTTGCACGTATTCCCAAGTTAAATGTTTTATTCGTGTCCTTGGTTTAAATTTTCGTCAGAAAGAATATTTTCTATTCAACTAAAAGAAAAGTAGGCATAGGTAGACGAATAAGACATTTCGAAATTCTTTATTCATATATTAGAATATAGATAAAAAATGTTGAATGATCCAAAAAAGGTCATTTAACAAACGAAAGATAGTTATTGTCATGATGAAATGACAAATGTAAGTTTTATCTCGACTTATTTTTTTAGGCCCGGGACGGTTGCGACACCGCATATACATCACGGAACAATGGTGATTGACTGAACTTGTTTCAGACATAGTCTGTAATACAAAATGATGCTCAGTCTGATAATCACTATACATTAGAAGGCTAGACCACGAATCGAAAACGAATACCTTATACTATATTTGCAGACGCTCCTAGCATCTGAGCAATCCCAGTCGAAATGTGATCCTGATACATTCTTTGGCATTATTTTTAGATTTCCGTGCTCGATAGAGGCCGGTCAATAGAATGGTAGTTGACGAGAATTCATCGCGCTTTCTGATTGCGTGATGGTACTGTATGAATTGTATTTATACCGAACATGGAGTTCCATCACGCAACTCGAAACCACGATACATTCATGTGAATTGTCCATGCATGCTTGGTGTCAAGTTTCATCAAGGTGCCTAGACATTATTAGGCTTTTCTGCTATTTGAAAATTTAGTTATTGAAAGAAGAAAAAGAGAGGAGTGTTTGAGCTTCTGATCTTAACATTATAAATACTATAACGTGTGATTTGAAG
Source organism: Pinctada imbricata (assembly GCA_033119305.1). Taxonomy (NCBI): domain Eukaryota; kingdom Metazoa; phylum Mollusca; class Bivalvia; order Pterioida; family Pteriidae; genus Pinctada; species Pinctada imbricata. The sequence goes on along the minus strand of VSWD01000001.1, from coordinate 32,692,326 downwards.
AACTAGAGGTATACTTTCAAATAATTAAAAACTTTTACTTAGACATACTACAAATGTACTTCGTTGGGGTGTTTCGATATTTCCCTGTGGGTGATGCAGTCGAGTCTTATAGAAGAGTAACCAAGTCGATAAATTTTAGAATTTTATTAATCCTCTAGCTCATGCCTAAACTTGATATAAAACGAAGGAATATTTATTCATTATGGGTCATGTGATTTGACCTGTCGTGAAAATCATATGGTCAGAACAAAATCAATTATGTTTAAACAAAAACTAACTTATTTACAAATGGATAGTCGACATGTCAGAAATAAATGAAATAAATGCCATAATGTTTATTGGAGTCGAACAAATTTTTTTGGATCAAATAGATTTTGCTAATTTCAATTTCGTAGATAGATGTGCAAACATTCTTAGATAGATGGGTAAAATGATGATACTTTAATTTTGAAAATGTTAATTCAAACGTAAACATTTACGAAATGAAACAAACTTTTACAGAAAGTTTAATAGAGATGAATTGAAAAATTTGGGAATTACAGACAATGAATGAAAAGAGAATGATCTCAAGTATGAAACTGTCCCCCCCCCCGCCAACTTTGTGATTAGCAATGCACTGAAATTTACATGTATACTAAGAAATGTTACTAATATACTGCGTAGTAAAACACTTTAGAATTACAGGTAAGTAAAATTTGGACGATGGATATGAATGAAAAGTATTGTTTGCGACAAGCTAACATAATTCATTTTTGAAAATGGTACCTTCCTCTTTACTCTATATCACAGTGTAGGAACGCTCCTGTTCACGACCAGTAACTTTTTGGTGCTCTATTGTGAGTGCTGTTGAGATTATCGTCAGGATCTTCTTTAACTTATTTGTACTAAGTATATTTGATTGGTACCATACATATACGATAAATGCGTTTGTATTTGAATTTTATTGACTAGAATGACCGGAAACCAGTATATTCTCGAGTGTTATTATAATTATTTTGTTTAATACCCTATATTATGAAGTTGAGAGAGATTTACTGGAGTGTAAGGTGTCAATAAAATATCATAAGCACAGAACTCTTACAGGGGCTGTATAAAACCGCACAGTTCGTGTTTACTAATTTTTCATTACTAAAGCTTCATTTCTATAAATACACAATCAAGTCTGTGTTCGTGTTCACGAAGTACAAGTGACAAATATGGATAATGACCATATCCCTGTATACAGCACAAAATCGATAATTCAGAAAATCTAAAACCGAAGGCATACAAAATCAGGACAAAACAGGAACCAAAGCAAACATACAAAAACCTCCACCATATGAAAAGAAGCGAACTCCCAATATGGGAGTGAGACCAGGTGCCCAGGAAGAGTAAGCATCTCCTGCTTGCATGCAACACCCGCCGTTTCAATTCGGTAGAACTGTCACATCCGGTTACTTCCATTTCGGAAGACATAGAGTACAATATTTGGTTGGATCGTTCAAATGGTCTATGACAAAATATCATCCACCATTCTTGAGAGTGGGACATCATAGTGTATGACGAGTTCCCCATATCGACCGTAGAACTTCCTCAGTGACGATGTTAGTCGGTCACAAACATATCCCTGACTGAGAAGCTTATCTGCAAGACGCCTAGCTCTCAGAACAAAATCCATATATTTGGTACTTGCTCTGGCATAGCGTATTAATTGAGATATGAATACCCCATAAGCTAGAGATGAAGGAATGTTGCTACTCAGAAAAGGAAAGTTTGTAATGCTGAAATTGAAGTCGTCACGTTTGTCATAGAGTGAGGTGTTCATGTGAGGATCAGTGTCGTAGGACAACATTATGTCAAAATAGGATGCTGAATTATTTGTCTCAGTAGTTTCTTTGACTTCAAGCTCTGAAGGATAGATACTGCTCAGGTAATCCGCGAATTTTGGATTATTGATGGACAACACATCGTCTATGTATCTGTAAGTGAAGTTGAAGTCAGAAGCTAAGTATCTTTTCCCCCCAGAGACCAAAGATTGAATGAACTCAGCTTCGTACGAGTAAAGGAAAATGTCGGCAAGGAGTGGGGCACAATTGGTCCCCATTGGAATTCCGACAATTTGCTGGAAGACCTTTCCTCCAAACACCACAAAAATGTTGTCGATCAAAAAGTTTAACATCTGAATAATATCTGTTTCAGTGTACTTATTTTCAGAATCGGACTTTTCTTTTACAAAGTAGGTTTTGTCATAGTTCACAACAATAAATTTGTATTTGCGATTACCGTTCTTACTTGTAAACGCATTACTTATAATTTTTGCGAGTCTTTCTTTCAATTTAGAATGTGGAATGGTAGTGTAAAGTGTCGAAAAATCAAAGGCTTTGATCGAATGAACTTTACTAAAATGAGTGGATTTCAGATGTTCTAAAAGTTCCTTCGAATTCTTTAAAATCCACATCTGGTTGATACCACTGCGACAATATACTGTCGAACAATATTTTTGAAGCCAAGATTTGATTTCAGATAAAACTTTGGTGAGTTAGATCGATACAGATTTGGTGGAACATTTTGAGGAACCAGCAATGAAACGTTGTTTGTACGGATTCTTATGCATTTTAGGTATGCAGTATAAGTATGGTAAATCTAAATCTAAATTGTTAGTTTGGAAGCCAAAGGAAGCAAGAGCTGATTTGTGGTTATCTATTATTTCAGAGGCGGAAAGGTTTGTTGGGGTGTAAGTGGGATTTCCAGGTGTCGAATTTAAACCCAACTCTTTAACTAGATTATGTTATGTAAGCTTTCTCTAAATATGGAACTTGTCACAGTGGACATACCTAAAAACTCAAAATCACAATTGAACGATAGCATTTCACTGTATTCCATTGATTATATTCTTTAAGTTGCATCTTCACGACAATCCAATTCCATTAAATCACGAAGTACTCACTGCGATGAAGTATGAGTCTAAAGTAAATGTTCTATACTGAATATATAGCAGTATACCTTCTAGTGTTAACACGATATATGGATATTAAATTGACACATGTAAATCTCTCGCTTCGGAAATCGCAAAAAAAACTTATTACGTACAAAAGCGTTCCTACACTGTGTATCTGTTATGAATTTATCAAAACATGAGATATGAAAGCATACACAATATTTCGGTAAACATCGGAAATTTCGAAATACTACGAAACATACAGAAAAACATGTGCAATGATATGTTTTGTAGCAAAGCTCATTCTAGCGATTGGCTGATGTAGTACATTTGTATCGCTTACTCTGTCCTGAGCATGTAAAAAAATTCATATACTGTATAAACAAATAACAATTTCGGAAGTTTACCGAAATATCGTGTTTCCGAGAACAAGAAAGCATAAGAGGTTTAAATAATTCAAGTATATATAGATGTTGGAATGGAGTATTAGTATATAGACAGTACCTCAGACACTGCATGTATCAAATATATTGTTTTCATTTTAGTGCGTGGACATCAATGGCGGGTGCGGCTAGCCAACAGGGGATGCTTACTCCTCCCGGGCACCTGGTCCCACCTCTAGCTTGCTAGGGGTCCGTCGATGCTCAATGTGGTGCTCTATTGTGAGTGCTGTTGAGATTATCGTCAGGATCTTCTTTAACTCATGAATATATGAATATCATAATTCATTTTCATAAAGGATCAACATTATTTTCAGTTTTGAAATATTACGGAAGTGTTCTAACTATTCTCCTCGTCAGTGATGCTTCCATCTAAAGTGATTTTTAGATACAGCCAAAATTCATTTTAATATCGCCCTCTGGTTTTTTATTTTTTAAATCAAATTTGTGCAATTTGCAGGGAGCGCGCGACTCAAAATTCCCTGTAGGGTCGATTCAGTAGCATATCCAAATAAAATCTATGTTCAATATAGCAATATAGCAATGGAGGAATGGTCCAAAGATGTTAACCTCGTTTAATTTCGATGATATCTTTTAATGAAAGGACATGATCCCGAATTAGCAAAATAATGTTTATGACGTCAAATCGATAAAGGGCCAAAACAATGATTCTTTCAGGCGACAGAGCTGGAAAGAAGTAATTGATACACATGACAAACATCCATGTCACGGGGAACGAGTTTACCTGTTCAACACTGCAACTAAAAATAAGTGTTTAATTTTGATAATACGAAAGTGTTCCAACTGTATACCTTCCCGAAGAAAATTTCACACTAATTTATTATGCACCAGACATCTGCTTCGGATATTAAGTCCTCGTCATTGATGGTTCCATCTAAGGTGTATTCTAGATACATCCAAAATGTGAGGTAAGATTATTACTCTTACATATAAAGAGGATACGGTATATTATTTTTCGTTCCAATTTTTTTTTATTTCGCTTCTCTTTTAAGAACAATTTTGGTTCTATACCTTCATATTAAAATCAGCATTCCTCAGGAATTTTCAATTTTATAGACTGATATCAATAGGGTATAACCTATGGGGATGTGGTACTTTTAAAAGATAGATCGATGTAGAAGGATTCATATATGTTTCCTGTTATTTTAATGAGATTAAGTGTTAAAATACAAGAACTTGTTTTCATGTAACACTTGTTTATCATTCAAACACGGAAATCAACTGACGTATAATTGAATAGGAAACAATCAAATAAGCTTGTCCTACATACGAATGAAACGTTTTCAAAGTAAAAGTTTCAGTAAGAACAGGGAGTCTTCACTTATTGGATTTGAAATTTGACTGCTAACAAAATGATTAGTACGTTTTATCTACATGCCGTATCATATCTATTTACATTTTGGAGGCATTATGAATGCTCTCATCTGATATCCTTGGTGAAGGCGTGCCCTTTGACGGAAAGACAATGGCTTGACAGAGATGATCAGTGTCAAAAGAGAGAAAGATATCATTGCATATTTGTAAACAGGTCGCACCTAGGCGAAGTTTGTATGAATGAAAAAGGATTAAATAGCCGGTGTAAGTATGATTTATGTGCATATAGGTAGATATCACAATCATTTTACGTTATAAACCGAAAAAGTGCTAAAACAATTCTTCAACATGCATGTACCTGGTAAGTTGAAGTTTTGAAGATGAAATGTTTATCTAATATGAACAATATGTTTATACTTCCAAAGACAATTCATCTTTATCAAATATGTGGCAGTCCAAAACCCTTTGATCATGTGTTTATTACTTTTGTATTTTGATACAAAAGTAGCATTTTAATATTTTTGGCAAAATGTTATCGTGCATAATGAAATTACGACGAGTATAATGAAACTGTCCCATTACTCAAAACTCGACTTATAACTAATTTAAAACTAGCGATCTATATTTTTAACGGGAAAACTTTGGACTCATTGTAACGAATATATGCAGCCCAACAGACTAGATCAATACTGTTTAAACATATCATTGCATAACTTCAAATATATGTATATCGATTGTCACAAAATATACAGCACAGCATGTCATAAAGCTTTAACCTCTAGAGTATATAAAAGTCCATTTTAGCACTATTTTAAGGGAACAATCATTTGATTGGGGGGAGGGGCCAGAAATACTTTTCAACAAAAAATTCTGGTTCAAGAGTTAAAGGATAAAAATTTTCCGGCCCGAAGTGCCAGCCAAAACCAATTTCCGGACCATGTAATTGAGTCCTCCTCATACTACCTTTACCTTTTTTGTGCCATAAACTCAGTACAAATAGAAATGAAACAAAGGAATGAAATCGAATTCAAATGTCATTAGCACCATATAGCTATGGAGGGTAGGAAGAGTCATAGTCTTAACTTAATATTCTTATTCTATTCTAATATTTTTATTTCAATTGTTAATATTCTTATTCTATTCTAATATTTTTATTTCAATTTTTATTGTTTTGCCCTTTCATTTCCACGATTCCATTACTACCTTCCTATCTTGTAATTCTTTGTTTTCAATTCCAATTCCAATATTCTTATTCTTTGACTATATATATATATTAGTTTTATCTTTTCCCTTATTCACATTATTTCGAAATCCAATTCTGATTTTCTAAATTTTCTAATTTTAATTCTAATAATTTCAATATTCTATTTCTAACATTCTGACATTGTAATTCTAAAATTCTGACATTGTAATTCTAAAATTCTAACTTCTATATTCTTACAATTTAACTCTAGTTTCTTATTCTTATTGCACGGATCTAATTCGTGTATATATGTGTAAATATGATACTAAATTTAAAAAAAAACCCGAAACTTCAATTGAAATGCGTACCAAATACAAGATAATCAATGGAAGAATTTTGACCCTTTTAACCCTGTTGCATTTTTACGACATTTTGACACCAGGGGGCGATTGCGTTTGGTGCGTACATGTATATGCAATGACGGCTCCCCTTTGCTTTACGACATAATTTCTGTTTAGGCCTTTTCTGTAAGTGGTACCCGGATACGGACTCAGACTTCAAAATGACAGACTGCAATTTAAGAATTTTTTAGAATAATTCTCAGCTTGTTTATGTTATTAACCGTAATATACCTCGATGAATTCATTGCCACATATATTCTGAAGATTCTCATATATGACATTTGCTAATAAATTGTTTATTCTGCTGTAAATCCGACGACCGAGTTTACCTACCACACTAGAACTAGTACTTGGTGGGCGCGGACTTCCGGGTAAACACTACGTACATAACGTTCGAATAAAAGTTTTTTTCTTTTCTAACCAGCATCAGCTGATTCAGACAAATAACAATATTTCATTTAAATCTTCAAATAGTCATGTTCATAGAAATTTCGAAAATTAATATTTTGCACATTTTGCGCAGTCATAATTAAATCGGCGACCGATTTCGAAATAAATTACACTGCTTCGGATGCCTACGTCAGGACATTCGGTGAAATGATTTTAATGGAAATCAACTGAAATTTCAATGAAATGAGTTAAAGAAGATCCTGACAATAATCTCAACAGCACTCACAATAGAGCGCAAAATTAAACATCGACGGACCCCTAGCAAGCTAGAGGTGGGACCAGGTGCCCGGGAGGAGTAAGAATCCCCTGTTGGCTAGCCGCACCCGCCGTCGATGTTTATGAAGCATGGAAATGAAAATATAAAAACTTCATGCACTGTCTGACGTTATGTCTATGAAAGTCATATTCCATGTTAAAAAAGAGAGTCGGGTTCTTGAAAACCATCTTAAGGGCTTAGAAGAAGAAGGGCGATGATGATAGCCCTTGGGGGAACATGGAACACTGCAACCCTCTATCCTACCCTAGCTAGCATGCGCGGATCCAGCATTTTTGGTCAGAGGGGGTCAAAAATTGTAGGAAATCTACCTATCATGTAGGTATATTTCGAAGCACATCATGGAGAGAGGGCAACGTGTGCACTAGGGATTTATTTTTTAGGGCGGGTATTGTTAGCTTTCCATTCACGTTTATTTTTATGAAGAATTGGCGAGCGAAGCGAGGCTGCATTTTTTTAGATATGAAATATCAATTTGTCTTGATTCGATCGAGAGTATTATTTATAACATTGGATATTTGAATCCTCATATCGGCAGGCCGCGAAAATTTTGATTAATTCACATTTTGTCTATATTTCATGAAAATGAATAGATAAGTCATTTTCCAAAATAATATGACATCTTAAAATGACAAAACCTTGAAAAAGATGAGAAAGGTTACGTCCTATGAAGTAAAGGACTGTTTAAAATACGAGTTCATGAGACCAAAGACAGTTATATAAAATTATTTAGTATAAAAAATTGAAAATGATTAAGGCATTTTGCAGAAAAAACAATTGTGTATTTGTAAATGGCGAGCAAAGCGAGCCGAAATTTTAGGTTTCAAAGCCTTTTATGTGCTGCAACCTAGTGTTGTTGGAGATCCCCTCCTTTCTTCATTGTTCTTAGACCCCAAACTGGACCTCATCTCCGAAAATCTCAGGATGGGGGGAGGGGTTCCAGACCCCTCCCCCCCTGGATTCGCACATGGCTAGGCCTTTCATATTTTACACATAAGGAATACTTCATTCTGTTACCATGACTTTTGACCTTGGGACATTAGCCCTAAATGTATAGCATTTTATAGATTAACATGATTTAGATGTTTGAAAGCAGATTCAGGATATTTCTTTCATATCAATGGTTCTCTTCTTATATTTCATATACACATTTACCACAAAGGATGCTAGTACTTAGGGGTTATCATGCGTGTGTTTTACAAAAACTGACAGGGTGTCGGCGAATCACCTGTCAGAAATTGAGTTTTACCGCGAGGCGTTAGCTGAGCGGAAAACGGATATTTCTGACAGGGGATTCGCCGATACCCTGTCCGTTTTTGTAAAACATCAGTATGGTAACCCTATTCTAATGTTTTGGTCAGCTAGAAGCTAGAAAACGTCTGCTTCTAACGATGACGCCATAGTAACACATGACATCAAAACAGGAACCAAAGGAAACAAACAAAAACCTCCACCATATGAAAAGAAGCGAATTCCCGACATGGGAGTGAGACCAGGTGCCCAGGAAGAGTAAGCATCTCCTGCTTGCACGCAGCACCCGCCTGTTCAATTCGGTAGAACTGTCACATCTGGTAAACCCCATTTTTGAAGACAAAGAGTACAATCTTTGGTTGGATGGTTCAAATGGTCTATGACAGAATATCATCCACCATTCTTGAGAGTGGGACATCATAGTGTATGACGAGTTCCCCATACTTCCTCAGTGACGATGTTAGTCGGTCAGAAACATATCCCTGAGTGAGAAGCTTTTCTGAAAGACGCCTAGCTCTCAGAACAAAATCCGAATATTTCGTACTTGCTCTGGCATAACGTATCAACTGAGATATGAACACGCCATAAGCAGGCGATGAAGGGATGTTGCTACTCAGAAAAGGAAAGTTTGTAATGCTGAAATTGAAGTCGTCACGTTTGTCATAGAGTGAGGTGTTCATGTGACTATCAGTGTCGTAGGACAACATTATGTCAAAATAGGATGCTGAATTACTTGTCTCTGTAGTTTCTTTGACTTCAAGCTCTGAAGGATAGATACTGCTCAGGTAATCCGCGAATTTTGGATTATTGATGGACAACACATCGGCTATGTATCTGTAAGTGAAGTTGAAGTCAGAAGCTAAGTATATTTTCCCTTCAGAGACCAGAGATTGAATGAATTCAGCTTTGTACGAGTAAAGGAAAATGTCGGCAAGGAGTGGGGCACAATTGGTCCCCATTGGAATTCCGACAATTTGCTGGAAGACCTTTCCTCCAAACACCACAAAAACGTTGTCGATCAGAAAGTTTAACATCTGAATAATATCAGTTTCAGTGTACTTATTTTCAGAATCGGACTTTTCTTTTACAAAGTAGGTTTTGTCATAGTTAACAACAATAAATTTGTATTTGCGATTACCGTTCTTAATTGTAAACGCATTACTTATAATTTTTGCGAGTCTTTCTTTCAATTTAGAATGTGAAATTGTAGTGTAAAGTGTATACAGGGATATGGTCATTATCCATATTTGTCACAGAAATCATGCTTTACAATCAGGTAAAATTATAATCTGTAATACATTTGCAAGATAAGGGCCCGGGAAAATTCATTTTCTTAAACACGTGTTTTCAGACAAAGAACTGAGGCTAATTAGGGAGTCTTCCACAGTAAGGGGTTCGAAAAGGACACCATGAATTAAATGTTTTTGATAGCTATAATGAGTTCTCCCCCAACACCTACATGGTCAATCACTTATACATTTGTAATCACTTTTTTCATTTTATTGATATAGATGCACACTTTCTTTATAAAAAAGAATATTTCCCAAAAAATGTACGGAATAATGTCGTAATGCCTCGCGGTACCTTCAAATTTCTACTATAATATACTATTTCGAGCGCATGTTTACACCTTATTCTATGTGATATGCTTGGATAAGCATGATATAACCATATATTTACTTTACTAAGCATGCAGTTTATGAACATATTATATAGCCCTAGGGTAAGAATGAGCGTCAAAGGATGAGGTCAGAAAATATACTGTGAACAGTAAACTGAAATACCTTATAGTCACATGAGAAATATTTCAGCCAATCGGTAATAATATGAACGGGAAAAAAGTTAAAAATTCATTCTTGGAGCGAGGAAAACGCTTTTCAGTTTTAATATTAAAACCTTTGCTATTATCTCCTGATATTAATTAATATTAATGATGTTTTACACAATTTTTGAGCGGATGATACATGTTTTTTTTTCTGTTCTTTACAAAAAGAAATGTTTCGTTAGTATGATTTGATGTGTGATATCCTATAAAATTTCATTTATATTGAAATCAGACGGATGCCCGTACGTAGATGTAACGGATGATCCAGAACTAACAAAGGCACTTCAATTCTTCACCTGCGAAGCAGAGAGTGGATGTCCATCGAAGACTGAGACCGAATTTTGGTGGTCAACTGAATTATATAAATGTAAGGCTCGTGTATGTTTAATATAGGTAATGTATGCCAAGATGTACTTTTTTTGCAATTCTTTCGTTCTTGTCGTGGCTATAGGAGATCGTTATGTTTGACTTTATTTTTTATTATTATGAGAAAAATGAAAATTAATATGAATCATGAGTGCTAATGAGTGCTGATGTTGAGTGTTGCTTATTTGAAGTATTCAAAATTCTGCTGGCAAACAAATATACAATTTACGTTACTTAAACACGGAAGTGTTCCAACTCATTACCTTCTTGAAGAAACATTTTAACCAATTTTGTTATTTAAATGCACCATACACTTGTTTCGGCTTATAAATCCTCATCAATGATGCTTTCAGCGAAAGTGATTTCGATACACAGCCAAAATTCATTTCAGTAGCACCCTCTGGTTTTATTCTTTGAATTCAAATTTGTGCAATCACTTCGCAGAGAGTATGAGGCTTCATTTTTCCTGTAGGGTCGATTCAGCTTCATAGTTAAATAAAATCGATGACCAAATTAGCATTGGAGGGATGGTGTTCAGATGTTGCACTCCTTTAATTTTATGTACGATTTTTTAGTTTCCAAAAAAGCAAAATAACCTATATATGATGTCTTTTCGACATTTTCGCCTTCTCCTCCAGATAGGTTGAATAGATTCTGACGAAACTTGGTACGTATAAAGTAATAAGGGTCCCCTACCAGTGTTGTTGTGTTGCTGTTTTTCGTCCGGATCCGTCAAATGGTGGCGCCATTACAGGCAAAATAAGGTCACGGGGGTACCCTCCTTTGACAAACTTCTATTTCAGAACGGAAGCACGTATTGACAAATCGAAAGCATCAGGATGATCTAAAGAGATGTCTTAAAAAGTAATGCTATTTTTGGTTCAACTCCGAATTCAAATTTTTGACGCGTTTTTTACGTCTTTTTGGACTTAGTCAGAAATGAACATCTTTGCGCTATTTCTTTAAATAGGTCAATAATTGTGTGATTTCACACACTCACTTACTGCAAATTTATCATATTTCAGTTACTAAATGCTTTGATATGTATTAGATGCTATTTTTTCATTTAATGATTTTTTTTCTTATGTTAAAAGGAAGGAGGGATGGTTTTTATACATTTTCTGCTTCTTTTCTATAACCACTCTTCAGATTTTTTATAAAACTTGATAGGTATGAGGTACTCATGGTTTCCTACAAGTGAAAGAATTTTGTCAAGATATCCAATTTTGGATTTTTAAGGAATGTTTTTAAGATTGTACAAAGGTATGTCTTCCATGCCAAATGGACCCAAGGGTAGTGGGTTCAAACCCCGGCGGGACCCCCAAATTTTTCCTTTACCAATTTTTCTCATTTTCTTGTTATATTTATTGTTAGAAATGAAATTGTGATAGAATTTCGTCAAAATATCAACTTCAAGGTGTTATTGGCACGCATAAAAAGAAAAAGGGGGCAATGCATGTCTTTTTTGGCAAATTTCACTTTTTAGCTCACCTGAGCGAAGCTCAAGTGAGCAATTCTCATCTGTCGTCTGTCGTCCGTCGTCCTTCGTCTGTCGTTAATTTTTTAACATTTTCGACCGCTGCACGGAATTGCACGAAACTTTAAAGGAAGCAAGTACTCAATGCCCTCTATCAAGTTTGCGTTTTTCGAGCCGATCGGAAATCCAAGATGGCCACCACAGGTTCTGATTGACTGACACAGTTTCGACTTCTCCTCTGAAACCGCTGCACAGAATTCCATGAAACTCCACGGACTGTATTACGCACGTCCTCTTTTTATATCCATTTACATATTCATCTGTGTTGCTTGGACCCCTGTGTTTTACGGTCTTGTTTGTGTGTGGTCATCTAACAATGACGAGGTTGTTTTACACCGTAATTGTGCGTTCTTCGAGACCTCTGGGAAATCGAAATAGTGGGAGGGTTGTGCGCACGTAATCCAGGATAACCACACCGTCTGCTATTTACGTGGCAGATGGCCGTCTTATGTGTAGTCTTTTATGTTTCATGTTTCTATGTTGTGAGTTGGTGTTCCTTGTCCCTTTTGAGTCTCTTTCTGTGGGTATCTATTCTGTGTTTTTTGCATGGGTGTTTTGGGATTAAACTGTGGGTGCTGCAACCTAGTGTTGTTGGGAGATCCCCTCCTTTCTTTTCTACAGGAAGTAAGTCTTCAATGCCCTCTACAAAGATTGTATTTTTCGAGCCGATCGGAAATCAAATATGGCCGCCACAGGCTCTGATTGGCTGACATATATCCGACTTTTCCTCTGTAACCGCTGCAAAGAATTTCACTAAACTTAACAGGAAGCAAATACTCAATGCCCTCTACCAAGTTTGTGTTTTTCGAGTTGATGGGAAATCCAAGATGGCCGCCACAGGCCCTGTTTCGCTGAAACATTTTCGACTTCTCCTCTGAAATCGCTGCACAGAATTTCACTGAACTTCACAGGAAGCAAGAACCCAATGCCCTCTACTAAGTTTATGTTTTTTGAGTCGATCGGAAATCCAAGATGGCCAACACGGGCTCGGATTGGCTGACATATTTTCGACTTCTCCCCTGAAACCGCTGCACAGAATTTCACGAAACTTCACAGGAAGCAAGTACTCAATCCCCTCTATAAAGATTTTATTTTTCGAGCCGATCGGAAATCTAAGACGGCCGCCACAGGCTCTGATTGGCTGACACATTTTCGACTTCTCCTCTGTAACCACTGCACGGAATTGCACGAAACTTAACAGGAAGCAAATACTCAATGTCCCCTACCAAGTTTGTGTTTTTCGAGTTGATGGGAAATCCAAGATGGCCGCCACAGGCCCTGTTTCGCTGACATATTTTTGACTTCTCCTCTGAAACCGCTGCACAGAATTTCACTAAACTTCACAGGAAGCAAGAACCCAATGCCCTCTACAAAGATTGCATTTTTCGAGCAGATCGGAAAATTCAAGATGACTGCGACATGCTCTGATTGACTGACACATTTTCGACTTCTCCTCCGAAACCGCTGCACAGAATTTCACTAAACTTCACAGGAAGTAAGTACTCAATGCCCACTACCAAGTCTGTGTTTTTGAGTCTATCGGAAATCCAATATGGCCACCACAGGCTCTTATTGGCTGACACATTTTCGACTTCTCCTCTGAAACCGCTGCACAGAATCTCTTGAAACTTCACTGGAAGCAAGAAATGAGTTCCTTCTACCAAATTTGTGTTTTTCAACCCGATCAGAAATCCAAGGTGGCCGCCACTGACAATGATTGTTTAACACATTTTCAACTTTACCTTTGAAAACGCTGCATACAATTTCACAAAACTTCACAGAAATCAAGTACTCAATGTACTCTACCAAGTTTTTGTATATCAAGACGACCAGAAATCCAAGACGGCCGCCACAGGCTTTGATTTGCTTACGCATTTTCGACTTCTCCTCTGAAACCTCGGCGCAGAATTTCATGAAACTTCACAGGAACACGTAATCAATGTCCTCTACGAAGTTTGTGGGTTTTTTTAGCCGATCGGAAATCCAAGACGGCCGCCACAGGCTTTGATTGGCTAGCACATTTCAAACTTCTCCTCTGAAACTGCTGCACAGAATTTCACGAAACTACACAGGAATCAAGAACTCTTTGTCCGCTACCAAGTTTGTGTTTTTCGAGCCGATCGAAAATCCAAAATGTCCTCCATAGGCTCTCTTTTGATGATACATTTTTTACTTATCCTCTTAAACTACTGCACAGAATGTCACCAAACTTAACAGGAAGTTAGTACAAATTGTCCTTCTCAAAGCTTCACTAAAAGCTATTTCCTTCAGGTCTTATACTGACTTTAATTAAAAACATACATACATTCTCCTCAGGTCAGGGCTGTGGCACCCTTGGGCCTCTTGTTTACAGCACCCCTCCATCCTCATCGAAAAATTTCCAATTTTTACATATTTTCAATTTGTACCGTAGATTGCATAAAAGATAAAATCGAGTAAAAAGTTGAATTTTTCACGATTACTGGTCATAATTTTATTTATTATTTATGTTAACAATGTTAATACATTTCCAATATTTTTTACGAATTGTGTGTCACCTTTTTTCAGTACTGTTCACTAGTCAAAATTATGGAAAATCCCCGCGAAAATGTTTTCCTGTAGTTACACCTTGAGTACTGTAATATTTTTCAGGAGATTAATAGAATCTTTTGTGGAAACGAAATAATCTTAATTTAATGACATGTTCTTGGAACACTTGCATACTTAATTCATATACTCAGCTCAAATTTCCTCTGTCTTAGGTGAAGCAGACGGACACTTCATGATTCATCAGAGTTCTTGAAAAAAAAAGTCTAATTAGGAAACTCTTCCTGTGGGTTGGGAGAATGCATAGGACATTTGATATATCTGTAATTCTTGGAGAAAAATCATTCAGCAGACAGCTAACAACTTGTGTAAGTAGAAGACCTACGACTGGGCGATAGAACAGTAAAGAACATCGTCGTAGGTCTACTAGTTGGACAAGCTAACAACATAATGGACCTATTAAGGTATCCGTTGTACAAGTAGATATAAAGTGTATGTAATTGCTAGAATTACGGCAAAAATATACCGTTTACGTCGAAGGTCAACATGGCTACCGCTATCTAAGCCACAGAAAATATCTAGAAAATGCCGAAGAGTACCGACATAATTTTAACAATGTTTAAATAAACGACACGTCAACAATATCTCCATTTGTACCTTAGATACCTTAATTTGTTTCCCTAAAAGCGGCATACACCAGAGTATGCTGCATCAAACTGCGAGACAAAGCAAAACCACTTTAATTTTTTTCGGTGAACAGTATATGATGAGATTCGACGCTTCTTCGCGCATGTTGAAATTCATAGGCGAGAAGCGCCGCATATCAGCATTTGTCGAAAAAATTGACCAAGTGGCTCCACTGGGTCATGATATTTGATACGCAGTACATTGTTTTTTGGGAAACAAATTGGCCCAATATCTGCACAACTCAATTAAATTGATAATGAATTCACACGATTTTGACTGCTTCATGTATTCAGATGAAATCGATACCATTCAAAAGCTCCCATTCATATATTTCGGTATAATTTGATATGAATAAAGGAAAAGCCTTTTATGCGAGCACAGAGAAAAATAAAAATCATTAAGACCGAAAACCTTTGGGGTTTTTTTTTCATTTTTTTTCGCATGCTAGCTATCATTTATGAAAGGTTTGGTGTTCAATTTTAAATAAACCAAATTGATTTAGTTTATTTCATTGTTTTATTCTTTTTGTCTGTTTCTTCTCACCTGCTGCATATTCCGACGGAAATTTACAAAATGATTCAATTGTTGATGTTGGATACTTCAACTATACTAGCTCGGCATATGACTTTAGATCAATTCATCTCTATTTTCAAATCAGTAAACAAGATAGAGTTTTGACATGTGACTGTTTATTCTGGTTTGTACTTTTTAAGGTTGTCTGAAAAAACCCCAAACTCATCTGAATCCAGCAAAAATCTTTTTACAAAGGTTGTGGGTTGATATCCTGGCACGGGCACTATCATTATGCAATGCCAGTATATCATCATCATCATCATCATCAATATCATTTGTTGACACTTTTGTCTCCAATTGAAATCAATTGAACGCGGGATATTGCTAATTCAAAAACAAGAACCTTGATTAATGTTTGCCTTTGTTTGACATATTGTTTGTACAGGTATAACTTACGCTAATTTATTTAATTTCTGTTTATACAAGTGAAACGTTCCTTACCTAGAAGGGTACGAAAAATTTGAAAATCGAAATAAAGTATTTCTTATCTTTTGAACGGACTTTTTGTTAGCGAGGACTTTATTTTTTCGTCTGATCAAGCTCACGAAACTAAGCAGAAATAAAGTCTTCGTCAATAAAAAGTCGTTCACGGTATTTGGAATATGTCCCTGCGTACCGTATAAGTTGAGAGACAAAACGCCTAAAGCAGAAAGAGAAGGCATTTTGCTACTCATGAAAGGGAAGTTAGTTAAGTGGAAGGTGAAATCATCTTGTCATACAGTGAGGTGTTAAAATGGCCGTTTTCGTCGTAAGATAGAGGTACATACCAGTACGAAACGGATCTGTCGCTCTTGGTTGTTTCCTAGATCTTTAGTTCATGAAGAAAGATTGCATATAGGTGATCATTAAAGTTCGGATTACACGAACACGTTGGACATTTGACAACACGTCACTCATGTATCTGTAGCTAAAACAAAACTGAGATGCCAGGTGCTCATCCACAGTGATGGGCTAGGTATTGATGAAGTCAGCTTCGTATGAATATAGAAATATATCCGCATGAATTTCGGCACAATCGGTACATTGGGATGCCAAGTATTTGCTGGAATATGGTTCATCAAAACACTGCAGACGTCAATGTATGTATGATTCTGCAATATTTCGACGTGGTAAAATAATTTGTTGAACGAAACTTAAGTAAAAGGGCAGTTGGAAGTTGTTTGCGCGTGACCCGGAAACCACACCATTTACTACTTAGTCGGCACCGGTTGACAACTTGGTCTCATTGATCGATGAGTAGTTTTGTTTTTGTTTTTTTGTATTTTTGTAAATTCCTTAAGAGTCGTCTTTGAAATTCAATATATTCAACTTCGAATGATCGTCTGTCTTTTCGTCGCATTCGAAATTTTCTGTTACCAAATTCCTTGAAATTTCTAAAACATGCATATGGGTCCTGTAGCATCATTTCCCCCCAGCCTACTACGTCTTTCGGTATACTTTTTTACATAATTTTTACACTATTTGGTCATATTTCATTGTTTAGATTGAGGATCACTGACGAGGGTTAAGAACCTCAAACGTGGATGTCCGGTCCATGCTGCAAATTTCAATTTGTTCTAAATTATGCTATTGAATTTGAAGACATTTTACATTAAACTTTCTAGCCACTTCGATGTCCCCTCTCACGATCATGTTTGTCCCCTCTGTTCATTTGAGCATTGCATTCCTCTGTTTAAGATATCTTCTTTGCTTGCATGTATTGGCAAAGGGCTATGAATAGTTTTGCTAAATTTTGTTGACCTGTCTTTTGTTTCCCTTTTGAAACTTTAGAAATGTCATTTCCTTTTCAAACTAATTTATTTTCTAGCGTCAACTAACTTATGGTACAAAACCTATTAATCTACGGAAAATGCTCATTTTAAGTTAGCGTGTTGAGCGATGATATTATAAAACAATATTTAATGTCGCTTTCCGAAGGAGATGATGTTTATCTGGCACTTGTACGTCTAGTACAATATACAACAGTTTATTGAGGAAGTATATGTGGTGTTTTTCCTTTTTCATTTAATTCTTTTTTTTTTGTATCTTAGTCTGCAGTATTTTAAGTCGACGAGCATCTACTACATGACAAATATGGATGATGACCATATCCCTGTATACAACACAAAATCAATACTTCAGAAAATCAGAAACCGAAGGCATACAAAATCAGGATAAAACAGGAACCAAAGCAAACAAATAAAAACCTCCACCATATGAAAAGAAGCGAACTCCCGATCTGAGAGCGTGACCAGGTGCCCAGGAAGAGTAAGAATCTCCTGCTTGCATGCAACACCCGCCACTTCAATTCGGTAGAACTGTCACATCCGGTAACTTCCATATCGGAAGACACAGAGTACAATCTTTGGTTGGATGGTTCAAATGGTCTATGACAGAATATCACCCACCATTCTGGAGTGTGGAACATCATAGTGTATGACGAGTTCCTCGTATCGACCGTAGAACTTCCTCAGTGACGATGTTAGTCGGTCACAAACATATCCCTGACCGAGAAGCTTATCTGAAAGACGCCTAGCTCTCGGAACAAAATCCGAATATTTCGTACTTGCTCTGGCATAGCGTATCAACTGAGATATGAACACACCATAAGCAGGCGATGACGGGATGTTGCTACTCAGAAAAGGAAAGTTTGTAATGCTGAAATTGAAGTCGTCACGTTTGTCATAGAGTGAGGTGTTCATGTGACCATCAGTGTCGTAGGACGACTTTATGTCCAAATAGGATGCTGAATTATTTGTCTCTGTAGTTTCTTTGACTTCAAGCTCCGAAGGATAGATACTGCTCAGGTAATCCGCGAATTTTGGATTATTAATGGACAACACATCGTCTATGTATCTGTAAGTGAAGTTGAAGTCAGAAGTCTACATTTACGTCTAGCCATAATTCGTAATTATTTTTATTTTAACAAGTGGGATAACAATAATTCAATACTTTAAGAAGATAGAACTAGATGTTATTAATTTATTTATTTATTATCTATCTATTTATTATTTCATTTATTTATTTGTATATCCCCGCCATAAAATGGTGGGGGTATATAGTGATGCACATATGCGTCCGTATGTGCGTGCGTACGTCCGTCCCACCTGTAGTTATCGGACATTTAAAGGAAAACTGTTACAGATAATCGATTAATTTCTTGCATATAGCTTTAACACCAAAACAAATCAGGTCAAGTTTAAATATGGGTCATGTCCCTTAATTACGTGCAGAGTTATGCCCCTTGAAACTTAAAAAGATTTTTAAAAATTGTGCTTTCCGGACATTTAAAGGTAAACCGTTACAGATAATCAATTCATTTCTTGCATATAGCTTTTACTTTTAAAAAATTCAAGTCAAGTTCAAATATGGGTCATGTCCCTTAATCACTTGCAGAGTTATGCCCCTTGAAACTTAGAAAAATTCAAACTTTTGTGGTTTCCGGACATTTAAAGGTAAACCGTTACAGATAAACAATTCATGCATATAGCTTTTTCACCAAAAAATACAGGTCAAGATCAAATATTGGTCACGTCCTTTAATTACGTGCAGAGTTATGCCCCTTGAAATTGAAAAAAAAAATCAAAAATTTGTGGTTTCCGGACATTTAAAGGTAAACAGTTACCGTTAATTAATTCATTTCTTGCATATAGCTTTTACTTCAAACAATACATGTCAGGTTCAAATATGGGTCATGTCCCTTAATAACGTGCAGAGTTATGCCCCTTGAAATTTGAAAAAGATCAAAATTTTGTGGTTCCCGGACATCATAAGGAAAACCGTTTCAGATGATAAATTCATTTCTTGAATATAGCTTTTACACCAAAAAAAAAAAACAGGTCAAGTTTTAATATGGGTCATATCCTTGAATTTTGTGCAGAGTTATGTCCATTGAAACTTAGAAAAATTCTAAACTTTGTGGTTTCCGAACATTGGAAGGAAAACTGTCACAGGGAATATATTTATTTCTTAGAGATACCTTGCCAATTTATCTGTTCTTTAATGATGCTATTCAATTTGAAGACGTTTACATTAACATTGAGATATACAGGACTGGTTTAGTTCAAATAAAGGGTCATGTTCCTCAATTTGTGTTGAATTGTGCACCTTCAAACTTTTTATACGTTGCTTATATTTCCTTAGATCAACAATACATTTCATTTCATATAAATTTCTATATTTCTCATTATTTTTATTGTTAAATTCAATTGAAATGTAAACGTCTTCAAATTGAATAGCATCATTTAAAAACAGATAAATTGGCAACGTGGACCAAGTATTCTTCTATATCATACATTTGTAATAATGTAAAGAAAACTTAGCTTTTCATTCAAGTTGCTCGTCATTAGTCGTCACAGATTGTTAATTTGTCTTTTGGTTGATCTTGTATTTTTTTCCTGTCCCTTTTGCGTCTCTTACTGAAAAATTGATGATTTGAAATGCTTTACTTATACGTCTAGGTACCTGGATGATATTCTCACGATTGACAATCCTGTTTTTGATACAAATAAGAAAGAAAATTATCCGCAGGAATTGACATTCAACATGGCAAACGTTAAAAACACAGAAACACCATTTTTGAATCTAAATATCAAAATTACAATTGAAGAAATTCTTACAACTAACTATGACAAAAAATATTGTAAAATTTTCCTGACTTGACGGTGACGTTCCCAGACTACCGTCAAACGGCATTTACATATCACCGCTAATCCGGTACGCTAGTGCGTGCACTATTGTTTTGAATTTTCATAGTAGAAATTTACACATAACCAAGGTAAAGGTTTTAGGTTTCATATACTAGTAAAAACTTGTTGGAATTTTTAAAAAAATTAAAGTCAGCTTTTTTTTAAAGTTCGGACCTATACAAGCAACAGAGTATATTACTTTGGGTATTTCACAGCCTGCATTTTATGGTGATATGATAAACAAAATTAGGTGGATCAAAGGCAGACATAATAACTATCGAAAAGGTATCAGAATCATCAAACGCCTTTTATATCGTGGATATGATCCTTATGTCACCAGACGTACACTCGGCATGGTACTGGACCAATCTACAGCCTTGTACCAGCGCACCCTTAAGACTGTGACGAAGGGACTCCATGACGGGCCCTGTCCAAACCTCTTTAAAGTAGAAGGGTTCCGACAACCTATCCTCTCTGAATGTCGGTCGGACTCCTCGGGTGATAACATGCATGGGCTCGCTACATCCGGCAGAGCAAGGACTGCATTTCATACGCCCCTACCCTATTTCTATATATATATATATATATATATTTACATAATTATATGTGTTCATTGGGACCTTTCTGCTGTCTTGCTTGTATTGTCATCATACAGTTACGAGGATATTTCACACAGCAACTGTGCGTTCTTCGAGACCTTTGCTTAACAGGAAAAGTGGGAGGGTTGTTACTAACGTGGCTGATGACCCTCCTAAGTCGGCACCGATTGCCCATAGGTCTCGTTGGTTTATGTGTTGTCTTTTATGTTCGATGTTTAATGTCTCGTTTGCCGTTCCTTGTCTCTTGTTGTGTGTGTCTTCTCTGTGTTTTCACTCAGGGTGTTTGGTGTGTTGCTGTTGGTACTACAGCCAAGTCTTGTTGGAGATCCCCTTGCTTTAAGGTGTTTCGGTGTTTTAATGTGGGAGTTGTCTTGAAGATCCTTTCCTTTCTTGAACAAAAATAGACAAAGGCAATCAAACCAACAGACGTATTTTACAGAAATAATAAAAAAAATAAAGATAAGAGATGTGGTCGTCAGAGAAAAACAGCGCATATGTCGACATGCAACTACAATCACTTCATCAATTTCTGGAAATTTTACAAAAATTATTGTCAACTTGTTCTGAAATTTGGACCAATACAGGCAACAGAGTATATTACTTTGGGTATTTCACAACCTGCATTTTATGGTTACATTATTAACAATCAATCGCCTGTTATACCGTGGATATGATCCTAATGTCACCAGACGGACACTAGGCTTGGTACTTGACCAATCTACAGTCTTGTACAAGCGCATTCTTAAAACTTGCACTCTGACTGACTGTGACATCGGGACTCCACGACGGGCCCTGTCCAAACCACTTTAGAGAAGACAGGGCCCCGACCACCTGTCCTTTCTGAATGTCAGTCGGATTCCTCGGGTGATAACACACATGAGCTTGCGGCGGCAGAGCACGGATTGTATTACGTACGCCCTCTTTTGATATATATTTACATATTCATCTGTGTTGCGTGGGCCCCTGCGTTTTGCGGTCTTGTTTGTGTGTGGTCATCTGACAGTGAGGGACCGGTTGCCCATTGGTCTCGTTGGTTAATTTGTAGTCCTTTGTGTTTGATGTTTCTGTGTTGTGCGTTGACGTTCCTTGACCCTTATGCGTCTCTTTCTGTGCTTGTCTGTTATTTGTTTTTGCATTGAGTGTTTTGGGGTTTTGCTGTTGGTGCTGCAACCTGGTGTTGTTGTAGATCCCCTCCTTTTTTTTCAAGTAAGTAGAAAACAAATTAATGAATCACATTTATTATAATGATCAGAGTGTAATAATATGCGTTATGTTGCCTATCTTTTTTCAGTTCCAGCATGTCTATTGGGAGATCTGCAGGTTACTTCAAGGTAATTATCGACAATGAGAATATTCTTTTTTTTTCACTTATTATTTATTATGAAAATTGATATTTTCTAATCAAATTT
The DNA here is from genome assembly GCA_033119305.1 of Pinctada imbricata. NCBI lineage: Eukaryota > Metazoa > Mollusca > Bivalvia > Pterioida > Pteriidae > Pinctada > Pinctada imbricata. The sequence continues at coordinate 32,669,886 of VSWD01000001.1, read as the reverse complement.
TACTTAAAAGTCGTATTTAATTTCTTTTTTTAATTTTTAGTACTAAAGGAAAGAAACAAGTTCTATCATATGTGCTAAAAATATGTGAATGTGTTGACATACACTTTAGACTCAAGTTTGTAAAATAGCATTCCAGTTAATTACTTTATATTTGATTCAAAAAGAGTTATATCATAATACAAGCAAAACCGACTTTGAAGAATATCACATGTCTTAAGAGCCATTCTCTGTAAGCATCAAAATATTATAATGGGGGTTGGAAATCGCATGTCTCAGATTTTCATAATTTTCATCGTCATACGCAAGTTTGATCCCCTGACCATGAAAATGGTATTTGTTTTGGAATTTTACCAGCTGTTGCCATGGTAACCAGGCATCTTGTTTTTGGCCAGAAATGGAGCTTGAAATAGTGTAAAATTTGCCCTATTCAGGTATTATTTAAATATAAAAAAAATAGCAATCCAAGGAATGCTTGTGTCGCCTGCGAAGCGGCTTGATTATTTTTCTAGAAAGTGGATCAAAATTATTGGTAACAGTAGAAAAGTTTTATTTAATGAAATTCATTTGAAATATCAGACCCCTTAATTACAAATTAAAGATATGGTCATTCTCAAAATTTCAGAAAATAGTATCAATCATCTAGGCCAAAGTCACTATGTTAAAATGGTAACGAAAAGGTCTCATCATATGAAATATTAAAGACCTACCACTTACCAATTAAAAGAAATATACAACCTTAATTTCTTAGAAAAGAAGGTCAAATAGTTAGGTAAAAAATTATGGTATGTAAAGAAATGCGTTGTTACAAGGAAAATACATGTGAAATAGCAAACCCTATCACCTACCATTCAAAAGATATAGCCAATTTGACTTTTCTTGAAAAGTAGATCAAATATCTAGGTCAAGGTCACAAGGTCAAATATTATGGTCCGTGTAGAAAGGTCTTGTCACAAGGAATACACATGTTAAATATCAAAGCCCTATCACTTACCAATCAAAGGATATATACAATCTTAATATTTTTGAAAAGTAGGTCAAATATGTAGGTCAAGGTCAATAGGTAAAAAATTATGGTATGTGTAGAAAGGCGTTGTTACAAGGAATGCACATGTAAAATATCAAAGCTCCATCACTTACCAATCAAAAGATATAGTGAATCTTATCTTTTCTTTCAAAAGTAGGTCAAATATCTAGGTCAAGGTCACAAGGTCAAATATTATGGTCCGTGTAGAAAGGTCTTGCCACAAGGGTTGCATGTGTGAAATATCAAAGTCCTAACCCTTACCTATCAAAAGATATATCCTTTCCTAATTTTTTTTTAAAAGTAGGTCAAATATGTAGGTCAAGGTCACTAGGTCAAACATTATGGCATGTGTAGAAAGGCCTTATCACAAGGAGGACACATGTGAAATATCAAAGCCCTATCACTCACCAATCAAAAGTTATGGGCTGTGACACCTAAAGTGTGACAGACAGACAGACGGACTTACTGACGGATGGACAGACGGACAGACAGACAGACAGACGGACAACGGACAAAGTGATCCCTTAGTGTCGCTTTGCTTCGCAGGCGACACAAAAATCTGGAATTTGCAAAATTGTTAACATATTATGATAAACAATGTACCTAGATCTTTTATGAAAAATATAAATTTTTCTACAATTTTTGAGGGAAACCACATATTTCAGAAGATAAAGTTTCCATATTTTGACCTTTTACAGAAATTCAAAAATTCACATATTTTGGTATAGCATAGAAAAAAAAACCCAACACAAGAACAATGTGAAAACTAAGTCACATGAATCAATGATCATTCATAGTCAAAATATAAAAAATACAGAATTGTATTTTTTTGTTTAAAGAAAATAAATCAAGTTTGAAAATGGTTACCATAGCAAGGTCACAGTGTTTCGTTATTTCTATTTTGCCACAAGAATCTTTAATCATACAAGACGAAACCATGCAAATATGGTACTAGATAGAAGAATGCATTTTCTGAACAATTTAACTGCCCGAAAGGTCAGTGTTTATTGATTGGTTGCCATGGCAACCAAACAATAAGCCTAAAAAGCAGTATTTTAAGCAATTTTTCGAATTTCATAATGATATAAATTGCCTGTAAGGGTTATTTACTGAATAACTCTTAACCAGTTATGCAATTTGTATAACTTCAACACTTGTGATTTGTTTTATTGCAAAAAAAAACTTATTTAATTCTCCATAGCAACAGACCTTTACAGCACTACAAATGGAAGAACAAAACACGAAAATGAGATATTTCTCAATTGTTTTCTCAATTTTCTTAGTGAAGCTTAACACACTGTCTATATTTTAATGACAAAGAAATAGTTTGTTGTAAAAGAAGTTGGTATTTTGTTTGTGGTTGTCATGGCAACGATGGTATCTTCAGAGGCCACAATAACGTAATTTAAGCACTTTTTCATGATATTTAGTGCTTTTGTTGATATAAATTGACTTTGAGAGATGTGTACTCAGTATTCATTAGCTAGCTAAGCAATTTCTTCAAAATTTCCTCAAAATAATTCATTTCTGATTCATTTCCTTGAGAAAAGCCTCAAAAATTTTCCTTAGCAATGGATAATTGCATCAATTTATCTGCAAAAAAAAGCTCAAAATTATAAGATATTTCTTTTTTTCCTCATTTTTTTTTCTATAAAGTTTAATACACTTTCTTTTTTCAATTAAAAAACGAATTGTACTACAAAAGAAAGCAGTGTTTGTTCTGCAGTTGCCATGACAACGGTATATATGGAAGCAAGAATAACATTATACCAGAAATTTTCATCATTTTCAGTGTTTCAAGTTAGTATAAATTGAGTTTTAGGGATATTCATTGAATAAATCTGAGCCAGCTATGCAATTTCTTCAAATTTCTGTCAAATTGATTCATTTTTGACTTGTTTTCTTGAAAAAGCCGTAGAAATTCTCCATAGCAATGATTTATTGTAACACTACACCTAGGAAAACTCCAAAATATAAGATATTTCTCAATTGTTTTCATAATGTTTATAATGAAGAAGCTTAGCACACTTTCTTTTCTCTATTCAAAGGAAAACATAAATTGTGGTTAAAAAAAGAAGTCAGTATTTGATTCTTGACTGCCATGACAACTATATATCATGAATATCATGAAGATAGAATAACATTATTTCAGCAAATTTAATCGTTTCTTACGTTTTATGCTGATATGTTTAAGTTTTACGAAATATTATTTTATCTTAATTTCCAAGCAACATTCAAAAGAACTCAACGCTGATTTTCTTTTTTTTTTGAAAAATCCTATTTAGGGACCAATGTAAAAAGGAAATTTGACCAAAATTGTATTTCTAGGTCATCTGGTTACCATGGCAAAATTGAGCTAATTTGAAGCTGTATAATTTGATCTATATACGACATTAATGGAAGATGTTTTTATGCATCCTAAATATTTGGACATAAAATTTAAAATAAGCTCACTAGTAGTGTCTGATATTGTAAAAAAAGGCTGGTTACCATGACAACATAATTAGCTAATTTTGATATATTGATTTCAAAATTCTGTTAGTATTTTCCAATTGCACTTCTGTCTTGATGGGTATATGATAAGAAAATGGGATTTATTTAAAAAAAATGAGCAAAGTTAAGATAAACCCACTTGTTGCATTGTACATAAATTACCTTGGCAACGGTTACTATGATCTATTGTCATGATAATATTAACAATTTTGCAACTTAAGAGTTATTTAAAAAAATTGCATCCTGATTGACGGATAGAAATTTTTGGATTATATCCAACACAAAGATCTCTTTCAAAAACATATGTTATCATGGCAACCATTTTTCAAATTATTTTTATAAAACAGAAGTTTTGAATCCCAGGAAGTTCAAATTCAATATCAATAAAGATCAATCAAGCCTCTATCAAAATACAAGAAAAAACGTTCAAATAATTAATGGTTGCTATAATAATTTGGCCATACATTCTAAAAATAAGCATTTTTGTTGTTTTACAAAGCCTTTTCCTAAAAAAACGAAACATGCTTAAACAACCTTTTTTAAATATATGATAGAGCAAAGTCTGAACTTTATATTAGATTTTTTAAAAATCAGATTACTTAACTTTTGATGCCCATATCCAAGGACTCAAAGTGGGCCTATGTGCAATTTTAAACAATCGTTCCCATAGCAACGGGCTATTTCCTGAATTTTTTAATAAAACTGTCTTTTATGTAATGAAAGATCTACTTGAATACATTAATTATCATCACTTTGAGTTAAAATTCAATAATCTAGAAAACAAAGGACTCTACATATTGTTTAAAATTGCTTTCATTTTTGCGATTTGAGGTCATGTTGCCATAGAAACGAACACAATGTTAAACGTCTTTAAATTCAATAGCATCATTTAAGAACAGATAAATTAACAGCATGGACCGGACATGCACTTTTCGAGTACTCAACCCTCGTCAGTGATACTCAGTCTGCCAAAGAGTGTGAAAGTTATTATGTCCAAAAATGTACCGAAAAAGTAGCAGGATGGGTGGGATATGATGCTAAAGGACCCTTGTGTAAAGCTACCATGTGTGTTTTTATACCAACTTGTCAACAAATTTGATCACCAAGAGCTCTTATTGAGTGACTCATCTACAACCATTACACATAATTAAATGCAACCTTATAGGAAGCAAGTACTCAAGGTTCTTTACCAAAGTTTGTGTTTTTGTGATGGTTCTTATGGCACTGATTGTCTGACTCGTTTCCGACATCTCAACTTTTAAAAATATGCAGCACTTCTGGAGATGAAAACTTAAGGCGAGGGGTAACATTAGAAAGACATCTGATTCAGGAATCTCTCCCGAAAGGATTGGACCTAAATGAATAAACCTTGGTACCCTATGCATACCGATTTTTATCAAAAACCTCTAAGCGGTTTTTAGAGGAGAAGTAAGATATGTCAAGAGTTAACGGACCGACGGACAATGAGGTGTGACAAAACTTCTTTCGAGCCTTTGGTTCAGAGGAGCTAAAAAGAAAGTACATAAAGATTTGTTTACAAAAGTAAGAGAACACTTTAGAAATACACGTATATCATTTTCTTTGAAATTTTCCAGATTTATATATAAAGTGTTGCTTTGAACTGTTCAAATTGAGGATTTGAAGTGGTGTTGAAAGATGCAATAAACATATAGAAAAAAATAAAAATCGACAAGAGACCTTGAAATAATGATGACAAATTGCTAAATGCATATGACTTTATCTTCAAATTATATGGTTACCAAAGCAACCTTTTGCCAACATTTGACCAATTGCACGTCATTCTATTGTTTTATTTTATGAGAAAGGGAGATTATTTGTAGTAATGTTAAGAAATAAATCAAAGTCATTGATAATAAATTATCAAGTATTTCATTTCATTCTATATCATGATCTGTTGCGATGGAGAATTCTTTAAGGTTTCTCATTTGAACCGGTTCAAAAATGATTAATTTGAAGGAATTGCACATCTGGTGAACAAGCTACGATGAACTTCCCTGAAAGTGAATGCGAATTTATGTAAAACCCTTAAAGTGATGAACAAAATGCTCAGAATATGAGACTTTTGCTTTTATTAAATGAATAAAAAAGATGGTTGTTATAGCAACCCGTTATAAAATCTTCTGGATCCTACTTATGTTTTTATATGAAAAAATGTTCAAACTGTGTTACAGTACATCTTTTTCTGACAAAACTGAGAGTACAATTGACAAATACATCAAATTCTTTGATGGATTTGATAAAAAAAAAGTGTTGTTATCCTCCGTTGCTATGGAAAATTCTATAAGATGCTTCAATAAAACAAATTCAACTCATTTAAAGGCATTGCTACGCTGGTAAAGTGAGGTAAAAAAAATTAACTTTAGTGAATTTATATAAGTATGAAACTCTAAAATGATGAAAAACGCTACAATGATGTTTCTCTATCTTCCAGATGTATAGTTGTCATGGCAACCACAGACAAAATATTGACTTCTTTCGTACCACAATGGGGGGGGGTGTTTAAATAAAAAGGAAAGTGTGCTCAGCTTCATAGACAAAATAAATAAAAAATCTAGAAATACCTCATGATATTGAGGTTTTTTTCTCTGGATATATTAATGTAATAATCCGTTGCTAAGGAGAATTTATAAGGCTTTTCTCAAGAAAATGAATCAGAAATTAATCATTTTGAGGAAATTTTGAAAAAATTGTTTAGCTGGTTAAGAAATAGTAAATAGATATCCCTCAAAGTCAATTTATATCAACAAAAAACGAAATATAATGAAAAATTGCTTAAATTTTGTTATTCTAGTCTCTGGATATACCAACGTTGCCATGACAACCACAAACAAAATACTGACTACTTTTACAACAAACTATTTCTTTGTCATTAAAATAGAGAGTGTGTTAAGCTTCACCAAGAAAATTGAGAAAACCATTGACAAACATCTCATCTTCATGTTTTGTTCTTCTAGTTGTAGTGCTGCAAAGGTCCGTTGCTATGGAGAATTTTATAAGTTTTTTTGCAATAAACAAATCACAAGTGTTGAAGTTATACAAATTGATCAGCTGGTTGAGAGATATTCAGTAAACAGGCAATTTATATCACCATGAAATTCATTGATTATCATTTTTATGGTCAGGGTGTCAAACTTGCCTATGACGATGAAAATTATGAAAACCTGAGACATGCGATTTCCAACATATTTTGATGCTTACAGAGAAAGGCTCTTAAGAATTAATATTTATCCTTGATATATCATTTATATTTTACGTATCTGCATTTAGCGAGTCATCGACCTTCACTCAACTCTCAACAAGTTTCAAGACACAAACCTTCGGATCAAAACTTGTTGATGATTCAAGCAGTGTCTTTAGTAATTCTACGCAGGTTGGAAGCGAATTTGAAGTAACTGAACGCTCCGTCATTCAATCCTCTGACAAAGTAAAGGAATTAAGAATTCTACAGTTCGGGGTGAACAGATATCACATTATTATAGGTAGCCTCTATAATCGTTTCTCTTCATGTAGATATATGATACGATACACTTATTGCCCAGTTGGGGGAAGACATGAAGATAATTTCAACCAAGAAAAAATCATGTCGCCCAAAGATGAAGCCCGAAGTTGATATGATTTATCTGGCTTCACATATCTTCATTCCAACTGGGCTATAAATTGTTTATCATACCTAAATTCAACTAAGGGCAATTCTTGTTGCCTGCAGTAGTCACCGTAAAAAGAGAGGTATCTCTTACTTAACGTAACTGATCTGAACTTATTTCTTGAATTAATGTTGCCTACACAGCCAATTGTGCCTCACATGAAATTCATATGAAATGAGCATCATGTAAATTTCACATGAATGTTCATATAAAATTCATATAAATTTCACATAAGATTTATGTGAAAAATATTTCACATGAATTTCACATAAATTACCTTCACATGAATTTCACATGAATTTTTCTAAGTGACCTTCACGGGAAACAGAATTCACATAACATCCATGTAAAAATCTTCACATGAATTTCATGTGAAAATTTTCATGTAAATTTCATGTTCGTGCTCGTTTCACATAAATTTCATGTGAACTTTCATGTAAAGTTCATTTAAATTTCACATGAATTTCAAATGAGGCACAATTGGCTGTGTAAACCAATGTAAAATATGAGGCTACGTCATGCCGTGAGACATGACGTCTCTGGAGGGTAATATGTCGTTTCTGGAGGGAGACATGAAGTTTTGTTGCCCGTGCACGTGACCTTTCTCGACCAATCATACTTCGTCATATCAATTATATAAGGTACTGGTATATTTTGAATATTGATTAATTTTGCTCATGGTGAATTAATTATTCTATAAATAACTGAATATACTTTGCAAATTATCATTAATATTTAGGGGGGATCATACTTCTCACACTGATCTTCGCAAATCTAGTATGCTGGACAGTTTGCTTCAGATGGAACAGGTAAGAAATGTCGTCAATGAATATTTTCATTAGTGAATGATACCAAAACCAAAATTCAGTACACGAAAACAACAATCAATAGGCAAACCTTATCATTAAAAATAGAAAAACAACAACAAATTAAACAGCTAAATATTCAGCACAGGAGTAAAAGTTAACCCCTAACGAGATTAAGTTGGTACCGGAGATAGTAAGTATCTCCTGTTTGCTAGAAACACCCATCTAGTACATTGCAAAGTAAAACCGGTAAATGTGTTAAATTCTACCCAATACTAAAATATTTGATACTAAACAGCGTTCCACTATTTTTACCTTTAGGGATCTCCTCCTTATCCTTTTTTCATATTTTGCTAGAATTTGAATGCCTATTGTTTTTTTTTTTTTTTTTTTTTTTTTTTTTGTTATGGTAATACGCTAACACCTGTTTATTTAAACGGATATCGTATTGCATATTAAAGAAATCTAAAAACCTTTAAAGCCTTACATGATCATACACTATGATGTTCCACTCTCAAGAATGGTGGATGATATTCTGTCATAGACCATTTGAACCATCCAACCAAAGATTGTACTCTATATCTTCCAAAATGGAAGTAACCGGATGTGACAGTTCTACCGAATTGAAGCGACGGGTGTTGCATGCAAGCAGGAGATGCTTACTCTTCCTGGGCACCTGGTCTCACTCCCACATCGGGAGTTCGCTTCTTTTCATATGGTGGAGGTTTTTGTTTGTTTGCGTTGGTTCCTGTTTTGTCCTGATTTTGTATGCCTTCGGTTTCTGATTTTTGAATTTTCGATTTTTTGCTGTATACAGGGATATGGTCATTATCCATATTTGTCACTTTAGAATGCCATTATCTCTGTCTATTCCAAAATCAGTGAGTAATATCTTAACATCAGTTGATAAATCGCTAAATTCAAGCATTAAATTTGAAGCTACGTCAGGGTGGAGTACCGTCTACTGAATCACATTACTTTAACATAACCACATCCTAGGTTTAAAACAATGTTATCCAGTAAATAGGACTCCTATCAGAATTAGGACAACAGGAAAACATGAACGATAAAACATGATGCAGGTTGACCAATTTCCATTCTGAGTTGACTTTGGTCAATAAATAGCTAGGCCTACATAAATAACAATTTGTATAGTGATCCAGATTGCTTACATATAGCCCCCTACCGCGCAGGTCTTGTATGGAAAAAAATAATGTAAAATACATAATAATGATCGTTTCATATTACAGTACTTTCTACTCGAATTGTTGGCAATTCTTTATGAATAACATATCATTCTTTATGTTACATATTTCATTCATATTGCTGACTTTTTTGAACAAGTGGTGTTAATACATTAACTTTATATTGAAATCACTGAGGAACAAGAAATTCAATTTCATCTTCGATTATGTATATACATCAATCTTATTTTCAAACGAGCTTCTTTCATTGAATTTTTTTTTTCAATTTGGTATCAAAATATCCATTGTTTTTCTTTTTCGGTGCCTTGTGCTTTGAATTAAACTTTCCAAAAGCCAAACTTTTACACTGGAAGTGTTTATGCTCTCCAAAAATTTTCGGGGGCGCATATAGTCGCCGTCGTGTCTGTCTGTCTGTCTGTGCTCATATCTACTAAACCCTACATTATAATTCGATCATATTTCACAAAAATGTTCTTAAGTATAGTTCATTTGGGACAAAGGTAACTTAAAGTCTATCATCAAAGGTCAAGGTCATTTTCAGACTAAAAAACTTTTTTTTCAATAAGTAATTTAAAAATTCATGAAAAATCAGTATTTGGTCCAATTGGTCTGAAATTTTGAATGATGCTATTGAAATGCTTAATGTTTAACAAATGTTGTGGGTTATGAGAATTTTATTGCATAATTGAGAAATTGTGTGCAAGAGGGAATGTTATGCATAACTTCGGGTGAATGTAAATACAATGTAAATGTACATAATTATTGTAACGCAGCTATATAGTAAAGAGAAGGGTGACGACGAACGACACACTCTGACGACTATTGACACACAGAGTACACACAGCACTGAAAGACTCTCGACTCAATATTCTATACGTTGACACCTTGGCTCGCCCACTGTAAGATTACTACAGTATATGGGGATGCCAGACACTTTCTCATAAAAGTGACAAAAGACCACTTAGAATCAGTTTCTTAATTTATTTAACACACAGGATTCCTCATAACAAACTCATAACAACAATAAAATAACAAAACGTACAATATCGCACTAAAACCCAACCCAGCTGATCACGCTGTTTAAAATAAAACTCCTAACTTATTCCTAACGCTAGTATTCTTATATCTATCTCCTACTGTCCTAACCAGTCGGTCACTTGATAAGAGATCAAGTATATGACCGACTGCCCCTACTTTGTCAAACGGAATAAAACTTTAAAATATACTGAAAATACGTAAATAAACTCAGAAGATCACTCAGTAAATAAATAGAACTGAATATGTGATCAACGAAGTAAAATGCTAACCTAAATCGCCAAATTTACCAAAGTCTAAAACGCCTCTGAGACGGAACGAACTTCACTAGAAAACAATACTACAGAGAAAGGCACTGCTACTCGTAGTAACCTACATTTATAACCTGACGTAATACGCCGGTAGCACGTGCACCAATCATATCGCGCTGACCTTTCCAGCGAAACTCGCCAGCCAATCGGATACGTGGGAATGACCTTTGCTGGAATGTGTTCCCATGCCCGATTATTCCTAAGTTTTCCTAATCACTAATTACAAAAATTATCAAACAATGTCATTATACTTCTATAATAAAATAACAACTCTCTATACTGATAAATACAAAAAGTAATTAAAATATAAACACGTAACGAATGTAAACACGAAGTGAGATCGTGAAAACGTGGCGGCAAGTACGACGAATACACAACGTGTAGCAATACATTACAAGGAATACACACATATACAACCACTCTAAAATGAATTAAACAAAGAGGTAAGCTACTACTGGTTCTGTAAATTAGTCACAACAAATAAAAGTCATTTTCAAACAATACAAATGTCGTGACATAAAAATGCACATAAAACGTGATCAGCTGATCGTCAACAAATAGTTGGAATACACAAAGCAGCATAAAAATCTCAGTGTTGACGACCGTTACATTATATTAAGGCTGTTCAAGAGAATTCATCATATATTCTATAATTGTTTCCTTTTCCTTAGGATCGGATAGCATCTTCTGGAAAAAGGCCACTTGGGGTCATTAATGAGGTTCATTCATAAGGTCAAGGTATTTTTCAGGCTAAAAACAGTTATTCCTTATTTTAAAAATCTATTGATTATTAGCATTTTGTACAAATTTCCAAATGATCTGAAACTTGGAACAATGATAGAACATTGCCTATTCTTTTAAATATGTTACGGGATGTTTTTAGACTTTGTTTTGAGTTAACGAGAAATCGTATGTCAAAGGGGGTGGGGGTGTTACACATAACTTCAGGTGAATGTATATACAATGTACAAGTATATACAGGCTTCTTTATGAGAATTTCATCATAATTATATTCAACAATAACTTTAGGACAAAGGTCATTCATAAAGGTGAAGGTCATTTTCAGACCAAAATAGCTTTAGAAATAGTTAAGGAATTAATTTAAAAAGTCTTTTTTTTTAATTCTAACTGGTCTAAAATTGTGTCTATCAAAAGAAAAATGCACATATCTTTTTGCAGATGTTACGATTTTTATTGCATTGACGAGTAATTGCGTACCAAGAAAGGGGGTCGCTTAAAACATAACTGCAGGGGAATAATTTGTTAAAAATTCACAAACTGGTTTGCAGGATGTGGGCTTTCAGACAGAGGTCTTCAATGTCATGTTAGGGTTAAAGGTGAAACAAAGGAGGGGATCTCCAATAACACAAGGTTGCAACACCCAGAGTAAAACTCCAAAACACCCAATGCAATAACACAGAGCAAACCCGCACAAAAAGAGACGCAAAAGGGACAAGGAACACCAAGGCATGAATCGCGAAGGATCACACATAAACCAACGAAACCAATGAAGGTCATCATAATCATTTCTTAAAGATCAAAGACACTCAGAAAACCAATCTTTTGGTATCAAAATTTTTATGCTCGGGGAGCAACCATCATTTTTACTACATTTGTCTTTTTTATTATTTTGATTTCGTAGTGATTGAGTAAAAGCTACACTACATTGGCGAATAAAAACTGAAAATGTCGCATCATGTGCCCTAGATACATCGGTTTTACTTTCATCAGCTGTATTATTTGAGTAATTGTTTTAAAAAAAGTATTAAGCTGTAGCATAAGAAGTAGACTCAAATGTTAGATGGAAAGATTTAAAGTCCTTTGTCAGATCCCTTTTGGTATACTTTTTTTTTTATTTTCAGATTTACGTCCTTCTACTTTTCATTCTTTAATTATCTCTATCTCGGTCCCCAGTTTCATAATGAGACATTGTTTGCTGAAATATACATGCTGTGCATTAATTCTTTATCAAAGAATATATGTATATATCAAAATTAAAACTTAGATTATAATGTATTTAAGAAGGACAAAAAGAAGATCTTGACGATAATCTCAACAGCACTCACAATAGAGCACCAAATCGAGCAACGACGGAAAGTCGAATGATAAGTCGATAATTCAAGGGTTTTTTTCGCGAAGGAAAGGAGGGGATCTCAAACAACACTCGATTGCAGCACTCGATTGCAGCATCCACAGCAAGATTCCAAGATGCAATGCAAAAATGTCCCAATACAAAAAATACAGAGCAGATACCTACCGAAAGTGACGCAAAAGGGACAAGGAACACCAACGCACACCATAGAAACATGAAACACAAAGGTCCCCACACAAACCAACGAAACAAACAAGCGATAGAAACACGAAACAAAAAAGACCACAGAGAAACCAACGAGACAAATAGGCAGTCAGTACCGATTTGCAACGGCCATCTGCCACGCAAGTTGCAGACGGTGTGCTTAACCTGATTACGTGCGCACAACCCTCAAACTTTTCCGATTGCACAGATGTATCGAAAAACGCATAATTGTGGTGTAAAATTACCTCCTCACTGCCAGATGAACATACCAACAGACATCATGACGCAGGAACCCAAGAAACACAGATGGATATGTAAATGAATATAACAAAAACAGAAGGCATACGAAATACAGTCCGAGCTCGGCCGGCTGTAGCGAGCCCATGCATGTGAGCACCCATGGAGTCGAATTAATTTTCAGAGAGGACAGGTGGTTGGGACCCTCTCTTCTCTAAAAGGTTTGGACAGGGCCCGCCATGGAGTCCTGTCGTCACAAGTCACAGTGCAATTCTTAAGAATGCGCTGGTACAAGTCTGTAGATTGGTTCAGTACCAATTCAAGTGTCCGTCTTGTGACAGAAGGATCATATCAACGGTATAAAAGGCGTTTGATGATTTTAACAAAATTTCGATGGAAATTCTGTCTACCTTTGATCGTTAATTTATATATGATGATAATTATGGCATCATAAAAGGCAGGTTTACAAACATACGTGGACAGATTTATGTATATATATTTTAGAAAAGCATCAAACCAGAAATTCAATAGCCAGAATCAGGAACTGGAAAAACCAGCTAATAGTGGTAATGTTACGGATATATATGTAGAAATTGAGGACTTAGGAAGTCGTCATTCGGATTCTATTGTTTCATACTTAGAACCGACGAGCAACCCAAATAAACAGACCATGAGAAATAGTGCTGACAATGATAAGCATTCCGATAACGGCACTATGGAAGGAAGTAAGTTTGATTTAGATCATAGAGTACTTTTTACAACAGTGAAATGATTTTGAAAGTATATTTTGTTCAACTTTTGTTTTGTTTTGTCATGTTTTATTTCTACATATTCATGTTTTTGTAGAGAGATGGAAAGTTTCGTATCACAAATAAGTATTTAAACATTAACAATGTTTAATAATAGGAGACCTCGCGTTCTCTACCTCTTAATTAAGACATCATTCTCTTGTAACATCAACAAACAAACGCAAATATTATCATCAATCACTGACGAGGGTTAAGTACCCAAAACGCGCATGTCTGGTCCATGCTGCAAATTTATCAGTTCTTTAAAGATAATGCTATTGAATTTGAAGACGTTTATAATAAGATCATCTCATATTTTATCTTATGAAGCGGACGACGACGAAGCGGACGACGAAACGCAAATCGAAGAGTTAGTCCATAATTTCATTTTCATAAAGGAGTAGGTGCGGTAACCTGCCATATCGGCCCTATTCTCAAAGTATATCATATATCCATGATATTCTAGTTTATAAAAGGTCAAATGTATGGTGAATCCAAATCAGAAAAAGCCTGTTTTGATTTCACAGTCCTATACAGAATCATTAGTCGCTCAAAACGTCTAAAAACGTTGAAGTCATTGAAAATATCAACAAATGAGCGAAATTTCGATACAAATTTATCAATTCAAGTATCTATCCAGGCCTTGCCCATGATGAATTTTGTACCAACCGATGCATTTCTGATTGGCCTTTTAATTTGCATAAAAAATTCGTGGGCGAGGCCTGGATCGTAGATGAATTTTGAAGATTTGTGTGTAAATTACGATGGTTTTCCCTTGTTTTGCATCATTCAGGGCAAATGATATTAGAACATTACGTCATACATCATGCGCGTGACGTTATGAGGGCTCAAAATTATGACGTCGTATTTTCTCAAACATTAAACATTGCAAAAAGTGATAATTTATAGTTCGCTTATCAAATGCATTTTTCGTCGAAATTATAGGGCCGATATGAGGGGTTAGCGCACCTAGTCCTTTCAGTTTATTCATACAATCTTTCAAGAAGTTTGCTACATATCTTACTTAAGCATTTTTGTTTTTGCTGTTTTATCGATCAAATGTAATTAGATATAGAAAATAGTTACTGAAAAACATTTTAACTTGGGATATCTGATGTTTTGTAGTACTGTAGGTATTTTTTCATGTTTCAATGTTTTGTGTTACAAGCAAGTTGAGAAAAAGAATAATTTTACTTCTGAATCATTGGAAAAAGGGAGGAGATCTCCAACAAGACTCCGAACATGGAACATGCACGGATATTACATCAGATGTTTTAATGCAATGTGCTACATGTATGTGTGTAATATTAAAATACATTTCGTTAGAGATGTACACAGCTACCACCAACTGGATTTGTTCAAAGCAATTAACGAAAGGGGTAAGTAAGTTTAGCTGATTAATTGAAAAAAATATTGCTTTTTTCTCATTTTTCAGTTTTTCTTTCTTTGTGGCCTGTTTTGTTCTTTTTTTTTCAATGACTTATGCTGCACCAAATTGTCATACAATTCCTAAGTTTTTATCATTTTTATTTTTGTTTTTGTTTTTACATGGAATCACTCTCCAATCCAAAGATTTAGATATCACTGCCTTCAAGATAATAGTATTTAAATGAAACTAGGTGATTTACTTTTTATCACATGTATTCTTCGGCTCAACTAATATTTCATTAGTTTTGTTCTATTTCAGACAAGAGTGATGAGTGAGTACTATCCTTTTTTCATTTGTTTAAAGTCCCAATTTTTAAATAACATTGAGATTTAAATTGCGGCTAAGTTATACAGTATAACCTTACATGTTTGCAAGGGTATATTTGCGCGATTTTGGGACAATGAAAAGTATCTTGATTCTCTAGAGTACTTATTTTTGCGAATTTATAATTCCCAACAAGTATATTGAGCATCGACATACCCCTAGCAAGCCAGAGGGCACGAACATGAAATTGATATATGAATTGCATGCACTGTCTGAGATTACACGTTATTTTTGTTCCTTCGGAAAATGTACATTAAAATGATACGGAAACTTTTACCTTCATATAGAAAATTTCAAACCAATTGAGATACACCAGATACTTTTTCGGATAGTAAATCCTCATCAGTGATGCTTCCTGCCAAAGCGAATTTTAGCCACACTCAATATTCAACTCAGTAGCACCCTTTGGTTTTGTTTTGTTTTAAGATTCGCTTATGTGACTTATTCTCATACAAGTCTTGCATCATTATCAGGAATTCCGTAATTGAAAACCTGCACTTGGTTGTTTCTTTTAAGATTAAAAAAGGCCTACAATGGTTGTAAGAGTAGTATTTTTTTTAAATCTGAATAGTTCGGGAAAATGTTCCCCTATATGAATCACACACTTAAAAAAAATTATGTTTCTTGAAGGACTTCAATTAGATTTGTACAATCTTCGTGTTCACTAAAATCTAGCAAAATAATGATGATCTGAATAATTTAATTATGTATTAAACAGAGCCTATCAAAAAATATCAACAGATCTTCTTCCTGCACCGGAGAAAACTGTAAGTACCAAATAGAATGTAGATAATCAATGCCGGCTTCATACTGTCCCGATTTTGATATCCGATGGACCCACGAATACAAAATTTTCAATTTCTTGCGAAGTTACTCCCGAATATGGTTAAAAGCCACTCAACAACCGAGATTTGTACGATACTAATAGATGATTACATGATGTAAAAAGATGAATACACGATTGTATCCGAACCACTCCAGATGACAACTCGATAGGACAATTTTTATCTTAAAACATAAATAGGACATTCCAAGGCTTACGATGTGTTAACGAAGGCTATTAGATGGCTTCACGACGTCGTATCTAGAGTATGATGTATCGGATGATAACGAGTTTCGTCACGCTTTTATATTAAATTTTTGTTCAATCAGTAGCACAGTATCAATGGTTTCTTCATCCGTCTTCTGTTATTTCTGTCCTAAGAAATACAAGCCCCGAACTCAAATTATTATCGAAGATCTGAAACAGTTAAGAACTACATTGTTCAAGAAAGTCGTCTATGGTGGGCGAAGATTTGTGACCTTGGCTTTGACTATCAATGAATGTTAAATTTTATCATGCTCGATCAACTCAGAAAATACAATACATATCAGTGGCTTATGTGAACGTGTGACTACCAGAAGGTCAGAGAGACAACGGATTCAGTGATTAGTGACCTTTGCATAGCAGATAACATAGCAGAATCGTCCTAAAACACCATGACTATTATTTACCAACTTCATTGTGGAAATATGCTGATTCAATGTAATAAAGATCAAAATGGATAATACATCATGATGAGAAAATATTAACTGTATTAGAAAAGACTGGGTCTGTCGAAGTTCCTCGTCCTGCTCTTTTAGACGCATTAAAAGAAGCAATGCTGCTACCTTCTTTCATTTAGTAACATCATCAAAGTACGCCATTTTGCTTTATAATGCATTAATTGGGAACAGACAGAAAAGTTGCTATTTTGATATACTAGGATTAACTTAGAAAATTACTTTTTGAATGGCTTGATCTAAATGTTTTATTTAATACTTGTGTCTGTCATCGTTTGTATCGGGGTCCCATCTTAATATCATCGTGCAAGAGTACGATGGCATTACGATTGAATTGCGAGATTGTTACGAAGTCGTATTGCCTCTGGCATCGTGAGGTTCTTGACACGTTCGTAACGCGTTCGCATGGCAAAACGAAGGATAAACGGAAGCTGTTTAACGTCTTCAAACTCAATAGCATCACTTTATAGCATATAAATTTACAGCATGGATCAGGAATGCACGTTTCGGTTACTGAGCTATCGTCGGTGATCCTGAATATAAACAATGAAATATGGCCAAAATCTATCAAAAATATGTCCTAAATATAGCAAAAAATGTTTTAAGATGGCTGGGATATGATGCTACAGGACCCAGATTTCAGAAATTTGAGAAAATTTTGTACCCAGAAATTTTCAAATGCGTTTGAAGAAACCACCAACCTAAATTGATTCTCAATCTAAACAATGTAATATGGCCAAAGAGTGTGAAAATTATGATGTCCAAAGATTACCGAAAAATTTGCAGGATGGGTGGGATATGATGCTACAGGACCCACATTTTAGAAATTTAAAGATTTTTTGATAACAGGAACTTTCGAATGCGATGAAGGGACAGACGATCAACCGAAGTTGATCGAACTTGGCTACATGTGCCCTCAGGGACTCCTGGTCCATCAGCAGTGACACTCACCAAGAGGTACAAAAGTTTAACGTCTTCAAATTCGTTAGCATTATTTTATAGCAGATAAATTTACAGTATTAAGCAGACATGCACGTTTCGGGTACTTAACCCTCGTCAGTGATCCTCAATCTGAACAATGAAATGTCGCCAAAATCTGTCATAATTATGTCCTAAATTTATGTTACGAACACGCACGATGTCTTTTCGGTGATCATGCGAAGGGCAAGGGCGGTTACACGAACCTGTCACGAAGATTGTCCTTCGGGAATGCCATCAGGAATTTATTGGTATGCCAAAGATTTTGACAATAGTCCCAAAGTCGATCCCGAAGTTTGTCCAACCAAGCCGGATGTCATACGATGACTCAAGATGGCCTAACGAATAGCCCGATGATATTACGATCACACCCGAATTTGAAGAAAAAAATCTTTATCGTGTGACCATCATCTGTTTAAATCGATACAGTGTGACGCCGGCATAAGTTTATAAAGGTCGATACGTGTATATGACCTTTTTGTTCAATGGGAAAACTTCATTGATAAAGAAAGGGTTATGTAAGAAGACTCGGTTGCAACATCCAAAACATGGAAACACACTGTAAGCACAAAAAGAGATGCTAACGGAACAAGGATCGAAACACTACATATAAAAGCTACACACAGATCAACGAGACCAATGGACAGTCGATGCAGACGTATGACGGCAATTTGCCATGTCAGAGCTGAAGGAAATTGTTTGATTATCTTGCTTTCGCGTGCAAAATCACTCCCATTTACATATTCATCTGTGTTGCTTGGACCCCTACGTCTTGTTTGTGTGTGGTCATCTAACAGTGAGGAGGTTGTTTTACACCATAATTGTGCGTTATTCGAGACCTCTGGGAAATCGGAATAGTGGAAGGGGTGTGCGCACGTAGTCCGGAATAATTACACCGTCTGCTACTTACTTGGCAGATGGCCGTCCTAAGTCGACATCGGATGCCAATTGGTCTCGTTGGTTTATGTGTGGTCTTTTATGTTTAATGTTTCTATAGAGCTGTTCGAATAAGCGACGTAAACCTACCGACAAACTTCGTACTACGTATTGGTACTTAAAGGAACAAAATAAGGGGTGGTCTCAAAAGTACATTATCAAATATGCTGAAGAATATATCTCGCTTCAATGCATCGATAGAACAAATCCAGTTGTATTCATAGAGTTGTGATGAACTAAAGACGAACTGACAGACTAAAATAAACAAAATTCCCTAAACCTTTGATTGCGGGATATGATAAGTTGTAAAGGCATATCTCGGATTCTTTACTACAAAAAATTGAATTTTTCTTTATTATATGACAGGTGCTTAGCTAGAGTGGTTTCGACGTTGTTGTGAAGGGGGATCGTGAAAGCCGGTGGATTCTACTTTGGAACGCTATTTTTCAGCATCATTTCTTCCTAATTTTATGCTTCTTGTACTATGATATGTTTTGATTTCCTTAAACGAACGTGTTCATTTATCAGTCTTCAGACTAGATACAAGACGAATAGGCGGATCCAGATTTTGTTTTTAAAAACAGGGGGAATTGAAAACTGAAATATCTGAACAGAAAATTGTTAGATTTATTGTGTGCAGTTTTTAAGTCGATAATAAAAGAAAAGGTAAGCAAAATATTTCTAGACTATTCATATTCATCATGAGATAATGACGCCTCTGTCATAACTTTTCTTCTATCAAAACACCCCCTATATAGACAAGTTTTCTCTGTTTCTCTAAATTCTCCTTTTTCGGTCTGATCAAAGGGAAAGGAACTCAAGACGATCTGATATTTTGTAACCTCAAGAAAAAATATCTATAGGATTTGACGGGGGGGGGGTATCAAAAAAGGAAAGGGGTCTTGGGGCCTCATCAAAGTGGGACTTGGATAGATGCTTCTGGGGGACGCCCCTCCCTCCCAAACAGAAATTATTTTTTTTTGGCTGCAGAAAATACTGATATGGAATTTTAGCCTTTAAAACGAAAGCTTGGAATATCAGTAGTTGAGAACTTAATCTAGGACAGAAACTTATCCTTCCGATAAATCATAGTAAGATATCTGAAATTTTGTAACAGATCAAGGGCGAATATAGGATTTCACTTGGAGGAGGGGGCGTTTAGGAGCATCAAAGTGGACCTAGAATGGGGTTTCTGGGGGACGTCTCCTTGCTAAACAGAAATTATCTTGCAGAGAATGACAGAAAGTACTGAAAAAAAATGCTAGCCTTTTCATGAAAAGCTTGGAATATCAGTAGTTGATAAACTATTCTAGGACAGAAAATTTTACGCCAAGTTCGCTGATAATGATGCTAGATTTACCCTTTTGATGAATTATAGTACGATTACTACATGTACGATATTCTGTAACATTAGTTTATAATGTGTTTTTGAGACCACCCCTTATTTTGTTCCTTTACGTACCTATACGTAGTACGAAGCTCGTTGGTAGGTTTACGTCGCCTATTCGAACAGCTCTTATGGTGCGAGTTGGTGTTCCTTGTCCCTTTTGCGTCTCTTTCTGTGAGTGTCTGTTCTGCGTTTTTTGCATTGGGTGTTTTTGAGTTTAGCTGTGGGTGCTGCAACCTAGTGTTGTTGGAGATCCCCTCCTTTTTGCCACTTGTACCAAGTGGTCTCGAAGAACGCACAATCGTTATGTATATTCTTCTCATCCTTGGTTCACCACACAAAACATAAACAATTGTTCATGGCATTTCAACTGTCACTGAACCTCGTCAACCCGTCCTGTCTGAACGTTGGTCGGACTCCTCTGGTCCTTGTATGCATGATCTCGCTTCAATCGGCATAGTACGGACTATTTCTATGTCTTCAAATTCAATAGCTCATTTATAGATAGAATTTGCAGCTATGTACATAAACGCCCTTATGCTAATGATATTCATTTACACATTCATCTGTTTGTTACTCGGGAGCCTGTGCTTGAATGCGTCCGGTTTGCGTCGTCCTATAGTGCAGTGAACGGGCTATGAACCATGTTTTCTTCAATACCATTAAGTAACCGCCCGTAATACAGATAACCTTGCCATTTCATACGTGGCAGATTGATGTGCTAAGTCCTGACTGATTGCCCATGGTTTTCTTTATTTATGCGTCTTCTTTTGTGTTAAATGTTTGGACGTTTGCACTTCCATGTGCTTATTGTTTCTTTGCTAGCCTGTCTTAATCTGTGTTTTCGTATTTGGCTCTTTCGATGTTTAACTGTGAATACTATGAATACTACAACCGAATCCCGAAAAAGATTCCATACTTTCCTCTGATTGAGAGATACAATTTCCTATCATTTCTTTCATGTGTTTTTATCAAACACTAAATATGGTATTGAAGAAGCGCAGTGGTGGATTTAGTTTGAATGGACTCATGTTTTATAAAGATCCATGATTTTCCCTTAAAAAAAAACGGTACTAGCGCATTAAAATTTGTTTGATCTATTAAAACAATCTTTTAGTCGATTGTCTGAAATTCAGGTGATGTCAAACCAACTTGTATACCGCACTTCCTTACGACCTAGTTAATGATCAATTTTCTAAACTCATTAAATGTTTTTTGATCGGGAGGAAAAACTTATACATGCATTACACGACGACTGAAATCATCTTTGAGGAATCTCTTCGATTGCAACGGGGATATAATAAAAGAATGTAAGATCCCCCTTTCAATGTTCAATGATTTATTTCTCTTTTCCAAATTAATGGCATAGAGATACATATATAACATATTTACATCTATATACAGTGTTCATAATAGATCTAATAATTAATTGGTACACAATAATACAATAGAAAGAGTTCTAAATAAGAGCAGACTTATTCAATGACTATGAAGGACAAACCTTTAAGAAAATACAATTTATGAATTTACAATTTTTTCTTAATTTACATACATTTTTACAAGTCATAAGTTCGTCAAATTTAAGAATATTAGCATTTTTACAATAGTAATTACCCAGAAAATCTTTGCGTTCTTGAGCAAACGTTTTGCATTCTAAAAGGTAGTGAAACTCATCCCCAATTTGACCACTATTACATAAAACACATTTTCTATCCTCCCGTTGGACCCCCACCCACCTCCCTGTTTCAATAGGAAAACGATGATTACAAGTACGAAAACGGCATAAAATTTTTCCCTCTTTATCATTTAACAAATCTAAATAACTTTCAAATTCAATATTTCTTTTATAGATTCTATAACATAACGATTTTGGCGAATTTTCAATATCACTTTTCCATTTTTGCATATACTGATCTTTCAAATTTTGCTTAATATGCTGACTTAACGATTTTTGGTTTGTTATTTCCTGTATAATCCAAAGATAACTTAAACCACAATCATCTAATATTGATCTAATATATTCTAACCATTTACAGTCAAAATTCTCAAACTGGTTAGATTTCAAAAGTAATAATCTGTACAATATAAATGTCAATTTACTATTCTTCGAATTTACAATATTCATCCAGTAGTTAACCATCCTAGACTGTATAGAGCAGACTAAAGGAAATATACCAAGTTCACCATATATCATTGAATTTGGAGTACCTTTCTTCAAATTAAGTAGGAGCTTACAAAATTTAAGGTGTAGCCTCTCTATAATATCAAATTTAGAAAAACCCCATATCTCACATCCATACATTAATATCGGTTTGACAATCTTATCAAAAAGCTCATATTGACATTTAACAGACAAATTCAACAATCTTCCCTTCTTTAATATACTATACATTGCAACAGTTGCTTTTCTGACATTGTTTTGTAAAGTTCTTTGAAATGAACCACCTCTAGACAGAATTAAACCTAAGTAATTAAATTCTTTTACAAACTCAATTCTTTCATTACCAATGTGCAAATCTAAATTTCTTGGCATTTGACCTTTCGAAAATACCATTGCTTTTGTTTTAGAGACATTGACTTTCAGTTTCCATAAATCACAATATTCTATAAATGCATCTAATTGTAATTGCAGATCATTTAAATTCTCTGCGAATAATACAGTATCATCTGCATATAATAGTATAACAAGTTTCATGTAAGTATTTAAGTCTTCCTCTAAATCATCAGTAATGCACTCTAGCCCTTTAACATTTTTACTCAACATAAATTCTTCAATATCATTTAAAAATAAGGAAAATAAAAAGGGAGATAAATTTTCACCTTGTCTGAGACCAACATTGCAAGGGAAGTAATTCGAATGATCACCATTATGAACAATTCTGGATTTAATACTTTTATACGTATTAAGAATAACATTAAACATTTTCCCATTTATATTATTTATCAACATCTTATTCCATAGCCCTTCTCTCCACACCTTATCGAACGCTTTTTCAAAATCGATAAATAAACAAAACAATTTCTTCTTTTTCAATGAGAGTATAGATTTAAGAGCATATAAAACAAATAAATTATCAACCTTTTCTGAAGCCAGCCTGATTTTCTAGTATTATCTCGTATTCTTCTGAAAATTTTTGAAGTCTTTCATTTAAAATACCTGTGAAGAGTTTTCCAAAACAGCTGACTAAAGTGATAGGCCTATAATTTTTTGGATCCTGTTTCGAACCTTTGTTTTTAAAAATAGGAATAATATTTCCTGTTAACCATGTATCTGGCAGTTTACCATTATCAAATACAAAATTAAATATGCTGACATATGTTGCCAATTTACCTGTTCTTAAATGATGCTATTCAATATGAAGACGTTTACACATACAAATGAATCATCTTCTGCGCAGAATGTCTGATATATTCGTTGATAATAAAATCGTCACTAGGTGCTTTGTTATTTTTTAATTTCTTTATAGCTGATTCTACTTCTTCGTATGTTATAGGATTATTTAATTCGTTTGGTAGTTCATTCTCAGAATTATTCACAAAATTTTCTACATTTTCACTATTTTCACCTTTGTTAAGGTCACGAAAGTAATCAAATAAAGAGTCAATAGATATATCATTTTCATTGTTATTATAATTATTTTTTTGTACAATTATTTAGTAACTTCCAAAATTCTTTAGGGTCATTTGACCTCAGATTTCTCATCTTTTTTCTTAAATTACTCCTGTATTTTTTCATGCTATCATCCATTATTTTTTTGTAGTTCTTTTCCGCTTCTTTACATTTATCAAAAAAGTATTCGTTTTTGTATCTTCTGTATTTACCTTTAAATTGTCTATATTTTATTCTAGCAACATTGCATTCAGAAGTAAACCATGGTTTCCTATTCTTAATATTCTTTGTATTTTGTTTCGTAGTTGTCTTTGAAACGTAAGTACCAAGACTTTTAGAAGCTGCGTCAAGTAAAACTTTAGACGTTTTATCTATGATACAATTGATGTCTATTGAAAGATTTTCGTCGTTTAATTCATGCAAAATATCTTCTATTTTTGAGTCATCTATACTGTTTACAAAATCAGAAACTTTATCATTTTCCCACTTGTTAATTTTCTGCACAATTAATTCATTTTCAACTAATATTCCATTTGTTTCTTTTCTATGATAAGAAGTACAATTTATGCTCAGTGAAATAGGTCGATGTGCGTCTGAAAACAATCTACTAAATTCCAATACAGAAAAATTTTCTATGTAGTGAAATAAGTTTGATGAACAAATGATATAATCAATAACACTAACATTTCTACATGTAAACTCCCCTACACCTTTGTCATCACCCGTTCTACCGTTACATACAAAAAGATCATTAAATCTACAAAATTCTAACAATTGATTACCAAAATTGTTTTTCCGTTTATCCCTACTACATCTTTCCCGCTTAAATCCAAGACCTGTTAAAAAATCTGGATCAACATTTTCAGAAGCTATTATCGCATTTAACTCATCATCGTCATTTTCTTCAAAATTAATAAAATCATTTTCTGTTGCAGTACGGGCATTAAAATCACCCATGAGACAAATATGTTTATATTTATTACTTAATGTGATGTATTCATTTTCTATTTCTAAAAAGGGATCACCAATGCAATGGACCGAGTTTTCAGGTGGGATGTACATCGCACCTATTACCACATCCATATCTAAGCTAAATAAAGATTTGTCTAATTTAAACCATTTAACATATTTACTATCTGTATCTATATCTGATATAAACTGACTAAGTTCTTCCTTAATAGCTACAGTAATTCTGCCTGATCGTACATTACTGAATGTTTTCCTATTTTTCATTGTAATCTTATAACCTGGTAAAATAATGCCGTCACAATCATCAGTTTTACTCTCAACAAAACATAAAACGTCATAATTACTGATCAATTCAATAAATTCTGGGTAACGGGACCTCCTAGCAAGGCCACAAACATTCAATGTTAAAAAATTCAAAGATGAGTTATTAATCAAACTATATACGCCAGAACTGTCTGTTTGCCCTTCGGCGCGCCTCTATTCTCGCTCAGTGACATTCTGGATTGCATTTGAATGGCTGCCGTCATCATCAAACAAGAAATATTTACCTGATATGTGCATCAATATGTACATCGAGACAATCACCGAATTTGACAAGTAGTGATGGAGCTGTTGCGACGGGTATTACATGCAATCAGGAGACGTTGTTTCTCCCCGGGCACCTGGTCGGACATCGGAATGTTATTCATTCTCTCTTATTCATGGACACTCTGTCGATTTTGCCTTGCCCTCTCGACTTTGAGACCGAATAACTGATAGACACTTCTTTGATGTTTATTTGTAACATATGAATCACCTTTCTCGCCCCAGACTTAAATAATCATACAAATCATTGACGTGGAGTGACCTGTGTATTGCCTTCTCTTTCTTCTTGGACAACATTTATGTTAGATTTGATGAGAATTTCTGCAAGCAGTTTGTAGGGGTCCCTATCTGTACAAACCACCTCGTGTTAAAGATTTATTTTCATACACTTATGAAAAAGAATTTTCCCATAATCTTCAATAGCAAAGAAAACATGATGATTTGAAATGTTGAAATTGTACTTCCAGGTACCTGAATGATACTCTCACTTTCAACAATCCTCCTTTTGAAAAATATAAAAATGAAAATTATCCACACTTAACAAGGCAAACGTTACAAACAATTAAATTTCAAAGAGAGATTCATACGAGTGTGGAAATATTACAAACATTATTGTCAGCTTCATTTGAACTTTTAGCCCATACAAGCAACCATGAATACTTGTGTTTTACACTATGGGTATTTCACAACCTGCATTTTATGGTGATATAATGAACAATATAAGAAGAATCAACGATCGACAGAATTACCATTGAATTCTACAATTCTTTGAGACCTCTGGGTAATCGGAAAAGTGGGAGAGTTGAGCGCAAAGAATCCGTATAACCATACCGTCTGATACTGACGTGGCAGATGGCCATCCTAAGTCGACACCGATTACCCATTAGTCTCTTTGGTTTATGTGCAGTCACTCATGTTTGATGTTTCTGTGATGTGATTTGGTGTTCCTTGTCCCTTTTTCGTCTCTTTCTTGCATGTCTGCGTGTTTTGAATGGGGTGTATTGGCGTTTGCTGTGGATGCTGCAACCGAGTGTTATTGGAGATCCCCTCCTTTCATTGAAATTGCTTCAGAATCATCAAACGCCTTCCTTACTGTGGATATGATCCTGCTGACACCAGACAATTTATATTTGGTTATGTACGTGATCAATCTACAGTGCTGTACCAGTGCATTCTTAAGATTTGCACTCCGGCTGACTTTGATAACAGAACTCCATGACGTGTCCTATCCAAACCTCAATAGAGAAGACAGATTAGCTACCCTCTCTGAATGTCGGTACGACTCCTCCTTGGGTTATATGTATGAGCTTGCTACAGTCGGCATAGCACGGACTCTACCTACCTTTATCGCTACCTTTTACCTTTTTGTTTGCTGTTTCTATATTGTCTGTTGTTGTCTCTTGTCCTTTTGCGTCTCTTGCTGTGCCTGTCTGCTCTGTGTTTTTGCATTTAATCTTGTCGTGTTTTGCTGTGAATGCTTCAACCGAGTGTTGTGTGAGATCCCCTCCTCTGTTTCTAAAGAAGGTTAAGAATTGAAACACTACCGCATGGGATGGATTTCGTTGCACCTCATGTATATTTTTGTTACCTGCTTTAATAATCGGAAATTGCATTTCAGGTTACTTCAGGAACAGAATGAAAATACGTATACATAGGTAGTCCATATACACCATCTTCAAGAGGGAAAGAAGGAAAGATACTTTGAATAAAAGTACCGTGGATTCAATCAATAACATTATCATTTGATTATTATAAACATTGTAACTGTTAACTAAAGAGAGCTGTTGTTTAGAGGAGGTCATTGTCAGTTAATGTGTACTACTCAAATTTTGTTCAGCATTCATTTTTGCATTTAATTCGACATAATGTAAATAAAATGATAAATGTCATGATTATTCTTACAGCTCTTTGAACATTTCAAAAGATCATTTGACTGATAAAGAAATAATTAAGGTAAAGATCTTCAGTTCGGAAACATTTTCACGATAACAACATTAAAAAAAATGATGAGCTTTAATAGGAAAATTCGCATATGATCCTATGGGTTTTTTTCACACTTGCATTTAAAAAGATCAAATAGGTCCCTCCTACTTTGTCTCTATAAGGACGGAACCACAGTTACTTCTCTTACAAATATACCAGATCCCCTTTCACTTCCAGTCCGATATTCGTATTCACATAATTGTAAAAATGAGAATATAGACGTCGGTCATCTGAGCATTTTGCTAAATGTGACTGATATGGATAATGACCATATCCCTGTATACAGCACAAAATCGATAATTCAGAAAATCAGAAACCGCAGTCATACAAAATCAGGATAAAACAGGAACCAAAGCAAACAAACAAAAAACCTCCACCACATGAAAAGAAGCGAACTCCCGATATGGGAGTGAGACCAGGTGCCCAGGAAGAGTAAGCATCTCCTGCTTTCATGCAACACCCGCCGCTTCAATTCGGTAGAACTGTCACATCCGGTTACTTCCATTTCGGAAGACAAAGAATACAATCTTTGGTTGGATGGTTCAAATGGTCTATGACAGAATATCATCCACCATTCTGGAGAGTGGGACATCATAGTGTATGACGATTTCCCCATATCGACCGTAGAACTTCCTCAGTGACGATGTTAGTCAGTCACAATCATATCCCTGACTGAGAAGCTTATCTGAAAGACGCCTAGCTCTCAGAACAAAATTTGTATATTTGGTACTTGCTCTGGCATAGCGTATCAACTGAGATATGAACACACCGTAAGCAGGCGATGAAGGCCTTTTCTTTTTACATTTTTGCAATATTAGGTAATAGAACTATACAATTAGCTAGATAAAAGCTATGTTCTAATAATTTAATTATATCCGTAGTGTCTGTATGACGCCTATACAACGTGCGGATCGAAATTATATCAACAATGCTAAAATTACGTTAAATGCTAAACAATCAAGATAATTAAATAGTAATTTAATTATATAATAAGGAATGACTGTAATAATTATTTTCTGTCTATCAATGTATAGACAAATACCGATGCAAATACAAAATGTCATCCGCTTGATTACAAACAGTTCAGGTTTTTGTTTGTTTGCTTTGGTTCCTGTTTTGTCCTGATTTTGTATGCCTTCGGTTTCTGATTTTCTGAATTATCGATTTTGTGCTGTATACAGGGATATGGTCATTATCCATATTTGTCATTTTTACCACTGTCCATGTGTCACTGCTGGTGGACAAATTGTCCCCGAGGGCACTTGTCGGGCAGTATTCTGCTTCAATGGATAGTACACAAGAGACCTACAAAGTGGCTGGGGCGTCGCCCACTATAAAAAGGCCCCAACCTGTTGCGTCTACGGACACATACGCAACAGGTAATTTAGGTGTCCCTAGAATTAGACTACATGACATTAGAGACGAGACATTTGTAGTGAGTAGAAACCATGAGTTTTGGTACAAACATGCAGACGGGTATATTAAAATCAAGCCCTGTAAGATTGAAGTGGTCGATATACTAAAAGAGCACCAATTTTCACCAAGCGATTGCTCAGTTTCTAAGTGCGGCACGAAGAACTGCAAAACTTGTAAAATCCTTATAACAGACACTTCATTCTCAAGTAATCTCACAGAACAAACATTTAACACGCATAGTTTTGATAACCTAAACTGTATGACATCTAATGTTGTGCTCACTTTGTGGATTGATTTTTGTGGGTGAAACCAAAGGTAAGCTCCGAACCAGAATGTCAGGACATCGGTCAAAAATAAATAATAAAGGAAGTCAACTTCTTTACCGGCATTTTGACCAGGCCCATCATTCTGTTTTATCTATGAGAGTCAGAATCCTGGAGAAAATATATCACCCCACAAACAATCCCAATTTGAGCACACCTTTCCGTCGCAACAGGGAAGAGTTCTGGATAAAAAATCTTAACACTGCAGCGCCCTATGGGTGTAACGATAATATAAGCAGCTTAGGAAACTTAACAAGTCCAGGTTGTCAATCGGTAAATGTGAATAGCTTATTCAACAGACCACAAAGAAGACCTCGAAGTCATGGCATTCGTAAATATAATAGGCCTGAGATACATAGTTTCTCCTTCGATGACTTGGTTCCATTTTTGAATGAGCCCCTAGGCCTGCATTATATTCGTACCAAATTATACTCTGTTCCTTTACGGAAGTTACACGAAATCTACGAATATACGAAGGACCTCACTTATACCGATACACGTTCCCCAGAATACAGACTACAAGGAGTCATCTTGGACATTTCTACCTTTCGTTTATTTCAAGCAGTTAGATCAGATAAATCAGAGGAGAAAACAAACCGTCCTTTCATTAAAGTAAAATTTGCAAACAAAGGTATTGATAAATTGTATCTTGGTCAAATTTTGAATCACAAAACTGTCACAGAAAAAATCCCACCATATTTCAAAAGACAAGAAACTCCTTGTATTTCCTATAGCTACACACCAAACGATTCTTGCAGTGCATTGATTTAAGTAATCCCTCACTACATCCACTTCCTTGCGAATGTTCTTCATCGGATTTTAACTACTCTCCTTGTGGACACGTTATTACAGGTGACCTTAGTATAGTCAAGAACGACAAGTTGAGAGATTTGTTAAAAAAGGGTCCCAAATACAGAGAAAGTATGCCCTTTACATGGAACCAAAATTTCAAAATTATCATGGACTCTTGTGAGGAATATGCAAGACGTTGGGCAAAGAAAGAGGATGTACAGCTCGACACACTATCCGAATGGATAAATCCATCAGAGGGTTACTTTTATCTAAAATTAACCGATTAAAATCAACCGTGAGCACCAGATTCGAGTCTATATTTAAAGATCCTGATGTTATCACAGAGCTTACCTACCTCCAAGAACATTATGTCATCACACCAGCGGACAAAGCCTCAAATAATTACACATTTACTTGCAAAAAGTTCTATTTCGAAAGTCTAGTTAAAGAGTTGGGTTTAAATTCGACACCTGGAAATCCCACTTACACCCCAACAAACCTTTCTGCCTCTGAAATAATAGATAACCACAAATCAGCTCTTTCTTCCTTTGGCTTCCAAACTAACAATTTAGATTTAGATTTACCATACTTATACTGCATACCTAAAATGCATAAGAATCCGTACAAACAACGTTTCATCGCTGGTTCCTCAAAATGTTCTACCAAATCTGTATCGATCTTACTCACCAAAGTTTTATCTGAAATCAAATCTGGGCTTCAAAAATATTGTTCGACAGTATATTCTCGCAGTGGTATCAACCAGATGTGGATTTTAAAGAATTCGAAGGAACTTTTAGAACATCTGAAATCCACTCATTTTAGTAAAGTTCATTCGATCAAAGCCTTTGATTTTTCGACACTTTACACTACAATTCCACATTCTAAATTGAAAGAAAGACTCGCAAAAATTATGAGTAATGCGTTTACAAGTAAGAACGGTAATCGCAAATACAAATTTATTGTTGTGAACTATGACAAAACCTACTTTGTAAAAGAAAAGTCCGATTCTGAAAATAAGTACACTAAAACAGATATAATTCAGATGTTAAACTTTTTGATCGACAACATTTTTGTTGTGTTTGGAGGAAAGGTCTTTCAGCAAATTGTCGGAATTCCAATGGGGACCAATTGTGCCCCACTCCTTGCCGAAATTTTTCTTTACTCGTACGAAGCTGAATTCATTCAATCTTTGGTCTCTGAAGGGAAAAGATACTTAGCTTCTGACTTCAACTTCACTTATAGATACATAGACGATGTTTTGTCCATCAATAATCCGAAATTCGCAGATTACCTGAGCAGAATCTATCCTTCAGAGCTTGAAGTCAAAGAAACTACAGAGACAAATAATTCAGCATCCTATTTGGACATAATGTTGTCCTACGACACTGATGGTCACATGAACACCTCACTCTATGACAAACGTGACGACTTCAATTTCAGCATTACAAACTTTCCATTTCTGAGTAGCAACATCCCTTCATCGCCTGCTTATGGCGTGTTCATATCTCAGTGAATACGCTATGCCAGAGCAAGTACGAAATATACGGATTTTGTTCTGAGAGCTAGGCGTCTTTCAGATAAGCTTCTCAGTCAGGGATATGTTTGTGACCGACTAACATCGTCACTGAGAAGTTCTACGGTCGATATGGGGAACTCGTCATACACTATGATGTCCCACTCTCCAGAATGGTGGGTGATATTCTGTCATAGACCATTTGAACCATCCAAGCCAAGATTGTACTCTACGTCTTCCGAAATGGAAGTTACCGGATGTGACAGTTCTACCGAATTGAAGCGGCGGGTGTTGCATGCAAGCAGGAGATGCTTACTCTTCCTGGGCACCTGATCTCACTCCCATATCGGCAGTTCGCTTCTTTTCATGTGGTGGAGGTTTTTGTTTGTTTGCTTTGGTTCCTGTTTTGTCCTGATTTTGTATGCCTTCGGTTTCTGATTTTCTGAATTATCGATTTTGTGCTGTATACAGGGATATGGTCATTATCCATATTTGTCATCTTAATTGTAAAATTACCACCATATACTCATTTCAACAATCGATGTCATTAATAATGCTCTAGGCCGAAATAATGGAAATCCATATAATAAATAAGTGAAGTGCAAAATGTATGCCCAGAACGTGCTAAGAGCAGAGCAGTACCTTCAGGGAGATTATATTCTTATGTTGTAGTGTCTGTGGGTTTGTTATGCGTCTGCTTGTCTACAAAAAACTGTCCGTCTGTTTGTCTACAAAAAACTTCATCCATGACCATAATTTTATGGTAAATGGAAGGGCTTTCATATTTCATATGTGTATTCCTTGTGACAAGACCTTCCATGGATACCAAAATATTTGATCTTATGACCTTGACCTTGGAGTTTGACCTACGTTTCATAAAATTTAACCTTGGTCATATTTTTTGAATGTTGAGTGTTAAGGATTTCATATTTTACATGTACAAGCGTATTCCTTGTGACAACACCTTTCCATGGATACCGTTATTTTGACCTTTCGACCCTGACCTTTGAGTTTGATCTACTTATAAAAATTAATCTTGGCCATGGCTTTTTAAGTGATAGGTTTTTCATGTTTTACATATGCACTCTTTCAAGACAGATTCATTCATACAAAAATTATCTTTGACCTTTACCTCAGACTATGACCCACTGTTAACATTTTAGCAGTTTTACTGACAAAGATGCAGGCGGTGCATCCATGTTTTACAAACACATATTTTATTTTTCTAAATAAAGAATAATATTAGAGGTATCTATCAAAAAGTTATTGATCCTCCAAAGCTTTTTGATCAGGTAGTACGTAAGTGTTCAAACCCTATACCTTCCTGAAGAAGATTTCAAACCTATTTATCATGCAGCAGACACGTGTTTCGAATATTAAATACTCATCAGTGATGCTTCTGATCAAAATGTTTTAGACACATTAGAAAAATATAACTATGCACAATGACAATTTGATCATGGATGAACTATAAGTGTTGATTTTTCGCATTAATTCCAAACTTTCTCCATTTTGATGCAGTACGATACATATTTAATGAGTAAAGATGAGATTTATAATACTTTAAATCAATGGATAGATCTTTAGAAATGAGATCATATGAAGTATTGGATACTTTAACAAATTCATTTCTTACTATTCTTGATCTGCGAACTAACATAAGGAGATGTAGTTTGATAGAGTAGAATTAATGAGATTAAAAATTGCTTACCCGCTTTAAAGGCAGCATTTAATGCTTCGGGAATTTCTATTAAAAATCCAATAATTCACCCATTATGGACATTTCTTTCATTCAAATCATGTTTTTACATTCTATAAAATTGTCCTGTGAGCTATGGAAACTGTTGTCTCCCAGCCAAAATTATTTCACCATTATGATGAAGTATTCTACAATACATATGATTTATTATACAATACGTATGATTCGTTTGTTTATGTGTAGTCTTTTGTGTTTGATGTTTCTATGTGATATGTTTATTTTTCGTCTCTCCTCTGCCCTTCTCTGTGTTTTCGCATCGTGTGTTTCTTGGTGTTTTGCTGTTTGGTACTGCAACCGAGTCTGGTTGGAGATCCCCTCCCTTCTTTTGTGAAAGATTTATGAGAACTACACTGTAAGTAAATCATGTTAATTTCATTGTGGAGCTGCGCACTCTCTGCAAAGTAAATGCACAGATTTAAATTTAAAAGATTAAACCAGAGAGCACTACTGACATAAATGTGGCTGTGTCGGAAAATCACTTCGGCGTTTTATGAGTTAAAGAAGATTCTGACGATAATCTCAACAGCACTCACAATAGAGCACAAGATTAAACATTGACGGACCCCTAGCAAGCTAGAGGTGGGACCAGGTGCCCGGGAGGAGTAAGCATCCCCTGTTGGCTAGCCGCACCCGCCGTCGATGTTAATGAAGCATGTAAATGATAAAACATAAAATTCATGCACTGTCTGACGTTATGTCTATATAGAAAGTGCTATGGCGACAATGTCAGGGAAGTATATTCAAAACACTTACTGTCAAACCCCTCGCGGGGAACTTTTTTACGAGCTCCACACGGCAAAGGGCATAAGTGTGACACAAATGAGTAAAAGAAGATCCTGACGATAATCTCAACAGCACGCACAATAGAGCACAAAATTAAACATCGACGGACCCCTAGCAAGCTAGAGGTGGGACCAGGTGCCCGGGAGGAGTAAGCATCCCCTGTTGGCTAGCCGCACCCGCCGTTGATGTAATGAAGCATGGAAATTATAATATATAAAATTCATATAATGAGTACAACTGATGAGGATTAACTATCAGAAACTCGTATCTGGTGCACTAAAATTGGTCTGAGATTTTCTTTATGAAGGTAAAGGTAAAGTAAAGGTAATGGAACACTTCCCAATTATTATCATAAACACATTGTTCCTTTTGCAGTGTGGAACAGTAAAACCCCTAGCACAGAATCATGGGGTAAAAATTATTCATAAAATACTAGATTATAAAAATATCACATCAAAATCAACAATAAAATGAAATGAGATTTTTCCAAATATAACAGATGATATGAAATCCATTTATACACTACCTTTTGCTACAACAAAATATACAAAATAACAGTGGTTTCAATTTAGGATTAATCATAGTAACAAACAATTTTTTATTCAAAATACAGAAAAGATGTACTGATAAATGTACATTTTGCAAAACTGAAATTGAGACCATTGAACACATATTTTGGGAATGTCAAATTAGTCAAGATTTAATTGTAAATTTCCAACAAATCATTAGACAAAAACAGAATAACAATTTTGAATTTCAGAAGAAAATTTTATATTTGGATACTTTGATGAAATGTCAAAACAAAAAGGTCTGAATAACGTAATTTTACAGACTAAATATTATATTTATACTATGAGATGCTTAGAAAGATTTCCAAGTCCACATGGCCTACTATTATCCTTAAAACACATGTTTAAAGCTTTAAAGTACAATGCTGTGAAAAACAATACATCAAATGAGTTCTCACTTAACTGGCAGAACTGGAATTCTGTTATATTTGATATGACCTGGGTCTTTGAATTCCCCCCTTCCTACGAATGCTTTTGCTAAACTTTCATGTGATTATAAGGGTGAGGGGTAATGCTTACTTTATTTAATTTTTTTTTGCTCAACTTAAACATGTCTACACAATTCAAGCCTTATCCAATATCATATATTTAATATATATAATACAAACTCATCATTGCCAATACGTACTTACATTTCTTTTTGTATGGTTTTATATTAATCTCACTGCATATTTCTCATTATATTTCTACGACTCTTTACACATCTTGCCCATATGTATTAAATATCATGATTGTTTTTTTTTTCCTGCAACACATTCTCTTTCTTCCTCTCTACTATTTTCGTCTTTCTCTATTCTTGTTTCTTCTATTATAAAAAAAAATCCCTCATGAATGTGATTTTGAGAAAATGATTTATTGACATGATTGTAATATGCTTTTCATCAACCAAAAATAAAATTGTTCCCCTGACTTAATGTGTAAGAATTACCTCTTCCAGCTCTGTCGCCTGGAAGCAGCTTTGTTTTTGGCCCTTTATCACTTTGATATCGTATAAATTATATTATTTTGCTATTTCGGAAACTTGTACATTCATCCAAAAATGCCATCGACATTAAAGGAGGTAAACATCTAGCACCATCCATCTACTGTTATTCTTGTTATAGATTTCACTTAATTATGCTACTGAATCGAACCTACACAACATTTAAAAGTAAATACAAACATCACAATCACAAAATAAAAAATGATTCAAATTTTTCTTCAAGAAGGCAGAGAGTTGGAACATTTCCGTATTATTTCAGTTATAGTAGATCTATAGTTTTAACCTTAGGTTAAATTTGATCAATTTCCCAAATCTTAATCTGAAAAAAGCACGGCATAACGTTAATGTGACAA
Source organism: Pinctada imbricata (assembly GCA_033119305.1). Lineage (NCBI taxonomy): Eukaryota > Metazoa > Mollusca > Bivalvia > Pterioida > Pteriidae > Pinctada > Pinctada imbricata. The sequence continues at coordinate 32,633,793 of VSWD01000001.1, read as the reverse complement.
AAATGCAGTAAATGAGTGCATAAAACAATACTCTAACGATGTTGATTTAATAATTGATTTAAAATTTAACGTATTTTGACAAATTCTAAATAGTCATCAAAACACAATTTTTATCTGAATCACAAAGAAACAATAACCCAAATTGGGTACAATGCTCATCAGATATCCATGATACCTATGGAAAAATCATACATTGTACATTTGAAGGATTACTCATTGAAAAGCCCAAATATGTACATCTCTGACAAAGTCAGAGATATCAAAGGTATAATAAAACGGAAGTGTTCCAACTCTATACCTTCTTAAAGAAAATTTCTAACCAATTAATTATGCACCAGACGCGAGTTTCGGATATTAAATCCTCATCGGTGATGCTTCCAGCCAAAGTGATTTTCAGAAGCAGCCAAAATTCATTTCAGTAGTGGTTCTATTTTTTTTTAATTTGAATTTGTGTATTTACGTTACAGACATTGCGCGGCTCCAAATTTCCTGAAGGGTCGATTCATTAGCATATCCAAATAAAATCTATGTTCAACATGCATTGGAGGGATGGTGCTAAGATGTTAATTTTCTTTCTCAACAGCACTCACAATAGATCACAAAATTAAACATCGACGGACCCTTAGCAAGCTAGAGGTGGGACCAGATGCCCGGAAGGAGTAAGCATCCCCTGTTGGCTAGCCGCACCCGCCGTCGATGTTTAAGCATGGAAATAAAAATGCATAAAATTCCTACACTGTCTGACGTTATGTCTATATAGAAAGAGCTATGGCGACAATGTCAGGGAAATATATTCAAAACACTTACTGTCAAACCCCTCGCGGGGAACTTTTTTACGAGCTCCACACAGCAAAGTGCATACGTGTGACACAAATGAGCTAAAGAAGATTCTGACGATAATCTCAACAGCACTCACAATAGATCACAAAATTAAACATCGACGGACCCCTAACAAGCTAGAGGTGGGACCAGGTGCCCGGGAGGAGTAAGCATCCCCAAATACACAGTACAAAATCGATAATTCAGAAAATTTTAAACCGAAGGCATATAAAATCAGGATAAAACAGGGACCAAAGCCAACAAACATCCATCACATGAAAAGAAACGAACTCCTCATATGAGAATGAGACCAGGTCCCCAGGAATCATCAGCATCATATCCTGCTTGCATGCAACACTCGTCGCTACAATTCGGCCGAAATGTCACATCCGGTTACGTCTATTTCGAATGTTAAAAGTATATTCTGTGGTTGGATGATTCAAATGGTCTAAGACAGAATATCACCCACCATTCTGGACAATTGAACATCTTAGTGTATGACGAGTTCCCCATATTGACCGTAGAATTTCCTCAGTGACAATGTTAGTCGGTCACAAACGTATTCCTGACTGGGAAGCTAATCTGAAAGACGCCTAGCTCTCAGAACAAAATCTGTATACTTGGTACTTGCTCTGGCATAACGTATCCATTGAGATATGAACACGCCATAAGCAGGCGATGGAGGAATGTTGCTATTAAGGACAGCATTATGTCGAAAAATGATTCAAATTATTTGTCCCTGTAGTTTATTTGACTTCAAGTTCCGAAGGATAGATTCGGTATTCCGCGAACTTTGGATCATTGATGGACAGCACATCGTCTATGTATCTGTAAGTGAATTCAAAGTCAGAAGCTAAGTATACTTTCCCTTTATGGAACAAAGATAGAATAAATTCAACTTCTTAAGAGTAAAGAAAAATAAAAAAAAAGAAAAGTAAAAAAAAAAAAAAAATTCAATAGAAATCAAAAAGTTGATATTGTGATAAAAATGTTTCCCAGTTACAGTTCTTAAAATAATAATCAAATAATTTAATGAGCCCTTTCATGTGTAAACATGAAAATGCTTTAAATAACCACCCTCTCATTCCTTTTTTTCAGTTAAAAATCATACAAAATTATTTCAAAACGCATTTCTCTTCTTTATTATAGCTAAAATGAACTGAATTGGGGCAGCAAATTTAGCCAAGATAGAAAAGAATAAAAGAAATAACAATTCTTGCATTAAAATAAAAAGTCGAAAAATGACGTAAAAACGCGTCAAAAATTAGATATCGAATTTTAAGGAAATGAACAAACATGAATCATACATCCTTCTAGATCACTCAGATACCATTAGTTTTTCAGTCCACGCAGAGGTTCTGGAGAAAAAGACTTTTTAAGAAGGCTGCCCTCTAGGGTTATTTGACCCCATCCTGAGTCCACTCCTAAATTGATCCAGCCGAAATGTACAAACTTGATAAAGATCCTTTAATCAGTACTTGCATGTATGCATACCAAGTTTCATCAAATTCCTCCAACCGGTATGACAATAGCTTTCTTTGAGCATTTGGCTCAGGTGATTTAAACATGAAAAATAATAATAACTATTTGAGAAAACAATGACCTAGATATAAAATAAATGGGATCTGTATCCTACACATTTTTAAGGAAGTGCCTTTTTTCTACTATAAGGACAAATCCAAGTCCCTAATTGTTGTTTAATTTCCATAAAATGAAAATTAGAAATCATTATCAAAAACTTGAACTGATTAAATCAGACGGATATTTTAAATGCGGATTTCCCTCCTTGACTTACATTATCAATGAGTCAATTTCCTTTTTTGTGTGTTCAATTTATTTCCTTAATAAATCTGTATTATTTCCTATGCAAAAGTGGTACTTTCCATGCAGCTACCAAAAACAAGGACAGTGTAAAACTTTACATTACTCATTTACTAATAGAAAAATGTCAACTTCCTAATAGCTTGTAACAAAGTTTAGATTGAGGATCATTGACGAGGGTTTAGTACCCGAAACGTGCATGTCTGGTCCATGCTGTTAATTTATCTGTTCTTCAGTTATGCTATTGAATTTGAAGACGTTTAACAATTGTAATAAGCATGAACGTCTTCAAATTCAATAGTACAATGTATCATTTAAGAACAAATGAATTTGCAGTATTGGCCAGACATGCACGTTTCGGTACTTAATCCTCGTCAGTGATCTTTAATCTTAATAATGTAATATGGTCAAAAAGTATGAAAATTATGATGTCCAAAAATGTACCGAAAGACGTAGCAGGATGGATGGGATATGATGTTACAGGACCCACGTTTTAGAAATTTCAAGAAATTTGGTAACAGAAATTTTCGAATGCGTTGAAAAGACAGACGATCAACCGAAGTTGATCAAACTTGGCTACATGTGCCCTCTGGGACTCCTGGTACACCAGCAGTGACACTCACCAAGTAGTTCAAATGTTAAACGTCTTCAAATTCAATAGCATCATTTAAGAACAGATGAATTTGCAGCATGGACCAGACATGCACGTTTCGGGTATTTAACCCTCGTCAGTGATCTTTAATCTAAACAATGTAATATGGTCAAAGAGTATGAAAATTATGATGTCCAAAAATGCACCGAAAGACGTAGCAGGATGGATGGGATATGATGTTACAGGACCCACGTTTTAGAAATTTCAAGAAATTTGGTAACAGAAATTTTCGAATGCGTTGAAAAGACAGACGATCAACCGAAGTTGATCAAACTTGGCTACATGTGCCCTCTGGGACTCCTGTTCAACCAGCAGTGACACTCACCAAGTAGTTCAAATGTTAAACGTCTTCAAATTCAATAGCATCATTTAAGAACAGATGAATTTGCAGCATGGACCAGACATGCACGTTTCGGGTACTTAACCCTCGTCAGTGATCTTAATCGAAACAATGTAATATGGTCAAAGAGTATGAAAATTATTATGTCCAAAAATGTACCGAAAGACGTAGCAGGATGGATGGGATATGATGCTACAGGACCCATGTTTTAGAAATTTCAAGAAAGGAGCAGGTTCGGGAACATGGAAAATCGGCCCTAGTTTTAGAATGTTTAAGATTTCGATTGTATTTCGTATGAAGGAAGTTAAATGTGTGGTTGTTTGAAATACCAAATAAATATGATTATTTACGTGCAATACACCAAAAGATATGGCTTCAAAATCAGCGTAAAGTTGTAAAATGCTGAAAAATCGTAAGAAATTGGCATAATTCTGGTCAAAATATATGAAAATAAGTAGGGCGCCAGCCCTCACCAAAAATATTTTTTTATATAAAAAGTTAAATTTGCAATCTATCTTTCGATCAACATAAAATTTATGTTGGATGAGGGTTGGCGCCTATACTAAATTTAAACATTTATGCAAAAAAATCGCGATTCTCCTTCATTTTCTGTCATGTAGGGCAAATGACGTCAAAATTTGACGTCATAACTAACGCACGTGACGCTTTGACAATGAAAAATAGTTACTTTCTATTTCGGCAGGTATTTGAGATAAATGTAGGAGATACTGAATCATAATTTTCATAAAATTATTTTTCGCAAAAATTTAGGGCCGATTTTGGCCGTAAGTGAACCTACCCCTTTTGTAACAGAAATTTTCTAATGCGTTGAAAAGACAGACGATCAACCGAAGTTGATCGAACTTGGCTATAAGATAAATTTAAGAGATATTTTGTTAGGCAGATAAAACAGGGAGCAATTTTAAATCATATACTAAGATTGATGAAATGAACATTTATTCGAACATATTGAATGAAAATGTACACAAAGAAAACCTAGGAGTCTTAATCATCTTAACGCATGAAACAGATAAAAAAAAGTTACATGAGACCCAATCAAATCGTAGATAGATAATATTGTGTTGATTGTTGTTCAGTCCAGTTAAGATGGTGTGTACATGTTTAAGAGTGCCCTAAATACTTTTTTGCCTCAGGTATTGTCGCAGGTGACATTATATACTTAGCGCAAAAATACTGTTAAAACGTAGGCATAAATGTGACGTGCAGTATTTTTTTTTAAAGTCATTCCATCGAATTATCATCTCGTGTCCAAGTATTATTTTGTCGTTGGAACGAGAAACTTGTTTTGTTTTACTCATATCTGTACACGTTCCCTCAATTAATTTTGTCGTGGAAGCGAGTTAGCCAGCCTATCTGATGCTTTGTTTGTCTTGTTTATGACAAAATACTGGAAGAAAATATGACATTGTACAATATTTCATATAGTGTTCTTTTCGGGCAATTGTACCATCGCCATCTTATGTCAGCACAACATCGAGTGATTGCCAAATCATCTTCGTACTATCGTCATCGTTTGATCGCAATCGTTATATCACCATCGTAGGATTGTGTTTGTGCGATTGTATTACCACATTATTGGTATCGTAACATTGAGTGTCATCGTAATCAAAAGGTCGTGTTGTTTTTATCATAAAATAACATCTTCATCATGGAGTCGTATACCGCGATCGTAACATTATGATGTCGTCATCATATCAGAGTAAACAAATCGTGCGTCTGAAAGAAGCTCCAACTGCGATATTACGATGGCGATGAGATGATGTATGATGGTGATAACATGATATATTACGAATACGATTATAATATTTCGATTGACGATAGTACGATGTAATTGTAGCAGTATTGTAATTGCATTGATATGATATTATGATGGCGATGCCACTATGATTATTACTAAACTAAATCGATGAAACGATTTTACAATTACGATTGTCATATGTAGATGGCAATAGAACAATATTACGATTGCGATGATGCGATGATTGAGATTATACTATAGTGATGACTGATGACGAGTTTACGATGACGATTACTTGTAGATAAGGTGGTAATGATGCCATGTTACGATTACGATCATGCGATGTTACGATGGCAATTAAGCGACATAGCAATGGTGGTGACGCAAAGTTATGATAACGATATGATGAAGGTAGTAAGATTGCAAGTATATGATGGCGATGACGCGATAATTCGATATCGATGACGCGAAGATACGATAGCGATGACGCGATGTTACGATGGTTACCATACGATTGCGATTGAACGATTTCCCTAGTTATGAACAAAACAACACTTTCAGAGATATCAGTGTCATGGAATTGGCAATTCATTCAATTTATAGAATGCGGAATGGGGTCGCATAATGCGTATTGCGATTTCAATGACAAACATGGACAACGACCATATACCTGTATACAGCACAAAATCGATAATTCAGAAAATCAGAAACCGAAGGCATACAAAATCAGGACAATTTTAAACGTCTTCAAATTCAAAAGCATCATTTAAGAACAGATGAATTTACAGCATGGACCAGACATGTACGTATTAACCCTCGTCAGTGATCCTCAATTTAAACAATGTAATATTACCAAAGAGTGTGATTATTATTTAATCCAAACATTTACCGAAAGACGTAGCAGGATGGGTGGGATATGATGCTGCAGGACCCATTTTTTAGAAATATGAAGAAATTTTGATAACAGAAATGTTCGAATGCGTTGAAGAGACGATCAACCGAAGTGGATTGAACTTGGCTACATGTGCCCTCGGGGACTCCTAGTCTACCAGCAGTAACACTCACCAAGTGGTACTAATGTTAAACGTCTTCAAATTCAATAGCATCATTTAAGAACAGGAACCAAAGCAAACAAACAAAAACATCCACCACTTGAACAGAAGCGAACTCTCGATATGGGAGTGAGACCAGGCACTCAGGAAGAGTAAGCATCTCCTGCTTGCATGCATTACCCGCCGCTTCAATTCGGTAGAACTGTTACATCCGGTTACTTCCATTTCAGAAGATATAGAGTTCAATCTGTGGTTGGATGGTTCAAATGGTCTATGACAGAATATCATCCACCATTCTGGAGAGTGGGACATCATAGTGTATGACGAGTTCCTCATATCGACCGTAGAACTTCCTCGGTGACGATGACATGAAGAATAAATTCGTTTGAAATTTTCTTCAAGAAGATTTAGAGTTGGAACCCTTCTGCATTATTAATATAAACAATTATTTCCTGTTGCAGTGTAGAGGAGTAAAACTCCTTCCCCGTGGCATTGGATGTTTTAAGTGTATTAATTACTTCTTTCCAGCTCTGTCGTCTGAAAGAAGCTTTGTTTGGCGTTTTATCAATTTGAAATCATACATATTAATTGGCTATTTCAGAAACTTGTCATTTCATCCAAAAATATTATCGAAATTAAAGAAGGACGACATCTTAGCACCATCCCTTCAATCCTACTTTGAACATGGTTTTAATAGTTTGGATATTCAACTGAATCGACCCTACAGGAAATTTTGAGCCGCATACACTCTGTAAAGTAAATGCACAAATTTTTATTCTAAAAATCAAATCAGATGGCGCTACTGAAATGAAATTTGGTATTTTATGATATGCACTTTGGCTGGAAGCATCACTGATGAGGATTTAATTTCCGAAAAACATGTCTGATGCATAATAAATTGGTTTGAAATTTTCTTCAAGAATGTAAAGAGTTGGAACCCTTCCGCATACGGTTGTAAACCTACGAATTTCGTACATAGGGATCCCGACAAAAATATCAAACGTTAGTGATTGTATTTAAGTGTCTTCTTGATTTATTCAGTTAAGCATTATCTAAACGTAATAATGAGGAAGTAAAGGTGACGCGTATTTAACTAAATCAAATTGCATCACCTATTCAACAAAGTATCACATTTCACTGTGGCGTATCACGTGATAAGCAAATGATATGTTCCACAGGAATCCCATTTGATTAAACCTAGTAAATACTGTTTAAATCTTCTTTATATGATTTTACTTTAGGCCTATCATATGGCCATTATCATCAATGATATGATGGTTATCTATTCTGGTCAAAAATAGACGTGTATTTGGAGAACACTTAAGCAGAATTTTTTCAATGCTCACCACATGTCATGATATGGTGCACGGACAGATACAAAATTTTCTGTTTAAGTGTTCTCCAAATATATATCTATTCTTGACCATAATAAACATTTATTACCATCATATAATTAATGATAATGACCATATGATAGGCCTAAAATAAAGTCATATAAAGTAGATTAAGAAAGTATTTACTTGTTTTAATCAAAGGGGATTCCCATGGAACATATCATTTGCGTATCACGTGATAAACCACAGTGACATTTTATGCTTGTTTTTTATCATGGCGTATACTGTCCCCTGAATGGGCGCGTTACATTGGGTTTCGCCTGAATTGGCTCCGTCTCAGAGCAACCGTCTAAATCTGTTATTGGTAAAGCTTTAATGACATAGTCGTGCTATTAGAACAACACTTGTTTCGGCGCCATGGTCTAGTAGTTGAGGTGTCGAACCAGTTACAAAGGTTTCTGATTCGAACCACACTTGTACCACTGTTTTGTCGACTTATTATTAGTAACACAGTGTGTAGTTTGCCTAATATAGTATATACGAGGTTAGTAAATTTCATATGAAATTTACTAACCCCGTATACACTATATTTGGCTAATACACAATGTGTTATGAATATATCTTACCGACTGTACATATGATTGAATATGAATTAATATTGGCATATGGTATTGAAAATTAAAGACTCAAAATTGAAGATACATGTAACTCAATTTTATTCATATGAGAATATTATGGAAAAATATGTCAACAAATAACAAGTAAATCCATCATATCATTGATCAAAGCCTTTGATTTTTCGACATTTTTCACTACAATTCCACATTCTGAATTGAAAGAAAGACTCGCAAAAATTATAAATAATGCGTTCACAAGTAACTTTAAATTGAACCTTATTTGCAAATCCTTCGGGCGCGCTTGGGTTCATGTAAATTGGTGGGTATATATTATGTCGGTCTGATTCAATGATCACAGGATGATAGTCCATATCTGCAAGGCCAAGTAGCTCCGACATCACTGCTTTAAAATTTGTATTTGCGTCTTTACGGATATCAAATGTCTAACTATGCGGTGGAGACATATCAAGACCATGTCTGATCTCCTCAAACGACATTGCTTTGTATCGTTATCCGTCTGGTTTACGAACGTTCATGTAGAAGTGGTTCAAAATTTCATTCAGCGTGACAAAAGTCTCCAAGCTATAGTCCTGATATTTTTTCTTTTACATATTCCCTCAGTGTATAAATACTTTTTAGCATGCGCTTCATGAGTATTGTCCGCATTTGGTTTCATTATTTTCTCAGCTATTTACTTTTATGGAGTTTAGGCAAACCGACGTCTGTTTGATTTCGACGCTATTATGAAAACTATAAACTAATAACGCGGCAGATAACTAGCGTTAAGTAGTAATAATACGGATATGTTCGAACTCTGTGCCTTCTTGAAGAACATTTCCAACTAATATATTATGAATGAGACAAGTGTTTCGGATATTAGATCCTCATCAGTGATGCTTCCAGCCAAAGTTATTTCAGACACATCCAAAATTCATTTCAGTAGCGCCCTCTGGTTTATTTTTTATTTCAATTTTTGCATTTACTTTGCAGAGAGAGTGCGGCTACAAATTTCCCAAAAAGATAAAAAAAAAATCTATATTCAAATTAGTCCTCGAGGACTAAACAATACGCCAGCAGTGATACAAACCTAGTGGATGAAATTGTAAATATTGAAATATATGTTTTATTCTATAATTTCACCACAACCGGATGTTCTAGTGTGATACTCCAGTTAAGGTATGTGGTACCGTAGAACCAGAAATATTCGCGAGATATTAATTTTCGCTATATTAGCGAGTGATTTGGATTCACGAAAATAAATTCCCCGCGAAAAATTGTGTTTAAGATATATCATAATTTATATATAATTTACATTTTGTTCTTATTGTGAATGTGTAATTTTTCACTTCTTCTCCATTAAACGTTAAGAGAAGTTAATTGAGTGTATTCTAATAAAGAACAAACTAAACATTCACTAATATACTGTACAAATCAGTAGCATGATGTGTTCACCTTTGTTTGAAACTTAGGAATCGCGAAAAATTGTACTCGCAAAAGTTAATTCACCCTATTTTACCATAAAATCGCAAAATTTGATACTCGCGAATATTTCTGGTTATGCGGTATTACCGTCAATGCCACAATGAAATATTTATTTCCTAAGTTTCTCTACGATTATAGTAATACGACCGCATTAATTTGGATTATTTGTAATTATTCTAACCATTTCGATTCGTGCACAGCCGCAATAATCATCCCTGTGGCGCTACCTTCAATAAATTTCGCTTTCACAATCATGCGATATTGAGGAGACTTTTCATCTATAAAGTGTTGTTCTTTTTGTTTCAAGTATGTGATGCGATTCCTTTGTTGTCTCTGTATGTTTTTTTCCTTTACATTGTGGCGTATCAAGTGATACGCAAATGATATGTTCCACGGGAATCCCTTTTGATTAAACCAAGTAAATACTGTCTAAATCTACTTTATATGAACTTACTTTAGGCCTATCATATGGCCAATATCATCAATTATATGAAGGAAAAGTATTCTGGTCAAGAATAGAATGTATTCGGAGAACACTTAAACAGAAAATTGTCAATGCTCATCACATATTATAATATGGTGCACGGACGGATACAAAGTTTTCTGTTCAAGTGTTCTCCAAATATACGTCTATTCTTGACCTGAATAGATTACTATCATATAATTGATGATAATGGCCATATGATAGGTCTAAAGTAAATTCATATAAAGTAGATTTGGACAGTATTTACTTGGTTAAGTCAAAGGGGATTCGAGTGGAACATATCATTTGCATATCACGTGATACGCCACAGTGCTTTTTCTCGTTTTATGCGTGACTAATGAATCGCTGCAACGCCGTAATGTTGGGTATCGACTCCCTATATTGAATATATATCTTTATATACTATAAATATTCACAATCTATATCAAATATAAGACAAGAGCTTAAAATCATAGCTAAATAAAGGCTTATCTTCATTCAGGACTTTGTTAACAAAAGCACATACACATAGCAGACTACATCTGGCTTCCGTTCAAGCCGTCATCGCACTTTAAGTTCGATTGTCCACGTTCGACATGTTTATTTGAACGCAACATAATATTTATACATGTTGCAATCAATGAAATTATACATGTATTAATAAGACCTAAAGTAAACTAATTGTTATTTTTTCTTTTTGTGAGAAATCTAAAAAGACAATGAATAAGCAAATGACTACATATTTTGTAGTAATCCCATGATATAAAGTTCATTCAAGCGATGGGCTGGTCATGGTAGCGTGTTCGTTCTGACCTTTGTATAGGGGTGTTCGCCGTGACGTCACGGGTCTCGCGAAAACGAGGCTGGTTGGCAAAAACGGTTGGCAGTGAAGGGAAATATACGTGATACCCGGGGATAAATTGACAATTGATGCTCTAATATGCGGTACTTTCCTGTTATTTTTTATTGATAAGTCCAGCTGTGACACTGGCCATTCTAATCACAACAATAAAGATATCCCGCTGAGTTTATTAGTATATCAGACTGCCGTTCAATGGGAGGGGGGGAGACAAGAAACAATGAACTGCCGATATGTTTTTTTCAAATTTTGCTTTTTAAAAAAGCTGGTGTAATTCATAGTGTCCCATTTCTATGCTCCTGTATTAGGTGTAACTAATGTTTATAACAAATGTTTAAAATTTCAAGAAATCATGAATCAGACTTTAATTTAAACCCTTTGATCTTTCAAAGAAATAATTGCCGCAATTACCTAACTAACTTGCGCACCATATCCCGATTGTCCCACATGACTTTTATACCATTTTATATAAATGTTGGACAATCGGGATGACACCGGTGTAACATACCCTACTAATTACCAGTTGCTTTGACAAGTACACACCTATCCCTCAAACATGCAACGTTCAACAATGGAAAGAGGGAAATAGTTGTACCAAAATTAATGTCGAACTGTTTGGAAACGCAACACGGGAAAAAATTATTAAACTTACAGACAACATTTAATAAAATAAAGAGTACTATTTTTCTTAGGGGTTTTTTTTTGGGGGGGGGGGTTTTCTCACGACTGTCTCCAATTTATAGATAAAGCCGGCCAAAGTAATAACAGGAAAACACGCACAAGTTCTCTTTCTCTCTTATTATTCCTTCAGTAATTTTCTTACTTAGGATATGGAAATTATTATTATTCCTTTTTTTAATTGCCTTATCTAACTTTTTGCTTGCTGGAGAAAGGAGGGGGGGGGGGGGCTCAAGATTAGAATTTTAGAATGCCCAAAGAAGCACTTATTTCTCAACTTCCATGTAAGTTTGGGCAGCCGTACCCGTAAAGATTGAATCGTTGGGATAAAAAGAGACATTAAAGAATTAAAAATGAAAGATAAGATTAAAATACTCAATAAAAATTAATGATAAATGTTAATATGAATTAAAGAGAGGGATATCGGACCATATAGAATCCTAGCAATCTATTTCCATCTTTTGCACCTTGACTGTTTAAAAAACATCCAACATTTCAAAAGAATTTAAAGAAAAGATGTTCGGACTTCCATCTATCTAATTTTCATAAATAAATAATTAAATTTATAAATAAATAAATTCATTAACAAATTTATAAATAAATAAATAAATCTTGAGATATGAGAAATATTGAATAATGATCCACTGTTCCAACTTTCATATGATTATGATCGATATGTATTTCCTTTTTGCTTCTTTCAACTAAAAGACAGATGTAATGTAAGTATTTACCAAAAAAGGTTTAGTTGTTTCATCCGTGTCTCTTAATCAAAATATCAAAAACTGAAATACGAAATGGATAGATCACATGCAGTGGCTTTCTCTCCTTTGCGGATCATTGGTTCCGCCGCGGCGCCTGGTTGAAAAATCTACCTGGACAGCCGACAAAAATCAAGGTAAATGGCAGGTGTCAGATCAATGTCTTGTGTATACGAGATACACTGTATAGTTTGGACTTGACAAATTGATGAATGATATAATATGTTTACATTCACGACTTTAAAAATTAAATCAACCCACAGAGTACCTGTGCAGTGATTAACAGAGAAAAATTGAATTAAAAAAATATCACATGCACTATTAAAACGATCGAGTAATACTATAACATAACTTTAAAGTAATCTTAACATAATTACATGTCGATAAACTGTACCGATAAAGAATATTAATGTAAATAGAAGTGGACATTGCTATACATATATATAAGAGAACCACTTTTTGCCAACCAATTTTCATGCGCATGCGCAGTGTGACGTCACTTTTTCGTCACTCGAACATCCCTATACGTGACATATTTCTACATACTGTATATGCAAACAACAAGTTCGAAGTTTACCAAAATCGCGTGTAACCGAGAATAAAAACGACTATTAAACAAAAAAATATGAGAGATAATTTATGCAAGTAATATGTAGATGTTCAAATGGTAGCATTTAATAGCAGTTCTCTGTAAGGACCAAAATAATTTCAATAGCACGTGGAAACAGCATGTCTCCAATTTTTGAGATTTTTGGTGTGGAAGGTGTATATGATGTACTGAGACAAAAATACTTTCTTTTTACAAATTAAGTTTTCGTTGCCATGGAAACCATGTTTGAAATTTTACCCATCCGTAGAATACTTGTAACATGGCATTTTCACAAGGCTCGTTTCCATGGTAACAGCTATTGTAGTCAACTGAAATTTCCTTAATTTTTCTCTTTATATCTTTAATGGCATAAATATTACACAAGAAGTATGTTTCTGCCCGCTATTCTCTTTGTCAATATGCTCAAAATGTAGGCAAAAACCTGTTTTGAAGAGGCCCTTTTTAAGACCTAAAAAGCTCCTAATTTAACATGATTTTGTTCAAATTTAAGGGCAAATAATCTGAAATGTCAGGCTAACTTGATTTCTACTGCCAATGATCTTTAAAGCTTACTCCTCGATCTTTAAGAAAATGTTAAAATTTGAGTGGGACCTCTTCACAATTTTATTCAAACGAGTATAGAAAATGGTTACCGTGGTGACATTCTGGTCAGTGTTATTACACATAGAGTAATTTACTGGTAAATTTTCAGCTGTCCGTTATATATTTTCAAGCATTTTTTTATCAGTGCATATAAAAGAGCATTATTAATTAAAAAATCACCTTAAATTTTTCAAGGTCACAGGACCCAATGTCAAGGTCATCTTGAATGTAATTCACAAAATTTGGCAAAATTCTGTGATTTTTCAAAAATATGAGAGGCAGTTACTCAAAAATCATGTGGTATTGAATAAAACAAACACATACATAGTGATTTTGGATATATCCCCTATTTATTGACCAAAGTTGCAAAAAATCTCAAAATCAATGACATCCTTGATTTTTAGCTAGTATTTCATACATACATATAAAAAAAATGTTAGATTATCATGATTTTTGTCTGGGGCTTATTTTTTTAGGAGAAATGTTCTGAACTAAAAATTGTAATGTTTTTCCATCTATCGGTCCTTATTTTAGAAAGAAGTATTTTGGATACAAATATATGACAGTCAACCCTAAATTTAGTAACAATAAATAACAACAAAAATGCAAATTTTATTGAAATTGGAACCTATATTTTGAATTGACCTTGAACTTAGAGTCAATGACCTTGACAAATTTTGGAAGTGCTCAAATAAAGAATAATTTCTTCTGTTGTCCTTACATAAAGCTTAAGCAATATAAGTTATTTAAATCATGCTAAAAATCAATTTGAAAAGATATAGTCATCATGTGTCAAATAAAAAGTTGCCATGGCAACCATTTTTGACCTCAAAATGTAGGAAAACAAAACAAGGTCCCACTTATTTTATTCAGTGATTATATTTGTCACATGAAATCTATTTTGTTCTGACAACAGTGATGGTGTTATCAGCCTGACATTTTGTGTTATTTTTGCTTAAAAATGGTAAAAATTGGACAAAAATAGGCCTTAATTTTGACCATATTTTATGGCAATTTTTGACTGATTTTGATTAGATAGGATCCGGCTAATCAAAAGAAATGTCAAATTTTTTTTCATTTTTTCTAAGAATAGAGGTTTTAAAGATTATAAGTTGTTAATACCAATTAACTCTGACAATGGTTTCCATGGTAACATATTTACCAAAGATGACTTATTTGACAATTTTTTTAGTGCTATAAATAGACAGACCTCGTTTCCATGGCAACCGGAATATCTATTTTCAAAAAAATGTTATTTTTGTATTCAGGGCATTATACATACCATTTATAGAGAAAATCATGAAAATCTATGACATGCTGTTTCCAAAATATTTTGGTCCTTACAGAGAATTGATATTAAAACCCATTTATGAAAAAACTTCATTATTGACAGTTTAATCCCTGAGAAACCATATGGTACTTTTATACCTGTTTATAAACGGATCCAAAACAATCCAATCCCCAAGCCGACCCAGGATAAGAGTCATTTAAAAGCAATTAGCAAAAGGCGTGGTTATAAACACAAAACCCGCGCAATCCTCCCAACAATCTCGGACACAGGGATTCCAAACATCACAGTAAGCATACACATAAAGAGTACCTGTAACAGTGAACAATGACATGTAGAGGCTCCTACACTATCAGTCGCGTATCTACCATATATCTTTGTATACTCAAGAATACACACTTGAGCTATAATCGAAATTACAGCAAATCGCACTGCTCAGTGAGTAATACTATAGTACTGAGGTTTGAATGTGTTGTATTGAGCTAATACCACAATGAAGGAACGCTTTTTGTACGAAATAAGTTTTTTGCGATGTCCGAAGCGAGAGATTTACATGTGTCATAGACCCATTTATCGCATAAACACTAGAAGGTATACTGCAGAACATTTCCTTAAAAGCTTAAATAATGAAACATTAGTAAACATGATCTGTGTGTTTTTATTCAGCCACCGTAAGACCATATGCAGGGGGTGAAGAAACGTAAGTAAAGATAATTTTGGAATTTTAAAGTAAAAGTCGTCACGTTTGTTTTATATTGAAATATATTAATGACCATTTTCGTCAATGGATACCATGAGATCTAAAAAAGAATAGACTTAATGCTTTCAGAGGTTTCTGTTACCTCTGGTGCACATGAATAGATTGTGTCTATCTGCAAATAAGGATGTATAATTGAGAGCATGTCATGAATATATCTGTGTGTAGGATATAGTTGGTGTACTAGGTGTTTTTTTTTCTGAAAATTTTACAAAAATTATTGCAACATCTTTTGGAATTCGGACCCATACAAGCTTCAGAGTACATGTATATTACTTTTGGTATTTCGCAACCTGCATTTTATGGTGACATGAGTAACAAAATAAGAAGGATCAAAGGTAGACAGAATTACCATCGAAATCGTATTAGAAACATTATCAAACGCCTTTTATATTATACCGTGGATATACATGTAATTCTTCTGTCACCAGACGGACACTTGGCTTATGGAAACAAACAAAACAAACAAAGCAAACAAACAAAAACCTTGGTGGAAATTTTTGTTTGCTTTGGTTCCTGCCCAGATAGCATAACTACGTTGGGCCAATGTTGGTAATATGTTGTATGGTTGGCCGGTGGTTGGCGTTGGCATGTCAACGTTGGACCAACATTGGCCTAACACTGTATATGTCGGACATACCAATGAATTATCGCTGTTGTTGGACTGGGGTTGGGCCAACGTTGGTCCAACATCGTATGTTCAAGATAAAAGCACCGATCCAATTATATAATTTTACAAATGAGACTTAAAATACACTCCATCATTGAAAAAGATCAAAATTTTGTTTCAAAATAATAAAACGAAGCCATAAGAGTCAAAAGAATAATAATCTAATTTACGACGTTGGTTCAATGTTGGGCCAACGTTGGTCCAAAATAAAGAAAAGATGTAAACATTCAAATGAAATCTAATTAAATAAAAAGTCAATCTGACTTTTGTAACTGGACAATATTAACTGAATTATTCCTCTTTAACATTTTTACATTATTTGCAATAATGGTATGAATAGGTTAACGTTGGGCCTACGTTGGACCTACGTATGTTATACCAATGCCAATTTTCAAAATATCGTTTATTTTTTCATTTCCGAAAAGTCTTGTACTATGAAGTTTTCAAAATTTTTCAAATACTTAACAGGTCTTTGAATAAGAAATGTGTGTCCGTCAAAAGAGGACATTCTTTTTGCGGTACTGTAAGACGTTGGGTCAACGTTGGACCAACGTAAACATTGGGTAAAGAAAACATAAAAAAAAATTATTAAAAAATATTATCATTTCTTTAATGTGCATAGTTATTTCACAATGATACAAACATGTATATAATATGTCAGTAATTCAAGGTTCCTGTATTACTTTATAAAATTCAACTTATCATAAAATTAACTACAGTCAAACCTGTCTTATGTGACTTTGCAAGGGCCGACATAAAATAGGTCACATAAGACAGGTGGTCACTGAATACAGGTTCAAGCTGATCTGACTTTGACCAACAAAATTTTCGCAGTATAAGAGCAATACTACTAAATGAATCACTGCATATATCAACTCGTGTAGATATTGATTAATCGTATTGCACATATAAAATCACATTAGATTTTATTATCTCTGAAGATATAATTATGAAAGACACTGATGAAGAGATTTCATGTAAAATATTACGTAGTTAGGGTCCTTTTCAACTCTGAAAGTCGTAATATACAGGTTTGGAATTCAGTACGGGACAGTAAAATCACGGTCGTTGTCGCGTTAGACAGGTTGTCGCTATAAACAGGTTAATTTGATAGGAAAATTTCTCGGGAGGAATAAAAAAGGTCACATAAGGCAGGAAGTCGCTAAAAAGAGGGTCACTTTAAGACAGGTTTGACTGTACCGAAGTAACTGCAGAGATAAGATCTAGGTCAGTGCTTGGCCGGTCAAGTCATAATTAACACCAGATGTCTGACCAGTTTCTAAGGCAACTGAGCTAGATTGCACAACCTGATACCGGACGTTTCTTATCTGGGGCGCAAACTACAAGGTTTTAAGTAAAGATAAAGTTGAAATAGAGCGAGAGCGGTCAGTGGACGCTTAAGTTTTGTAAAGTGCAGGCAGCAAAAGTAAGTGCATTATATATTATCATTCATGATTGTTGGCAATTCGTATGTATTATTTTATTTATTTTTCTTCATATTGCATTTTTAGAAATCAAATTAACTAGTATCATTAATCATGTTAATTTATTTTAAATATCTGGTATTTTTGTATCTTTTCTCTTTTGCAGTAATATACCACGTACAATGAAATGGAGATCGGTTGATCGAATGATTTGGAGATAGTATTCGACTTGATGAGAAAGAAAGGAAAAGTGGAGATACCAAAGGACCTGAGTTGTGTTAGAAGTCGGATAGTTAACATTGAGTGATTTATGTTCAGACTTGTGGATCAATAAATATGAGGATATTTATTTTCTACTTTCAGATCACCAAAGGATCTACGGCCAACGTTACCAACAAAAAGCCAACGTTCAGCCAACATATCATTACAATGTTGGATTGACGTTGGACCAACATAAATCCGACATATATGTTAAACTGGACCAACGTTGGGCCATCGTGTAAACATCCGAGGTCTGACATCGGCCCAACAGCGACCCAACTTGTGGGGCCAATGTTGGGCCGATGAGCAACATTGCATTGGCCCAACATTCACTGCCGATATTGGCCCAACGTAAATGTCACCGATGGACTAACGTTGGGCCAACATCAGCATGCTATCTGGGTGATTTATCCTGATTTCGTATGCCTTCAGTTTGTGATTTCCTGAATTATCGATTATGTACTGTGTATTTGGATATTGTCATTTCCATATTTGTCATTAATATTAGACCAATCTACAGCCTCGTACCAGCATATTCTTGAAAATTGCACTCTGACTGACGTTGACGACATGACGTGGCTTGTTAAAACCTCTTTAGAGAAGACAGGCCCACACCACCTGTCCTCTATAAATGTCAGTCGGACTCCTCAGGTGATCACATGCATGAGCTCGTTACCGCCGGCAGAACACGGACCGTTTTTCGTATGCCCTCTGTTTTTTTATATCCATGTGTGTGACTTTGGCCCCTGCGTCATGTTGTCTGTTTGTATGTTCATATTACAGTGAGATTATTTTACATTTGTACACTACAAGTATGCGTTTGTCGAGACTTCTGGGTAATAGGAAATGTGAGAGGGTTGTGCTCACGTAATCCAGGATAACCACACCATCTCCTACTGACGTGGCAGATGGCCGTCCTAAATCTGCACCGATTTCCCATTGCTCTCGTTGGTTTATGTATAGTCATGTGTTTGATGTTTCTTTGTGATTTGGCGTTCCTTGTACCATTTGCGTCTCTTTCTGTGCGTGTCTTCTTTGTGGTTTTACAGTGGATGTTTTATGGTTTTCCTGTTGGTTACAACTAGGTGTTATTGGAAATCCCCTCCTTTCTTCCCCTGAGAGTATAGAAAAGTATCAGCAGGAAGTGGATAACACTTGGTTCCCATGGGAATCCATACAGTTAGCCGAAACACCAATCCTCCAAAGACCAAAAATATGCTATCGATAAGACAGTTTTATAGTTTGATTAGCTCTTCATCTGTGTGTGTCTATTATCAGAACTAGAATTTACTCGTACGAAATAAGTTTTTATTCTAACCCAAAACAAAAAAAATACCTAAATATGCGATTGATATATTTGAAGAAGGCATTTTTCATTATTCGAGAGATTTTTTCTTTCAATTAAGAATGGGAGAATCTTTGAAAAAAAGAGTCAAAACATCAAATGATTTTATCGAAAATACGTATTTGAAACTTGTCGAATTCATGTGTTTCAAAAGTTCCTTCGAATTTTTAAATATCCACGTTTTTTTAAACCGCTTCTAAAGTAAATCGATTCATAGTGCCTTTGAAGACCGATTTTATTTCTGAAAGAATTTGGATTTAAACAATCGACACAGATTTAATGGAGCACAATAATGATAACAGAATGTAATTACGTTTTGAAATGAATGGCTCGTAGCAACCATTACATATAATTCTCTTGACATAAAACAATTTCACAAATACAAATTATGACTTGTTTTGCATTTATATGTTACTTACGTTTCAAATTTCACTTAGTCATCTCTTTACATACTAGATAAATATTTGCATGCATTTTAAAATTTGAAAATTCAACGCTGAAAAGAATATTAACGTGCAATTGGTGATTTCCGAAAAACACTGGTTAGAAAATACTTACAACGGGAGAATTCCTAAAACGATTGTACTCACTTTGAAAATTCTATAGTTTTTGTTCTTTGTAATATTTTTTAAAGCAGGTTACAGAATTACAGATTAGTCAAAGAAAGGACATATGTACACAAATGGTTAAAATAGTATAAAACGTACAATAGACCTGAAAGATACATAAATAATATATACGTAAAGCGAAAACAAAACGTTTGATTTTCGTTACAAAAATGTTTTTAAAACTATGGTATTTATTTCTAACAATCGTATCTGGATGTCACTTCATTAACGCTGGGCAGTTTCGTGGTGGAATTCTTTCTGCAAAAGCGACAAATCATGTAGATCAAGTAAGTTGGCTTGAATTTTACTTATATGCTTACATTTCTGATATTCTCAAACACCTATTATTTTACACCGGTTTATAAATGCTTTGAGTTTGACCTAATTTTGCTCAAAGAGAAAAACAACTCCATAATTTCACATTGTAAGAACCGATGAAAATGATCTAAATGATTACTGCCATGCAGTCGAATTGAAATTAAATTACTAATCTAAAATTAAGTCACTCTCTGATTTATGAAGATTCTAACAATGTCACCATCCAAATGCATTGCATTGAATTTTGAAGGGCATAGGAAATTCAAAAGTTCAGAAAGAGCCTGTCGTGTTTTTGTGACGTATTTAAGATTTTATTTTATTTACAAAAGAACAAAAGAGTACAGAACATAAGTTTATGGCCAAACCTAAGTTTCGAGTTTGATAAATACCTGCAAAAATTAGAAAAAACAATTAAGTTGTCATGACAATGTGCTGTTTCTATAGATTAAATGGCAATGTAATGAGTTATCCATATCATTAGATGTCACAGTTTCTCTTAATGTTTCTAGGATTCATGAATGCATGAAAATATTTTCATTTTTGACGTTTGTCCTGACTTTAATTCTAGCTGTATTTATTAATGAATTCATTTAAATCCATTATAATTAAATGTATCAATCATTATCGGAGGATTTGACCACTTCCTACAAAAATAGCAATCCAAGGAATACTTGTGTCGCCTGCCAAGCTGTTTTATTATTCTACATAATGGATCAAAATTATTGTATAGTAGAAAAGTCTTGTTAAATGAAATTCATTTGAAAAAATCAGACCTTTTAATTACAAATAACAAGATATGGTCATTCTCGAATTTTCAGAAAAGAGTGTCAATCATCTAGGTTAAGGTCACTACGTAAAAATTGGTAACAAAAAGGTCTCATCATAAGAAATATTTAAGACCTATCACCTACCAATTAAAAAAAGAAGGTCAAATAGCTAGGTCAAGGTCAAAAGGTAAAAAATAATGGTATGTGTAGAAAGACATTGTTACAAGGAAAATACATAAGAAATATCAAAGCCCTATCACCTACCAATACAAAAGATATAGCCAATTTTACTTTTCTTGAAAAGTAGGTCAAATATCTTGGTCAAGGTCACAAGGTCAAATATTATGGTCTGTGTAGAAAAGTCTTGTCACAAGGAATACACATGTGAAATACCAAAGCCCTATCACTTACCAATCAAAAGATATACACAATATTAATTTTTTGAAAAGTAGGTCAAGGTCATTAGGTAAAAAATTATGGAATGTGTAGAAAGGCATTGTTACAAGGAAGACACATGTGAAATATCAAAGCCCTATCACTTACCAATCAAAAGATATAGCAAATCTTATCTTTTTTCAAAAGAAGGTCAAATATCTAGGTCAAGGTCACAAGGTCAAAAATTATGGTATGTGTAGAAAGGTCTTGCCACAAGGGTTGCACGTGTGAAATATCAAAGTCATAACACTTACCAATCAGAAGATATATTCATTCTTAATTTAATTGAAAAGTAGGTCAAATATGTAGGTCAAGTTCACTAGGTCGAAAAATTATGGTATGTGTAGGAGGGTCTTGTCACAAGGAATACACATGTGAAATACCAAAGCCCTATCACTTACCAATCAAAAGTTATGGGCTGTGACACCCAAAGTGTGACAGACAGACGGACGGACAGACGGACAACGGACAAAGTGATCCTTAAGTCTCGCTATGCTTCGCAGGCGACACAAAAATGAATAAATAAATACATAATTCTGGATTATTCATTGGATATGTTTGTCCTTCATATTTTTGTCTCCTACTCTTCGTCCTTTTTATCATGAAAAATTCATGTTTGTTTATTTTTTAAAAGAATTTGAAAACCTTTCGATTGTAAAAGCGATTTTTGGAATCTGATGTCGTCAGATTTATGTTTGACTTTCATTCACGAATGAATGCATAATTTTTCCTTGTCATTTCAGATTAAAGTAACATACAGATTGTCTTTTGAACGTAGTTATTATGGGAATCAAGATTGCAATTATATCCAACAAGCCTTGGAAGTTGAGGGGTTTTTGTCGAGCAAACAAGGATGTCAAACTGATTCTATTAGTCCTCTTCCTTTTATATGCACTGAATCCAGTGCAAACGACGATTGGATTTCTGGAATGTACAATATGACTTTCGCATGTAGTTCTATGTTTGTTCATATTGGGTAAGTATGAGTTGACAAATATGGATAATGACCATATCCCTATATACAGCACAAAATCGATAATTCAGAAAATCAGAAACTGAAGGCATACAAAGTCAGGAAAAAGCAGGAACCGAAGCAAACAAACAAAAACCTCCATCACATTAAAAGAAGCGGACTCCCGATATGGGAGTGAGGACATGAAATTATAAAACGATGGTTGTTACCTATTGAAATTGTCAATAATGAAATATGTTGTAAAATTGTGGTGCACCATATGCGCATTCCAACAAGTTATGTCTCATCAGAAGTGCCTAAGGCCGGAAAAGAACAAAAGTCTACCTTACCTAACTTATCAAATTAGACCTAAATTTCTAAACTAAGGGGTATTTCCCTCATAGCTCTGTCCTCAGCTTGGGTTTCGGACATATTCTAGTTTCGTTGTCCATATTTTTAGACAACGTAATATCAATACATGAGACCCACCTTTTGAAATATGAATACGACCCCAAAAAATTAACTTGCTTTTTTATACCCCAGCCATAAAATGGTGGGAGTATATAGTGATGCACATGTCCGTCCGTGCGTCCGTCCGTCCTAAAGGAAAACCGTTACAGATAATCAATTATTTTTTTATTTCTTGCATATAGCTTTTTCACCAAGACATACAGGCCAAATTCGAATATGGGTCACAACGCTCAATTTCTTGCAGAGTTATGCCCCTTGAAACTTAGAAAAAATCAAAGTTTTGTGGTTTCTGGATATTTAAAGGAAAACCGTTTCAGATAATCAATTCAGATCGTGCATATAGCTTTTACACCAAGAGATACAGGTCAAGTTCGAATATGGGTCATGTCCCTCAATTACGTGCAGAGTTATGCCCCTTGAAACTTAGAAAATTTCAAATTTTGTGGTTTCCGGACATTGGAAGGAAAACCGTTCCAGATGATCAATTAATTTGTTGAATGTAGCCATTATACCAAAAAAATAAAAAAAAAGACAGGTTCGAATATGGGTCATGTCGCTCTATTTTGTGCAGAGTTATGCCCCTTGAAACTTGGAATAAAAACATGTTGTGGTTTCCTGACATTTCATGAAATGAAACTGTAACAGGGAATATATTCATTTCTTAGACATAGCTTTACATTGCGAAATACAGGTCAAGTACAAATAAAGGGTCATTTTGCTCAATTTTGTGTTGAGTTGTGCCCCTTAATACATTTTATACATTGCTTATAAGTAAAATATGCCGCGCGGGGAGGGGTATCATTGATCCTTTGATCATTTTTTTTTTTTCATTTCTGTCGTGAGAATCTTAAAAAGGAGATATATACACGCGGTCAACTGTTGTGTAGTAATCCAACAATGTAGCAAAGTTCATTCAAGCGACTGCTTGATTGAAGTAGTGCACTCACTCTAACCTGAATGTGGGATACATATGTTCATAATGTTTATGCAAATAACAATTCATATCTTGCCGAAATGCTGAATATCCCAGAATAAAACGCCTATAAAACAATAATTTCAGAGTCAAAAGCATGTAACTGTTTTATAACGTCTTTAAATTCATTAGCATCATTAAAGAACAGAGAAATTTGCAGCATGGACCAGACATGCACGTTTCGGATACTTAACCCTCGTCATGATCCTCAATCTAAACAATGTAATATGACCAAGGAGTGTAAGTAATATATGCTATATAGATGTCCGAATAACCACACCGTCTGCTAATTGCAAGGCAGATGGCTGTCATAAGTCGGCACTTGTTGCCCATTGGTCTCGTTGGTTTATGTGTGGTCTTTTGTGTTTCATGTTTTCATGGTATCAGTTGATGTTCCTTGTCCCTTCTGTGTCTCTTGCTGTGCGTGTCTGCTCTGTGTTTTTGCACTGGGTGTTTTGTGGTTTTGCTGTGGGTGCTACAGCCGAGTGTTGTTGGATATCCCCTCCGTTTTTTTTTTTTTTTTTGAAATCTTAGTATTTGAACGACTGAAGAAATGCTTGGTCAAGGTCAGGTATAATACTGTAGTACCTATTAATGTGCATGATTTTGAAATCTTGGTCGTGTTATAAGATTAAAGTGGCGCTTTAGAGAATGTAAATCATGCCATAATTGTTTTTTCGTTAACGAGTTTCTACACGTTTTAATTATCTTTTTTGAATCGTTGCACATTCTATCGGTATCTATGGTTACCCAGAAAAAAAACCCAGTATAATAATAAAGCACTAATACTGCATGTCTAATAATCAGATACGAACCTGTTTCATATAGCAAGTGATTATTCTGACATACGTAGAACTTTCGTTTTATGTCTCAATTTCTCAATAAAAGATGTTTCATTCATTCTAGATACACAGGAAGACAATGGGCATCTGTCAATAACGGAGGAGGTGCTTGGTCATTGCTTCTTAGCGCAAATGTATCTTTACGCTCTGACACTAGACGTAAAAACACTTCCCCAATTGCAGTAATGCCACCTATAACCCGCATATTGAGAGATTGTGAGCAAGTTATTAAAATTCCCGGTATGTTACTTTTTCATTCAATGCAATCAAATCTTACATTATTGTAATTTTCTATCGTACTTAGATAAGCGTAAAAGATTGTGTCATACTTTTAACAGATCACAAAGCATCCTCACAAAACACAAAAACCCGTCGAAACATGCACTATCTCTGACAGAACTACTTTATATTGAGCAATTAAGCTATAATCTTCACCAGCGAGGCACTTTAGACTTGTAGTTTTAAAGTTATGCTAATAAGGAAATACTCTAGATAAAATCGGAGATAATTATATTTCATTTTCAAAAGAATTGTACATACCGGCTTTAGACAGGATCCCATTGTAGGCCTTTAACATTTACATAGATCATATCAGACTTGGTTCCAACCATTTAACATTAGAATGACTTCTAGAGACATTGAGAATGTAATCGCTCCTTTCAATTTATGACAGGCCGTTCTGTACACGTTTGCGCCTCGTTGCATAGGAATTAGACAAAACTTACCTCTGCAACGAATGCCCATATTGAATGAAATTTTGTACACACAACATCACAATAAAATCAGGGTCAAGATTATATTTGCTGTCCATCCAAAACTATCTTTTTATGCTCCTTGGACTACCAAAAATACCCAAATCTAACTGTTTCCAATCATTATTTCTGCAATGGATGCACGTATTGGAATGGAATTTGTTTGATGTTTCTGTGTTGTGCGTTGACATTCCTTGTTTCTTATGCGTCTCTTTCTATGCTTCTCTGCTTTTCGTTTTTGCATTGGGTGTTTTGGGGTTTTGCTGTGGGTGCTGCAACCTGGTGTTGTTGGAGATCCCCTCCTTTGTTTGGAATTCAGATACATTGTAGGAAAATGTTGGTTATCTTTACATTTGAGTTTGATTGAAACATTTTGATAATCCAATTATTCATATTTTCGCATTTACAATCACAGAAGGGGTAGGGGCAAATGTGAATTTTTTTTTCTATCTTTTATGTTCAGTCTTTTTTTTTTTTTTGAATTTCAGTAACTGATGAGGATAATGATATACTACGGTGTCGTTGGTCAAGCTCAGAGACAGTTGACGAATGTGGAGGCATTTGTGAACCTATGCCGAGTATTATCCTGGATGAAGTAAGAAAATTGTATAGTGTAAGAATAGCAATGATTCAGATTTTTTAAAAAATCATGTGTGGTTCTCATTTCTTGATTAATTCATTTTCGTATACATGGCATTTATCCATCTTTAGAATATTTTATACTTAGCGATATGAATAACGCATAACTTTTGAACATTCGATACACCTATGATAAAATGATTATGTTTTCAGATAAATTTGAACGCTACAATCTTATGTGACTATTTTTATGCTCCCAGAAAAAAAATCAGAGTACACATAGTCGCCTTCATGTCCGTCTGTTCGAGCTCATATCGCCTAAACCGTTCTTCAGACTTTGGGTATATGACAAATATGGATAATAACCATATCCCTGTATACAGCACAAAATCGATAATTCAGAAAATCAGAAACTGAAGGCATACAAAATAAGGATAAGACAGGAACCAAAGCAAATAAACAAAAACCTCCACCACATGAAAAGAAGCGAACTCCCGATATAGGAGTTAGACCAGGTGCCCAAGAAGAGTAAGCATCTCCTGCTTGCATGCAACACCCGCCGCTTCAATTCACAAATGTTCATTAGGATAGATCCTTTGGCACAATGCTCACTTAAGGTCAAATATCAAACGCCATAATGACTTCAAGGTTAAGAAATAGTTTTTTTTTCTGCAAATTCAATAAAACTCTGTGTTTCGTCAAAATGTTCTGCAAATTTTAAGGATGATAGAAAAATGCATATTCTTAATATACTTATTGTAATGGTATTTGAGATGTATCTTTGCGTTGATGATAAATCGTGTACAAATGGGGGAAGACGTTACACATAACATAAGAGGAATTTATAGGTACATGTGTTAAACGTCTTTAAATTCAATAGCATCATTTAAAACCTGATAAATTTACAGCATGGACCAGACATGCACGTTTCGGGTACTAAACCCTCGTCAGTGATCCTCAGTCTTAACAATGTAATATGGACAAAAAAGTTAGAAAAGTATTATGTCCAAAAATGTACAAAAAGACGTAGATGAATGGGTGGGATATGATGCCACAGGACCCACGTTTTAGAAATTTCAAGAAATTTTGTAACAGAAAATTTCAAATGCGTTGAAAAGACAGACGATCAACCGAAGTTGATCGAACTCGGCTACATGTACATGTTAAGGCTATGATAATTTGATCAAATATGGCGGAAATTTAAGATCAAGTTTAGACCTTTGCTCCTCTAGACTTTTATAATATTTTTATTTTTTTCGGCCCCGATCATCACTAATGAGGCAAACTTGTTGAAATGCGCATATGGTGCAGTAAATTTCTATGATCATAAATATGTATTACAATATTGACCACTAGGTTGGTATTTCTGCTGGTGGATTGTTAAGTACCGAGGCAATCGTTCGCCTAGTTTCGCAGCGTTTGATCAATTTACTTGAAATATATTTCAACATTTTCCCTCGCAAAATTTAATGAAATGTTTCTAAAACTAAGGGATATCTACCTGACGACATAGCTCTGTACCTTGCAAGTTCTTTGGTGGAAATTTCATATCAAGTTTAGAATTTTCCTCTTCAGAATTCTATATTAATTGGATTTCCTCTTCTTCGGCTCCGAGCATCATCACTGATGAGACAACTTGTTTTAATAAGGAAACAACAGAGAGCGGCGACAAATCCGCTTCGTTCTTGGATATACTTCTATCTTTCGACGCAAACGGCCATTTGAATATATCACTGTATGACAATGAGTTAAAGAAGATCCTGACGATAATCTCAACAGCACTCACAATAGAGCACCAAATTGAGCATCGACGGACCCATAGCAAGCTAGAGGTGGGTTCATGTGCCCGGGAGGAGTAAGCAACCCCTGTTGGCTAGCCGCACCCGCCGTTGATGTTCATGCACGAAAATAAAAACAATATATAAAATACATGCATTGCACTGTCTGAGCGTGACGATTTCAGCTTCCACATAAGTAACTTCCCTTTCATGAGTAGCAATATTCCGACTTCTCCTTCTTATTGCGTTTTTGTTTCTCAGCTAAAACGGTACGCCAGGGCATGTTCCAAATACGAAGATTTCATCGTTAGAGCCAGACGGCATGCAAGTAAGCTTCTTGTTCAGGGTATATCACAAAACGGCTTAAATCATCATTGAGGAAATTCTTCGGTCGCTACTGGGATATAATAAAAGCATATAAGATCCCCTTTTCCAGAATGATCAGTGACATTCTGCATTGTGATGGAATGGCTGTAGTCATCACCAAAGAAGACATATTTACCTGATCTGAACATCAAAATGTACATCAAGACAATCACCGAATTTGACAGGTTTCCAGGGAGCTGTTGCGACGGGTGATGCATGCAATTACGAGACGCTGACTCTCCCCGGGCAACTGGTCTCACTTCGGAGTGTCGTTTATTCCGGGGTTCGCAGCCGTTCCGATGGGAATACTCACGATTCGGCCTGCCTTCTACGACTTTGAGAATGAATAACTTTTAGGTACTTCTTTGATGTTTATTGTTAAAATGTCCATATGGTGCAGTAAATTTTATCTTATTGACAATATCGAGTCCCCGAGGGCACATGTAGCCAAGTTCGATCAATTTCGGTTGATCATTTCTTCAACTCATTCTAAAATTTCTGTTATCAAAATTTCTTGAAATTTCTAAAATGTGGGTCCTGTAGCATCGTATCCCACCCATCCTGCTACGTCTTTCGGTACGCTTTTTCGACAAAGTAACTTTCATATATGTTTGGCATATTACATTGTTTAGATTTGAGGATCACTGACGAGGGTTAAGTACCCGAAACGTGCATGTCTGGTCCATGTTGCCAATTTATCTGTTCTTAAATGATGCTATTCAATTTGAAGACGTTTACTTTACACCATTGTTTAATGGGAAAGCCCCAATAAGAAATAGGTCTTAATGTCATTCATCAAAGGTCATTTTCAGGCTATACAACAATTGCGCGTCTATGGAGACCTCTGTGTATTCGGATAAGTAGGAGGGTTGTGCGCACATAATCCGAATAACTACACAATCTGCTAATAGCAATAGCAGATTGCCGTCTAAAGTCGGCGCCGGAAACACATTTGTCTCCTTCCTTTTATGTGTTGTCTTTGATGTTTGATGTTTCATAGCGTCTGTTTCGATTATTTTGTATCATGTTCTAGCGTCCTTGTGCTGTTTGTAGTTTTGTCTGTGTCAGTTTCTTGTGGGTTTGTTTCGCTGAATGTCTGCATAGTTGTCACGCTGGAGATCCTTCCCTTTTCTTTTAAAATTGTAACAATCTGTGTTTGTGAAATACAATAATAATTCTGCATTCTGTAAAGTGTGTCAAATGTCAAGGTCAATTTCACAAAACTACAAATGAAAAGGTTTTGTCCAACGAATGCGCTTGTGAAATATGAAATAGACTAAAATCTTCAGTTAAAAATAAAAGTTTATTAAAGATTTCAACATCAAGGTTAAGATATATAGACTCTGAATTCAGGGAGACTTTAAGAATAAAAAAAGTATTTGTTAACGATTAAGTTTGAGAGTATGATAGAACAAACTGACCGCATGAAATAAAGTTATAGTGGTTTTTGCTCGCACGTAATGCGGATAACCACATCATTTGCTACTAACGTAGCAGATGGCCGTCCTAAGTCGACACCGGTTGACCTTTGGTCTCGTTGGTTTTATGTGTAGTTTTATTTATTTGATGTTTCTATGTTGTGTTTTTGGTGTTCATTGTCCCTTTTGCGTCTCTTGTTGTGCATGTCTGCTATGTGTTTTTGCTACTTCCAGCGTAATCGAGCAAACGTTCAACATCCATTCAGAAAATGACATCGATTTATCAAGTCAGGATGTGGTGTATGTGTTAACCTGAAGTGCCAGGGGATGTTGGGCTTGGGCGCAATACGTTGGTGAGACGGGACCAACCCTGAGATTTCGCTTTTGAATTAATTCCTATAAAATTAGAAATTCACGTAACAAAAGAATATAGAAATTGTCTGTATAATCATTGTGTTTGATATAACCATTCTCTTTCTGATATTACCATCACCCATGTACAATCTCTTTCAAAGCAAAATCAGCAAAGTAAAACTAATATTAAAAAACGCAGACTACAAGCAGAATATATCTGGATCACTAATCGCCAAACCCCCTGCCCCCCTAGGCCTTAATGATTATATCTATCGACAGGGAAATATTTCGTCATCCTCTACAATTATCAATGTATTTTCTATCCGCCCAACAAATAAAAGGAAATACAGGTCAAAAGAAATTGGCCCACCAAAAAATTAAGAAGGCAATCTAGAATCCATCGTACGCTAGATGATTTACTAGTCATAGCATGCAATAACGGAAGACATGTTTAACTCAAAGTGCTAAACCCAAACATGGCTTTGACAAGGCTCAAATAGCGTATTACAAACGTACTGACTGATTTAGTCTTAACATCATCGTTAGCTTTTGTTTCAATAAACTTTGTCCGGCTATCAAAAGTATTCAACCTAAAAAAAGAGCATCGTATCCCATCCATCCTACAACGTCGTTCGGTACATAATTACTATCAATCACACTCGTTGGGGTAATATTACATTGTTTAGATTGAGGATCACCGACGACGGTCAAGTACCCGAAACTTGTATGTCTGGTCCATGCTGCAAAGTCCTCTGTTCTTAAATGATGCTATTGAATTTGAAGACGTTTGACATTCATCAAAAAAGAGTTTATAAAACAAGGATTTTATTTTTTCAATATCTCGAATATTTTCCGAGATTACCATGTTCAAAGCAACATACCCCAGTATCTTTAAATTTTAAAACCTCCTACTATCTGTTACAAATATAAAAAAAACAGTACGAAGTTTTAGTTTTAATTACGACAAAGTCACTTCTGATGCCAACGTAAATGCACTAGCTCTGCATATCTTTACGAACCAGCTGGTTATATTATCCATTGGGACATGTCAATCATTCAAGACTAGAAATTTCGTAGTCATCTAAAGAAAAAGTCAAAGTAAAGAATTCCTTCCAATTGTTTAAAGTATTCAAACTCAATAGCAGCATGTGAGAACAGATCAATTTGAAAAAGATAGATTTCATTAAATGTCGGGAAGTGCTAAACGAGGCGTTTGAAGTTTATATAGGAAATGGTGTAAGCTAGAGGGAGTCGAACCACACTCTATCATTGATCGAAAAAGCCTGATTTAAGACATTGTAGATATCCGAATTGACAATTTTCCCCGAAAAAAATTCTCATATTTTTTCGAAAGCAACCTCCAGATTTCATTAATCTAAACTTAAGGTTTTGCACAGTAAGTACATCTTTGCTCTGGCAAACAAGTAAGCAAACAACACTATAACCATTTGAAAGCGGTATTACATATCAGTTACTGTATTACTTTGGAATTTTCTACCACCAACACTTATATAAAAAGCAATGAAACTATTCCCTACATTGTACTAAAGCACCAGGATGAATTTCTTTTTTTATTTCAACTCTCTATTTCGAAATCTGACGTACCAATTATTTACTGCCTTACTAAACTTCACAACTCTCCTTATGAATTTCGATTTATTGCTAACTCGAGCAATTATATTACTACAGTTTAATCTAGGAATTTGACATCAGCGTTGACAGCAATCAAAGATCATATATCAATATATTGTGAAACTGCATTCATAAATAGCGAAATCAATTATTTTTGGTCAATAAAGAATCCTGGTTATGTGATCGACGAATTCAAATCATTTAATTTCAAAGCCGAATCTATCTCATCCTACGACTTCTCTAACACTTACACCACCCTCCCTCAGAATAAAAATATCGCTGATCAAAACTTATGAAATGGTGTTTTGATCGAAAGGGTAAAACATTTATGTGTACTTCTGACACAAAATGATTCTTTTCCTCAGTAGAATACAAATCATACAAATCATGGACTCGATCCGAGTTGTGCAAGGCTTTGTCCTGTCGTTTAGGCACAATTTTTAACACCATATCAGGCAAGTTATTGGAATGCCTATGGGTACTAATTGTGCGCCTCTGGTTGCAGATTTGTTTTTATACACATACGAAAAGAATTGCAGAATCTGCAAAAACACAAGAAATTTGACTACTTGGAATGTTTTAACGGCACCTCTAGGTACATGTATCTTGATTCAATTATCTTGTTCTCAATTATTTCTAAGTGCAAAAGTAAAAGATGCTCGTTGTGTCACCTCATCAACTGCGACTCCATAATAACATCTAGTGTAAATGGGCAGACATTCAAAATCGAGGTAGACCAAGACATCGATTGATCGTCTCAAGATCTTATTTACGTAATGACTTGAAATGCCAGGGGATGTGGCGCACAATATGTAGGTGAGACAGGCCAACCTTTAAAATCTCGTTTTAGGAACCATTCTTATAAGATCAGAACCTCACGACAACAAAAACACAGAAACTTTCTTTTTAGTCACATTATTAAATATAATCATTCTATTTCGGATATCACCATTACCCCAGTTTAGACTTTTCCAAAACGTAAAAATGAAAGTAAGACCGAAATTTGAAAAACGCCGACTACAAGCTGAACTTGCCTGGATCACCAAACTTCAGACTGCGTACCCTCTTGGTTTAAACAATCAAATTTATGGACAAGGAAACATTTCCTCAGCTTCTACCAATATCAACATCTTTTCAATTCGCCCAAACACTAAAAGGAAATACAGGTCACACGGGAAAAGACGAAACAGATAAAAAAGAAAACAATCCAGAATATACCGCTCTCTCAACGATTTACTTACTATAGCACGCAATGGCGGAAAACATGAGCTGTTACATGCTCTGTCGTCAATACCAGTTATGCACTTGAAATCTATCTTGGATGAAGCAGAGGTTGCATTCTTAAGAAACACTGACTGATTCAGACTTAATATCATGGTCTCATTCGCACAGTATAAACTTTATCCTATTGTGGAAAACACCTCACCGAAAAGACGATTTATAAAAATCCCGTTTATTAACAAAGGTTTTGATCTTCTAAACATCTCTAATATTTTTCGGGATCATCGCGTACAAAGTACCATTCCTCAATATTTTGAAAATTTAGAGCCACCTCTTATTTGTTAGAAGTACAAGAAACCTATTCGAAACTTTGTTTTTAACTATAATAAAGTTACAACGGATCCTGACATACTTAAATCGTGTCCTGCTTCTTGAGAATGTGCAACTTCTAAATATCTCTACAAACCAGCTGGCCATGTTGTTACAGGTGACTTTTCAATTATCCAAGACAGACAGCTCCGTGGTCTTCTTAAAAAAGGACCTAAGTATAGAATCCCATCCAAGATAGATTTTGTCAAATGCCGTGAAGTGCTTACGGAAGCCTTAGATAATTATACGAAAAGATGGTGTAAATCAGAAGGAGTCGAACCGCATGCTCTGAATGACTGGAAAAACCTCATTTTAGATATAACGGATATTCGAATAGATAACTTCCATAAAAAGCCTCATCTTTTTCAAAATCCACATTTCAAATCAGAAAGATATTTCAAATCCAAACTAAGTAAATTACATGAAAAATATGTCTTTGCACCAGCTGATAAAGCAGCCAACAACACCATTATCATTTGAAAACGTTGCTACATATCAACTTTGATTTCGGAACTTTCGTCTACTAATACATATATCAAAAGCAATGAAAGGGCATCTAACATTTTAGGCAAGCATAACAGTGAACTGTCTTCATTCAATATCTCTATTTCTAAATTGGATCTCCCAACACTATATTGCATACCGAAACTGCACAAGTCTCCTTACAAATTTCGATTTATTGCTAATTCTAGTAACTGCTCCACTACAATTTTGTCTAGAAATCTGACGTCAACACTTACTGCTATTAAAGAACACGTAACTAGATTTTGTGAAACGGTTCTAAACAGGAACGATGTAAATTTATTTTGGTCTATTAAGAATTCAGGGGATGTGATTGAAAAAATGAAATCTGGAAATTTCCAAGCCAATACGATTTCTTCATACGACTTCTCTAATATGTACACCACACTTCCTCATGACAAAATTAATGATCGATTATCTAATCTCATTAAATGGTGTTTTGATCGAGAGCGAAAAACTTACATTTGTACATCTGAATCGAAGCGTTTCTTTTCCTAAAAGACTACAAATCATACAAATCATGGACATGTAGTGACCTGTGTAATGCCTTGTCCTTCCTCTTGGACAATATTTATGTTAGATTTGGTGAGGATCTATACAAGCAGGTTGAGGAATTCCTATGGGTACTAACTGTGCGCCTCTTGTTGCAGATTTATTTTTATACACTTATGAGAAAGAATGTATCCAAAATCTTCAAAAGCAAAGAAAATTTGATGAGCTGAAATGTTTCAATAATACAAGTAAAAATATATTGCTATTCATATACTCAGTAAGTCGAACTCCTGATAAGTCGAACTTTTTCTAATGGTCCCTTGAAGTTCGACTTGTCGAGAGTAAACTGTACTTCTAGGTATCTGGATGATATTCTAACCATTGACAATCCTGCTTTTGAATTATATAAGAATGAAATTTATCCACAAGAATTAACCCTCAACAAGGCAAACCTTTCAAACACAGAAACACCCTTTTTGGACCTAAATATCAAAATTGTAAACGGAAAGATTCATACAAGTGTATATGACAAAAGGGATGATTTTGGATTCAACATAGTAAATTTCCCTTGGCTTGACGGTGATGTTCCAAGATTACCGTCATACGGCATTTACATATCACAGCTCATCCGGTACGCTAGAGCATGTACTGATATTTTGGATTTTCGCAGTAGAAATTTACAAACTACCAAAAAACTTTTAGGTCAAGGTTTCCGCTTTCATAAACTAGTTAAGACTTTCTGGAAATTTTACAAAAATTACAGTCAACTTCTTTTAAAATTCGGATCTATACATGCAAAAGAGTACATTACTATGGGTATTACACAACCTGTCTTTTATGGTGATATGATAAACAAAATAAAAAGGATCAAAGGTAGGCAGCATAACCATCGAAAATGCGTCAGAATCATCAAACTCCTTTTATACAGTGGATATGATCCTAATGTCACCAGAAGGACACTAGGCTTGGTACTTGACCAATCTACAGTCTTGTACAAGCGCATCCTTGACACTTGCACTCTGACTGACTGTGACGACAGGACTCCATGACGGGCCCTGTCCAAACCTCTTTAGAGAAGACAGGGCCCCGACCACCTGTCCTCTCTGAATGTCAGTCGGACTCCTCGGGTGATTACATACATGAGCTCGCTACAGCCGGCAGAGCACGGACTGTATTACGCATGCCCTCTTTTTATATCCATTTACATATTCATCTGTGTCTCTGGGGCCTCTGCGTTTCGCGGTCTTGTTTGTGTAAGGTCATCTGACAGTGAGGAGGTTGTTTTACACCACAATCGTACGTTCTTCGAGACCTCTGGGTAATTGGAGAAGTGAGAGGGTTGTGCGCACGTAATCCAGGATAACCACACCATTTGCTACTTGCGTGACAGATGGCCGTCCAAAGTCGGCACCGGTTACCCATTGGTCTTGTCGGTTTATGTGTAGTCTTTTGTGTTTGATGTTTAAATGTCGTGTGTCTCTTTTTCGTCTCGTGCTGTACTCGTCTTTTGTGTTTTTGCATCGGGTGTTTTGGTGTTTTACTGTTGATGCTGCAACGGGGTCTTGTTGGAGATCTCCTCCCTTCTTTTGATGATATTTTGAATATACATAACTCACATTTTGACCATTACAAAAATCAAAGGACAAGGTGCGCTAATCCCTTATATCGGCCCTATAATTTCGACAAATAAATCTTTTAATGAACGAATTATTAATTATATTATTTTGCAATATTGAATTGACAAATAACGATAATGACCATATCCCTGTATACGGCACAAAATCGATTATTCAGAAAATCAGAAACTGAAGGCATACAAAATCAGGACAAAACAGGAACCAAAGCAAACAAACAAAAACTTCCACCATATGAAAAGAAGCGAACTCCCGAAATATTGAATGTTTGAGAAAATACGGCGTCATAATTTTGAGCCCTCGTAATGTCAGGCGCGTAACGTATGACATCATGTTCTGACGTCATTTGCCCTGAATGAAGCAAAACAAAGGAAAATCATCGTATTTTGCACACAAATCTTCCAAATTCATCTACGCTCCAGGCCTTGACCACAATGTTTTTTATGTAAATTAAAAGGCCGATCAGAAATCAATCAATTGGTATAAAAACTATCATGGGCAAGACTTGGAGCGCTACTTCATTTCATGATTTTGTATAGAAATTTCGCACATTTATTGATATTTTCAATGATATTTTCAATGATTTCAACATTTTAAGACGATTTGAGCGTCATAGTATTCAGTATAATACTATAATCAGGCTTTCCTTTCCTGAGATTTTGTAAAATAAATTAATACGGATAAATGGACAATGGGCTCCCATATTTCGGACTTCAATGATAAAATGAACATATTACAAAACAACTCAACAGTCAAGGATTTAGATATCACAGACTTGAAAATGTTTGGGGGGAAATTTCTTAAACCGAGTGTTGTTTGAGATCACCTACTTTCTTTTACATTTTGCAAAGACAAAAAGCCTTATCATTGTTTTTAAGAACCTTGACACTGAAGAACATTTTCGGCGACATAAATCTCAAACCTTGAGATACAACCTTATTGTTGAATCAATTTATTTTGAAATGCAATGTAGAATTCATTATAATAATTTTACACGTCATAGGGACATTTTGATAAACCTCTCATCAGAGGCGTTCAAGACAAGAGAGGAAATCCAAATTGGAAATATATCAAGATCGAACCCATGTCATAATGCAAAATGGTTAAAAATGAAAATGGGAATGTTACTTACATTTGTACTTTGCTTATTCCATTTATCATCCAGCATATCATATTTACGATGAAAAAAAAATCATTAATTTCCATTGTTATTATCAAAAAACGAAGATTCTGATTGGCCGAGAAATTGCTTTGATACCTTCATCAACCCAAAGAACGCGCTCAGCAACGTCATAAGAAACGTCGATAGTAACACAATTTTGAAGCTGCAAATAAACGTTGAAACGCGACTAAATGAATGATAAGTAATCAATGTAATTTTGTTTGGTTGATCGAGGTACCAACACCATAAATTGAAGGAAAACTTATGCATCTTGCGCTACGCGCACGATGCAATGTTCCTTCAATTGTTGATATTGATGACTCGATCAACCTAAACATTATTACAATGATTCCTTAAATCATCTATATGTTTACATTAGATATTCATAAACATTTTCAGGAGAGATGTACCCTCTACTACAGTGGTAACATCAGTATTTCGGGATTGTTTGCCGTAGCTATTCAAATAGAAGATTATCCATCAAACAGAACGGATGAACCAATGAGTAGTGTCCCTCTTCAATTCCTTATAGAGGTTTTGGATGGTGAAATCCCATGTAGCGGAATCCCAAACATCTCTGTTGCAGATGCATCCAACAAGCCTCAAATTATCGATGTATTCGTGGATTCAAATTTTACTGCTAGGATTTTTGCAAACGCTGATTATTCTGATAATAGGTACATGTATGTAAGAGTTTCCTAATCACAACACTATGACAAGATACGAAAAATAATATGTATCCAAAACTCATTAACTTGAATTTGATACCATCTTCTCTTCGTGAATTCAGTTTTGCTTTGGAGCGTCATTACCACTTCAATGAGTTTAAGGAGAACCGTCAATTATTCGCGGCGTCTTAAGTACGCGAACGCGAGTGAGGAGACTGGTTTGTGGTGTTTTATTTTCGCGACATCGTAAGTTCGTATCTTACTACACGTGTTACGACATATTCGCACCTGTTGATATTCGCGAATCGAAGAACCTCGCGAATATCGTGAAAAATTGAACATAAAACGCTTGCAAAGAAAAAAGAAACGGTTAACAGTATCTTACTGAAACGACGGGCTCGCTTCTCAAAAGTAGAAGACCTATCATATCACTAACGTATTTCTAAACAACTACAACTTCACAGTCAGTGTCGCGGTATCAAATCACAACATTTTTTTAACCGATTGATGTTATGGGGTATTTTTTATGTAACGGGATTTGATTATAGATTGCTCATTTCACTTTTCTATCGGGATTCGCCGCTTTTTATTTAATGTATAAGCTATACTATTATTGTAAAAATTATGAAGATTATAACGCTCGCTAATTTACCTTCACGTAGAGAAGATGATAAAATTTAAAATGAAGTTAAATGACATTATCATGTAAATATCTAATGTAAGTCGGTAAACTAATTGAAATAATGAATAACCATATTGAACCTCCAAACCAAAAATCAGAATTACCATATATGTCCAATCGTATTAATTAAGTGCACCATGTACGAAATGTCACAACGAGGACTTGGCATCTCCTGTATATCAACGGTCATTTGTAAAAGATAGGAGGGACTCTCCAACAACAAATTAGATTAAATCTCTTCAATATTTTAAATACATATTTTTATATGGATATACCAAAGTACATGCAAATGATACATCATCCTCATCATCATGAATGGGAAAGACAAAGACCATCCTATTTTGACACTAAATGGACTGATCTTAATATGTATAGAGTTCTTTTTTTTTTCAAGACATGTTGGCATCGAAACAATATCCCCAATAGGAATGATAAAAGGTTCCCTGGAACGCATTAAGTACAGTCCTGATGTCCTTAGCAGCTATTTGGATGTATCTTGGACCCCAGCATTTGACCAACAAGGCAGGCATCTCTTTTGTTTTATGGCTGTTATCGAAAGCAGGTAAGAATCGATGAAGCAAAACTACCGTTTTCTCTTACACAATACGCATCTATTATATGAGAAAAAATTGTTTCTCCTATTGTTTGCTATTTATTCATTGTATATATATTTCAGATGGCAATCAAAGCTCGGCTGCAAAATACTTCAAGGTAAAGTGTGACAGAAACAAATGGTTAATATCAGTTGTTTGGTCAACTCATGCTCTTGTCGTATACGTTTCCTGCTTTACCGTCAATTAATTCAAGTATAACATGTATAAGCATGCTTTTTATTTCAAATTTTCACATGAGTGTCACTGATTATGATTCGTTATCCAAAGATGCATTTCTTGTGCAAAGTTGAATATTTTGAGTTTCAACGCTTTTTTCCATTAAAAATTAATAACATTAATTATTAAGGCTGAATCTTATTTTTTCTAATAATGTTTTTGAATAGAAGAAACATGATGTTTTATTAAACAATTAAAAGTTGAAAATGATCAGTGCAATTTTTATCTACGTTATTAGTAATCTCAGAGCAATTGACATCTCCTCAGTCAACGGAAAAAACAACTAGGATTTCAGAATCAACAAATGCAAATAATGAAACATTTACAACAGGAGCGATAGTAAATTCGACGATTAGTACAGTGACGAACGATCGATCTGATGATCAAGGATCAACGATATACAAAACATCGATATCCAGAGATACCAATCACGCGACGGAACCAACTAAGATGTCATCTGCATCATCAGCACAGAAATCTACAACTGTACACACGACACCAGCAATGCAGGAATCGTCTTCAGGCATGTTTTCATCACAAGAGACATCATCTACAAAACAAACAATATTAACAAATGTTATGACAACAACACAAAAATCGGGATCAGCACAGGGGGCAACGACAGAAGAAAAATTATTGACAAAGGAGATGACAAATAATCAGCAAACCTCATATACACAGAAGACACAGAGTACAATGAATGTAACAACTTTTACAAATGAATGGATAATTGAATCATCCACAACTAAAATAGGAGAGGAGGAGACAGCTACCGATACAACATTCCAAGGAAAAACGGACGAAACAAGCATTTCAAGTACAACGGATGAAACGA
Organism: Pinctada imbricata; assembly: GCA_033119305.1. Lineage (NCBI taxonomy): Eukaryota > Metazoa > Mollusca > Bivalvia > Pterioida > Pteriidae > Pinctada > Pinctada imbricata. The sequence continues at coordinate 32,593,562 of VSWD01000001.1, read as the reverse complement.
TCCAGTCGACGCAAGTGCAGACATCATACATGTTTTCATTACAGGAGACATCAACAACAAACGAAACCATACTAACAAATGTGACAACAACACATCAATCAGGATCCGCAGAGATGACACCATCGACGCAAATACAGACAATCACAGCAAGAGTTGATATTCAAGGATATAGGGAGAACTTTGCTTTTCTGTAAGTAAGATCTATGTATATGGTCATATGTGTAACAAAGAATATACAAGCAATTTTTTAAACACTCATTGTTACTTTATCGATTGGAATTGTTGAATCTACATGCTGCCTCAAACATTTGAATTCAAAGCCTTTAATACCGCTGTTGAATAGGTATTGGATGCCTCGATTTAAACTGTACGACCGCAATCAATCAAAACCTTTTTATTTTTTTTTTTAATGAGTTTTTCTATTAATTTGGTTTGATGATTTATGATTTAATATTAAATGCTAACTTCTTTGGCCTGTAGTGGCACAGGTGCAATCGGATTTACGCGATTATTTTCTACCTTTCACTTGCATTAACATCCATTCACTAGTATTTACGCTATTCAAATGGAACGGCTAGTAAACAAAATTACTGGATTTGAATCGCTGAAGATGTTAGCATGAAGTTTTGATGTTTTGAATATAGAGTTTTAATGAGAAGTAACGGTATTCCAATTTTGACTTATCTTGCGTGTAAGTGCCAATAATATAGTTCTTTTTTAGGGGCGGAACAATGTATGTTGCAATAAAGGATTCAAGTAAAGCACAGGTAATTCAAGGTTTCCTTCTCATTATCATTTTTAGGAAAAAACCCAAATGTGTCTGTTTATCTGAATCTAAGCATTTTGATTGTTCGATCGCATTTATTGTGACTTCCTTTATGGGATGATAAAATGTCAAAATTCTTAAATGAAAGAAACAATAAAAATGGTCTCAAGGTATCAACTGAAACTTGAAATAGTTACATAAGTCAACTGATAAACATTACAGTCCAGTACTATAAATATTAGAATGGATTTCATCGGTTTCTGCGCGCATGCTTTGAAAACTGCAACAAGTGAACGAGAGTTAATTGAAGTTGCTAAGTCGTTGTGTTTGACAGTAAGTGTTTGACAGTAAGTGTTTTGAATATATTTCCCTGACATTGTCGCCATAGCACTTTCTATATAGACATAACGTCAGAAAGTACATGAAGTTTATATGTTGTTTTCATTTTAGTGCTTAAGCATCGACGGCGGGTGCGGCTAGCCAACAGGGGATGCTTACTCCTCCCGGGCACCTGGTCCCACTTCTAGTTTGCTAGGGGTCCGTCGATGCTTAATTTTGTGCTCTATTGTGAGTGCTGTTGAGATTATCGTCAGGATCTTCTTTAAATCTTACGTGTTTCTGTAGAAATTATTATTTGTCTACTAGAGATGCAAATTCCTTTATTTGTTTTAAGGTATCCGTTGTACAATTGAATCATTTTACATAGCGTTTTAATCATCTCCATTGTAAAGTGTGGTAAAATTTTTGCCTGGTAAGGTACTATAAACTATATACTTTCTGAAAGGTTATAATGCCCTGGGTAAAGATATAAGACTCCCAGGTCTTAAAGATCAAACGGGAAAAACTCTTGTACAACTTTGTTATTTTGCATATGTACCATAGAGAAAATAGACCATTTCAATGTTTCATAAGTTATTTATATACATATGACATTAGTTGGACTGAGGATCACTGACGAGGGTTAAGTACCCGAAACGTGCATGTCTGGTCCATGCTGTAAATGTATCTGGTCTTAAATGATGCTATTGAATTTAAAGACGTTTAACACAATTTCCCTTTGTTTTCTGGCCCCAAAATTATCATTTCTGTGTAATAGGCATTATAACCTTTCATAAAATATATAGTTTATAGTACCTTATGAGGCATGGGAAAATGCCCTATTTTACATCGGATACCTTAAAACCAAAATAAATACACATGCATGGATATATGATGCATAAATGTGAAAATACAATCAAAAGCGTCGAAGTGATCAGCGACTTTCCGATATTTTTATATCGATTTCATTCTGATTCCCATATAGATCTTAATATTGCGGTTTCTCGTCACACATAAGATCTACAAGTAAAAGAACTGCTGTCAGAAAGTCCTTATAAATCCCAACAAAAACTGTTTCATGTTGTACTTTCAACTGTCATGACTGCTTCCTTCGATAAACAACGGGTCACAAATTACGTCATCACACAGTACTAACAGCAAATAGGTAAAACGTTCTGGGGTTCAGAAGGGTAAAATGATTTTTTTAATGAATATTTTCATTTATGCCTCGACATTTGTGTTGATAGAGATTTAATTCTTACAAGTCTAAACTACGATACGATGTTTAACACATTTTGTGATGCAACAACTGACATTTATTATCCAAATAAAATGGCAAAACTAAACATTTAATATAAGAAACTATTCTAAGATTTATATATATATTTTTTTCATATAATATATCTTTTGTTCTAAAATTAAACATTTTTTAAACCTGAAACATGATTATGGTGACTATGTTTAAAATGATTTACACGAACAATAAGACATTATATCTTAACTTCGAAATAAGAAATGAAAATGGACTAATTTCGAAAAGATAAAGCTAAAGGAATATTATTTTTGATATATTTCATGTAGTATGAAAATGTAAACTCAAGGTTATCGTCCTATCTGTCATGTATTTGTATATTGTAGTTCCGTATTCGTGTTCATGTCCATTGTTGGTTCTATGTAATAAATGTGAGTTAACTGTCAGCCATCTTAATTTCAATACACAAAACACGACATGGTGTCAGGATTGTAAATGTATCCTGATCTGACCGTCAAAACGCCAAAAAGAATACGTAAAATATTAGTTTGTAAGTTTGTTGCACGATGTCTGATCATATGGGTGGTGCAATTTCATCGTTGAACTGGGAAAGTAATGACTTACCACGAGCATGGAAAAACGTTGAAACTCATGCAAACTTCATGTTCAATGGCCCTCTCAAAGAGAAATCAGAGGAAGAGAAATGTAACTATCTGATGTTATGGGTCGATGACAAAGGTCGTGATGTCTATGGAACATGGACACTGACAAACGACGAAAAAGTGAGTCTCGCAACGCTATGCGAAAAATTCAAGTCTTATATGGAACCTAAATCTAACAGGGTATTTGCTCGTTACAAATTTAAATGCATCACACAAACTGAAGGAACTCAAAGTACAAGTAAAAGAATGTGGTTACAATAATCCGGATGAGATGGTCCCTGGTCGTATAGTATTTGGAGTGAAATCTGACAAAGTTCGCGAAAAACTTATTTTACAAGGGTCCGACTTAACCCTAGAGAAAGCAATTGAAAAGTGAAATGTATGAAACGTCACAAGCGCAAATGAAAACAATGACAGCAGAGGATCCCAAACTAACTGTCAATTATCTCAGTCAAAAGCCGAGAAACAAAGCGCAAGGCAATACAGGCATTAATAAAACGCCAAAACCGTCTACTAATCAAAGTAGAACAGATTCAGCTAGTGTATGTAATAGGTGTGGGCAACCTAAACATAAACAACGTGAAAGATGTCCTGCTATAGGCACTGAATGTCTACAATGTCATGGAGCCGATCACTTCTCTCGCATGTGTAGAACTAAAACAAAGAAAAAAGGTCCGCATCGCAAATTTCAAGGTGGCAGAAAATCACATCAGCTAGAAACAGAAAACGAGTCGGAGGACGAACTATTTCTAGGTATGATCACTCTCGATGTACCGGTAAATGCACTTGGTGTAAACTTGCTCAATGTAAATGATAATGGTCTGCAGAGTTGCATATCAAGAACACACCTGTTTTGTTTCAACTCGACACTGGAGCAAAGTACAATGTTCTAAATAGTGAAAGTTTCGACAATTTGCAAATCACTACAGTATTGTCAGCACCTGATTCATCGCTAAAATCGTACTCTGGGCATAAGATAGAGGCAGAAGGTACCATATCACTACCTGTCGTGCACAATGATCAAATTTATCACGTCAAATTCTACGTAGTACGCGCAAAGTCACCAAATAATATAGGAGAAAAGTAATGTTCTGTTATGAATTTAGTACAAGACAAACCGTGACCCCGCAAGGCATCATCAAACCGGAGGATAATATTCAAACTAACCAGAATTCGATGACCTGTTTAAAGGATTGGGATGTTTACAAGGTCATTATTCAATCAAACTTGATGATTCAGAAAGATTCAGTAACACCTGCAGTACAGCCACCGAGGAAAATACCAATTGCTCTCAACGACAAAGTCCGCGAGGGAATCTGTCGTATGGAAAGCTGGGATAATCGTAAGACAGGACGGGCCAACACCGTGGGTAAATAGCATGGTAGTTGTCAACAGAGGATCAAAGATTCGAATTTGCATTGATCCGAAGGATTTAAACAAAGCTATCTTGAGAGAGCATTTCCCATTGAAATACATAGATGACGTAATCGCAAATCTATCGCATGCCAAGTATTTGAATAAATTGGACGCCACAACTGGGTTCTGGCAAATTGAACTTGATGAAAACAGTTCTAAACTGTGTACATTCAACACTCCATATGGTCGATACAGATTCAAACGTATGCCATTCGGAATAAAATCTGCATCCGATGTGTTTCAGAAAATTATGTCAAACATGGTCCAAGATATTGATAATCGACGACATTCTAGTATGGGGCACAACACAGGAAGAACACAATTCTCGTCTAGAAAAAGTGCTCAACCATGCAAAGGAGTATAATCTAAAGCTCAATCGCAACAAGTGTGAAATCAACCGTTCAGAAGTAAAGTACGTAGAGCACCTACTTACCAGAGAAGGTGTAAAAGCGGATCCTGAAAAGATCCGAGCCGTTAAAGAAATGACCAGACCACAAAACAAACAAGAACTACTTACGTTCTTAGGATTCATTCAAATTTTGGGAAAGTTCATGCCGCGCATGTCCGAAATCTCAGGACAACCCATAGCGTGTGGATCAAGAGCACTTACCTCATCACAACAAAATTATGCTCAAATAGAAAAAGAGACACTCGCTGTTGTCTACGAATGTCAGAAATTCCATCACTATGTCTATGGCAGATCAGTTATGGTGGAATCAGATCACAAACCGCTTCAAGCGATATTTAACAAACCGTTAATCAAAGCTCTTATGTGATTACAACACTTATTGCTAGCCGTTCAAAAGTATGATTTCAATGCACAGTACAAACACGGAAAGCTCATGTATTTAGCCGACACTCTCAGTCGCTCTTATATCAAGGAAACGGCAGATCTCGAAGTAAATTCTCACTTACCAATATCTCCGAAACGTTACACTGAACTGCAAGAACAAACCGCATTAGATCCTGATTTATGCATCTTGCAGCATACTGTACGAAATGGATGGCCTGAAACTAGAGGAAACTTACCATCTAACTTACACGCTTATTGGAATTTCCGAGATGAAATAATTTGAAACGATGGTCTTCTATTCAAAGGCACGAAACTCATCATTCCGAAGTCAAAGCAACATGAAATGCTTGAATTCATTCATGAACCTCACCTTTGTGTAGTCAAAAGTAAAAGTAGAGCTCGCGATGTAATCTTTTGGCCAGGCAGGTCAGCACAAATAGAGGATAAAATATCTCAATGTCAAGTATGTGCTACCATACAAAACAGGAATCCAAAAGAACCCATGATCTGCACTGACTTAGCGGATCGCCCTTGGTTGAAAATTGCAGTAGATATTTTTGTGCTTGATAACAATCACTATCTACTAACATTCGATTACTACTCTAAATGGCCGGAAATCATTAAACTGAATGATCTATCATCAAAGTATGTGATCCCAGCACTTAAAAGCCGAATCGCAAAATATGGCATTCCAGACGAACTAGTCAATGATAACGGTCCGCAATATGCCTGCAAGGAATTCAGCGATTTTGTGAAGGATTATGGATTCGTACACACCACATCAAGTCCTCTCTATCCTCAATCAAATGGTCAAGCTGAGAGGATGGTTCAGACTGTAAAAAGGCTACTGAAGAAATCAAGTGATCCGTACAAGTCACTGATGTGATACCGTAACACACAACTATTTCTGGGCCGTCGTTTGAAAACGTCACTTCCAACATCAGCTGCACTACTAAAACCACACAATTCTGTGAAATCAAAGTTACAAAACCGTCAACAAATCTACAAATTCAAGTATGACCGCAAAACCTCTCAAAATCTTCCTACAGTTAAATCAGGAGATACCGTAATGCTAAAAGAAGAAAAATCATGGAAGCATGCTACCGTCAAAGCAAATCATTCAACGCTAAGATCTTTCATTGTCAACGTTAATGGCAAGAAACACCGCCGTAACAGAAGCATATTCAAACCAACAAACAGCAGCATTACAATGTCTGACGACAACATATTATTCGAGGAAACCATTCCGCACTCATCACTCTCTGCAAAGATTCATCACGTGCAAACAAGTCCGCAAATTGTGAAAATTCAAAATGCGAATCTCTCTCTGTGAAATTACCTGATAACGTTATACCGCAATCTGTGTCACAACCGTCTGATATTCTTAGCACAAGAAGTGGCCGAACTGTGCGAAAGCCTTCCAAATATTCTGATTACCAGTGAAATATGTGAAAAATTTCGCAAATTTGTGTACATTTAGTGTTCGATTATTGAGATGTAATCAATGTGATGAAAATCATTTTATTTTGTTTAGTATTCATTGATAAGTATTCAATTCATGTGATAAATGAATATATACCATGATAATTCCATAGTGATTTCTGAATTTTACATAATTTCAAAGACTATGAAAATTAAGGACAATAAGGCTAATTATAATGATAATATGCAGATACATATATCTATTAAATAGTTTTGATTTAATGTAAAAGACACCTCCACATAAAATAGACAGTAAAATTTCTTACAATAGACTTTTCTTTAAAAGAGGGAGGATGTCATGTATTTGTATATTGTAGTTCCGTATTCGTGTCCATGTCCATGTCCGTTGTTGGTTCTATGTAATAAATATGAGTTAACTGTCAGCCATCTTAGTTTCAATACACAAAACACGACACTATCGAGATTTAAAAAAAATGGAAACCATGCATTTTGCCTTTTGTACAATTTTTTTTCCAAAGTATTTCAAGCAGAGCATTAATAATGTACATTGCAAATATGGTGCACTCAACGAATCATAATTCGGCATATATTTAAATATTTATGAGATTTTTAAAATTCTTTTGGAATGCTCATTTGTCCTTTTGAATATGATTAACATTGAAATAAACAAACCTTTTATTAATCGCGTATTGATCAGATAATGGTTTTAGACTCAATAATGAAACTAAATGAGAAAATACTCCATTAATTTCCTTACAGTTCCTGCTGAGATATCGTTTGACGTTTTATTACGAGCATGCAGATTTCAATATTTGCACCAACACCGTCAATCCATTTTTGAACAAAAGTATCATCAGCATGAGATTGGTTACAAATTCGGAATGCAAAGCTGTTTTCCAGGAAAATATACCAATTCTTTGCACTGACATAAGTAAAGTATTCAACTGGTTTTCAGGAGAAGGCAGTGCCACATTTCAATGTAGCTCCCGTTTTTCAGAAATAGAGTGAGTATTCTACCTCCTTTTGTATACTCAAGAAATGCATAACACTTCTGAAAAGAGGGAGATTTCTACAACATTCTGTTATGGGTCAGAATACCCCAAAACGCCAGCAAAAATCAGACAAAGACAGAATATAAATTTACAAGTTTAATTATGTACAAAATATATATATTTACAATGATTACAACTTACAATACAATGTCCGGATCAAAGTGTCCGTTACGGTCCACAAAGTCTATCGAATGTATGGTTTCCGGTAATCACAAACGTTCTCGAAAGATCGGTGACCAAACGTTGTTAAATGGATTAAAGTCTCAACAAATAAAGTGTCCCAGTATCTCAGAATAGATGAATGAATCGTGTCTACGAATGTGTACGAATGCCCCCTTCAACACAGTTCCTCGGAGGTATTTATACTTAATACCAATGAATTAACCAGAAGCTTCTAGAACAATGACTCATTACAAATGATTAACAATAGAGTAAATTCTAGAAATCACAGTCATGTGATGATAATGATGTAACAAAGAACATACTGGAATATTCTCTAAAGAAACAAACATGACATAGTAAAATCTAGAAAGAATTATTATGAAATCATTAAATAATATGACTAAGTACATGTGTACCTACACATAAAGTAAAACTAAAACAATACATGACCCACAACACCTCCCCCCTTAAAAAAAGTTTGAATGTCAATGAAAACTTAGGTGGTAAATTCTGCAAAAATCACTCATGAAACTCTCGATAGTGCATCTGCAATCACATTGTCTTTGCCCTTGATATGGTTAATAATGATATTGTACTCTTGCAACAATAAACTCCACCTTGTAAGTCTTTGATTCTTGTTTGACATTTTGTGCAAAAATGTGAGAGGGTTGTGGTCAGTATATACAAGAATGGGATGTAAAGTAACATTCAAATAAACATCAAAATGTTGTAAAGCTAACAATAATGCAAGACACTCTTTTTCAATAGTAGAGTAATTCTTTTGACATTTTGTCAATTTCTTTGAAAAATAACAAACAACTCTATCTACACCATCATCATTTTCTTGAAACAAAGCAGCCCCGATTCCTACGTCACTGGCATCAACAGTAAGCTTAAATTGCTTATCAAAATTTGGAGCTGACAGGACAGGACTATTCATAAGAACACATTTGATTTTCTTAAAAGATTCGTCACAGTCATTGGTCCATGCAAAATTCACTCTCTTTTGTAACAGATTGGTAAGTGGACCAACAACTGACGAGAAATTTGGACAAAATTTTCTGTAAAATCCTGCCATTCCCAAGAATCTCATTATCTCTTTCTTATTGGTAGGAATCGGGAACTTTGAAATAGCTTCCACCTTGGCCATGATAGGAGTAACAAAACCTTGACCTACTTTGTGACCCAAATATTCTACAGTCGCATGACAAAATTCACTTTTCGCAAGGTTCACTGTGAGGTTTGCTTTCGCCAGTATGTCGAAGAAGGTACGCATGATGCGGAGATGATCATCCCAGGTGTCGCTGTAGATGATGACGTCATCGATGTACGCCTCGCATCCTTCGAGATGATTTAGGAGCGAATGAATCATCCTCTGGAATGTGGCTGGTGCGTTTTTCATACCAAAGGGCATTACTTTATATTGGTATAGCCCATCTGGAGTCGCAAATGCCGATATTTCTCTGGCTCTCTCGGTAAGCGGGACTTGCCAATAGCCTTTAAGCAAGTCAAATCTGCTGACAAATTTTGCACTGCCAATTTTATCGATACAGTCATCGATTCGTGGGATCGGATAAGAGTCAGTTTTGGTGACTGAATTGACTTTTCTAAAGTCCGTACACAATCGGTAAGTTCCGTCTGGCTTCGGAACAAGAATACATGGGGAACTCCAATCACTATTGCTGGGTTCAATAATGTCATTTTCAAGCATGTATTGAATTTCTTTCCGCATGTATTGAAGTTTTATCGGGTTTAACCGATAGGGATGCTGTTTGATAGGTGACGCATCACCTACAATGACGTCATGATGAGACGCATTCGTCTTTTTTGGAACGTCCGGAAAGATGGTCGTATATTCCCGCATTAATTGGTGCATTTCCTCTTTTTGATGCACGGTCAAATGTCCGAGTTTCACTTCCGGATTTGTCAGAATTTCAGAATTCTTCAAACGGACACTTTGAGCGAAGTCTTTTTCGACAGTCTCTTCATTACATTCAGGTTCAACACACTTTTCTAATGTATTTACATTGGCCAAAGTGGAAACTGGTTTTACAGAATTTCGGTCACTTCTATCAAAATACTCTTTCAACATGTTAACATGACACACTCTTTTTTCTTTTCGCCGACCTGGTGTCTTAACCACATAGTTAACATCACTAATTTTACTCTCAATCTCATAAGGACCGAAATATCTAGCTTGCAAAGGATGACCAGGGATAGGCAAAAATACAAGAACTTTATCGCCTGGTTTAAAAACTCTGTTTCTAGCATCTTTGTCATACCATGTTTTCATTTTCATTTGTGAGGTTTTGAGATTTTCTTGAGCCAATTTGCAAGCATTATATAATTTCTCTTTGAAATTAGACACGTAGTCTAAGAGATTCAAATCGCTAGTCTCAGTCAACCATTTTTCCTTCAATAACTTCAATGGCCCCCTGACCGTATGCCCAAAAACTAGCTCAAAGGGACTGAACCCCAGGGACTCCTGAACCGCTTCTCGTGCCGCAAACAACACGAGGTGAACCCCTTCATCCCAGTCTTTTTCATACTGGTGACAATATGTTTTCATCATAGTTTTAAGGGTTTGATGAAAGCGTTCAAGTGCCCCCTGGGACTCAGGATGGTATGCAGAAGACTTATACTGCCTGATACCTAGCTCATGCATAACCTGCTGAAACAACCCTGACATAAAATTCGAACCCTGATCTGACTGAATAGCCTTGGGAGCACCGACGAAACTGAAAAACTTTGTAAGGGCCTTAACTATGGTCTTTGCCTTAATATTCCTAAGAGGTATGGCTTCAGGAAACCTAGTCGAAGTACACATAATTGTCAGTAAGTACTGATTCCCTGACCTAGTCCTAGGCAAAGGACCTACACAATCAACTAACACCCTACTAAAAGGTTCCTCAAAGGCTGGAATGGGTTGGAGGGGAGCAGGTGGTAAAACTTGATTGGGTTTACCTACCATCTGACAACTATGACAAGACTTACAAAACTCAGACACATCTTTTCTCAACTTAGGCCAGTAAAAGTGACTTAAAATCCTATTATAAGTCTTATTGACACCTAAATGACCTGCCATGGGTGTGTCGTGAGCTAAAGTCATGATGTCCCCGCGATACGCTACTGGAACCACTATCTGGTGAACGACCCGCCACACGTCATTAGGGGGTGCATCAGGTGGTCTCCATTTCCGCATGAGGATGCCATCTTGTATGTAGAAGCACTCTCCGACTTTGTCCGCTTCTTCTCGGGGAAGGGCCCTCTTGCTTAGTCGGATAATCTCCGGATCTTTAGTTTGCTCGGAGAGGAGCTGCTCACGGCTTAAGGCATCTGTATCTCTGTCTAATGGCGGATGGGAATCATCACCAGGTACTGCCGGAGACTTGTCAACATGAAGTGGTACTGACGTCTCAGGTACGCTGTCATCAATGGTAGACATGAATGTGTCAGAAAGGTCTATATTTTCGGAGGGATGGTCCTCGTTAAGTGCAGGAGTACTCTCAGCCTCTTTTAGTCTGTTCCTGGCCATCGCCCTGGTAACTGCGCAGGCTGGGTACAAGTCGTCGTCTTCATCATCGGACACGACATCGGACGTGATTTTCTCACAAACAATCGGATCGGCTACAACTTTGCCGCCAGCTAAATCGTTGCCAAGCAACAAGGAAACGCCTTGAACAGGAAGAGTAGGTCGAACACCTACGATAACAGGTCCAGTAATTAAGTCTGACTTCAAATAAATTTTATGAAGGGGAACATCAATGACGCCTAGCTCCACACCCTGTAATAAAACTGACCTACCAGTAAAAGTGTGCTCAGACAAAGGCAATGAACCCTCTAACAATAAAGTCTGGGCAGCACCAGTATCTCTCAAAATCTGAACAGGCAACGCTTCGCTAGAATCACTGAGTGAAACAAATCCCTGTGACAAAAAGGGCTTATAATGATCCTCCACAAAATCATCAGAACTGGACTTAGAACCCTGAATCTCAGGAGTGTCAGAACAAATCGAATCTAAGGCTTTCCTATCATTTCTAACAGACGCACAGGCCTGTGATTTAAGTTCTTTTTTCTTCTTAAGCTTCAAACATTCACCAATAACATGACCTTTTTTCTTACAATAATTGCATGTAGGAAGCGACCCCACCCCTGGGGATGCCTCAGAACGCTCGGACCTAGGTCCGGACGTAGAACCACCTTGAGATGGTGACTGGGAACTAATGGACGACTGAGACTCTTGTACATTTTTCTTTGGAACATCTGATGTTTTTGCGCTATCGCTAGATTGAGTTTTTGACACAAAATTTTTCTTATGAGTGAGAGCATACGTATCAGACAAAACAGCAGCTTCTTCAAGAGTTTTAACATTTTTGTCTTCCAAGTGAGTTCTTAAATCTTGATGTACACACTCTTTGAACTCTTCTATCAGAATTATTTGACGCAAATTGTCAAATGAATTGGGAATTTTCTTAGATCGAAACCACTGGTCAAATAAATCTTCTTTTTCTCGAGCAAATTCAACATATGTTTGATTTTCAAATTTTTTGTACTTTCTAAACTTTTGTCTGTACGCCTCAGGTACTAACTGATATGCTCTCAAAATCGTGTCCTTGACCTTGTCATAGTCCGAACTCTCAGCAATACTGAGCGCCGAGTACACTTCAGCCGCTTTGCCAATAAGTACGCTTTGTAACAAAGTTGGCCAAAAATCACGTGGCCACTTCAGATTGGCCGCGATTTTTTCAAAATGTGGAAAATATTTGTCCACGGACTTTTCTTGAAATTTTGGTACTAATCGAATGTTTTTGGCGGCGTCGAATTCAGACTTGACAAGCGAAGGAACAGGATTTTCCTTAGTGCTTTTCTCTAATTTTAACTTTTCTAACTCAAACTGGAGTTCTTTCTCATGCATACGTTCCTGTTTCTCTCTTTCTTTTTCTTCTTTTTCAAATTGTAATTGAATTTTCATTTTCTCTAATTCAAACTCATATTCTGACATTTTGGTCTCGCTTGAAACAGGTTCAACAGGAAAATCGTATGACGAAAAGATTTCCTCAGCTAAAAGCTCTTTAGCCACAATATTTCTAATTTCTTGTTTTCTCATAGAAGATTTTACATCTAACTTCAAGTGAAGACCTAAACCAATCAAATCATCTTTTTTCAGCGATTCGAACTGATCTACAGTCGGCGATTTCAAAAATTCAGTGACCGAAAATACCATGATTGATTTCTGCTGGCAAAAATTATTGAGAAAAATATTTTCTTTTTTTTTTTTTCAAAAACGAACTTTACGTAAAGTGCAAATATGCAGAGATTACTATCCCGGACGAGCCCCCAATTCTGTTATGGGTCAGAATACCCCAAAACGCCAGCAAAAATCAGACAAAGACAGAATATAAATTTACAAGTTTAATTATGTACAAAATATATATATTTACAATGATTACAACTTACAATACAATGTCCGGATCAAAGTGTCCGTTACGGTCCACAAAGTCTATCGAATGTATGGTTTCCGGTAATCACAAACGTTCTCGAAAGATCGGTGACCAAACGTTGTTAAATGGATTAAAGTCTCAACAAATAAAGTGTCCCAGTATCTCAGAATAGATGAATGAATCGTGTCTACGAATGTGTACGAATGCCCCCTTCAACACAGTTCCTCGGAGGTATTTATACTTAATACCAATGAATTAACCAGAAGCTTCTAGAACAATGACTCATTACAAATGATTAACAATAGAGTAAATTCTAGAAATCACAGTCATGTGATGATAATGATGTAACAAAGAACATACTGGAATATTCTCTAAAGAAACAAACATGACATAGTAAAATCTAGAAAGAATTATTATGAAATCATTAAATAATATGACTAAGTACATGTGTACCTACACATAAAGTAAAACTAAAACAATACATGACCCACAACAATTTAGATCTAGACTTTAACCACATTTAATAGGTTGATTTTAGGAAGACACGCCATATTGCATCATTAAATATAAATTGCATTCGCTTTCAAATGCTTCCTACCAAATATTTTACTGAAAGTGCATATATTTTAGAATGATGGGAAACGCCGGAAATTGGACACTTACTGCTAGTTCTAGCCTTGTGATAAGATCGGATACCAAGAAGGTGAACAATCCCCCACTTGCTGAAATGCTTCCAATCCAAAGAATACTGTTAGGTTGTCAGACGACAATAAAAATTCCAGGTAAACAAATAAAAGAGCAATGTATCTCAAATGTAACATTGAAAAGATATATAACGTATCTCAGTTCGTTTTTACATGTAGGAAAATCCCAGTATGAGAGTTTAAGAGAAATAAGGAGATCTCCAAAAGGACTCGGTTGCAGTTAACACACCAAAAAAACCGAACAACTGCGAAAACGCAAAATAAACTAAAGACTACAAAAAGCAGAGCAAATACAAAAGATAAGATGAAATGCTAAACACAAAAGACTACACATCCGTACCTACTTAGGACGGTAATCTGCCAAGTTAGCAGCAAATGGTGTGGATATCAAGATTACGTTTATTAAATCCTTTCTCTCGATGATGACAAGACATATATGACAACAAGGGAAGGAGGGGATGTCCAAAAACAGCACCAACAGCTAAATACCAAAACACCCAATGCAAAAACACAGAGCAGACATACACAGCAAGAGACGCAAAAAGGAACAAGGAACACAAATTAAAAAAAAACACAATATAGAATTATCAAACACAATAGACTACACACAAACAACGAGACAAATGGGCAACTGGTGCCGACGTAGGACGGCCAATTGCGTACGCTAGTAGCAAATAGTGTGGTTATCCGGATTACATGGCATACAGCCCTCCCACTTTTCAGGTTAACCAGAGGTCTCTAAGAACGAACAATAGTGGTGTAAAATAACCTCCTTGCTGTATGATGACCATACAAACGAGAAAGCATAAGGCAAGGACCCAATCAACACACAGATGGACTTGTAAATGTATATTAAAAACGAAAGCGTATGAAACACAGTCCGTGCTCTGCCGACTGTAGCGAGATCATGCATGTCATCACAGAGGTCACTGCAAAATGTTATTACAGTCAGTCATGACTGACGGTATACTATTAACATTTGTGACCTATTTGCACGGATAAAATACCTCTTGGCGATATGATTGGTCGACAATGGCGAAAAAGTCCATATTCGTCTAGGTTATTCAAACCCAGTGCAAAAGATTCTTTCATCAGGTCGGCTCAAGAGTCTAGGTGAACTGACAATTGAAAGTCATATCGTATCAATCCAATTTCTTACGAAATATGCATCGGCATTGTAGCGATACGTCCTAGCTAGAACAATCTTTCTGTCGCTTGAATCAGAATTAATTTTTAAAAAAAGGAAAATCCCAGAAATACAAGAGCAGCAATGCATTATACGGATCGTGTAACTGTTTCCCGATTGTTTTCTCACTAGAATTTACAACATTAAAAGTCAGCTAACTGACGGAAAGCTTTTTGTAAAAGCTAATACTTGTATTGATATTTACAGTTATCGATCAGGATAACGATATCATACGATGTCGATGGGATGATAACTCTCAAAATGATAATTATAGAGATGCTTATCAAAGGAACTCAGGTTTATTCCTTAGCGAGGTAAGAAAAACATAGATATATTTTTTTCTTTCAATCTTCTCCCTCCTGACAAACCAGCTATTTGAAATTGAACATTTAACATAAAAACTAAATAATTTTGCTTCTCTGATTAGATTTGCCCTGGAGTATCACTGATGGAAGTTCTCATGTAAAGTGCACCGCACCATTAATGACAAATATGGATAATGACCATATCCCTGTATACAGCATAAAATCGATAATTCAGAAAATTAGAAACCAAAGGCATACAAAATCAGGATAAAACTGAAACCAAAGCAAACAAACAAAAACCTCTACCGTATGAAAAGAAGCGGACTTCCAATATGGGAGTGAGACCAGATGCCAAGGAAGAGTAAGCATCTCCTGCTTGCATGCAACACCCGCCGCTTTAATTCGGTAGAAATGTCACATCCGGTATCTTCAATTTCTGAAGACGCACAGTACAATCTTTGGTTGGATGGTTCAAATGGTCTATGACAGAATAACGTACACCATTCTGGAGAGTAGGACATCATAGTGTATGCCAAGTTCCCCATATCGACCGAAGAACTTCCTCAGTGACGATGTTAGTAGATCACAAACATATCCCTCACTGAGAAGCTTATTTGGAAGACGCCTAGCTCTCAGAACAAAATATGTATATTTGGTACATGCTCTGGCATTTCGTATCAACTGAGATATGAACACGCCATAAGCAGGCGATGAAGGGATGTTGCTACTCAGAAAAGGAAAGTTTGTAATGCTGAAACTGAAGTCGTCACGCTTGTCATAGAGTGATAGTGTTCATGTGACCATCAGTGTCGTGGGATAATATTATGTCCAAATAGGATGCTGAATTATTTGTCTCTGTAGTTTCTTTGACTTGATAAATACTGCTGAGGTAATCCGCGAATTTTGGATTATTGATGGACAACACATCGTGTATGTATCTGTAAGTGAAGTTGAAGTCAGAAACTAAGTATCTTTTGCCTTTAGAGACCAAAGATTGAATGAATTCAGCTTCGCACGAGTAAAAGAGAATGTCGGCAAGGAGTAGAGCACAATTGGTTTCCATTGGAATTCCGACAATTTGCTTGAAGACCTTTCATCCAAACACAACATAAATGTTGTTGATCAGAAAGTTTAACATCTGAATAACATCTGTTTCAGTGTTCTTATTTTTAGAATCCGCCTTTTCTTTTACGAAGTAGGTTTTGTCATAGTTAGCAACAATAACATTGTATTTGCGATCATTGCCGTTCTTACTTGTAAACGCGTTTCTGACTGAGAAGCTTTTTTTTCTTTTTTTTTCTATTTCGGAAACTAGCCATTTTACCGATAAATATCATCGAAATTAAAGGAGTTTAACATCTTAGTACCATCCCTCCATTGCTATTTTGAACATTGATTTTATTTGGATATGCTACTGAATCGACCCTACAGGAAGTTTGGAGCCGTGCCCTCTCTGTAATGTAAATGTAAAAACCCAACTTCAAAAAATTAAAGAGGGCGCTACTGAAATTATTTTTGGTGGCTCCACTGAAAGCATCACTGATGAGAATTTAATATTCGAAACACGTGTCTGGTGCATGTAAATTGGTTTGGAATTTTCTTCAAGAAAGTAGAGAGTTAGAACTCCTCGACATTATTATAATTTTTGCGAGTCTTTCTTTCAATTTAGAATGTGGAATTGTAGTGTAAAGTGTCGAAAAATCATAGGCTTTAATGGAATGGACTCTGCTAAAATGAGTGGATTTCAGATGTTCTAAAAGTTCCTTAATTCTTTAAAATCCATATTTGGTTGATACCACTGCATTTTCTGAGTAGCAACATACCTTCATCGCCAGTTTATGGCATGTTCATATCTCAGTTGATACGCTATGCCAGAGCAAGTACCAATAGACGGATTTTATTCTGAGAGCTAGGCGTCTTTCAGGTAAGCTTCTCAGTAGGAGATATGTATGTGACCGACTAACATCGTCACTGAGAAAGGTCTATGGTCGATATGGGGAACTCGTCATACACTATGATGTCCCACTCTTCAGAATGGTTGATGATATTCCGTCAGAGACCATTTGAACCATCCAACCAAAGGCTGTACTTTATGTCTTCCGAAATAGAAGTTACCAGATGTGACAGTTCTACCGAATTGAAGAGGCGGGTGTTGCATGCAAGCAGGAGATGCTTCTGTTCATATGGTGGACGTTTTTGTGGTAGAGGTTTTTTTTTTTTTGTTTCTGTTTTTGTTTTTTTTTTTTTTTTTTTTTTTGCTTTGGTTCCTGTTTTATCCTGATTTTGTATGCCTTCGGTTTCTGATTTTCTGAATTATCGATTTTGTTTTGTATACAGGGATGTGGTCATTATTCATATTTGACAAAGTATAAGCTCCATTTATCATAATCCAACATTTTTTGTTTTGATTTTATTTCCATTTGAAGGTAACCTGCTCCATTCACATCAATGATACAATGGTTCAGGATGGACCGCATCGTTTGGCTGTTCTAGTAGAAGATTTCACCGATGATTCAGCGAAAATCCCAATGAGCAGCTCATCTTTAAAGTTCATTGTAGAAGTTCTCAAGGAGAACTTAACGTGCGATGTTCTGCCAATGATACAGGAATCATCATTCCAAGACGGGCCAGTATTAATCAAAGTTGGTTCAACATACACGAAACGATTAACAGCATCTTCAAAACCCCAAAATGAGTAAGATCATGCTTAATTCAATTAAACAAATTTATGTTGTACAGTACTCAAAAAATGGAGTATAGTAATGAAATCAATTTTGCATTCATGTGAAATTCTGCTTTAGTGATTGTAAAACCACGTGATCTTTTCAGTATAATAATATAGAATTTAACGTAATAAATAAACTTCTTTTATTTCAAATAGCACTGACAAGAGATATTAAACTTAAATTCGAATTCACCTATCTTTTAAAGTGTACGACTCAGTGTAAATGTTTAATTTTTGTATAGGTTAGCGATTTGAAATCACCGAACAAATCCGTTAAATCACTGGAGAGGGCTTGGAAATTGAAAAAAAAAACAAAACAAAACAGAAACTCGATTGAAAGTATCATAATCAGTATCTTTAACGACAAAAATCTTAAATGTGAAAAAGCTCTTATTAGACATAGTTTTATATTTTTGAAAGCTAATCGCTGACGAAAATTTCGTTAACTATAGCTTTCAAAATTTTTTAAAGCTTTTCTCGTAAGCTATTTTGTGTCGAAAAAAACAAGATGGCAGAAATCAAAGCAATCATCTTCATAATTTGCTTGAAATAGTATATATTATGATGTTTATTCAGATTAAATCATGAAAATATATATTCCTGGATTAAATTAGATATTGTATCTTATTTATTTTTATAAGTTTATTTGAAGATTCCGTGTTTCCCAGATCGGTGTGTTCCCAATACACTTACATGTACTTGGTTAAAATAACATTATGTTAATTGGGGTGAATGGGGCCATCAAAAGGGTATGCTTTGCACTAATTAGTTACCTGAGTTTACCTGTATTTGTATTACCTGTAAAGGTATTCCATCTTTAAGTGTATATATGAACAACTTCCATTTCACCTTAAATCTAAATGTATATATATATACCAGAAAATTTACATCTCACCGGCCAAATTCTTATTAAATGAGGGGAATTTATATCCAGTGAAACGCTGGCTTCTCTGTGACTATCGGAAGCTTTGAAAGATATTTCACAATCGGTGAATTTTTAAAGTGCCACGCCGATAAAGAGACGGCTTCTTTCATCCTCTAAACTGTGCAGAGGGATTCACCCAAGGCGTACGTGCTGCAGCCATTGCAAAAACAAAATGGCACTCGAGCGTTCAAAAGGCTTTCAAAATTTTGTCAGCGATAGCTTTCAAAATTTTCGTCAGCGATAGCTTTCAAAACTTTCGTCAGCAATAGCTTTCAAAAGTTTCGTCAGCGATTGCTTTCAAAATTTTCGTCAGCAATTGCTTTCAAAATTTCGTCAGCGATTGCTTTCAAATGTTTTGAAAGCTTCGAGATGACGAAAATTTGAAAGCTCATAGCTTTCACATTTTTCGTTAACTAAGATTAGTTATCGAAATTTTCGTCAGCGAGTTTTCGAAAGCTTTTTAGAGCTTTCAATATTTCGTCATCTCAGTAGCGTTCAAAAAATCGCTGACGAATAGTTAACGAAACTTTTGAATTCAGCTTTCAAAATTTCGTCATCTCGGCGTTAAACTTTCGACTGGTCGGGCTGTATGATAAATATTCATTTGCATTATCAAGCACATGTACGTGATCCAATTGCAGCTCTCGCTTGCATATTATGGAGTAATATTACCTTCTTTTGTATTTCCCATACCCCTTCAAATGCGACAAGACAGTAGCTTTATCGAACTAACCAACTGAAGATATTATTTAATTTGATAATATTTTAACTCCAATGATCTGGGATCTATTACTACTTCTTCATTTGCATTACGTTTTCTTTCATTGAAACTTGAGCAATTATTTTATCTAATGTATAAATTTTGTTCATAGGAACTTATTTCGGTGTTATGATTATGTAACGTTGGACTATTTATGTTTCCTTCAGAATAGTTGCAATTGATAAATTTTCCCCGCAAGGAATGGTTCAAAGTCCATTAAATGAGACCAATGAATGTCCATCCAGTTACGAGGAGATCGGCAAAAGTGACGGCTTACGAAAATGTTGGTTTGTAGAAATCATATGGGTACCATCAGAGAATGGGAAGTATCTGCTATGCTTTTTCGCAGTAAATGATTTATAGTAAGTCACTTAATTTTGTTTTAACAAGATACAAAAAAAATTCGACTTCGTTAAGACAGAAAATCTCTGCATGCATGATATTTCCTTTCAAGCTTATCACTCTTTCGATACATTGCATCCCAATTCAATCTTCTATTAATTCATTGTGCCCATATTCATTACGCTCTACACATTGGTAAAGTTTCATAACATTATTTTTTCTTGATTTGACGAACTATATGAATATTTTCTAGATTTCAATCCTGATGTTTTTCTAAATATTAAGGTGTGTCATTGGTCACGATTATGGACAATTCTATTGCATTACCTGTTTTTGCACTCATTGAGCTTAAATTTTATAGGAATTTAATTCATTACACACCTTAAAGCGATACGTTTGAAACGTAGATCAAAACTAAATGAGGTATGCATAACAAAATGCTGCTCGGTAATTTCTATGAACATTGAAATGGAGGTACTTTTTTGAACTGTTCGAAATTCTCTTTGGTAAGTAATTACACATGAACTTTGTTTTACATGTGGAATATTATTAATTTAAACTGCTTTATATGACAAAGCTGATGAATACCCCAAATTATGGATTGTTTAAATTTCACCCAAAATAAGACAAAGTTTACCGCTCTGACACTTTTTCGAAAAAAACAACAAAATGGCACTACAATTTGTTTTCTCTTATTTCAACACGGATATATACTTTTTCTTCAATATTTTGACAGGTCTTCCCCATGAGCACATGTTACCGTGTGCTTGTAAAAATCGTTGATCTTCAGTATCATTGAAATTTTGACCTCAACTTGGATAAATTTTTTTTTATTTTTGTGTTAAATCGAGAATTTTTTTTATTGATCAGTGAAGTAGGTACCTATGGTAAAACTTTATCAAATTCAAGTTCTATACAAAGTTTCTAACCTGTTTTATTGTATATTAACAAAAAAATAAAATAAACAAATGAGGGCATTTCAACACTTTTTGAATTTTCTTTACAAATGTGTATTTTAGCAACAAGTTTGGGATATTTTACACAGTTTTTCAAATGAGCATTTTCATTACGGACCTATTAGTTTTTCTTTAAAAAATGATTCATTGGCACGAATACTATTATAGATATATATGGTTATCATAAAAGCATTGATATTCCTTTATTTAGAAATGACATGCCTTAGATACGTTGAACCTGCGTTGCAAGATTCAATTATAGCTCTTCACATATTATACAAGTCATTTATGATGGAGTAATGGGAAAAGGTCCGGTCATGAACATATTTTTCCTGTAAACATTCCATCGAGTTCTGTTTTTGATAAAGCATAACTTAATTGATATATAATACGCGTTCTGTTGTCTCACTGAGCCTTACGTTTATCTACATTAAAAAAGACAATTGGCTCTAGTCAGAATTTAAAAAGCTACGACATCATACAGAAAATACGTCTGGTTTAGATAAAGGGAACATAAAAGTTGCAGATACTAACCTGAATAATGGAAATATCGCGTCCCGCAAAAAGCACTAGAAACATGCTTTATAATACCATTTCTTTCAGCAAACATTAAGCAAATATTTATCTCATCTTATTGACAAAAGTTATAATAAACTAATGTATTCTATAAAACATTTTTTAAATCCATTTCTTACAATGACAAATATGGATGATGACCATATTGCTATATACAGCACAAAATCTAAAATTCAGAAAACCATTAACCGAAGGCATACAAAATCAGAATAAAACAGGAACCAAAGCAAAAAAAAAACAAAATAAAAACCTCTACCACATGAAAAGAAGCGAACTCCTGAAATGGAAGTGAGACATATGACACATTTGACATATTTTAATTTTTCATTTTTTCTATCTTTTCCAAATTGAGACGAATACTATCATTATATGATAATTATACGATTTCATGAGATCGATACGCGAACTGATAAGATAAGGCGTAGAATATACCCTGAATTTTTTTTTTTTTTTTTCTTAAATGGGAACTTCAAGAAAATACTTTCACAAAATTGATGCCAATTCGGTTTCTTCATAATCAGCAGTTAGATAAGCTTTAAGGTTTTGTATGCCCTTGGTTTGATGATTTTTCGATTAACGATTTTGTACTTCTTTATAGGGATATGGTTTTTCCATATTTGTCATTCTTGATAGGGATATGGTTGTTTCCATATTTGTCATTTATCATGCATCGTTTTTCCTAATTTTGGGATAAAACATGTCTTTTTATACCCCCGCCATAAAATGCTGGGGGTATATAGTGATGCACATGTCCGTCCGTGTGTGCGCCTGTTCGTGCGTGCGTCCGTCCGTCCCACCTGTGGTGTCCAGACATTTAAAGTAAAACTGTTACAGATAATCAATTAATTTTGTGCATATAGCTTTTACATAAAAAAAACAGGTCGAGTTCGAATACGGGTCATGTCTCTCAATTGTGTGCAGAGTTATGACCCTTGAAACTCAAAAATTCAAAATATTGTGGTTTCTGGACTTTTGAAGGAAAACCGTTACAGATGATCAATTCATTTCTTCGATATAGCTTTTTCATCAAGAAATAGAGGTCAAGTTCGAATATGGGTCATGTCCCTCAATTGCGTGCATAGATATGCCCCTTGAGACTTAGAACAATTCAAAACATTTTGGTCTCCGAACAGCTGAAGATAAACCGTTACAGATAATCAATTCATGCCTTTGATATATCTTTAACACCAAGAAATACAGGTCAAGATCAAATATGGCTCATGTCGTTCAATAATGTGCAGAGGTTTGCCCCTTGAAGCTAAGAAAAACACCAGTATTTTGTGATTTCAAAACATCTAAAACAAAAACCCTCACGGAGAATAAATTGATGTCTGAAATTTAGATTTTATACTCAGAAATTTAGGTCAAGAACTTATATAGGCTATGTTTCTAAATTTTGTGAGGTGTTATGTCCCTTGAATCAATGTTTTGTCGTTTCCTGATATTCAAACATGTTAAAGGAAAACTACCTCAGAAAATCAATTCATTGTCATAGATTTTACACCATGTGAAGCAGGGCAATTATAAATGACAAATATGGATAATGACCATATCCCTGTTTACAGCACAAAATCGATAACCCAGAAAATCAGAAACCGAAGGCATACAAAATCAGGATAAAACAGGAACCAAAGCAAACAAACAAAAACCTCCACCATATGAAAAGAAACGAACTCCCGATATGAGAGTGAGACCAGGTGTCCAGGAAGAGTAAGCATCTCCTGCTTGCATGCAACACCCTTCGCTTCAATTCGGTAGATCTGTCACATCTATTCACAATATTGGTTATATTGCTCAATTACATGTATGTGTATACTTATGCCCTTTAAAACTACCATATGTATAGTCATTGTTACAGTAGGTTATATGCAACATACACCCGGCGGGATCAACAATAAATTTCATTTCTATAGAAATCAATGGAAAATGGAAAAGTTTCTTAAAACATTGTCCCCCTAGCTACAGAACACCACTTTTACAGAGGGTGACAAATATGGATAATGACCATATCCCTGTTTACAGCACAAAATCGATAATTCTGAAAATCAGAAACCGAAGGCATACAAAATCAGGATAAAACAAAGCAAACAAACAAAAACCTCCACCACATGAAAAGAAGCGGACTCCCGATATGAGAGTGAGACCAGGTGCCCAGGAAGAGTAAGCATCTCCTACTTGCATGCAACACCCGCCGCTTCAATTACGTAGAACTGTCACATCTGGTAACTTCCATTTTGGAAGACATAGAATACAATCTTTGGTTGGATGGTTCAAATGGTCTATGACAGAATATCATTCACCATAGTGTATGACGAGTTCCCCATATCGACTGCAGAACTTCCTCAGTGACGATGTTAGGCGTGTGTATAACAATGCCCCCCTAGAGACAGAACAACACTTTAACAGAAGGTGTATAGCACTAATACAAGTCTTTTGACAAAGTGGGGTTCTGTAGCTAGGGGGAACGATGCCCCAGAGACGACAAACTGAAAAAGGGAGAGCCGGGGCTTTTATGAATCTGTGTTTTAGGCCATAATGTAAGAAAAGTTTTATTTTCCCCTCTTTAAAGTCATTCATTAATATTTATTCTAAACATGTTCACATGAAATGCACAAGAAATTGGAATGAAATATACAAGAGCGTGATGTTTATTTCTACACAGTGTGTATTTCGTGGGAAATTGTCTACTTTATAGCCAATTCATACAAAATACCACCGTATTTCAGATTTAAGACTTTAAAACTTATGGATAAATTTGAGACAAGTCTTTTAGATTTGATTTATAATATCTTGCTTAATTTTGTTTTAAATTATATAGATATCCATATTAGCTTGATAATTCTTAATTTTCAACGTTTTGGTCAATATTAGCTTCTTTTCAACATGGTTCCCCCATATCTTTCGACTGTACTTTGAAATAAGCTCACAAAAATAACAGTTGTATGAAAAATCTCCAAATACATTACATTTTAATAATGATCAAGTGTTTCTTGCATATAGATCATTGTATAGAATAAGTAATTCTTGACGAGATTCAGGGCTAAATACAGCCCTTTTCTTATCAACCCATTTCTTCAGTCAGAAAAGACAAACCTTACATACATCAAAATCCTTGTTTGAATAAAGGGTTCAAAAACATAACTAAACTTCTAAATCGGCATTATTGAAAAAGAAAATACGGAATTTTCGTAAAAAAAATCTCTTACGAAAAAGAAAATGGAACTTTTGATACATGAGAAATAAGGTTACAAACGTACACAGTAATAGTAACGCATTTTCGTAATTTTCATAAATACGAGTCGATTCAGTTATATATGATGGGCCCATGAATTGGTACCTATCTACAACCCCGTGAAATTATCAAGTAATTAATTATTCTGTGTTTAAAAAGATGAATGACGTTTAAGGCTAATTACTATCCAAAGCGCAATCTGTGCAGCTCAAATTCAGCACATCTAGTGTAACGCACGGGGAAGATCGTACCTCAGAAAACCGCGAGAGAAAGAATAAACGAAAATATTCGGAACTAATTGTTCATATTCTTGAATATAGCTCAGCCCAATGTTGTTGAAATAACAATGAGGAAGTTATTTTCACGCATTGGTTAACAACAAGCCGAACTTCTTAAAATTCTTTATCTAATTCCAAAATTTTCTCATTACATTCACTGAATTCTTAATCATTTGATACCAAACGCGCCTGTCATATTTAAATATATAGCTTAGAAATAAAACCATCAGCAATTTTTTAATCAGTTACAGCGTTCTGATCTATAATTACGTTTTGTTCAAAGTCCGATTTTATTCAAACATATTTCCAAATGATTCTGTTATAAAGAACTTTCCAATAAGAAATCCATTAATGAGGTACTGAAAAATTGAAAATTCAGAAAATTCTGATGCCACTTTTTCTGAAAATTCCCAACCCCCATGTCGAGTTATTACGTTATTGGGACAAATTTTAAAAAAAATGAGCGTTTTCAGCTCATTGGTATGTACTGAAAACGTCACTAACCAATGAGATGCCGTATTGTAGGACACCAATTCCTAAGACTTCATTTCTTCTGTCCAACGACGTTTATGATGTACCAGTATCGCCGTGGGTTACATCAGATGAAAATAGTACCGTTTGCTTATTTTCAAGAAATTATTTGGAAGTATTTTCCTTACGCATTTAAAGGTCAGTTAAGATGACGTCTTTACAAACTTATTCGATCTTAGGATTGTTATAAGTTTGAAGATACAAAAGGTCTCGTCAAGCTCAAACTATGAATCAACTATTTTTGTCAAAATTTTAACGCAAAGGAGTCTATCATGCTAAGAAATTAGAAACTAATGTCACATATGCCCTCACTACCGAGATATGATTAATTATTGCATACAAAATGGGTACCCTAATTTAACCTACTTTTCTCCGTAGAAGACCGATTGCGAACGTGTGTAAGGACGTATTAGCATAAGGCTAGTACTGCATCAAAACAAAACAACATGGCTGACGGATAACACGTGGGACGAAAATGAATCGACAATCGGTGTTATCAAAATCTGAAAAGAGAAATGTAATGAACAAATAGTATTGGCTTGGTATTGGAAAGTTATAGAGACCTAGCTTAGAGGACGACCATGAAATTAAAACTCTGACAAGTCTGAGGGAAAACTAGCTAAAGGGATCTACAGTGAGCATGTACATGTATAGTTCTCGTTTATTTTTATCGATGAGAGTTTGACGTGTATATATATATCCACAGTAATTTTGATATGTGTATATATAATATATGTATTCACAGTCTAAATAAAATATTAAAAAACGAACAAAAAATCATAACTAAATAAAGATTAATTTTCATTCAGGATTTGGTAAACAAACGCACATGTGTATAGTAAACTACACCTGCCTCCCATTCAAGTCGTCATACACTATTACACGCTGTTAGTCATTTGAAAGTGTTCGATTATCCACGTTCAAAATGGTGATTTGAATGGAACATGATATCTATACATGATATCAACCTTGTATTTGCAATTAATGAAATATTAGTGAGTTAGGTTTTTTTTGACAGAGAGAATTTCAAAAAGACGGTATACGTGGTTTACTACATGTTTCGTAGTAATCACACGATGTGAAGTTCATTCAAGTGATTGGCTGATCGTGGTAGTATGTTCACTTTGCCCTTGGTAAATGTAACATATTTCTACATAATGTATATGAAAATAACAATTTCCGAAGTTTACCGAAATCGTGTGTGCCAGAGAGTAAAACGTCTATAAATCGAAAATGTGAGAGATATTTTATATAAGTAATACATAGATGTTCAAATGGTAGTACTTTAAAGCTATTTACGGTAATCGGAAAAGTTGGAGGGTTGTGCGCACGTTATCCAGGATAACCACACCTTCTGCTATTTCCGTGGCAGATTGCCGAACTAAGTCGGCCCCGGTTGCCAATGGTCTCGTTGGTTTACGTGTAGTCCTTTGTGTTTGATGTTTCTGTGTTGTGCGTTGACGTTCCTTGTCCCTTATACGTCTCTTTCTGTGCTTGTCTGCTTTGTGTTTTTCATTGAGTGTTTTGGGGTTTTGCTGTGGGTGCTACAACCTGGTGCTGTTGGACATCCCCTCCTTTGTTTACGATAAAACTTCATTATTGACAATTTAATCCCTGTAAGACTATTTGTACCTTTAAATGCTTTAATGATTCAGAAATGGAAAACTAACCATTTTCTTTTTCGTCAAATCTGACTGAGTGAAACAGTTAACGAGAAATGCCCAAGAATCGTGACCAGAGATGCCAGAAAATGACACCACTCTCCAAAGTTCAAGTTTTCTATAATGAAAAGGCTTTCGTTTAATATAATGAATAATACTTTTGCTATACATTTTTTGTATTTCCTTTTCTATCTAACGTTTCTTATATCTTTTCTCAGTTTGACATCCCCTCAACAATGTAAAGAACTATCCGGTGAGTAGAGTATCATTTCAGAAAATACAATGAACCGAAAACACTCAACAACAAAAAAATCCTTTATGGAAATGTATCGAAAACCCTGTGTAGAGAAAAGGGTTAAAACAATGAACATTGTCATGTCATATAAACATTTCAAATCATTATTTTTCCTTTACTGAAAAATCCATAACAATTCATTATCCAAAACATACGTGCCTTCTGCACTGCGTTTGAGATGAATTATGTATACATCTATGTCTTTGTCTCTTTTGTTTTTTTAATCATTAAGATGACAGAAAAGTAAAAGTAAAAGGTATTAGATTGTTCTTTAAGGTTCTAAAAGAAAGGAGGGGATCTCCAACAACACTGGGTTGCAGCACCAACAGCAAAACCCCAAAACACCCACTGCAAAAACACAAAGCAGACACGAACAAGAATGAGAGGAAAACGATACATTGAACGCAAAAATACATAGAGACATTCAAGATAAATGACCACAATTGTGGTGTAAAATACTGTTAGATGACCACACACAAACAAAACTGCTAAACGTAGGGATCCGAGCAACGAAGATGAGTATGTAAATGGATATATAAAGAGGGCGTACGTAATACAGTTCGTGCTCTTTCGTCTATAACGGGTCCATGTATGTTTTCACCCGAAGAGTCCGACTGACATTCAGAGAAGACAGGTAGTTGGGTCCTGTCTTCTCTTACGAGGTTTGGACAGGGCTCGTCATGGAGGTCCGTCGTCACAGTCAGAGTGCAAGTCTTAAGAATTGCAGTGGTATCAACTAGATGTGGATTTCAAAGAATTCGAAGGAACTTTTAGAACATCTTAAATCCACTCATTTTAGTAGAGTCCATTCGATCAAAACCTTTGATTTTTTTAAACTTTACACTATAATTTACACATTCTTAATTGAAGAAAAGACTCGCAAAAATTATAAGTAATGCGTTTACAAGTAAGAACGGCAATCGCAAATACAAATTTGTTGTTAACTATGACAAAACCTACTTTGTAAAAGAAAAGTCCGATTCTGAATATAAGTACACTGAAACAGATATTTTTCAGATGTTAAACTTTCTGATCGACAACATTTTGTGGTGTTTGGAGGAAAGATCTTCCAGCAAATTGTCGGAATTCCAATGGGGACCGATTGTGCCCAACTCCTTGCCGACATTTTCCTTTACTCGTCCGAAGCTGAATCCATTCAATCTTTGGTCTCTGAAGGGGGAAGATACTTAGCTTCTGACTTCAACTTCACTTACAGATACATAATCAATAATCCGAAATTCGCGGTTTACCTCAGCAGTATCTATCCTTCGGAGCTTGAAGTCAAAGAAACTACAGAGACAAATAATTCAGCATCCTATTTGGACATAATGTTGTCCTACGGCAATGATAGTCACATGAAAACCTCACTCTATGACAAACGTGACGACTTCAATTTCAGCATTACAAATTTTCCTTTTCTGAGTTGGCGTATTCATATCTCAAATATACGTATTTTGTTCGTAGAGCTATGCGTCTTTCAGATAAGCTTCTCAGTCAGGGATATGTTTGTGACCGACGAACATTGTAGCTGGGGAAGTTCTACGGTCGATATGGGGAACTCGTCGTACACCATAATGTCCCACTCTCCAGAACGGTGGATGATATTCTGTGATAGACCATTTAAACCATCCAATTAAAGATTGTACTCTATGTCTTCCGAAATGGAAGTTACCGGATGTGACAGTTCTGCCGAATTGGAGCGGTGGGTGTGCATGCAAGCAGGAGATGCTTACTCTTCCTGAGCACCTGGTCTCACTCCCAAATCTGGAGTTGGCTTCTTTTCATATGGTGGAAGTTTTTGTTTGCTTTTGCTTTGTTCCTGTTTTATCCTGATTTTATATGCCTTCGGTTCTGATTTTCAGAATTATCGATTTTGTGCTGTAAAAAGGTATATGGTCATTATCCATATTTGTCATTCGTTTCAATTCTACTAAATAACTTTTACTTGCATTTTGTATGTAAATGATTCATATTTAAATAATTTGAACTTAACTTACTTTTACGGCGCGGTATTTATAGTGCAACCTAGGATACATTACGTGTTTGCACTAGACTTTGGAGATAATTTGTCCTTTTTGTTTTAATGATGCTGTGTTATTGTCTTTTTGGTCGATTTTTTTTCGCGTGAAAGCTTTGTTTTATATTTTATAAGATTTTGAAAGCCTTTTGATTATGCTTTTTGGTGATTACGGATTTCGTATTTGACTTTTATTCAGTAATTGAATATATCCGCTACCAATTTCAAGGAAAGTGATAAAGTATTACCTGTACAAAGACAAGCTAAACAATAAATTGATAATTATGGTACAAAAATGTCCATGAATGGGGAATCCATAATCAGTTGTTCTTCATTATAGACATTAAAGTGACATTTTCTGCTATATACCTTGCCGCATGTCACACCTCGAATACCATACACGGAGGTTGTTATGGAAACAACCTCGAAGTCACGTGCATGACCTGATTCATAATTGTACATTTACAAAATAGCGCTTGAATTCGAAGAAGTGAAGCTGAGTCAAGTAAGTTCCCGGCCGTAGCTAAACAAGGTTAAAATATGACTACCAATTGTTGTTTCGCTCTATTAGAGTCAGGCATAGTCAGTAAACCCCTGGAAAACTTGCCGATTCTTGCCGGCCATTTCCTGAATTTAGGTACCGGTATCAATGTAAACGTCTTCATATTGAATAGCATCATTTAAGAACAGGTAAATTGGCAACATGGACCAGACATGCACGTTTCGGGTACTTAACCCTCGTCAGTGATCCTCGAATCTAAACAATGTAATGAGCCAAAAAAGTGTGAAAGTTACTATGTCGAAAAAGCGTACCGAAAGACGTAGCAGGATTGGTGGGATATGATGCTACTGGACCCACATTTTAGAAATTTCAAGAAATTTTGATAACAGAAATTTTAGAACGCGTTGAAGAAACGATCAACCGAAATTGATCGAACTTGGCTACATGTGCCCTCGGGGACTCCTGGTCCACCAGCAGTGACACTCACCAAGTGGTATAAATGTAAACGTCTTCATATTGAATAGCATCATTTAAGAACAGGTAAATTGGCAACATGGACCAGACATGCACGTTTCGGGTACTTAACCCTCGTAAGTGATCCTCGAATTCAACGTTCTGCGAACAAAACACCCAAACCATCAAAAAAAAAACCAAGTGTCGTTGGCCGTGTATGTATGTGTTCGTGTACATCTTATTATTGATTAGACTATGGCTTCACCTCAAAATACATCAGATGTTATAGCCCAGTCACGGAGTGTTCTATCTGAAGAATTGTCCGCACCGAAGTAACATTAGAAAATGTATATGCACTGCTGCAAAGGCTAGGAACAACCCTTAACGATAGTATCAGTAAACTTGGCAACAGTGTTAACAGTAGGTTGGCCAGTTTAGAAAATGCAATCACTAAAATTGACGACGTATTTGCAGAGGTCACCAAAGTATCTACCCGTGTCCACTCGCTCGAAGAAAACATGTCTGATATGAACCAAAAGTACATAGAACTGCAAAAAAATCTTGAAGGTGTTAGTAACATTTTTGACGAAGTTCGAAATAAAAGCTCACAAACAGAAATAGAGGTGAAAGAGTTGAAGAAAAAAATTTCGTTACAAGAGGCGGAATTTTAAAAGCTCCAAAAAGAAAGTATAGAAAAGCGTGACAGAATGGTCGAATTACAAGATGAAATAAAAGAACAGGTTCTTGACCTAAAGTGTAGAAGCATAAAGTACAATTTAGTATTTTCTGGAATTATTGAGCGTAGAAACGAACACACTGAATAAATTCTGAGATCGTTCATCGTAGAGGAATTAGGAATAATGCCTTAATTTATATTTTTGAATTTAAAAAAAATGGTTTATGTGTTTATAGTCAAAGGGTTGTTGGTTCAAATTCTAACATAATGCAATATTAGTGGGTTAAGAGAGTGCATGTGTATCAGGTGAGCGTTGTTGCCCCTTGGGCTCTTGTTTTTAAGGTTAGGGTCAAAGGTCAATGTCACTTTGTGACTGAAAAAAAGGGTTCTTTTTTGGAAATTTCATTTTGACAGTTTATTTAGATACTATTTTTCATTCAAACTTTTTTCCCCTGAAGAACAACAAATGTTCTTTCATATTTCGTACAAGTTTTCTTTATTTTTCATTCATTTATTTACTCTATTTTATATTTTTTGTGGTCTCTTTATAATGTTAATTGAGGAATTATGTGTATAGGTCATTTCGAGACGAAAAGTGACATAATTGCAATTGCGAGTTACAAAATTCTTTAGATACTTTCAGGGATTATTGTAGGTAGACATCCTTTATCTATAAACATAAAAATTAGAATGATTCATTTTTGGGCAAAAATGCATTTTTCACCAACTTTTGGTAAAATAACTACAAAAATGTACGCTTTGAATTCAATGGGGATTTTACATGGAATAGATATATCAAAAACATACTCGATCAATGTGGACTGTCCCATTTATGGACAACTGATGAAATCATCAATATTAATTGGATCATGTGTAATGTTAAACGAATTTCAATAGACCAAAATGCGCAAAATTGGAAAGCCATGATTGATACTTTATTAAAAGGGCTAAACTACAGAATTTTCAAAGAAAATATATAATTTAATTAGAAGAGTATTTGGAAATATTACCAAAACAGTCAGCGTCAATATTAGTTAAATTTAGAGCAAATGATTTTATATTAGGCCACACCAAATTGATCTTTCGCTCGTCGGATTTCCCGCTTCCGTTTTTCTCAAGTCAAAATTTTTTATAAAAAATATTCCGCCCGCTCTATTTTCGAGATCGGACTTTAAAAAATTCATTAGCGTAAAAATTCTCGGACATCAAATCGAAAGTTGGGCAAATGCGAAACCTTCCAAAAATAAGCAAAAAGGAGGTTATGTCAACAAACTAAGGCAATGTTTTTCATAGTTCCTTTTAAAAAAAACGAGGGAAATTTGTACTAAAGCCCACTGCTGTGCGATTTCACGATGAGGAGGCCTCTTTTAACGACCTATATAATCAGATAATCGAAGAAAAAGTAAATGGTCGGGAGAGACTTAATTTGGACTTGATCTCCTGGGCTTCTGAGTTTGACAAAGGGTGGACTGCCAATTGATGGAATATGGTAAAACATACATGCATTTACTGCTTTAAGTAAAGCATAATGGTATATTGATCGCAACCACAATAAATTTGAACAAAATTGATGTCCAATACCTAAAGTATTTTTACTAATTTACAAACTACAACAATTATGAGAACTGAAGTTTCATTTATGGCTTATTTTTTGTCTGCTGAATTGATGAATTATGTTCAAATGTTCCTTTGCCATTGTTTTATCTGTACTAAGCCTCAATTTTCATGATTTTACTCAAAATAAAAATCGCTCGCTCCAGTACAAACACTATCGCCTCAAAAAAAAGTCGATTTCAACTTTATTCAAAAAATAAAAAAATTTCGCCCTCTCGCTCCACTTTTTTCATAAAAAAATCCGAAGAACTAAAAATTAATTTGGTGTGGCCTTACCAATAGAAACCGAAAGATGGCAGAATGTACCGCGTGAACAGAGAAAATGTCAAATATGTCAAACTAGCCTTACAGGCGGCGAATTCCAAATATTTTGAATTTCAAACTCTGAAGTTGTCGAAGCAATAAAAAAGTTTATGTTGACTGAATATACGGAAAGATCGAATGCTGTAAAATCTAAACAGCTTTTCACATCTAAAAATCCGAAAACACTAAAAAAAATCTGTGCAAATTCCTTTTGGTTGTCAAGAAAAATATCGACTGATTGAATATTTTGTATAGGATAATCTGTAAATATGCATCATTCAAATGTGTTAATATTGATAACTCAAAATCATGAATATTATTATTTACCCACCCTCCCCTCTTCAATGTATTTTGCATGTACATTTATGAGAATAATGAACTGTCATTGTCATTGCATTATGAGAAATTTATACCCGACAGGCGTAACGTTAAGCGTTGGCGTTGCTATTTTTTCCTTTACTTACTTTAATTACTATATTGTCGACAACATATAAATATAAAATTTCATTGATGACTGTTTAAATTTTAGTGGATGTAGATACTGAAGAATACAAAGAGAATGGAGAATGGACTACTGGTGATATAGTTGGTTTAGTATTTGGTATATTAGCAACTTTATTGGCAATACCAGGCACCGTCATTGCCGTTTGGCAAATCAGAAAATGCAGAGAACAGAAGAACATAGCTAAAAACTACCTGTAGAATATGACTAGCATTTCAAAACTATAGTATGACAAACTTAGTTAGTTAACTTAGAAAGATTAAGTATCAATTTGTTTTGCTTATGCACTCTCTGTTTTCTGAGCTGAGTGTCTCTGGAATCGTGTGTTTTGAAATAAACATTATTGAAAGAATTATAACCACTTGTGTATGCAATGTATAGTGCATTTATTTATTTGTTTTTAATAGTATATCTTAATTATTATCATTATTATTATTACATAACATTCGATTTTAAATTCGGTTCTGAACAGCCCCTTAAAATTGGAAATGTACTTCGTTTGGATAAATATGATAAAGTTGCTGAGTTGCTTATATGCAGTTGTGATGTAAGCGTATTTACTTTCATTTTGTACATTAAAATCGTCTGATGAATTCGTAATATGGTCTTATTATTTAGTCATTTTTATCTTTTGTAGATTTTTTTAAGTTTCGTCCGTTCATATTACCGTATAGCAGGTTTTGGCATAAACTCTTTTTTAAATAGACATTATCCTCAATGTTATTAGTTTCTACTCTATTTCTATCTATTTTATCTATCTATTATAGATAGTAATTATGTTCTGATTTATTTATTTATTTATTTATTTATTTATTTATTTATTTATTTATTTATTTATTTATTTATTTATTTATTTATTTACCACAAAGTATCTTGACATATAATTAAATAAAAACACTTGGTTTCTTTTTGCCGTGCGTTTCGGCCATGTTATGCCTTTATCAGCGGACTTTATTTTTTTGGGGCGATATGTGACGTCATAATATACAGGGTGCCAATGTTACTGTCTTCTTCACTCCATTGATAGTATTTGCATTATTCTATTTTACAATAATTAAAGTAATAATAATTAGAATTTTAAAAAAGAAGATAAATAGCTCATGAATCGCATTGATAAAGATGAGCTGGTTATATTTGACATATAAATAAGTGATTAAATGAGTTCAATTTGTCTATTCAGTCCTTCAGGTTTGAGCGTTTTCAGATTTTTTTTTTTTTTTTTTTTTCCCTTCTTGATCCTTTCCGTGTCATTGCCGTACAGTTTTGCGATTGCAATAACTTTATATGATCCTTTATGGAGTGCCCTGAACTACAGATGTGTTCCGAAATTAGATCTTGTTTTCTGTTTCTTATATTCGATAAAATTACCATTATTCAATCATACAATATAATTCCTGTTTGTTCATCGTAGATTGTTTTGTCGCATTTTTGGCATATAAGAAACTAAATAACGTTAACGTTTTTACAGTTGTTGTCGCCCTTTATGATTTTCCGTCGGTTGCTTTGAATTCATTTGTGCTTAATATGTGTTTACAAATGGCGAATTTTTTTTCCCGCACGGTCCTTTATTTCTATTTTTTTAATTCTAATACTTATAACTATAATTATCATAAAATGGAATAATGCAAATAGTATAAATGAAGTGAAGAAAACAGTAACGTTGGCGCCGTGATAAAATCTAGCTTTTGGCGCCTGTTTATTATGACGTCACATATTGTACCAAAACAAATAATGTCGGCTGATGAAGGCCTAGCATGGCCTAAACATACGGCAAAAAGAAACCAAGTGTTTTCATTTATTTATTTATTTATTTATTTATTTATTTATTTATTTATTTATTTATTTATTAATCTATCTATTTACTATTTTTTTACTCGTACATTCATTTTAAAATTTTATCTCATCACATTTTTATATACATTTGCACATGAAGCAATGTATGACCGCTATTAATTAACATTCATTAAATATCTATGCATTTGTTTATTTATATTACATCCTTTTTTATCATGTTACTTTCTTAATTGATTATCTAATTACTAAATCAAATATTCTTTATCTGCTCATTGTTTAATTTAACTCTTTTTTCATTTTTATATCGGAGGAGTTGCAATCGCATGGTTAATTAATTATATGACCTTTGGAGAGTTGGTACAAAGAAGCGTCGATTCTGGGTAAAATCAACAGAGGGATGTAAGTCTAGGGCATCTAATTGTCGAAAAGCAGGGAAATGGGAGAAGGGGGTTCGCACTCCAGCGATTGCACCTCAACTAATAATGGGGAAAGTGAACGTGAAATCTTCAATATTGTATACATGTGCCTGATTATAAAATGCCTTAAATGTAAGCATTGTAATCATATCTTCCCTCTTTTTTATGACTGTTATTTGATATTTTGTAAAACATTGAATCTATGCCAACCTGGTGATTTTAGTAAGAGTTTGAAATTCAATTTTATACATATCATCAAATTATGTAACTTTACCTTATTCTCAAATTTATATTTCTGTAAGTACATGTACCTTATAAACACAGAGAATTGAAAAAATAAGAATTTCTAATAACTCGATTAATACGGTGATATTTGTTTGGACATGATACCACATATTCATGAATAAATGATAGTAATTAATAGTAATCACTTCAATTAAACAATAACAGTATTGTTAGGGGTCGAGCGTAGCTCCATTGTCTTCTTCACGAGAAACAAACATCATAAATTTCATTTTCAGTTTCAGTTTATTTCCCTGTTAGTATTGGTAACGAAACAAAAATTAATAACAAATAATACCCCTGGCCAGTCAAACAAGCTTCAAAATACCCGTCACCATGTCAAGATAATGACAAAACTTATTAACTCATAATTACTTTATGATAGTTGTATATTTACAGAATAAAGTATATATTCGATTTTCTAGCTTATTTACATTTTGCTTGTATTTGCTCTTTGCTTAGATTAAATAATGTATTTCTGACAGAAATTTGTGTCTTGCTTCGCCAAATCCATACCTATAAGAATCTACTGTTTGGGAACTTGTGTGATGTGTACTGCGCGGAGCATAGAGCAAGAGTGACGAATCTGGAGAGCAGAGCTCCTTATATGGCTTTTCTAGACCTTAACTAGCCAATCAGAGCTCGTCCTGCTTGTTCGGAAAACGACGTAGCCAATCAGTACACGTCCTGGTTTTCAAACTATCCGGACAAGCAGTCAGGAAAATTACAAACTAGAAAATTACATTATCTTAGCTTTTCCGTTTATGATCTAATAAATATAAATCACATTTAGATCCTTATTTCATGAAAAAAAATCAGTAGATTGATTATGTAACATGAGAATCATTCGAAAGTTTGCGCGTATTCACACTATGCCAGGTTGCGTCAATGCAGACGAGATGGCATCGGCGAAGTTGACACCGCGAAGAAATTGAAAGGAAAACGTGTTAATTTAGTCTGTTATCATGAACTGAATATGGAATTACTGAAGCAGTAGCATTTACAGATAAGGTAAGTTGAAGGCATATAGGAAATGTTCCATGAGATACCTGAATCTATTAGAAATTTGGAACTTTGTAGTAGCTAGCTTCGCTAAATCTCTGATTGCTTACATGTGTAGTACACACGCCGTACGATAGACGAAATTACAAGTGAAATTTACAGTAATGGTTTCATTCCTTCGCCGGTGCACACATGATAATGAAATATATCTCATATTGAAATTTAAATACATTAAACACAGTTATGAAATCAATTCAAGCTATGACGATTGTCTTATAATAGATACACAGCTAAAATCCACCCCCAACCTAACACATATCTCTGTGATACTCTGCAGGTCTATCCCCCTGTAAAAACTGAAATTCTTCTGAATTTAAAGTCTTAAGTTTATCTTCTTCTTCTTTAAAAACTGAATAACACCATCCGCAGATCTGCCCCTGTGTCTGGAGTCCTGTTGCAACTGTTTCAATACCATCATGTCGTCCATTGAAAGGGAGGATGACACGGTAATCCTGCGAAGAACATCGT
The DNA here is from genome assembly GCA_033119305.1 of Pinctada imbricata. Classification (NCBI taxonomy): domain Eukaryota; kingdom Metazoa; phylum Mollusca; class Bivalvia; order Pterioida; family Pteriidae; genus Pinctada; species Pinctada imbricata. The sequence continues at coordinate 32,555,692 of VSWD01000001.1, read as the reverse complement.
AGTTGTTCATCGCAGAAGAACATCGTAGATGAACATCACTAGTTGGAGATCACCTCCCTTCGTGTAGAAACGCATCCTGTATACTGCAGTTGGTTTTAGCGCTGGCATCGCAGTACCTGGAAGGGCCAACATGTTGTAACGAGCCAGCAGTTCTAGTCTGTCTATGAGTGGCTGTCGTTGGGTCAAACACTGTAGCTGCATTGCACCAAAATCCCACTGAAGAAGCTTTTGGTCCGGTGTCATCTGCTGCCAACCTACTGGGGGGGGGGGGGGGCAATTCAAGGACGTGTTCCCGCAAGCGTTTGCACACTATGAGCCTCCCAGTTTCTTTTCGCAGGAGATAACAATTGCATACTTCCGTGAGCTAGAAGAGTAAGTGCACAGTTCCTGGGATCTTTGATGTTTTTGTCCACAGGAGGTACATACGTCATGACAATCGGAGATGGTAGTGATGCACATAAGCTTCCTGGTTAGCAGTAGAGAGCTCACAAGAATTCTCTGATGATATAACTTCGCTTTTTGGTATGGTTTCTCATGTTAGAGTTGCTGCTTGGACTGGTGATTGCATCGGAGAGGTGGCTGGCTGGTAAGTAGGTGTGACACAGGCTGAAGTGGCACTCTGGTGTTCATCTCCATCTTTGAGGAAGTGTGGTAAGTTCACCGGAAAGGCAGGTGATGGTATTGTTTCTAATGATGGATCAATTTAAATGGTATCGATGGTAATTGGTTCTGCATCCTTAGCTGTATCCTCATCTTACCTGTCATCAGGAGATGATGGTACTGCACCCTCTTTTGTCATCGCATTTCCCTGCTCTATTGAATTCACGGCTTCTGGAGTAGGTCTCTCAAAGTTGTTCTCTGCTGTCTCTTTCTGGGCCTGGTTTTTTTTTACTTTTGGGTGTCACGAATGGATCAATTTGTGGTTCCTTTTAATTCTCCACTTCACTTCTACCTCTGCAACTTCTTTGGATGGATCAGGTTGTGGTTTCCCTTTTCCTCAAACTCTACCTCCATTCCAGTTTTCTCTATCACTTTTCTTTCTTCCACTGCCGCTGGCGCATTTCTACACTGTTGTTATAATTCTCTGGTATTGTTGATGGTGTGCAGACCGGTGTTAGTTGTCCAACCCTTACGCTGTGGATGTCTTTTATCTGCACTCCGGAAGCGGAAGTAAGGTCTTTTGTGAGCTGTTGATCGTCTTGTACATCCTTCCATGTGTTGGTACCTTATAAAATAGATCTTCTTTAGAACGCTCGGCCCTTCTCAACAAACTGGCTACGATGTTTGGATCACTCTGGACTCCCTCTTTCAACTCTATCCGGTAAACATCGTCCCTCTTTCCCTGGACGTCTACTGTAATCCCTTTCATTGGAATATAATGTTCTTAACAGTCCATTCCTTCATTTGGGGCCTAGTTGGTGAATATTCTCTTGTCCTCTTCGGAGCTGTAGAAGTTTCCTCGTGGTCCGTTCTGAATTCTTCCTCTGGAGTCATTGCCCTTTTTGTTCCCTCCTTTCTTGCCAGAAGCCAAGTCTCTTATCCATTGATCTTTCTCGCGTTGAGAACTCCTGTTGTCCGCAATCCACCTCAACACTTCATTTCTCGCCACAGTTGCCGCCTCACCTCGATATGGGCTTGGAGTCAGTAACCTCATATAGTCTTGAGGGTGTGTACAAAGATAGAATCCGTTGGCCTCCGAGAAGAAGTCCTTTAGCAGCTTGTCTATCTTTACATCCTTGTGTTGCTCTTGGACATGGACCTTCAAGTCGGTTATTCTCTTTAGCGTCTTCTCCCGCTTACCATCCTTTCAGCTAAACCATGGACACAGAACGCGAAGCCTTTCATGAGGTCTCGACATCATGTGGTTCTTCATGTCACGATTGCTACGGAACCGCTCCTTACACAACGAGCACATGAACATCACCAATGACAGAGGTCCCACGCTGCTATCGACAAAGATACTAGGCGTTGTCAGTCTCTTAGTCTTGACTATCATTTTTGTTCATTTAATCAAGTCTGTCGTCATTGTACCCTCCCCACTTTTGATGATGACTGCCAGAAATATTTGGAGGTTTGCTTGTATTTGCTCTTTGTTGAGATTAAATAATGTATTTCTGATTGATATTTGTGTCTTGCTTCGCTGAATCCATACCTATAAGAATCTACTGTTTTGGAACTTAGCTCATGTGATGTGTTCTACGCGGAGCATAGAGCAAGAGTGACGAATCTGGAGAGCAGAGCTCCTTATATAGCTTTTCTAGACCTTAACTAGCCAATCAGAGCTTGTTCTGCTTGTTCGGAAAACTACGTATCCAATCAGTACTTGTCCTATTTTTCATACTATCCGGACAAGCAGTCAGGAAAATTACAAACTAGAAAATTACATTATATTAGCTTTTCCGTTTACGATCTAATAAAAATAGATTACATTTAAACCCTTATTTCACGAAAATAATCAGTAGATTGATTATTCAACATGAGAACCATTCGAAAGTTTGCGCGCATTCACGCTATGCTAGATTGCGTCAATGCAGACGAGAAATAGTTCCTACTATGATTCAAAAATTGAAACGTAAAAACTTTACATCTTACAAAAACCTTCATATATGAAATCTCTTGTTTATCTAAGGATCAATGATATCCTCGTCCGGCATTTTATACATATAAGCAATGTATAAAAAGTTTGAAGGGACACAATTCAACACAAAATTGAGGAACTCGACCCTTTATTTGAACTTGACCTGTATTCCTCAATGTAAATTATATAATAGCTATATTTAAGAAATACATATATTCCCTGTTACAGCTTTCATTTAAATGTCAGGCAAGCACAAAATATTGATTTCAAGGGGCATAACTCTGCACAAAATTGAGGGACATGACATATATTTGAAGTTGACTTGAATTTTTTTTTGTGTAAAAGGTATATGCAAGAAATGAATTGATTATTTGTATCAGCTTTCCTTTAAATGTCTTGAAACCACAAAATTGTAATTTTTTTCAAAGTTTCAAGGGGCATAACACAGCACGTAATTGAGGAACATGACCTATATTCGAACTTCACCTCTATTTCTTGGTGTAATAGCTATATGCAAGAAATGAATTGGTTATCTGTAACGGTTTTCCTTTAAATGTCCGGAAACCACAAAGTTTCAAGGGGCATAACTCCGCACATAATTGAGGGACATGACCCAAATTAAATCTTGACCTGTACTTCTTGGTGTTAGAGCTATATCAATCAAATGAATTGATTATATGTAATGGTTTTCCTTTCAATGTCCGGAAACCACAAAATGTTGAATTTTTTCAGTTTCAAGGGACATAACTCTGCACAAAATTAAGGGACATGACCCATATTCGAACTTGACCTGTACTTCTTAATGTAAGAGCAATATCCAAGAAATGAATTGATTATCTGTAACGGTTTACCTTTTTTAAATGTCCGGAAACCACGAAATTTTGAATTTTTTTTTAAGTTTCAAGGGGCATAACTCTCCACATAATTAAGGGACATGACCCATATTCGAACTTGATCCGTATTTCGTGGTGTAAGAGCTATATCCAAGAAATGAACTGATAATCTGTATTAGTTTTCCTTTAAATGTCCGGAAACCACAACATTTTGAAATTTTCTAAGTTCCAAGGGGCATTACTCTGCACAAAATGGAGGGACATGACCCATTTCAATCTTGACCTGTATTTTTTGTTGTAAGAGGTATATGCAAGAAATGAATTGATTATCTATAAGGGTTAACCTTTAAAGGTCCGGAAACCACAAAATTTTGAATTTTTCTAAGTTTCAAGGGGCATAACTCCCAACAAAATTGAGGGACATGACCCATATTCGAACTTGACCTGTATTTCTTGGTGTAAGAGCTATATGCAAGAAATGAATTGATTATTTATAACTGTTTACCTTAAAATGTCCGGAAACCACAAACATTTGATACTTTGATTGATATACGCATTTGAGTATCCTGATGAAGTTTGAATAATTTCCGGCGTCATTTGAAGAAATTTTGGCGATTTTCGAAATTTAGGACTTTGGGAGTTTTATCCATGAGCAAACCACGACGTCATTTCGACGTAATCGGGAAAAATGGCGTCACAAACCTTCGCATTCAAAATGCAATACAAACATTATTAATAAACGTATTGCATTGAAACTTAGCATGTATAAAAAAGAGAAATAAAGCTTCATTACAGTGTATTCTTTGACAAATTTACGTTACTGGAAAGCGGATGACACTTCATTGAAAATGGGCGGTTTTTGAGGAAAAAATTGGAAAATATAAAGCCTTGTAATATTTTAATCCTAAATTCAATTTTTCCCATTTAATCATGAAATTATTTCTGGTAATTTTGATAGTTTTTGACAAAGATTCATCCACAGGATTTCTAATAATTAACTATCAACTACATTAAATTGGCCCGAAATTGCTATTTTTTAGCGACAATGTCATCTTTTATTCAAGTATCCTGCCTATGTTTAAAACACAATTCATTTTATCTTTTCCATACGTAAGTGCAATATATTTATGGTTATTTTGGAAGTTAAATCAAAATTAATTTCCAATAGGTTTACGAGAACTTGAATGACACTTTCAATATCATGACGTCATCAAGAAATTCACGAAAACGTCGATTAATGCATATTTCAAAGTCTCGTAGAAAATTTCCCTGTGGATAGAATCAAATGTAAGTTTGTATAGTCAAGGACAGACAAGATAATTATATAATATAATTTCAGAATTTTTTAGAAAAATTGAATTTGGCGTCCAAGTGTTCAATACCTCCTTAAATGTGGGACGGACGGATGGACGCACGGACGCACGCATGCATGGACGGCCAAGTGCATCACTATATATCCCCACCACTATATGGCGGGGGTATAAAAATAGGCCAGTTTTGTAATACAATGTTAATAAAATAATGTTTCTTCTAATAGTCAACCTATTTCATAAAAACAACTTCGAACATATCAGTACGCTATGTACTGCACATAAGATGGCATCGGCGAAGTTGACACCGCGAAGAAATTTAAAGGAAAACGTGTTAATTAAGTCTGTTATCATGAACTAAATATGGAGTTACTGAAGCAGTAGAATTTACAGATAAGGTAAGTTGAAGGCATATAGGAAATGTTCCATGAGATACCTGAATCTATTAGAAATTTGGAACTTTGTAGTAGCTAGCTTCGCTAAATCTCTGATTGCTTACATGTGTAGTACACACGCCGTACGATAGACGAAATTACAAGTGAAATTTACAATAATGGTGTCATTCCTTCGCCGGTGCACACATAATAATGAAATATATCTCATATTGAAATTTAAATACATTAAACACAGTTATGAAATCAATTCAAGCTATGACGATTGTCGTAAAATAGATACAAAGCTAAAACTCACCCCTACCCATAACATGTCTCTTTTATACTCTGCAGGTCTTACAGTAGGCATTAATTCCCGATTCAATTCCTTTAGTTACATAAGTTATGTATAGAGATTTCAATACATGATATTTTTGGTCAAAAGTTGCACGGGGAGTTTCGGGAAAGGGAAAGACCCTTCTCTATCTAAAAATACGTCTAGCCGGTGAAACGGCTTTATTGATGTGATTGACCTACAGGTCAGTTCATGCCTAAGTATATACATGGAGAGGAGGTGTCATGCAGAATGAACTCAACTACGTACAGCACCAAGATAACTGGAGGAAATTGTAAGACATTGTACAATATTCCCAATTATTTCTGCAACAGAGTCCTGTTAGAGATCTCATCCTTTCTTTATTATTAGAAAATTAATAATTAAATGTTCAGTACCTTTTGCTAAGAGAACTGTTTGGTTGCTTGGTACTTAGACTGAAATTATGTAGATCGACGGCGGGTGCGGCTAGCCAAACAGGGGATGCTTACTCCTTCCGGGCACCTGGTCCCACCTCAAGCTTACTGGGGTTCGTCGATGCTCAATTGTGTGCTCTATTAAGAGTGCTGTTGAGATTATTGTCAGGATCTCGTTAAACTCATTTTACTCACAAAAGTTATTTAACCAGAATTACTACCGACCCTTCTAATTGATTTATGCTTATCTCGAACTTTTGGATTCTCTTTGATTGAATTTTGTGTGTATGATTCTTTGAAATCCGATTAGTTTCAGAAATGTACCTACGGTCCCGCTTTTTACTGTCTTGTTTGCGATTTCATCTTTAGTGTCAATCGTTTTGTTCTGATTTTTAAAGTATTTTCATTAGATTTTTAATCGCAGCTGTCTATCTTTGATCAATCTCTTTACCTCTTGCTAACCACACTAAAGTGGTGGTCACAACCCGCCGTACGTGCTGTCTACGGGCAAAAACGGAGGCACATTTTGGGAATCCGCACGGTGTCTAAGCGTTATCAGTGCATGATCCGTATGGGCTCAGCGCGATTTGGGAACACGCAGACATGACGTAGCAGTTTAAGTGCATGCCGACGTTCGCTGCGTCCTGTCTGCGTTCGGTCTACGGATTCATTAAGAAGTACAAAACGCACATTGTGAGTACGTTGTAAATACGTGCATCGCACTTGTCGCGTAAGGGAGTTAGGAACCCGCGCGTTAGCAGTACATTTAAGTGCAACAACCATATGATAACGTGGTAGACGTACGGAGATCGTACGTTGTAAGCAAGTTGCAAGCACGTTGTCTGCACGTACGACGTACTTGCCACGTGCGCAGTATATGATGCATGTAATCACTCCATATAACCGTACCAGCGATGACGCACTCCCTTCGTACACTTGCCACTTCCTTCCTTGCGTCTTCGGAAAAACATAGCGCACGTAGCCTTTCCAAACACACACGTCCAAAAGCACGGAGCGGGTTGTCTTTAATCTATTCGCTTTGATATAGTCGCCGTTTGTACACTGACCTCTCTCAATCCATGAAAGAAAATTGGGGATCTCAAACGAGACTCTGTTTTAGACACAATAAAGCACTGATACATCAAAGAACGAAAATATACAATGAACAAGAAAGAAATAGATACCAAACGAACTAAAAGACCAAACACTAAAGAAACAAAAGATTATATACACCAAGAAGACCAACGGGTAACCATGGTCATCTGCCACGTCAGTTGCAAAGAGTGTCATAATCCGGATTTCGCGCCCATTCGAATATGTAAAAGAAAGGAAAGGAGGGGCTCTCAAACAAGACCCCGTTGCAGGACCCACAGCAAAACATCATGAAAACCCAAGTGAAAACACAGACATACAAAGCAAGAAACGCTAACGTGACATGGAACACCAAACTCGACATCAAAACAGTGTAAGCCGATGCGGGCTTACAAGCCATACTTCGTACTTCGCGTTGTGTGATTAATTAATGTTCTGTATTTTGTCGTGGAAGGAAAACATCGTTTGAATTTTAACAAAGTTTATTTCACGAAACATAATTTGACAGAATCCATAGCATGGGAGAAAGTTGTTCTAACAATTGAAAAATGACACATTGTATTTAAACCTGGGAGGGGAATTGCACAAAATGATGGACATATTTCTAGATAATTTCGTGTTCATCCCTCAAAGATAAGGTTGTCTAAAACTCTTCAAAAGCATCTGAAATTATGAGGGATTGTACGTAGATAAACTCAGTATGCTGGTACTTCGCTTGTAGAATTGATAATCATTTCTCCAACTCATAGATAAAACCAATTTGTAATTAAGTTCTTATCAATCTCTGGACTTTCCAAGTGTTAAATAATCAATATTACAATTAAACATATTAAAGTTGAGAAAATATTTCCCTTAAAATCTTAAGATAAAATCATTAACTGAGATTTCATGAATCTGTTTCTAATCTTTTTCAAAATTATCTTTATGTGAATTAATATTAACGTCATCCCTTTTTCATGTAAGGGAATTAATTTACTTTTGTGTTCTGACAAATGCATCGATTTAGTTTAGAGTTATCACTCTTTCTACAGTGTGCAAATTCCCCAACATTAAATAATAATTCACCAAAAATATTGTGGGGGAGAGGCCATATGGTTACAATACTCCCCCACTTAAGAAAATAACCAAGATTTTCACAATCAAAATCCTTATTCCAATTCAAATAAATTCAACTTTATAATTGACGTTTTAGTTACTTCATCATTCTTTTTCTTAATCTGAATCTATGTTCATGATGTTTGGTTATTTTCTCAACGCATGGCCTTGACACCACAATATAGATAACTGCATCATCTTATGGGACACCCAATCAATCATGATCAAGTAAATAAATATAAGTGGCATGCAGATTAAAGTCATCATCTCAAGTTTTTCACTGTCTTTATCAAGCGACCCAATGTTCATCATCATAATAAACTTAGTATTGTTCATTCAAAATGTTCTTGATAATCATCAAAACAGAACAAATTCATTCAAGGCCAATACGTCAAAAAATAGTATAATATACAAAGTTCAATGTACGTCATGCAAAAATCAAAATTCATGAATAGAATATATGGAAGCATCATCATATATAAGCATAATACATGATTAAATTCACATTTACTCTGCTTTTTCACTGAAATAACACTACACACAACTTGTACACTTCTTTGTCTACTTGCGGTTCATCTTTGGATATCCTTTGCATCGAATGGTTCCTTTCCGTCGTGTGGTCCTTCTTCGTGTTCTATGTAATCTCCGTCGAGTTAAACGAAAACACGGACCTCGATTTCATCACGGAAGGAATTCTGCACCAATTGGATTTATCATCGTATGTTTGTCTATTCTTCCGAGAACTAAATCGTCCTCCTGTCTACTGCATCATTTCCCACGAAATCGCATCTTATGGTTTCTTCTAAGCAGTCATTTCTTCTTCATTGGTCTACCTCTGACGCATCTTGGTATTAGCGAGCGGAGCTCGCTGCAAAGGCCCGAAGGGCCTTTGCGAGCGAAGCTCGCCCTTATGGTAACGCGTATACACATATTTTATTGAGAAAATATGCTGAATCAAAGAATGAGAATGTACTACTATGCTTTCAAAAATTTTCGTCCCCTTGCAGACAGAGTTACTGCGGAGATGCTGGATATTGCCATTTAAATTTTTTTTCGACTCCAAGTAGACGTATATGTTATACTCAATTTTTGTTTATAAGTTAAATTCATTAAAAATATTTTTCGTAAATCAGGTAACGATAAAGCATCAACCAGTCGGCGTAACCACGGGAAATCCGACATTTCCGGTTTTAAACGAGACGTTTCGCTCTGATTGCTTTTCTCGTCTCGGGTGGTTTCGTACTGTCAAAAGTCGGAATATGTTTGGTTTTTCTTTTGTTCTTAAGTAATTTATTTTCATCTAGCCTAAACATTATTCTTACAAAATAAAAATGAATTATAAACAACCATATTTTTAAAGAACCGTATTTTTAGCCCCCCCCCCCCCCTTAAAATGTTAATCTGCTGGTCTAGATGAATTTTACAAATGCTTCCGTGTTTCCACTCGCCTTATATACTACCTTTTTTTGGCAGTCATCAAACAGAAAGTTTTGTCAGATAAGATAAACCGTCATAGTCAAAATAAAAAAGAAAAATCATTTTTTATTTTATATAATCATATCTATTTTCTCTCCGCTCGCACAAAAAGGCTTTGCCTTGATTCATATTAGTGACGTTACCAATATCTTCCCGTAATCTAGATGACGCCATGCAGCCAGAAAAGCGACGGGGTATAAACTTTCTCGTTATAAAGCGTCAAATAAGGTAGTTCATTAATTGCAAATTGTCCTTTTCATTGGATTCTGCACGGATCGCACATCCCTATGATAGATTTCACTCTACCATAATCTTCGAATGTCTCTCCGTTTGCTATCGTGACGTGCTGGTTTCACATCCGGCCACACGGGTAACATCGTGCACAGAGATTCCTGACGTCACTGCTTCGGACTTCGTATTTTGGCTTCCGTCTTCTGTCCATTGAATTGACCTGTATACTTTTATTTGTCTCTCTATTAACAACAGGCGAATCCGTTGTAATAGCTCAGCAGCTGCTCAAGGATATTCTGCATAACTACACAGTTTATCAAGCATTTTCCATCGTCATTTTTCCAAGTGGTATCAGCATCTATTGTTCATTGCTATAATATATCTGCATGTCAAACTAAATTGTTCTTGGTAGTCATGACACCGGATTTCCTCTGTACCTCTTGATTGACCAAAATTTTGAATTTACAAAAATAATTTAGAAGCCTGTTCCAATACTCAAACAATTTCCAAAAGTATATCTTTTCTTTTGCAATAATTCATTCATTTAACTTTTATTCACATATATAAATACTCAACAGGCAATGTCATTAATTTTGATTCAATCAAAAATTTAACTGATAAAACGAATAAAAACAATATTAGCCAAGTTACACTTTTCATTGTTGTTAGACGTCATCTGTATTTATGTCGTTTGTCAGTAAAGTATCAACAGATCATTTGTCAGCTGATGATAGAACCTGCTACATGAGACGATGACAATGAAATTCCAACACTGCCAAAAGGGCAGCAAGGGTCAATATCATTAACGCGTTGACATGAAATAGAGTGAGGCAAGAACTGAAATACGATCACCAGAATGAAAGCTCTAGATATTGATTAAACCCTGATGTAAACCAGTGAAATCCAGTTAGAAATTACACACAAAGAGCGCCGTTAAAGTACACATTTAACTTGTTTAGTTTTTGGTTGATTTATTCTTATCGAATCATTTCAATGATCTCATTTTCAATTGTCTTTCACTATAGTTTTAAAAATTACTGTTTCATGTTAAAAAAATTATCAGTTCTCAAGAATTTTACTTGTTTGAAATTAATTAATTTTTCACCTTACTTTCGCTTTTTTCTTTATCCCATTTCCTCCCTTTCTTAAAAAAAATATTTCATTATTTGTCTCATTCAACAATTTAAGAATTTAACTTCATTGTCTATTTGTTGAATCATTGGTTTATAATTATTTTGAAGATTTTTATAGTTTTGGTACGAATAAACTTTTTGATAATTTTCAATTTTATAGACTTTCAGTACATAAGATTTATCTTATTTATCGTCTATTTTTTTCTCTTTTTGTTAACCTAGTTGTTAAACGGTTCAAGTTAATCATTTATGATACAGATATTTTAGCATTTTGAGCAGTCATAAATTTTGTTATTTCGTATATACTCTTCATAAGAAGCTGGGGATCAAAGGATAGAGTATTTTCAACAGATTTCTGTTGGGAAGCCTTTTCATTTTGTAAGAAACTCGTTTCCGGTTTCTTGGAAATAGCGTCTATTTCCATATTTTCCTCCTCGCGATGTTCAGGAGCAATTTGTAAGCTCACTACTGGAGGGTCAAGATTGATGTTCGTTTCATCGTCCTTGTCCGTACATGTATCGGGCATATCACGAGCTCTTAGTCGTCTCCGAAGTTCCATAAGTGGAATGTCATCTTCGTCAGACGAATCCTCTCTTTCTTGAATTCTGTGTCTTATTGCAACGTCTTGAGGAACATGTTCATCATCGTCACTGTCTGATTGTTCGGGCGGGATTACGTACGTCGTTTTACGTAATAAATTCCCTTCAGAGTCCCTCGGAATTTTCCATTCATCAATCTTTGCAGGTCTAAGATGTCGAGCACGTGTCTTTGTTGTATTACCATCAAGCTGATTTTTCACTATGAATGAAAGTGGTCCTGTTTGATCAATAATTCGAAAGTACGGTTGCCACTTAACATCAAGCTTGTTATCTCTTCTATGATTCCTTAAATATACGGGATCTCCAATCTGGAAGTTTTCCTCCTTACTGTTTTTGTCTGCGTACTTTTTCTGTTTCTTTTTAGCTTCTTTCATGTTTCTATGAACCAATGTAAAAGATTTGTGTTGCTGTTGAAGAGCGATTTGATGTTGATCTTCACCCACATATCTACGTCTTGGCTTTAAAATGGTGTCCAGTGGAAGTAAAACGTCTCTGTTATATAAGAGAAAGTATGGAGAAAACTTCGATGATTCATTGACATGAAACCTAATGGCGGCTAGTGTCTGATTCAGGTACAAATCCCACGTTTGGACGTCTTCTTGAATTTTCTTAGACATGACGTCATGAAGAGTTCGGTGAAATCTTTCGACTTTACCATTTGTGGGGGGACTGTAGTACGATGTCTTGATGTGATGAATGTTCATCGTGTCCAAAGTTTCCTGTACTTTCCTATTGACGTTTTCTGTTCCGTTGTCTGAGATAATCTCCAGGGGGCAACCAAATCTCGGGAACATTTCTTCTAAAATAAGATGTACAATTCGATCTGCAGACTTGTCAGGCACGGCGGAAGCCTCTGGCCATCCCGAATATATGTATATGAAGGAGACAATGTATTTGTTCCCTGATAGTGTAGTCGGATATGGTCCAGATAAATCCAAGCCAATCTTTGCGAAAGGATAAGGAGGTATTTCGGTTTCCTTGATAGGAGGTTTTGATTTCTTGGAACTTCTTGTCTGACATGTGACACATGTCTCTACATATGCGTGAATTTTCTTGTACATATTCGGAAAGAAATACTTCAGACGAATTGAATCGTATGTCTTATCTACAGCCATATGACCGAGTTGATCATGGTACTGCCTGAGGACGACTGTCTCCATATCTTGAGGTATACACAGTCTTAGCTTTGGATCCTCAGAGTCCGGCTGAGAGAGGTAATAAAATAGTCCTTTCTTATCCTCAAAGTAGTGTGTCTGTTCAGCTTCCGTGGCTGTTCCTTTCCTTAGTCTGTACTTTATTTTCACGACTTCTTGGTCTTTTTCCTGCTCGTCTCTCAAGTTGAACTCCTCAGGTAAATCTGAGACAGCTTTTGTGATCTCTTGTCGATCTTCAACGTGACAGTTTGCAAAGTCTCTCGGGTTGAACTCATTTGAATTCAGTACTCCTATCTCAAATGTTCTATCGTCAATATCAGGCTCTTCTTCGGATTCCTTGCACTCTTCGTTCGTCTTAGAATGCGGTATACGGGACAGAAGATCTACACAGTGATTATCTTCTCCTTTGACGTATTCGATCCTGCAGTTGTATCCTGCAATGCTTTATGCCCATAGCTGTATTTTCTTGTTTTGCATTGGTGAATCTAAGAGGTACTTCAAGGGTTTGTAATCAGTCTTTATGGTGAATTGAGCTCCATGTAAGTAATGGTCTAACTTCTGAAGTGCGTAATGGATAGCGAAAGCTTCTTTCTCAATAGTGGACCATATCATCTGTGTGTGACTTAGTTTGTGTGATAAGAAATAGATAGGGTTTTCTTCTCCTTCGTCAGTTTCTTGAGTAAGGCACGCTCCAACACAGTTATTACTTGCATCCGTATATAACACGTATGGTTTGTTGGTATCCGGGTAAGCAAGGATTGGTACTACAGTGAGACTTTCTTTAAGATAATCAAAAGCACTTTGGCATTCCTGAGTCCATTTAAATCTAGCATATTTCTTGGTTAAATTGATCAAAGGTTCTGCTATCTTCGAGAAATTTGGAACGAATCTTCTGTAATAACTGCACATTCCGATGAATCCTCGAATTTCCCTAACATTCTGCGGAGCTGGTAAGTTTTTGACCGCTTCAACTTTCTTTGGATTTGGAGCAATACCGTCTTTGTTGATTACGAAACCTAAGTATTCTGTCTCTTCCTTGGAGAAAGCGCATTTCTTTAGTTTCAGCTTTAGATTATGTTGTCTCAGTCGGTTAAATACTTCTTGAATGTGCCTTATATGCTGCTTCGGGTCATCTTGAGAGAAAATCAAAATGTCATCTAAATACGCCATGGCGAATCCCTCACATCCTTGTAGAACAATATTCATAAGTTCCTGGAATACCGCAGGGGCATTACTCAAACCAAAAGGCATCCTGTCAAATTCAAATAGACCTCGATGACATGCGAATGCTGTCTTCTCCTTGCTACTTTCGTCTAACGTTACTTGCCAGTATCCATGTCTTAAGTCCAACGTAGTGAAGTACTTAGCATTGCCTATCAGTGACAAGATGTCATCGATTAAAGGAAGCGGGTAAGATATCGGTCGAACAATTTTGTTCAGTGTTCTGAAATCAACACACATTCTATCATTGCCGTCCTTTTTCTTCGCCACAACTAAAGGAAATGACCAGGGAGATTGTGATCGTTGGATTATTTTGGCATCCAGCATCTCATCGATCGCCTTGTCAACAATTTGTCGTTTGTTTAGAGGGGTCCTATACGGTCTGTTCTTAATTGGAGTGTGCTTTCCTGTGTTTATCTTCATTTGTACTGTCTTTGTTCCACCAAGATCCGAATCTGACTTAGCTATAAGATCCGTGTTTTTCTTTAGAAGTTTTACCACTTCTTGGCGCTTGTCCTCGGGTACATATAGATCCTCAAAGTCCTTAATTTCTGGCTTTGGTTCATCAACCTCCATTGGTTCTTCTTCGTTGAAAGCGTAAATTTCTTGTGGGGTCAAAGGTCTAGCCTTTCCTACTACGCTTCCTCTTCTCAGACGGTAACATTTGTTTGTGTCGTTAACAATCATAATAGGTACTTTGTTCGGAGATCTGACTGTATTCACGGATTCCCTAATTGTGAGTCCAGGTTCTTCTAAGATACATCCGGGGTCAAGATTCGTGACCTCTAGAAGCCTTGAATCCGATATTTGGAAGCCTTTCTTTAATTTAACATGACATATAACCGCTGTCTGTGGTTCGATCTTCATCTTTTTATTGAGCCTCAAAATCGATGAAATGTGAATATCTTCGTCCAGTTTCACATACGTTCTTCCTATTCTTAGCATTCCTAAGTCGAAGTAAAGACGTACGCCGTATTCCTTTAGCCAATCTCTTCCTAAGATGAAGTTTTTATTTAGCGTGTCTACCACGTAAAAGTTTTGAGACATTTTCAGTCCGTTTATCGAAAAGTTAAGTGTTGTCCTTCCTAACACTTCAATAGGCGCACTATTTACCGCTCGTTAACTTCTATAAACGCGCAACATTTTAGGTTTTGGTGATAATCGATCGAAAGTGTTTTTATTCATTATGGAAACCTCAGCGCCAGTATCTACTAAAGTGCGGTATCTCATCTTACCTATCTTTATAATACAGGAGCTAGGGTTTCCAGCTAAATTTAATTGGAATACGGGTTTCTTACTTTCTTTGTTTCTTATAATTTTAGTATTTTGTCTGCTCTATTCAACGGCTTCCTTTTGAAGAGAGCCTTGAAGTTTCCCTGATTTTGTTTGTGGGACGATCGCCGTAAATACCTACCATGTGAGTAATTAAGAACTCTGTGTCTATCCGGAAATCGGCGATTAGGACAATTCCGTCTATAGTGACCTTTCGCGTGACATAGCCAGCATTCTTTTGTTTTAGTTATATTAGTGTGTTCTGACTTTGTCTGACCTACGTCTTTTGATACATTTTTGGACATAATAATTATCATACTTTTTGGCCCTATTACATTGTTTAGACTGAGGATCACTGACGAGGGTTTAGTACCCGAAACGTGCATGTCTGGTCCATGCTGTTAATTTATTAGGTTTTAAATGATGCTAGTGAATTTAAAGACGTTTAACACTTGTACTTGATTATAGATGTGTTTGAAGTCTTCCGAACTTTTAACGGGAACGGTATTTCCCAGTTTCTGTTTAGGTAGGGTGTTTTCATATTCATCTAATGACTTTTTACGTTTAGTAGGAGAAACTTCTCCGTTTTCATCGGATTCAGGGTCTGAATAATCGAGAGTCGGTTTAATACTTTGTTTATTTACGCGCTGGGGACATTCCCAAACAGTGTGTCCTGTACAATTGCATTTAAAACATGTTTGATTACTAGAATTTACAGCCAAATCTGAATTTTCATCATTCGTGAGTGTTTCATTCTGTGTATTTGACCTCAAATTAAAACGTTTTCGTAAATTTTGCTCCTTCATTGCAATTTCAACTGCCTCATCATACCCTCTTGGATCACATATCAGAACTCTCATTCGCAAGTAATCATAAAACAGACCGTCACAGAAAATGTCAACCAATTGTTTCTGAATAAAGGCGTATTCTGTTTCATCAAAAGGAGCAGTGTATGCATCTTCAGCCAATCGGAGTAAACGCTCTGAATACAACTGAACACTTTCCTCGGGGGTTTGTTTAATTTTACGGAGCTCAGTCATAGCTCTCTGATTATCAGTAATTTCAGCATATCGCTTTTGCATCAACCTTTTGAGATTTGACCAGTCTGGAATTTCGCCCTCTGACTCAATTTCCTCTAAATACCGTTTGACAAAATCACCTACAGTGCCCGTGCAAGTCATAAGAACTATTCTCGCTATGTCCGTATTATCGAGTCTAGTCATATGTGCGTACTTTTCAATTTCTTTGACCCACTCTTTAAATTGTGAAGAATCACCTTCAAACGATCTAACTACCTGAAGCAAAGGGACAGAAATAGCTGTTTGAAGACCTTTTACTTGATGATATATCCATTTCATTGCTTCATCACCATTGTCCGATAAACTACCAAATTTTGAGGAACTAGAACTTGTATTCTTTGACGAAGAAATTTTTTTAGAACTACCCGAACCTAAATTTGCACCAACGTTCGAAGTCTGACAGTCGTGGTCTATACTGGTCAACTGAAGTGTCACTTTTTTGTCACAGTTAGTCATTTTTTGATTTTGAATTTTTCAAAATAAATGTTCTAAACGTTTTCTGTTCAGTAAATTATTAAATACAAAAAATGCTTTTACATGGTCAACCGATCTGAAAGTACGTCGAGATATAAAATTGTGTCCTACCTCTCACTTGGACTAAATTCAGTTCAATCTCCGTTTTCTGATAAAAATCCATGATTTCTATTTTCTCCAATTCGTGCACCAGAATATTTATGTAAGCCGATGCGGGCTTACAAGCCATACTTCGTACTTCGCGTTGTGTGATTAATTAATGTTCTATATTTTGTCGTGGAAGGAAAACATCGTTTGAATTTCAACAAAGTTTATTTCACGAAACATAATTTGACAGAATCCATAGCATGGGAGAAAGTTGTTCTAACAATTGAAAAATGACACATTGTATTTAAACCTGGGAGGGGAATTGCACAAAATGATGGACATATTTCTAGATAATTTCGTGTTCATCCCTCAAAGATAAGGTTGTCTAAAACTCTTCAAAAGCATCTGAAATTATGAGGGATTGTACGTAGATAAACTCAGTATGCTGGTACTTCGCGTGTAGAATTGATAATCATTTCTCCAACTCATAGATAAAACCAATTTGTAATTAAGTTCTTATCAATCTCTGGACTTTTCAAGTGTTAAATAATCAATATTACAATTAAACATATTAAAGTTGAGAAAATATTTCCCTTAAAATCTTAAGATAAAATCATTAACTGAGATTTCATGAATCTGTTTCTAATCTTTTTCAAAATTATCTTTATGTGAATTAATAATAACGTCATCCCTTTTTCATGTAAGGGAATTAATTTACTTTTGTGTTCTGACAAATGCATCGGTTTAGTTTAGAGTTATCACTCTTTCTACAGTGTGCAAATTCCCCAACATTAAATAATAATTCACCATAAATATTGTGGGGGAGAGGCCATATGGTTACAACAGCAACACAAAAGTTAGCAGCAATTGATACGGTTATCAGGAATGCATTCGCTTTTCCCACTTTTTCGGTTACCAAGAGGTCTCCTAACGTAGCTCGCGGGGAAGCTTTCATCACAATCAAATGTGTACACAGGTTTCACCTTCGAATTGTTTTATGTGCACATCTACGCTATGACGACATAAACCTAACTTGATAGTAACGTCACGTTACGTTGCGCGACATTTATCGATAGGGCGCAAATAATGGCGTAATTTTTTTAATACTTTTTATATTATATTCTAATATTTTCTAGCGAGCGTAGCGAGCCGAAATTTTTAAACATGAAGTTTACATTATGATTAGATTCAGTCAATGTATTAAGACACGCTTGCAATGAGAAACGGGAACTTTAAGGGATGTATGGTTATCTTTTGACTATTTCAAGGGAATGATGTATGAATGCAATTTTTTCTTCAAATATTACGTTGGAAATTATGTTCTTTCATCCATCCTCCTCTATTCTTATCTAATTCCTTTATTGTACCATATAGACGGACGGAGGAGGCTTTACTTTTTTTTTATTGTTTTTATTCACCAAAACTTGTATTCTGACATAAAAATACACATTACTTCTATAGATATTGCATATACATAAGACAATGCATGAAATATACAAGGTTATACTTATGGTATTGTATATAATTTGGTTTCATCTCAGGATCATACAAGAGTATATCAGAGTATATGCCTATACGACACATAAGTCGGACGGAGGGCTGACGGACGGACAGAAAGACGCGGACTTCGCCATTTCATAGACCAGATTTTGATACAAAAATAAACAAAAACAAAACAAAAACAACAACAAAAACAAAAAACATCTTATCTATTTTACGTTGTTCCTTGATGATAATCAATTATCAAGGAACAACGTAAAATAGATAAGATTTTCTGCTTTTAATAAAGCCTTTATTGCCTTTGGAACACTTATGCACTAAAGGAATGTGTACTTAGATTTAGTCTCCTTGTTCTATATCCATGTAAAAAAATCGAATTTCTTGAGAAAAAACTTAACTGTGTGATATAAAATTACACATATAAGCTATTTTTCATGTATTATTTTTATATATAATGTTTTATGTCATGGATCATGTCATTAAAATATAAATCAGAGTGACATAATTGGCGTTCTCTTCTGTGAGATATATTTATATTAGACACGTGTATGCACGTTCCATTACTATTGAAATACATCGCAACATCTTTGTCACAATAGTATACTATTCATCAATTAATGCCTGATAATATTGCATTTTGCTGGTTTTTGGGGGGTTTTTGTTTTGTGTTGGTATTTTTTTTAATTTGCTTGTTTGTTTGTTTGTTTTTTTTTTCCCTGTGTTTTTCTTCGGTGTAGACACGGTGATGTACATGACAATACTATTGAAATACATTGCATCAGCTTTGTCTCAGAGTATACTATTTAGCAATGAATGCCTGTTCGTGTGGGTACTATTTTCTCATAGTGTTGCCTGGATGTCAGCGAATGCATTATTTACCTTCCAAAAGCAACACTATGATAAATAATTACCTACCCGTTTGGGCAACAATAGGTTTATTGCATCACATGACTTCTATAGCAATTTCAAAAGAACAGAGTATTGCTCGATTTTTTTTTTACAAGGAAAGGGCGACACCTATAGCGCAGAAGCGACGTAACTTTGTAAAGCAAAAAGCAATAGTTCCCCGGTCGCCGTACACTGTTCTCTCGTTGTCGCCGCGTGCTCAACCAATGGAATTCCAAGGATTTATCATGTAATGCATTTATGCAGTAGTAGTTTCTGCAATAGCAATACTATTGCAATAGTCTAGTTCCTCACCGATAGTTAAACCTAAAAATTGATAGTCAGAAATCTTCAATATTCACTTCGTCCAGTTTCTTAAGTACTGCAAGAAATTGTTTTGTTCTACAGGCTCTGGAATGCAAACGCATTTTCAAATTATAGCATACACCTTTATTTATTTATTACATTTTTTAAGTAGATCCACCTACAACGAATTTCGTGTTTACAAAAGAGATTTGTTTAGATTAGTCGTGGGTATATATGGCATGATTATTGAGATCTATGTCCTGATGTAGGTGTTTTTCCAACGAAAAGTATTCTCTGGATTTACTCAATACAGAATATATTTTTTTGGAGTTTCCTTATTCTTATCTTAGATTAGATCCTAATGGCATAGTTCAAAGTCCTACCAATTCGTTAAGGTAGTAAACCCATAACTGCCTACTTCCGCTAAAAATTACGCTTTTTGCCGATGACTAATGGTATGCTAATGGTATAATGATATTCGACAACGATCGGTAAACCTTCGATGTGCCGGCAAACTCAGATGTAAAACACAATTTGTCTATTGAAATATTTTTTTTTTTGCATTTTCTTTCCATTTTCATCTGCAGGATTTTATTCTGATTCATTTTATACCAAACACGACTACAGGACTCAAATATGATGCTTAGAAATAAATTCACACACAATCAATTTTCTTATTGTGTCTTCAAAGTGCTTTTTTCTAATAAAGTTTTGTTGAAAGTCCTCTTTTTCAAAAATATATACATTAATGAGGTTTCTAGAAAAAATAAATTCATAAAATTTCGATGCCACATTTTTGGAAATCCCCTAATCGCTCGGTCGTCCACTTTTTTTTTACATTGTTGTCGATATTTGTTACATTGATGTAGCAAAATTTAATTGTAATATGATGGAAAAGGTACTTGGGCACCATCCATTCTTTAGGTATGGGGTGACTACCTTAAATTGAATACAGCTCTGCATTTGAGTGACCCCAGCTTAAATAAATTCCGTTCTGACACTGAACTCTGGGAGTTGTTCGTTATGATTGTCTTGTCCTTTGTTATTCTATGGTGCTGTGCTATTCTCAAAGTCTGAAAAGGCGCTCTGTTGTTTCCTATGTCGTGGATCTCCTCCCTAACTTTATATTGTTTCTTATTTCCAGGAAATTGTATATGCATTGAAATTGTGAATTTTGGTTTCTGATATCTGGGTTTTATGTTTGACTTTCGTCTGATAATTGGTATATGCATTTGAAAAAATAAAGTTCCGTTAATTTCAATGTTGCCATTACCACCGTGGGGTATCACGTGATACACAAATGATATGTTCCACGGGAATCCCCTTTGATTGAACCAAGTTAATACTGTCTAAACGTACATGTACTTTGACAGTAAGTGTTTTGAATATACTTCCCTGACATTGTCGCCATAGCACTTTCTATATAAACATAACGTCAGACAGTGCAGAATTTTATATATTTTCATTTCCATGCTTCATTAACATCGACGGCGGGTGCGGCTAGCCAACAGGGGATGCTTGCTCCTCCCGGGCACCTGGTCCCACCTCTAGCTTGCTAGGGGTCCGTCGATGTATCATTTAATTGCTATATTGTGAGTGCTGTTGAGATTATCGTCAGGATCTTCTTTAACTCATTTGTGTCACACTTATGCCCTTTGACGTGTGGAGCTCGTAAAAAAAGTTCCCCGCGAGGGGTTTGACAGTAAGCGTTTTGAATATACTTCCCTGACATTGTCGCCATAGCACTTTCTATGTAGACATAACGTCAGACAGTGCAGAATTTTATATATTTTCATTTCCATGCTTCATTAACATCGACGGCGGGTGCGGCTAGCCAACAGGGGATGCTTGCTCCTCCCGGGCACCTGGTCCCACCTCTAGCTTGCTAGGGGTCCGTCGATGTATCATTTAATTGCTATATTGTGAGTGCTGTTGAGATTATCGTCAGGATCTTCTTTAACTCATTTGTGTCACACTTATGCCCTTTGACGTGTGGAGCTCGTAAAAAAAGTTCCCCGCGAGGGGTTTGACAGTAAGCGTTTTGAATATACTTCCCTGACATTGTCGCCATAGCACTTTCTATGTAGACATAACGTCAGACAGTGCAGAATTTTATATATTTTCATTTCCATGCTTCATTAACATCGACGGCGGGTGCGGCTAGCCAACAGGGGATGCTTACTCCTCCCGGGCACCTGGTCCCACCTCTAGCTTGCTAGGGGTCCGTCGATGTATCATTTAATTGCTCTATTGTGAGTGCTGTTGAGATTATCGTCAGGATCTTCTTTAACTCATTTGTGTCACACTTATGCCCTTTGCCGTGTGGAGCTCGTAAAAAAAGTTCCCCCGAGGGGTTTGACAGTAAGTGTTTTGAATATACTTCCCTGACATTGTCGCCATAGCACTTTCTATATAGACATAACGTCAGACAGTGCAGAATTTTATATATTTTCATTTCCATGCTTCATTAACATCGACGGCGGGTGCGGCTAGCCAACAGGGGATGCTTACTCCTCCCGGGCACCTGGTCCCACCTCTAGCTTGCTAGGGGTCCGTCGATGTATCATTTAATTGCTCTATTGTGAGTGCTGTTGAGATTATCGTCAGGATCTTCTTTAACTCATTTATATGAATTTATTTTAGGCCTATCATGTGGTCATTATTATCAATTATTTGAAGGTTAATTTATTCTTGTCAAGAATAGACGTATATTCGGAGAACAATTAAACAGAAATTTTTCAATGCTCGCCACATGTCATGATATGGTGCACGGACATATACAAAATTTTCTGTTTAAGTGTTCTCCAAATATACGTCTATTCTTAACCAGAATAAATAACCACCATATAATATATAATAATGACCATATGATAGGCCTAAAATAAATTCATATAAAGTAGATTTAGACAGTATTTACTTGGTTCAATCAAAGGGAATTCCCATGGAACATATTATTTGTGTATCACGTGATACCCCACGGTGATTACTTTTTGACTTAAAATCAAAGTATTTTAAAACAGCAAAACATCGTGTTGTGTCTTTCGAGCTGTCTTGTTTGAATCTATAGCTCGACCTTTTTTCTACCCTGACGTAATGGTGATGCACGCCTTCTCGACTTTGAGACTGAATAACGGATGGGTGTTTCTCTGGTGTGAATATTTCTGCTCGAACAAAAGTCAAAAGGAGCTGTTAAGATAAGGCGTAAAATCTGCCCTGAAAAGTCGAAATTTCAAAATGCAAAATTTAAGATTTTTTTTCGGTAGAAATGTCAAGTAACTTGGTTCACATATGTATCTGCTATCAGATGGGATAATTTATTCAAAATAAGACCGATATTTGGGTCAAAATAAGTGGGTTTTTTTACACAGAAATCAATGGAAAACGGAAAAGTTTTATACAACATCGTTCCCCCCCCCCCTCGCTTTACAATGCCACCTTCACCAAAGGTGTATATCAATAAAACACATTTTCTGAACAAGTGGGGTTCTGAAGCGAGGGGGGGGACAATGTCCCACAGGCGAAAAACGAAAAAAGGGGGATGGATGACTATTTTTAAATGTGTCTCTAGAGCGATAAAATAGGTCATCGTTGATTTTTTTTTTTCATTTTATATGATGGAACAATATGTTCAGAGTGTGTTCTGATCAAATATTTAACCGTTTAGAAGGAAATGAATGAGAAAGTTGTCTATTTCTACACCGTGTGTATTTCGCGCCAGAAACCTACATAAATGGCCGAGAAGAACGAAATAAAACCGTTTTTCAGTTTCCGGATTGCTGAGTTTGCCGATTTTATTAATATAATAACCTCAAAGTTAATTTCTCTTATCCAATTTAGACTTGAAATGGTAACAGAAGTATAATAAACATAACAAATGTGTTAAATAATGCATTTTTTGTGCATTTTCGTTCGACATTCGACGTTTTCCGTCGTCTGCACCCCTACCTCTTCATCTCGTAATCATAACATCTTTCATCAAATTTATTTACATAAAAGACCTACTAGGAATCTTATAATACTTTTCAGTAATTTTTATTCAAAGTGAAAGGACAACGCACGAGAAATAATCGAGTGTTTTCAGGGCTAAATCTGGCCCTTATCTTAACAGTTCCTTTTAAGTTAAGTATATACTGCTCATTGGTTTCGTTGGTTTATCTGTGGTCTTTTGTGTTTCATGTTTTTATGATGTGAGTTGGTTATCATTGTCCCATTTGTGTCTCTTTCTGTGCTCATTGCTGTTGGTGCTGCAACCGAGTGTTGTAAGAGATTCCATCCTCCCTCGGAAATTAATAGCAATTCTCTGTAACTATTTAAACAATTTCGGCACGCATGGTCTCAGATTTTCATAAAATTTCAAACATAAGTAAGGACCAATGATAAAGGAAAGTTTGACAAAATTTTATTTCTAGGTCATCTGGTTACCATGGCAACGGCCTTTAAAGTTGAGAAATTGGCAAAATTGAGCTAATTTGAATCTCTATAATTTGGTCTATATACGACATTAATGATAGATTTTTTATGCATCCTAAAGATTATGACATCACATTTTAAATAAGCTCACTTGTAGTGTATGATTCTGTAAAAACATGCTGGTTACCATGACAACATAATTAGCTAATTTTGATATATTGATTTCCAAATGCTGTTTGTATTTTCCAATTTTCCTTCTCTCTTGATAGGTATATAATAAGGAAATAGGATTTGTTTTATAAAATGAGCAAATTCAAGATAAACCCACTTGTTGCTATGTACATGAGTTACCTTGGCAACGGTAGCTATGGTCTATAATATTACTTATTTTGCAACTTCAGAGTCATTTAAAAAATTTTTGCATCATGATGAACAGATAAAAAATTGTTGGAAAATATCCAACACAAAGAGCTCTTTCAAAAACCGTGAAAATGTTATGGGGAACATATGTTACCATGGCAACCATTTTTTATTATTTTTATGAGTTAAAGAAGATCCTGACGATAATCTCAACAGCACTCACAAAAGAGCACGAAATTAAGCATCGACGGACCCCTAGCAAGCTAGAGGTGGGACCAGGTGCCCGGGAGGAGTAAGCATCCCCTGTTGGCTAGCCGCACCCGCCGTCGATGTTTAAGCACGAAAATGAAAACAATATATATAATTCATGCACTGTCTGACGTTATGTCTATATAGAAAGTGCTATGGCGACAATGTCCGGGAAATATATTCAAAACACTTACTGTCAAAACCCTCGCGGGAACTTTCTTACGAGATCCACACGGCAAAGGGCATACTTGTGACACAAATGAGTTAAAGAAGATCCTGACGATAATCTCAACAGCACTCACAATAGAGCACGAAATTATAAAACAGTAATTATTAATCCCAGGAGGTTCAAATTCAATATCAATAAAGATCAAGTAAACCTTTATCAAAATACAATAAAAAAGTTTCAAATAATTAATGGTTGCTATAGTATTTTGGCCATACATTGTAAAAATAAGCATTTTTTGTTGTCTTTCGAAGCTTTTTCCTCAAAAAAACGAAACACGCTTACACAACCTTTTTTACATATACCATAAAGCAAAGTCTAAACTTTATTTTAGATTTTAAAAATTCAGATAACTTAACTTTTAATGCCCGTATCCAAGGACTTAAAGTGGGCCTATGTGCAATTTTACACAATCGTTCCCACAGCAACGGGCTATTTCCTGAATATTTCTTAAAACTTGTCTTTCATGTAATGAAAGATCTACTTGAATACGTTAATTGATTTCCATCACTTTGAATTGAAATTCAATGATCTAGTTAAAAAAAAAGACTCCAAATATTGTCCAAAGTTGCTAACATTTTTGCGATTTGAGGTCATGTTGCCATAGCAACGGACAGAAACTTTGTCCCAATGTGAATGCTTATGTTTTATTTGCGTAAAAAACTCAAAAATGTAAGTAATTTATCATTGGATTTTGAAAAAAATGCCAAAAACACTATTTTGATAGGGTACCTGTGTTGTTGCTATAGAAACATATAGATAAGACCATAAACCCAACATTATCATTACTCAACTTGAAAAAGCAATGATAGGGTACTGATAATTCATTAGTGTTTGTTTTAGATTATGCTACATAAATGATGTATGTGACTTCAAAAATGCCCAAAAATGCATTTTTTCAATATTCAAAGTCCGTTTCCATGGCAACCGGATGTGATATTAAGAAAAAATTTAACAAATTTTTATTTTTGGGTCAGACTCAAACTTATGTACAAATTTGATCAAAATCTGAGACATGCCGTGCCATGCGTCCTTCATAAAAGTGCAAATGCTTACAGAGAATAGCTTTTAAGAATTAAGATCAGGAACAGTGTCGATGACGTAAAATTATAATAATACGGAAGTGTTCTTACTCTATACCTTTTTGAAGAACATTTCAAACCAATTTTCATGCACCAGACACGTGTTTTGAATATTATATTCTCATCAGTGACGCTTCCTGCCAAAGGATTATCATACGCCACCGAAATTCATTTCACTAGCGCCCTCTGGTTTTATTTTTAGAACTGAAATTTGTACATTAATTTTACAGAGAGTGCGCGGCTCCAAATTTCCTGAAGGGTCGATTCAGTAGCGTATCCAAATAAAATATATGTTCAAAATAGCATTGGAGGGATGGTGCTAAGATGTT
The DNA here is from genome assembly GCA_033119305.1 of Pinctada imbricata. Lineage (NCBI taxonomy): Eukaryota > Metazoa > Mollusca > Bivalvia > Pterioida > Pteriidae > Pinctada > Pinctada imbricata. The sequence continues at coordinate 32,529,590 of VSWD01000001.1, read as the reverse complement.
AACCTCCTTAACCTTCGATGATATTTTTCGATTAAATGAATATGTTGCCGAAATAGCCAAATATACATATATATATATATATATACAAAGCACAAGAAAATCATGTATATAACAAGGTACCCTATTTACCTATTCTTCCCTGCCAGGGATTCGAACCCACTACCTACGGCACCTTCCGCCTGGCAATCAGGAGTCCGGCACGCTATCCACTACACCATCTCGACTTCACAAAAATGAAGTTTTGATGGCAAGGGTCTATCGTATCGGACTCGTGGTCACTCGGTAGTCGACGGCTTTCGGGATTTACCTATGTACTCATGGGTGGATCGCCCTAGGGTAATGCAGTACTGAAATACATATAAACAGAAAGCACAAGCGAAACAGTACATTAACACCCAATTAGTACGATTGACCTTGGATAGTCAGACGACTATACATACATGAGAAATAAACATATACAAAGCACAAGAAAATCATGTATATAACAAGGTATATATAAATAGACAGCACAAAAGAGGTGAAAACAACCACGTTCACTATTCAGACAATGTCGGATCAGCCCAACAAAGGGCGAATGCACGTCGCTTAGGAAAAAAAGATATAAAAGCACAAAAAAAGGTACAAGCGACCACGACACTAAACGTGTTTAAACCCAGCGGAAGGGACAGCACATCCCTTGAGCCTTCTGGATACACGAATATGTAATGTATCCAGACGGAACAAGGGACAGTACGTCCCTCATTCCGTTCGGACACAAAGTACATAAAAAAAAACATACACACACTCTCATGCTAGTCAGAACCTGTACTATACTGAAGCTCGAAAGGCTATAACTAGTAGCCAGGTGGGCTCGAAAGGCTATAACTAGTAGCCAGGTGTCGATCAGTCCGTCCAGACTTTTTGGCAGCGGGTGTTGCATGCAAACAGGAGACGCTGACTCTACCTAGGCACCTGGTCTCGCCCCTCGCGGGGTCTGCTTTGGTTCATGAATTGAGAATATTACCCACCTGGCTACTAGTTATAGCCTTTCGAGCTTCAGTATAGTACAGGTTCTGATTAGCATGAGAGTGTGTGTATGTTTTTTTTATGTACTTTGTGTCCGAACGGAATGAGGGACGTACTGTCCCTTGTTCCGTCTGGATACAAGTACATATTCGTGTATCCAGAGGGCTCAAGGGATGTGCTGTCCCTGTCGCTGGGTTTAAACACGTTTAGTGTCGTGGTCGCTTGTACCTTTTTTTGTGCTTTTATATATATATATATATATATATATATATATATATATATATATATATATATATATATATATATATATATATATATATATATATATATATATATATAAACATTATTCGTGTATCCAGAGGGCTCAAGGGATGTACTGTCCCTTCCGCTGGGTTTAAACACGTTTAGTGTCGTGGTCGCTTGTACCTTTTTTTGTGCTTTTATATATATATATATATATATATATATATATATATATATATATATATATATATATATATATATATATATATATATATATGATGCCAAATTGATAAAGGGCCAAAACAATGCTTCTTTAAGGCGACAGAGCTGGAGAGAAGTAATTAATACACTTAACAAACATCAAGTCACGGGGAGGGATTTTAATTGCTCCACACTGCAACAAGAAATAAGTGTTTAAACAGTGGGCAAAATAATTATGAACTTACACGCTAGTTCATTTTTGCACCCTCCTGCCCTTGGAGATACTATAAAACCAATACTACCATCAGGTAGGGGGGACCAAACTTCGTCAGAATACAAACTGTTTTACCTGGTGTTCACCTGGTACCTGAGATATTCACTTTTAATTAATAAAAATCCTGCAGGAATTTTCAATTTCCTGCAGGAATTTTGAATTTCCTCCAGGAATTTTTGTTGTTCCCGCAGGAAAAATAATTTCCTGCAGGAATTTTAATTTTCCCACAGGATTTTTTTTGCAGAATATTCCTGTAGGAAAATAAAAATTCCTGCAGGAAATTATTTTTCCTGCGGGAATTAAAAAAATTCCTGCAGGGAATTAAAAATTCCGGCAGGAAATTAAAAATTCCTACAGGAAATTGAAAATTCCTGCAGGAATTTTATCAATTAAAGATGAATATCTCAATTAAACGTCAAGAAACACATGACGTTCATAAGTTGTAATTTTCATTGCAACATAAAGAATTTCATAATAACTTCTCGAACATTTAAGAGAATGAGAGAAAAAGATAAAATCTTTCTTTTGAATTGAAATTGAAGTTACTTGCCAAAAAGAGTGATAGAATAATAATCTATAGTAGATACTTAAATATCTTGAAATGACCCTTATCTATAAATGTATTTGTTATTTGACTGGACCGAAGAATCATTGTGTATAAAATGTAATCAATGATTGGAACATTACTGCTCATAAGATTAAGTACCATTTTTACTATACTATTTATATGGGTATTATATGGGCATTTCATGAATAAACATAAATGTGATTAATTCAGTCGGTTTAGAGCATTGATAGTACACTCAAATGCAATTCTTTGATGTCGCGGCTTGAGATTCTAGTTTCGGGAAAAATTGTGACCGTGGCGTAATTCCCTGGTTCCGTCTTCAGAGATTTGATTTGCCATGCACTCCTCTTCCTACAAGCTCAAAGAACCACAAGGACCTGCTCCGAAGGACCCCGAAGGTGATCAATAAGTATATTTTGCGTAGCCTATTCGATAAAATTTGTAAATCTGCCTCTCTAAGAACGATTTTATTTAACGCATAAACGCGCCTTTTATGAATAGAAAAGCGAAGTGAATTAAAGTCATTTTATCGAGAAATAGGATGTAATGTAAACCAAATAAGTATATAATTATGCTCGTGTCTTCCCTTTTCACATTTAGCGCATATGTTCCTGTTATGCTTCAAAGATGAAGAAATCGTATTGGAATTTCCATTTCAGGTCAAGGAGGGAATTTGAATCATATACAGTACTTAGGAAAATTGAAGTAGATGGCGGTTTTCCCTCCTGGGCTTACATAATCAATGAATGAATTTCCTTTTTGTGACAGTGGTAATTATTACTTTTTTCCTTTATGAATTTGTGTCATTTCCTTTCCAAAAGTTATGATTGGCATGTAGCTGTCAAAAACAAGGAAAGTTTACATATCATCAGTCCTTCGTGCTCATATATTTAATACGTTTTCACTAAAAACAATATTCAAACATATACCTCAGCTTGTGAAGCTTCCAGTACAAAAAAGGATTGCAAACCCTTAATTTATACTAAATATCAATCCATGTGACACACTTTTTGAAAATAAATCACAATAATTAGGTCACAATGCTACTTGCGAGACTGGGACAGAAATTGGGATGGGCTATGGGCTTCCGTTTCAGACCTACATGTACGTACTTTGATACTATACTTGCATTGAATTTGCTACATGGTTCATTGTTGTATATCAAATATTAGTACCGCGCGTTCTGCACTGATTCCCGCGTATGCATGTAGGTTGTTCATTGGATGCGTTGTACTTCGTGTTTCTGTGCAACTGTGACATTCTCTCTGTCTCTTTGTCCAATTTTTCGTTTGGGAAGGTTCTGTTCTGTATTTTTACCAAGGTTCGGAAGCCTTTCGACTCTGGCTTTGGCTTCTGTGTTTGACTTTCATTCACTCATTCTCTATATCTGTCTCACACATAGTAATAGCTTATGTTGGTCTCTACAGTCTCAACAGTCATGATGCAAACATAACTTTTATTTATAAAAATAGGATTGTTCAAATATTCACGTTTTGCTACATTATAGGTATAAAAACAAAGTACAAACATAGTTTATGCACCAGAAAACAGGCAGAAAAATATGTTATTGAAAAAATGAATTGACTACTGCCTAGCTTGTGATAAGCTTGTACATATGACCCTCGACTGAGATTCATTATATCTGTCTCATATACAGTAATATATTCTGTTGGTCTCGACAAGTATAGTGCAAGCATTTCTTTCATTTATAATTTAAATTTTGTTAATGGGTAAAAGAAAGGAGGGGATCTCCAACAACACTCGGTTGCATCACCAACAGCAAAACACCGAATGTAGGAAGAAAGGCGGGGATTTCCAACAACACTCAGTTGCAGAACCCACTGCAATACTCTTAAACACCCACTGCAAAAACACAGAGCAGATACCCACAGAAAGAACACAGATCAGACACGTACAAAAAAAGACGCAAAAGGGACACGGAACACCAAATCACATCATAGAAACAAACGTTACATACCAAACGCTGATGATTGAAATTGTAATGGAAAAACTGAGGACATTAAAGATAAGCTTATCGTCTAATGTGTGGTGAATAGAATATCTTTGTCGAGAAAACAGTTCTTCATTATTAATTCTATATTAATGCAGACATTTTCCTTTACATTCTCTTTATATTCATCTATGAATGTGTATATCTTCTCATTAGTGTTTTAGATCAAAAAATAATATTGACCTTAAACGATCATATAATTATATTATATTTTGATTTATCCATGTTCTAATAAAGAAATAACTCCAGCACAATGTGTCAATTTGTTTCTTCTTATGTTTATTCAAACTTCATAATCGATGTTCAATACCACAAAGTAAGGTATGGGTTGGTATATGTATGTCGGTTGATGGATCTGAAAAAAAAGAATGCTGTTTCTATTAACCTTTTCATGTTAATGTCCATTCGGTACACTTTTGTCTCTTCGCACGACGATTGTGCCCAACAGAACAATCAAATGTTGTCATCTTCCGTTGGGAGTGGAATGACATCATTTGATTGTTTTGGTGGGAAGAATCGTCCTGCCAAAGGACAAAAGTAAACCGAATGGGCATTAGAATGAAAGGGTCTAATATGCAGAAATAAAGCTTTTATCAATCTTTATATTTGATTTAATAGATTTCAATGTTATCAATGCCTATACGAAAATTACGCTTTCGAAATGTGCAGTTCATTTGTCTTCAAAAAACTTCTTTGACCAATACTTACATTAATCATTTTCTGTACTTATTCGTCCTTCTTCCTATATGGAAAGTTTGATTCAAGATATTTGATAAATGTGTCTAATACTAGTTGAAAAAGATTTGAAAATCATATTTAGTCATGCATACAAAAAACAAATAGATACATACAGAACTTAAATCACGATAATGCAAATGTAAAACGTCTTCAAATTCAATAGCATCATTTTAAGAAAATACAAATTTGCAGCAAGGACCAGACATGCACATTTCGGGTATTCAACCATTTTAAGAAATATTTCTAGCTGGTCCTGAGAGAAATATAATCTCATTCAAATTTCATACATTTATCCTATCTATAAGTTCCATTTGTCAGTAAATGGCTTGCCAAACTAATCAAAATAATCAAATGTGATTATATGACTTTTTCCAATTTAAGTTATAATACGTTTTAAAATTGTTTGATATTCAAAATCACCCCGCAATGCTCTAATCGATTTCAGTGCCGTGTAATCACAATTCTAATTAAATGATATTATGAAGTAAGAGATTATGAACTGTTGGAACGGACATACATGTTTAATGCATATTGTGATTGGAACGACTTGAAATTAATCGACACATGAAAATCTGGGGGTTCGTATTCTTTACACGGCCTACAGCTTAACTTAATTAACGATTTCATTTACTCAATTTGCATTATTTCTTTCGATGAATTCCTGAAAAAAGATTAATGATTTATTCCTGGAAGGACATGGTTAAAAATATGATAGATTTTTTTTCAATTCTACAACTAACATGACTGTCAACATTTTCTTAATCATGATCCTCATGTTCAGGTTTTGTAAAACTTCATTAATTAACAAAACTTAAAGAGGGATGAAAGCTCTGACACAAGTATCACTATTTAACGCATCGATGTTCGTAGCATACCTTAAAAGACATTGTTACTTCTTTCGTTGTTATCTTTTGGTAGTCGCTGAAAGAAAAGTCAAAGTCAATTATACATAAATATCTTATTTTCAGTAATATATTAATAGAGCTTTACCAGTAATAAACGGTTGTCACCTACGAATTTCGCACATACGAAACATGATGATAAGATCAAAAGTGTGGGATTGTATCAACGTGAATAGTCCTCTTGTTTTAGAGAATATTCAGTTTAGCATTCTATAACTGTAAGAATTGGGCGGTTAAGATGCCGCGTATCTACTTGAATAAAAACTACATCATAACTGTAAGGTTCTTCTTTGACTTTTATCACCTACATGTGTATTTTCGAATCAATTGCAACACTAAATGCTGAGCCTTGATTTTCATCATGATATATACGGTCCCCAGTATGAGCCAGTTACTTTAGATTTCGTACATGAATGAATGAACTTCTCCGTGTACCAACAATTTGATATTGGTAAAGCTCTATTAACACAGTCGTTGCCCGTTTGCATTATATCACAAATATGGACAATGACGAAATCGCAATACAAAGTACAAAATCGATAATTCAGAAAACCATTAACCGAAGGCAACATACAAAATCAGGATAGAACAGAACAAAGGCAAATAAACAAAATCCTCCACCACATTAAGCGAACTTCCAATATATATTCATATTTGAGAAAACGTTGAGAAATATACAAGAATATTTCTTGAAAATTGTATTATCGAAGTTGAAAGAAGGAAGAATCTAGATAGAGGAGACAAGTTACAGGTAAACGGAAGATTAATTCGACAATGTAAATAATATGGATGACGGAATGAAATGACATCAAAATTACGAAGAGGAGTGTGTTAAAAAAAATGCCTCTGATTTTTTTTATGACATTTTCATAAATTTTTCCTGGTATTTTGTTAATTTCCTTTTATTTAATTTCATTTTGCTTTATGATTCTTACTTTTCCTGGAAACCTGGTCTCACTCCCGTTTTGGGAGTTCGCTTCTATTCATATGGTGGAGGTTTTTCTTTGTTTATTTTCAATTGGTTCTTGTTTTATCCTGATTTTGTATGCCTTCGGTTTATGATTTTCTGAATTATCGATTTTGTACTGTGTATTGGGATATGGTCATTATCCATATTTGTCATTTATGATTTCTAAAATATTCTGCCATGCAATTCAGTCATAACGTTTAAACCATAGATTGTTTTATTCATCATTTTCATGATTTTTACGCCATGTGCTTCTGAAGTGGCAGATAGCCGTCCTAAGTCAACATTGATTGTCCCTTGGTCTCTTTGGTTCATGTGCAGCCGCTATGTTTGGTTTTTGATGCCATATTTGGTGTTCCTTGTCCTTTTTTAGTTTTCGTTTTGTTTGTTGGGTGTTTGGTGTTGGTACTGCAATCGAGCCTTGTGAGTGAACTTAGAGAGCCCTTCTATTTTTTAGCTCATAGTGTGATTCACCAAGACGCGAAGACTCCGCGAGGGGTTTGACAGTAAGTGTTTTAACTATTTTCCCTCACATGGTCGCCACAGAACTTTCTATATAGACATAACCTCAAGCAGTGCATGTTTTTAGATATTGTTTTCATTTATCGTGCATGAACATCGACGGCGGGTGCGGACTAGGCCAAACAGGGGATGCTTACTCCTCCCGGGCACCTGGTCCCACCTCTATCTCGCTTGGGGTCCGTCGATGCTCCAATTGGTGCTCTATTGTGAGTGCTGTTGAGATTGTCGTCAGGATCTTCTTTATCTCATTATTGTTGTTCTCGAGCTAAGCTACGTTGCATTACATTAAGTCCGTTCAGTGTCACGATAAGAATTCTATTTTCTGTGTTTCTGTACGATTGTAATAATACGACATTACTAATTAGGATTTTTATTCCAGAACCGCCGCAATAATCATTTATGTGAAGCTATATACAATAAATTTTGCTGACGTGACTCTGAGGAGAATGTTTAAGCAAGTGTTGCCCTTCATTCTATGTTTCATTTATGTGATGCGATTTTTTTATCGTCTGTTTGTTCCCTTTTTGTCGTATCATGCGTGAATGGCCCGCTTTGATCACTGTAACAGAGTCATGATGGGGATTACCTCCTTATCTTTGCATGTATACATACTCACTCTGCCGTCTTTTCTGAAATTTTGAACAGCAATACTCATTACTCATGTTGAATGATGTATTTCAAATTAATGCATCTGTACATTGGATAGACTTAACCATGTTGTATGTTTACAATACGTTTATTTGTATACATGGATTTATATCTTTACATTTTAATACATAACATTTTAGATGAAAATATCAGCCATTAGTATTATCTATCAATGTTTAAGCAAATTTGATTAGTTTGAGAGCGTTGAAAGGGGTTGAGGTCCTCTCCTCGGGGGGGGGGGGTTATATAGTTATTTTAGGTCTATAAAATCTAAATAGATTACATGTACTACTTAATGATGTGCATGGAACCCTTTGATTTACAATGCAAAAGGTTTAAGTTTTTGTCAAAGGAGAATGAAAAATTGAAGAGACCGTCTAAACGAATTATTGTCACCACTTATTCGCCAACTCTAGGGATAAAAATGACTATGTAAGCTTAAATAAGATAGAAAGCTCAGACAAAGAAGACTTTGGAATTAATCTGTAGGTAACCTGAAGTACCTTATCACAATCCATTATATATTTCTTTGGAAGTCTAAATTAATGTTATTCATTCCGAGGTTCGCAACCGTTCCTGTGGAAAATCTAATGATTTTGCCTTGCCTTCTCGACTTTGAGACTGAATAACTGATGGATACTTCTGTAATTTTTATTCTCGACATTAAGATTAAATAACTGATAGGTATTTCTTTAATGTTTACTTTATATCAATTATTAACATTGACGACAAGAAATCTGTGTGCTCTTCGAAAGCGTATAATACATAGATACTTACCCCTTTCCTCCATAGCTTTGAATAAATCTAGTTGATGATATATGTTTTCATCAGACTGCCTGTGGAAGAAAAACTTGAATCATATTATGTGTTCTGAAGCAAATGTGCTACTTCACAACGTTTAAAGGCATAAAAATATTTCGCATATTAAAATCAAAGATAACCACACCAGGAACAAAATATATAGAAACCTTTTTAATATCTATTTCTTATCCTTTATTCGAAATATTGATTAACAACAATTAAAAAGTTCAATTTTGTCTACTTTGGCATCATTCTTAAAGAATGTATGTAGCGCACTTGATAAGTTTTTATAGATATGTCAATATTGAAATATATGTCTATTATAAAATTTCAGTGCACCATATGTGCATTTCAACAATTTATGTCTCATCAGTGATGCTCGAGGCCGAAAAAGAGGAAATCCAAATAACATAATAATAACAGTAGGGCGGCCAAGCCGGATTTGCACGTGCGGCGGTAAAAAGTAAAATGTAAGTCCGCGAACGCATGACGCACTCTTTCTCGTCGGAGAAAATATGGACGCCTCAGAATTTTGGTCCTTTTCCGAAAGCTCTGGAGAGCACAATTTTTTATTTCAGCAAATAAATTATCGTCGAACTTTTGCTTTTAGTTTATTTCAGACAAACATGACATTATAATTACTAAATCGATGGTTGAAGTTGGCTACATTTTCCCGGGAAAAATTGCCCCAAATAGTGGAAAATAAAAATGAGGTACAAAAAAATGGTCCCTCACAGATTTTTATAATATTATCAAAAAATGACATTCACATCGGCATTTTTCAAATATCAAAAAATTACAGAACCACTTTTTCATATATCGAAATAATTCTCGTTTGAAATCAGCTGGTGTTAACTTCGCTTCGGCATGCGCAGAATCAATATTTTGCACCCAATACACATTGAACGAGTGTCACATTGTAAACATGAATGATTTAATTACTTTACCGGAGTTTATAGCATTTTGTGTTTGAAAAAGTAATAATGTTGGATGATTTTAATCTTGTGAACTCATTTCTAACCTTGGATTTGCATTTATAAAGAGATTAAGGGAGATTTTAAGCTCTTCTGTCCTCGATTCACGAAGGCCGGTGTCAGTGTCGGTGTGATGTAAACTTGATGACGCAAAAAATATGACACGACTTGTGTACAACACAAAATACATGTTACTGTGAATGTACCCTGCCGATCGCTCTACCTTCGTCAACTGTTTGTGTATACTTGACCACTGATGTCGTACTTTAGGCCTCGATGACGAAATCCATAGTGGCCCCTACATTGGTTACAGGAACCATCGAAAACAACGACTTTTTCCTCAAGGTAAATAAACAATCTCTCTCTCTCTCTCTCTCTCTCTCTCTCTCTCTCTCTCTCTCTCTCTCTCTCTCTCTCTGTATAAGTAATTTTCTATCACCCAGCGTGTCAGTTAAAATGCGTCTGAGGATTGACCAGTGAATGAAATAAGATTTTATTGAACCAACCACAACTACCCCCCCCCCCCCCCCTCATTGGGCCCAAGTCATTATTTTTTTTAATTATACTATATCGATAATCATTCACAAGTAAACATCAAATGTATCAGTATGTAGATACAATGAAGTTTTTTTATGATAGAATGAAGTGGAAAGAGAAAAGAAAGGGGGGGGGGGGTGTACATCATACAAAAAATATCAAATGTAACATGGGTAATATAAACAATTTAACTTTGAATTTCTAGATAAATAATATAATAACCATTATATATTATTGTAGTTCTAGTTATTGAATAAATATTGCTATTCTTTCCAGTGATAAATTTATCATTGCTTAATGAATACATAAATAGATATAAAAGAACAAATTAATAGAATTTATGTACAATTCATGAATTTGATTTTATATGAATAGGCATCAGTATAAGTGGAAAAAGATGACCATGAAATTGTGTCAAAATAACCAAATAAAACTAACTGCAACAAATGTGTTTTTTTTCAGGTCCAACTTGTTAGAAGAAATCCTGCATTCTGAAAATCATCCTGTGACATGCAAAGACAATCATGTAAAAAGGATTGTGATTTAGCTGTTCAGCCTGTTGGAAACGATTCTAAATGAAAAGATTGTGTATATTATTGATATCATACTCTAGTGTATATAGAATTGGTGGGAAGATTGTGAATATTGTCATCATATTCTTCTTTGTGAGTGTGCAAATATATATCATACAAATGGATTATTCACAGAAGATTGAAGAGTTCAAGACCTGTCAACATTTCAGAAAACAAATAATGAGAGATTACTGACTGTGAAACTTATTGGCAGATATAGTGAGATAATGAGATAAATATCTTATAAAGTTAAGCAGGGGATGAGTAAATTGTCATCTTCATGATAGAAATTTGAATTTGAACTGTCATGGATCATGGACACATTATTTTATAAAACAGTAATTACAGCTATACAGTGTCAGTGCTAAGTTTTTATTCTCCAAAGCTATCATTGTGATAGAAAAGCTATAGCTATTGTAATATTTTATACTATATTTTCATAAAAGAATTTAAATTTTTAATTGTTTCAACTTTATAGTGACTATCTGGAGTAAAAAAGTAAATATAGGCTTCTTTGCAAAAAAATTCAAATTGTTGTATAAATTTGTTTTCCAATTATTGAATGCTCAAGCGCATTAAACAAATCAAAATTGGAATTTTTATATGTATTTTTCTCGGATACAGTGAATGTATTTCAAATTGTGCATTTATTTCCATGCATGTTCAAGAAAATGTCGTTTTTCTCTTGTGCGTGGCAGTTTTGTACTTGATCAGAGGAAATTAGGAAGGTCGCTGGAAGAATCTTCGGTCTCTTGAATTGTGGTGATATTTTTCACAATTCAGTTGTTTGCCCACCAAAAGGTTTAAACAACCTTTTCTTCTATAATGGAAAATGTGAATTTAGGATCTGTTTTGTGAATTTCTCATGTCGAAGCGTTCGGTCGATCGACAATTTCTCCAAAATTGTCGACACTGTGCAGGATGTCGGCGTACATAAATGAGGTACAAAAAAATGGTCCCTCACATATTTCCATAAAATTTTAGAATAGAACACTTGGATATATTCTCCACAACATATCAAAAATTTACAGAACCACTTTTTAATATTTTTGAAAACGATCCCCTTGTTTTCGAGGAAGGGGGCGTGGAAGTCGAACGTTAAGAGTACTGCTGTCATTTTGTCAGCTGATTTTCGACAAATTTACAGAATGAAACAGCACATCTTGGGTAAATTTAGAGACATAAAATCTTAAAGAGTTTGTTAAATCTTTTGAAATCCGATGCCATCAATTCAAATCGCTGATATTGGTATTTTTCTGCTGTGAAACTGTTTCGAAAAAATGCTTAGTAACGGCGACGCGATCTTCTTTCGATATTAATGCGCCGTTCTTAGCAACGGTTGCCGTCACGCGCAAATCTGGCTTGGCCGCCCTACTGATAACAACAGTCAATAATTTGCTTTATTCCAACGTTTCGACCGTTGGGACTGAGCTTATTGACTGTTGTTTAGATTTAATTCACTAATTTTTGAATAAGAGGACAGAATATATTAATAGTCAAAATTAAGATATGTATTACAGTAATGCCTTCTCATTGCCCTTCTTATTGGTACCTGCGTATATAAAATAGTGCAAACACTTATATAAAACAATATTGTCATACTCACCCGTCATCCTGTTTGTAACCTGTTAAAAAAGAAGTATTTTTGATAGAGATGGTTTCGTCCATATTTTGTCAATATTCAAAAATGAAATGTATAATAATAATAGATTTATATCGGAACCGAAATATACCAACTTTTGCAGTAAAATGTTTTGTTGCATAGACAATGCATATATCATGAGCCTATTTAAAAAGATGAAGTTTTTCTTAAGGAAAGAATATGAGAAAATGACTGATTAATAAAAAATATCATACTGTCATTTATAGTTTCATTCTTTTCCAAATCGTTGTTTTCCGAAGTGCGTTGTAATACGGATTGAGGTTCTAGATACGACCCATCGGATTCGGAATGCCGGCTCTCAATGTCTTCTATGTCATGATATACCTGTTCCGTAGCGTCTCCATTATTATCTTGTATTTGATTCTGATTCTGTATTTCTAGGTATGTTCTCATTGAATCCTGTGTTTTTCTATATTCAGAAACAAATAGAACATTGTTCTTTTACTCTGAAAAACTCTTCGAGGCGAAGCCGAGTCCAATACAACTTTTTTCATCGACCCAATTTATTTTTGTATCTCCCCTGTAAAACACTGTATAACGAATTTATCCCGCCGATGCCTTTTGGTTTGTGAATGTTTTGTCAACATATTTTAAAGCATCTTGGTGACGTCAAAAGCGTGAAGCGTCTTAGTAGAAGCAGGATATTAAAATAATATCCTGTCAGTTAAATAATACAACATAATAGTTGGTTCTTCTTGACCAATCAGATTGCAAGAAATTTGCCAGAGGCGGGATAAATAAACATATAACGTGAATCACGTCCGATGTGTTGCAACTAATCTACTGATTAATCAGATAAATTTGTGGCTAGTTTGGTTATCAGGTCGTGTAAAAAAGTAAAGAAAAATAAATATTACAAGAATGATATTTTCCTAATTTCTTAGTTAAGGTTAAAACTCAAACATCAACATGCCTGAATGGTACTATATTTGATGTATTATCTTATACGTTTCTCTCAGTCTGAGATGTGGAGGGTGTGTTCGAATTGTTCTTATCATCTTCAATCTTGCTGCAATTAGCTGATGTCAGGGATTATGCTCTTTTTCAGAATATCAGTTAAAGCATTAGTCTTACCTTCGCATTTTAAAACAGGCTACAAAACAGATGATATTTCCAAGAATAATTACCACTAGAAATATGAACCCTGTAAAGATACATTGTAAAAAGACACTATAACTTACTTTTGCTGAGTTCAATATGTATAATGGTGAAGCTCCCGGCGAAGGCCGAGATCATGGTGAAAATATTTATTTCATTTAATGAAGTACTCATCTGTAAAGATCATTAAAACACTACTTCCAAACTACGAAAGGCTTATTTGATCTTTTCTGATAATTTTTCTAAAGCACATGAAAAAGTGTTTGAATGTTTAATCAACTTCGGATTATGTCTTCCCTGGTAAAAATAACGTCTTGGAGTTTCACCCAACTGCGCCAATCAGAAAAGAGATAAATTTCTAGTCAAATGATTACTCTTCATTTTAAAATATGCACTAAAGGGTGCGCTTAGTGTGAGACATCGAGCTAGGTGCATATCAACCTGTTCATAAATAAGTTACATGCATTTATGAAATTACAAAATGATAATTATAATTCATATACTTGTCATAATCATAATTTAGGATACTGAACCCTCGTCGGTGATCCTCAAATCTAATCAATTAATATGCAAAAAAAGTGTGAAAGGTACTATGTCGAAAAAGCGTACCGAAAGACGTAGCAGGATGGGAGGGATATGATGCTAATTATAGTGAATTTGTACATACATACCGGCAATAATGTAATTCATGTTTATACCATACATCTCCAAATTTTGTTCCTCATTTCTTCTTTCCTCTGATACTGTGGAATGCATATTTTGAACCGTAACTATCCTTTGTTCTGTCTTTGGAGAATAAACCCACGTAAATCCGGAAGTCGCGCCATGCAATCCTCTTGAGCCAAACTTATGTGTAGTCTCTTGACTTTCAGAAAAAAAATCCAAAGTGAACGTACTAATGTTATTCTGTTATGAAATGTTAATACATGACGCAAGTTCCTACTACAGCAAAAACAGCAAAACACACTCACATAAGGTATAGCACTTAACAAGAATGGAAGCCATGCTATCAATACCTTCAATAAGATCGCATTCTTTTATTAAAAAACTCATAAAGACGAATGATTTCCTCTCTTTAGGCTTAGAGCATCTCTGATGATACAAAGAGAGCAATTTCAAGACACCACAAATAAAGCAATAAAGACCACACAAATTCAACGTAACCAATGCCGACTTAGGACGACCATCTGTAACTTTTGAATAAAATGGTGTGGTTATCCGGATTATTTGCGCACAACCTTCCTACTCTTCCTGTTACCCAAAGGTCTCGACAATTGTATCGTAAAATAACTTCCTCACTGTAAGATGACAACTTAAACATGACAGCAAAACGCAGGGGCCCGAGCAACACACAAGTCAATATGTAAATGGATATAAAAACAAAGGGCTAAAGAAATACAGTTCGTGCTCTGTCGGATGTAGCACGTTCATGTATGTTATTACACGAGGAGTTCAACTGACATTCATGAAGGACCGGTGGTCGGGACCCTGTCTTCTCTTTTGACAATGCTCGTCATGAAGTCCTGTCGTCACAGTCACTTAGAATGTGTTTTTAGTGTTTTGAATACTTTCCCTGACATGGTCGCCATAGCACTTTCTATATAGAAATGGCCTCAGACAGTGCAGTTCATGCTTTTCATATGTTTTCATTTTCGTGCATGATCATTGACGGCGGGTGCGGCTAGCCAACAGGGGATGCTTACTCCTCCCGGGCACCTGGTCCCACCTCTAGCTTGCTAGGGGTCCGTCGGTGCTCAATTTGGTGCTCTATTGTGAGTGCTATTGAGATTATCGTCAGAATCTTCTTTAACTCATTAGAGTGCAAGTCTTTAGAATGCGCTAGTACAATACTATAGAGTGGATAAGTACCATGCCGAGTGTCCGTCTGGTGACATAAGAATCATATCCACGGTATAAAAGGCGTTTGATGATTCTGACGTATTTTCGATGTTTATCCAGTCTACCTTTGATCCTTCTTATTTTGTTCATTATGATACCATTAAAGGCACACTGTTACTTTCTTGTGGGTTTGTTTCGCTGTGTGTGTAGGGTGGTCGTGCTGGAGATCCTTCCCTTCTCTGCACACTTTTCTAACCACACTAGCTTATAATCAAATAATTTATAATTTTTTTTTCATGTTTTGTCCTTTGATTTTGTCAAATATAAATTCTACAATCTGAAGTAAAAAGATTAGTTTTCCTTTGATACTGTCCATGTTACCTTGGCAACCAAGAAAAATCACAATTCATTGACTGCGATCTGATTAGTTTCACTATAAACTTCCTAGAAACTTCCCCATTTACTTTTCTAAGTTGAAAATGACAAATTGATATCTTCAGATAATGGTAGAATTGTTGCCATGGTCATCCTTTTTTCCCCGATATTTAATGGTTTTATCGCAAAGAAAAAGTGTCTAAAATTTCTATTCCATCAAATATTTCTGAAGAAAATGTGTTAATTAGAGCCTGCGATGCTTCAAAAGGATTCCCGTTTCCATGGCAACCAGCATTTATATGAGAAATGTTTTCGTCATTTTCAAATATTTACGTTATGGTCTGTCATTTGCATAAATACGTGAATATGTGAAATAGCGTGCCCGGACCCATACGAAATTTTTTTGCTTACAGAAAATGTGTGTTTAACCATTTTCGGGTCAGCTAAATTCCTCTTTTCGGCCTTTATTATCATTTTGCTTACCTTCGTGTACTAAGAAGAGTGCCTTTAATGCAAGGTGGATCTGAAATAGTAATGCGTTTCATTAACAACTAATTTTTTTTTCATTTTTCATTTGCAGTTCATTATCAAATAATTTTGAAAAAGAACTTTAAATCAAAAGATTATCTGGGCTTTGAATGGTATCTAACACTCACATACCGAATGACTGCAAATATTTTATACATATGTGCCCTTCAAATTTCAATGCAGCCTTTAAGTATGCATGTTTGTGGCATACTGTTAACGACTTTATATTCGCGTGACCTTATTTTCGCGACAACTCGACGACAGATTAATTCGCGTGACTTTAATTTCTCGAGCCCACCATCTGACTTTTTTTATTAGGCCATACCAAATTAATTAAATGTTCTTTGGATTTCCCGCACCATATTTTTCAAAATTCAAAAAATAATATTATAAAAATAAAATGCTCGCCCGCACCAATAAATTTCTGGCTCAAGAATTTTCTAGGGTCGGTTCTGATTTCTGCAAATTTTAAACCTTCTATATGCCTCAAATTGTGCAAATTTCGAAGAAAATGATACTTTTTGTGCTTGAAAAATTTCGTTAGGAGCAAATTTGTTGTCCCATATACATTGCACTGAAAGTCAAGGAGGGGGAATGTTCGAAAAAAAGTTTCCGTACTGTTATGTGCCAGGATTCCTTGTCACCAGATTCCTATGGGGATTCCTTTGTGAGTACGGAAAACATAAAAAATGTATTATTTCACTCGCTCGCACATTAAAAGCTACAAAACTGCAAAATAATTTTATTTTCGCTCGCTCTCACCCTTTTCTTCACAAGAAAATCCACAGAACATTGAATTAATTTAGTATGGCCTTAGTTCCCTTTTCTGATGATTAAAACTATAAAGAAATGCGCCATGATCATTTCTTCTAAGAGATTTTACAGTTCTTTAATATATTGTTTGTCTGGGTAATTAAGGCTAATTGATTAATTGTTATGTTTGTAAATCAAGCATCCCTAGCATTGACGTGTCTGATGGTCCGTTGTATAATTAGGGTAATTAATTGTAATGGAAAGGGAAAGTAAGACGCTTTTGACTTTTTGTCAAATTTGATCTACTTTTTATCTTTTGGACGGACTTTTTATTAGCGAGGACTTTATTTTCGCGTTTGATCAAGCTCGCGAAATTACGCGAAAATAAAGTTCTCGCTAAGAAAAAGTCGTTTACAGTAGTTGGAATAATACACAAAGTCATATCAAATTTAAAAGACCTGAGAACTCCTAAATTAAGGCTGTACAAAGGTACTGATAACTTTCTGAATACTAAAGCCCTATGTTCACGTCGAGGTTTTCCACGTGTGCACTAACGCGTGCACTAACCACGTATGGCAAAACGCGCCGTGTAAATATGGGCTATGCAATGCACACGTGGTTGCACGCTGATTAAAATTGCTCTATAGTAGAGCAACCAAGTCGCTAAATTTGAAATTTTAATCAACACCCCTAACACAGGGCTAAATTTCATATTAAACGAAAGAATATAACGTGGGCCGTGCGTTTGAGGTGTCGTAAACAAATTCGTATGGACAGAATTTCTGTAATTTCACAGAAAAGCGGAAAATTAGTAAAATTCAAATTCATAGATTTTTGAACAAAAACTTACTTCATTTTACAAATGGATAATCCATGTGGCCAATATAAATGTCATTATGCTTATTGAAGTCAAAAGAAACTTTTCGGATTAAATTGATTTTTCTAATTCCAACTTCATGGATGAATGAGCACACATTCTAAGATAAATAGGTAAAATGGAAAAATTCAATTCTTTCACTTGAATTTTGAGAATGTTGATTCAAAAATAAAAATAACCTGAAGGAAACGATATTTTGATATGTGAATGTGTTTTTTGGAAAGTTTGACAGAGATCGATTTACAAACTTAAGAGTTACAGGCAATTAAACTGCCCGTCCCCATAACATTGTTAAATAGAAATAATTTAGTAAAACAAAGATTTTGCGATCAACAAAACAAGGAAATGCGCACTGTGTTTTACTTCCACAAGCTTCAAGTTAGCTGCCTATACGACCCCTTCACATTTAAAGTAATTATTGCATTTTCTTCCTCCGTTTGACGGTGTTAAAACACTTGTCGCTGAAACGTAACTTAAAGGCATTTGTACTACATGTAGTTGTAGATGATAATGGAGATAAACTCTGATTTCTAGTTCTGGATCTTTCGTTTCTGATTGGCTGATCGTTGTTGGACATTATACGACATTGGCCGCGTACGAAAAATATGACTTTGTATGCATTTTTTAAAAGAGTTTTGATTGACTGTTCATCATTTTCCATGCTTCATCGATATTGAAATAGAAATGACCATCCATTAAAGGATGCTCTATAGTAGGTCACCTACTATGCACATAGTAAATGGTGTTCTTATCCGAAGTACTCCTCTCACATTTTAGTATATAACGCCCGACTATTTTTTTCTGATTTGAAAAATGGAATTGCGCGACAAAAAAAAAAAAAAAAAAAGAACACTTCAAAATAATAAATGAGTGTAACCAGGTGCAAAATAGCTTTTCTGTCGGTTCCAGTATTACAGTTGGAAATAGGACATTCAAATTACTCAATATTAGGCACCTAAAATTGCGGATATATATTACACTTGTCTCATGATGCAATCGAATTGTTGTAGCTATACATGTAACATAATGAATTTTGACTTCTGATATAATTTTTGTAATCGGCTATTCATTTTATCAAATACATTTTAACCGTGTTTATTCACTGAAACTTTCTTGTTGATCTTCTTTTTTGGTACTAACGCTGAGCTGACAACACCAGTCTCGTCGTTATAAAAGTCTAATATTGTTGTATCGTATCTTGGACTCTTGAATATTCGTAGTTGAAAATCGGAACTTGGATACATTGCACTGACTTCAGTCATACTGTTCATACCTTTTTTCATACTTCTTATTTTATTCGGAGCGCTTCGAGAAATACGATCAAACTTTCCGTTGTCAACAGACCAGAACACACATTTTTCTGTTTTTCTTCTCCGAAATATATAGCTGTTTGTTTTATTGTAGAAGTATGTATATAGTCATCATTAATGTAGGATTGCTCAATTACGTTACCAATATTACGTATGACTATGTGGTGTTTGTGCTATCATGTACAGCACAAAACAAAGCCCCCCCCCCCCCCCCAATTCTGTGACACTTTAGGACTTTCCATGAGATCCCCTGGGCGCCTTAAGGGAGGTTCTCTGACCCAATGCATCATGAAAAGCTTCCACTTAAGGTATCCGTTGTACAAATAAATATCAAGTGTATTATATAGCTAGAATCATGGCATATTTTTACCTAAATACACCTAAAAAACATAAATAATGGTTACTATCATCAAAGGTCAACATGCCAACCGTCACTCAAGCCACGGAAACTATCGAGACACTGCCGAAGATTACCGAGATAATTTTAACAATGTTTAAATGGACGAGACGTCCGCGAGATCTTCATTTGTACATTGGATACGTTAATTTGTAACAGCTACGAACCTGAATGAGGGTAAGTACGGATAATAAAATTGAAAAATTACACAACGTTAACGAACGGCATATTTCAATGTTTAAAACAAAGAAAACGAAGAGTCCAAACTCTGACCAATGAACTTGGCATATATATTTACATCACTGTAGTTCTAAAATGAACGTCGTAAGATACTTTTTATCATTTAATAGAAACTCCATGCGAAGTTTTGAAATTCACGTATTTTCATTACAACTTGTCAAAAACGGGTCTCCATACGTGATCTTCACTTGGCATATTAAAATGAGGTATTTTTCACGAATTTGTCAACAGGATGACATAATTCCTCTTTCGGCAGTTACTTTTATCAAACATACGTATATATACCGACAAAAAAATACGATTTGATAAAAAACTGTAACACGTGGTCAACCGAATCTTAATCTACGGAATCTTCTTTAGGAAATGATGGTTAACTTTAAAGTGTGTACGCATTAGTTTTTTTATATTTATTTATAAGCCTCTAGAAAAATTAACGATAAAAAGGCCTCAGAAATAATATACATATATTTGTCGATATGTTTCGAGACAAAAATTCAGTCTCGGGGCTTTAAATAATATATTAACACGTATTCTTCATATTTCATAGAAATTTGCATAAAACTGCCATTTTTCGAGAGAGGAAAAAATATTCTACCTCCAAAATAACTCTATATCATATTTACATATCTAATGCAAGAATTGCAATGACTCTCTGTACAAAACAGAGTCAAATATAGGAATACAGAGGATGTAACCGATAAATATTTCGTTTTTATTTTTCACGGTTTTATCACTTTTTACCCAATTTAAACAAAATCTGACCGTGATGTATTCTTTACGACAGCTGTTCTTGAAAGCAGGGGTATTCAGCTAAAAGTTAAGACCAAATTCAGGCCTGTGTTAGGGGTGTTGATTAAACTCGAAAACTAAGCCCCTTTTTCAATTTGGTCGCTCTACTACTAATTCCGCGTGGTAAAGCAAAGCAATTTGATCCTTCTACAGGGTCACAAGTCAGGTCACTAATATTTTTTGGTGTCCTTTTCGGTACTTCTCAGGAGGACGAAATATTCCCTTACATAAGGATCACTGACGAGGGTTAAGTACCTGAAACGTGCATGTCTGGTCCATGTTGCAAATGCATCTGTTCTTAGATGATGCTATTGAATTTGTAGTCGTTTAACATTTGGACTACTTGGTGAGTGTCACTGCTGGTGGACCAGGAGTCCCGGAGGACACATGTAGCCAAGTTCGATCAACTTCGGTTGATCGTCAGTCTCTTCAACGCAAACGAAAATTTCTGTTACCAAATTTCTTGAAATTTCTAAAAAGTAGGGCCTGTAGCATCATATACCACCCATTCTGCTACGTCTTTCGGCGTATGTTTGGACAACATAATTTTCATACTCTTTGGTCATATTACATTGTTTAGATTAGGGATCACTAACGTGGGTTAAGTACACGAAACGTGCATATCTGGTCCATGCTGCAAATTTATCTGTTCTTAAATGATGCTATTCAATTTGAAGGCGTTTACATTCGAACTTCTTGGTGAGTGTCACTGCTGGTGGCCCAGGAGTCCCCGAGGGCACATTTAGCCAAGTTCGATCAACTTCGGTTGATCGTCAGTCTCTTCAACTCATGCTATTGAATTTGAAGACGTTTAACAATTGAAAAATTAGTGTATGGATAGTACTAATATGTCTACAAATTAGTATTATTAATCCGTGTATAGGTAAAACTACTACATTAAGTAAAAGCAAATAAATAAGCCTACAAAATGTATTTTGGTCATCATTTTTACCTAATGCACGTATGGAAAAACATGCCGTGTAAATAGAGCGCTTGCTTTGCTTCCAAACCATACGTGGTCAGTGCATGCGTGGTAAACCATGCCGTGTAAATAGACCTTTAAGTTGGATACTAAATCTCTTTCATTTGAATGCGTTGATCTCTGTTCCATCAGTGATCATTTAACCATGTTAACCATGTTGTCATTAAAAATTAGCCCGTTGATTGTGAAATTTAAATGGCCCATTTCACATCTTTGCTAGTATTAACATCATTTTCTGTTCAGTGGGTTAATATTGCAAGTTCACAAGGTCAGAAATATTTGTATGAATAAAATGGTCTTGTCAAAAGAAATATCAATAACCATTTAGAATTTATGCCCAATGTAAAATTTTATGAAAAGAGGGTCGAGGTCACGAGGTCAAAATCTTGGTATCAGTTGAAAGGTACACATGTGAAATATCAAAGCCCCATCAATTACCATTCCAAAGGTTTGCCCATTGTTAAGTTTATGAAAAAAGACACGAGGTCAAAAATATTGGTATCAGTGGAGAGGTCTTGTCACAGGGAAAACACATGTGCAATATCGCAGCCCCATCACCTACCACTCAAAAGTAATGTTTAATGTTCAAGTTATTGAAAAGTAGGTCAAAGGTCAAGGTCCCGAGATAAAAAATATTGGTATCAGTGCAAAGGTCTTGTAACAAGGGAAAACACATGTGAAATATTAAAGCTCCATTACTTACCGTGCAAAATTTATGTCTGCTGTTACAGTTTTCGAAAAGTATTGCAAAGTCAAGGTCAAAAATATTGTTATTTATAGAAAGGTCTTGTCACAAGGAATGTACATGTGAAATATCAAAGCCCTATAACTCACCATTCAAAAGTTATGCCCAAGTTTTTGCCACGGACAAACAGACAGACAAACAGACGGACAGGCCAAAAACTATATTGCCCGGAATCTTTGATCCTGGAGGCATATAAACGAAACAAAGAAATAAGAGGTAATTACATTCATACAACTCTGTTGACAGGAATAATGATGTCACATTTGCTGGGCATCCAATTCCTTCCGTCTTACAAGGAAAATACCTGAAGTCAGTGGAGAACAGGGGATCTTTGTTGATGTCTAAATAGGGACATCCATCTGAATAAAACAATATTTTGTTCGGTCCATTACGTTAAATTTTATTTTCGCCAAAAGCATTTTATTTGCATGCTAAAACCAAAAGTAGGGTTTTCATTCTTAGCAAAAGAATTAATCAAATGAATGTACTATTTTGATATTCAACAAGAATAAAATCAAAATACTTTCCAAGCCAATTAAGCCAAGGAAATTGCCATTAATAAACTCGTCCTCGAGATAAATAGCCAAGAAATTACCGAACAAAGGATATATTTGTAGGCAAAGTGCCATTGAAATACAAATTGGTGACGACAAAATAAAAACAATAAAACACTATGTCATCTCTTTGCCTGTAACATTAAAAGATATCTAAGAATTGAGCTATTAAAAATAAACATCGAATGCGAAACCTTCACCTGGTATGAATTTCGTCAAGACTAAAGTGACGAATGTTTCTTGAAAATAGATGTGTATTCCAGTCGTTAAAGCAGCACGTTCCGCATTCGGGTTCTACTTTGAATACATATTTTTAACATACATTTTTCTATATTATGGTCATTAATCTGTGTACCAATTTCAAATCCTATACCTCCCTCATTCGAGAGATACAGGCGTTCAACCTTACAGCTGTAGCTGTGCTTCTTTATGCATGCATAGTAATGAGCAGGGGAGCTCCGAGGAAACATGCTAATTCTAAACAAGGATACGTAAAATGGGCATCGTTTGTTTCTTTCATCACTCCAATGCTATTTTGAAAATAGATCTTATTTGGATATGCTACTGAATCGACCCTACAGGAAATTTGGAGCAGCGCCCTCTCTGTAATGTAAATGTACAAATCTAACTTCAAAAAATTAAAGAGGGCGCTAATGAAATTATTTTTGGTGGCTCCGGTTGAAGCATCACTGATGAGAATTTAATATTCGAAACACGTGTCTGGTGCATGGAAATTGGTTTGGAATTTTCTTCAAGAAGGTATAGAATTGGAACCCTTCGACAATATTTCAAAAGGCATTTCAAATAGTAACAAATTAATTCTGTGTATCAAACGATTTTACCATTCGTCTCGATTTTTCCTCTTTCTCTATCATAATCCTTTTACATGAGGGGTTCACCTACTCGCCAATTTTGTACAACATGACGAGCCGATCGTGCATGTGCGGAGACCGACCTATCCCAAATTTAGGCAGTTTGTTTTTGAATTCAGATATTTCTAAATCTTTGATTACCTTTGCTTTGAAATTTTGGTACTAACGGAAAGTTTATGATTTCTAGCGTCTCGGAAAAATTGATATTTACCCTATTTCTTTTTCATCAAGCATATTATGCCTGAAAGCAAAAGATGCTGCTTTAATTTTATTTCCATCAGATTCTTTTTTATTCCTTTTACATTTTTAGTCTTTAAAGACATTCTTTTTCATTTATAAAACTTAAAACATACACGTAGTTTTATAATATGTCAAATAAGGTCCTTCTTTTCTGTCACTATTTGAACTCGATGAAATTAATGATATTGTCTTTTGACGGTCATACAAATATCATCGGGAT
The DNA here is from genome assembly GCA_033119305.1 of Pinctada imbricata. NCBI lineage: Eukaryota > Metazoa > Mollusca > Bivalvia > Pterioida > Pteriidae > Pinctada > Pinctada imbricata. Next base: position 32,505,145 of record VSWD01000001.1, on the reverse strand, counting down.
CAAATAATGACTTATTGACCTCAACCACAGTCAGTCTATTTCTTTATATAATGCATTATACATACGTCCGGCCATGATACCACGTTCTTTCATGCATACTTCTCCAAGATTGGTTCTATTCACAAAGAGGCAATGGTATTTTTCCCCTGTTACTTTCGCCTTACACAGATTGTCTCTTTCCCGCCATACATTCTTATTCAAAGGACATAACTCCAGTAGAGAGATTAGATGCGAACAGTCAAAGAGCTTCAAAACCGAAAGCACAACTGTCAGGAGACAAATCCACATCATAATCATAACGTTCAATCGAACATTTGAACACTTGAAAACACTGTGAAACTTAATTTTTGTATGAAATACTTTTTATGCAAAATTACAATCATTTCCATTTTGTCATTAATTTATTTCCTGTATTTCCGTGTTTTGATCAAAATTATGTCATTCTTTTCCTTACCATAACGGATGGATGCAATACTTTCCTCAATGGGGTCAAATATTAGCACACAATGTTGCTTTTTCCAATATTCCAGAGCAGAATAGAATCATTTACTCTTAAACTATCAACGCTTATTGAAAAAATATGTTTAATCTCAATGTATGATGAAATAAAATGCAAAATTATTAGGAATACTTTGACTCGATATTTTGAATTAAAGTTTACATCTAATTTCTTCCTCGAATTTGATTTTAGGTAATTATCTTCTTCTAGGTTCAGATACATGGGCAATGAGCACCCCCTCCACGTCTTTGGATTATACGTAAGAAATTAACATAGCTTTAAGCTTCCTTTTTAGATCCTACTTCCTTCGATACTATAATTGCATTAGATTTGTAAATGATACATGTAAAAGGGCAAGGGGCGGTAAGGGGGTTTCTAGGCCCAAAATCGTTGCTAATTCCGAAGATTTAAAAATATTGACATTGAGACTAAAATTGGTAAAAGGAAGCTTCTCTTTAATAGATTCAACATGAAAAATGTTTAATTTCATTTTTTCGTTAGAGTTATCCCCCTTTGAAATCACCTATGAAACAGGAAATGAACAAAAAATCAATATGTTTTCACATGTGGTAGCAAAATTAGACTTGGCCACATCAAAACAACAAGTTCATATTTTTTCTGTATATCCGTATAAGTATTTTGTAAATGCTGTGAAAGTATGAATCTGTTGTTTTCATGTGGCTACATAGAAAATAAAAAAAAACACTTCATAACTTAAAATTTTCTGGCGCGTTACACTCGCCAGTCTACCTACAAACTAAAGTAAATGCATCAAGAAACTCTAAATCTTGTACATGCAGTTGGAATGAAACCCCCCCCCCTCTTAATTAGATGATTCACGTTATCGTCTTCGATCTTTTACAATTTTCTTGCCCCCCCCCCCTTTCTGAAATCCTAGATCCGCCACTGATGTTGACCACCACAAACAGGGGAACTAAGCCCACTCATATCCCTCTAATTAGGGATCACCATGCGTGTGTTTTACAAAAACTGACAGGGCATCGGCGAATCCCCTGTCAGTAATTGAGGTAAAACGGATATTTTGACAGGGAATTTACCGATACCCTGTCATTCTGTCAGTTTTCGTAAAACATCGGAAACACACATACTTTTTAAGGCCTTGGTGAAAAATATCATTATAACATTAATATGTCACAGTGACTTAAGATTTCCATATGTCAAAATAGGGGTGTCCAAATACGCCTCATTATATCATAGTGAAACCTACCATGTACATGATTATACTAGTATTATGTCGTGATATTGATAATTTATCAACACAATGTTAAAAGCCTAAATAGAATTAGAATATAGCAGCAAATTACCTACAGAAAACGTTACATTACTTTGTGTTATCGTAACGTCATATGACGTCAAAATCAGTGTAAAATATAGCTGACCATACTGTCTTCAAATTGGTGTAGAATCACAACGAGATGTCCGATTCTCAAAATTTAAATTGATTTATACTTTGTAAATCCTGTATTTTCAATGTTCAATGTTTGTCCTAGTTTTGAAATTGGGCTGATTTTGGCCCTTATCGCCCCTTGCCCTTTGGATTCGTTTAATCTTTAAAAGGCGCATATTAACAGCGCAACCTAAAATAATTTCCGCACTTGCTCTGCACTCGAAAATTTTTAATTCTATCAAGTCTTTTGTGTTGTCTCCGTCTGTATGCGCGCTTTTTTGTTTTTAAGGAATATATAAGCCTTTTGATTGTGACTTTTGGAATCTAATTTCCGGTTTTGTGTTTGACTTTCATTCACTGATTTGAGTTTGTTAAGTTCACAAAATAAAGTTAAAGAGCTTTGCAATGATGACAAATATGGATAATGACCATATCCCTGTATACAGCACAAATTCGATAATTCAGAAAATCAGAAACCGAAGGCATACAAAATCAGGATAAAACAGGAACAAAAGCAAACAAACAAAAGCCTCCACCATATGAAAAGAAGCAAACTACCGATAAGGGAGTGAGACCATGTGCCCAGGAAGAGTAAGCATCTCCTGCTTGCATGTAACACCCGGTAGAACTGTCACATCCAGTAACTTCCATTTCGGAAGTCATAGAGTACAATGTTTGGTTGGATGGTTCAATCGCCTATGACAGAATATCATCCACCATTCTGGAGAGTGGGACATCATCATGTAAGACGAGTTCCCCATATCGACGGTAGAACTTCCTCAGTGACGATGTTAGTCGGTCACAAACATATTCCTGGCTGAGAAGTTTATCTGAATGACGCCTAGCTCTTAGAACAAGATCCGTATATTTGGTACTTGCTCTGGCATAGCATAATCAACTGAGATATGAATACGCCATAAGCAGGCGAGGAAGGGTTGTTGCTACTCAGAAAAGGAAAGTTTGTAATGCTGAAATTGAAGTCGTCACGTTTGTCGTAGAGTGAGGTGTTCAAGTAACCATCAGTATCATAGGACAACATTATGTCCAAATAGCATGCTGAATTATTTGTCTCTCTAGTTTCTTTGACTTCAAGCTCCGAAGGATAGATACTGCTCAGGTAATCCGCGAATTTTGGATTATTCATGGACAACGCATCGTCTTGGTACTTGACCAATCTACAGTCTTGTACAAGCGCATCCTTGAGACTTGCACTCTGACTGACTGTGACGACGGGACTCCATGACGGGCCCTGTCCAAACCTCTTTAGAGAAGACAGGGCCCCGACCACCTGTCCTCTCTGAATGTCAGTCGGACTCCTCGGGTGATTACATACATGAGCTCGCTACAGCCGGCAGAGCACGGACTGTATCACGCATGCCCTCTTTTTATATCCATTTACATATTCATCTGTGTCTCTGGGGCCTCTGCGTTTTGCGGTCTTGTTTGTGTGATGTCATCTTACAGTGAGGAGGTTGATTTACACCACAATTGTACGTTCTTCGAGACCTCTGGGTAATTGGAGAAGTGAGAGGGTTGTGCGCACGTAATCCAGGATAACCACGCCATTTGCTACTTGCGTGACAGATGGCCGTCCAAAGTCGGCACCGGTTACCCATTGGTCTCGTTGGTTTATGTGTAGTCTTTTGTGTTTGATGTTTGCATGTCGTGTGTCTCTTTTCCGTCTCGTGCTGTACTCGTCTTTTGTGTTTTTGCATCGGGTGTTTTGGTGTTTTACTGTTGATGCTGCAACGGGGTCTTGTTGGAGATCTCCTCCCTTCTTTTTGTATCTGTAAGTGAAGTTGAAGTCAGCAGCTAAGTATCTTTTCCCTTCAGAGACCAAAGATTGAATGAATTCAGCTTCGTACGAGTAAGAGAAAATGTCGGCAAGGAGTGGTCCCCATTGGAATTCCGACAACTTGCTGGAAGACATTTCCTCCAAACATCACAAAAATGATGTCGATCTGGAAGTTTAACATCTGAATCATATCTGTTTCAGTGTACTTATTTTCAGAATCGGACTTTTCGTTTACAAAGTAGGTTTTGTCATAGTTAACAACAATAAATTTGTATTTGCGATTGCTGTTCTTACTTGTTAACCCATTACTTATAATTTTTGCGAGTCTTTCTTTCAATTTAGAATGTGGGATTGTAGTGTAAAGTGTCGAAAAAATCAAAGGCTTTGATCGAATGGACTATTTTAAAATGAGGGGATTTAAGATGTTCTAAATGTTCCTTCGAGTTCTTTAAAATCCACATCTGGTTGACACCACTACGAGAATATACTGTCGAACAATATTTTTGAAGGCCAGATTTGATTTCAGATAAAACTTTGGTGAGTAAGATCGATACAGATTTGGTAGAACATTTTGAGGAACCAGCGATGAAACGTTGTTTGTACGGTTTCTTATGCATTTTAGGTATGCAGTATAAGTATGGTAAATCAACATCTAAATTGTTAGTGTCGAAGCCAAAGGTAGAAAGAGCTGATTTGTGGTTATCTTTTATTTCAGAGGCAGAAAGGTTAATTGGAGTGTAAGTGGGAATTCCAGGTGCCGAATTTAAACCCAACTCTTTAACTAGACTGCCGAAATAGTTTTTTTTTTTTTTGCAAGTAATTGTATGATTATTTGAGGCTTTGTCTGCTGGTGTGATAACATAATGTTCTAGGAGGTAGGCAAGCTCTGTGATAACATCAGAGTCTTTAAAGATAGTCTCGAATCTGGTGTTCACAGTTGGTTTTAATCGGTAGATTCTAGATAAAAGTAACCCTGTGATGGATAGCTGATTCGATATTTGCTTCACAATGATAACTGATTTGATATTTATGTTACAGCTGGTTAATTAATAATTAATAAAATGGATTTTATAAGTCAGCTAGCATCAAACCGAAGCCAATCGTATACTGATGGAACTACATCCAAAGATTGAACATGTCAATATTGAATTATATACAAATTTTATTGTACGAGACACGTGTTTTTGGATAGTGAATCCTCCTCAGTAGTACTTAATGTCAAACAGGTCGAATAAAGCTAAAGTGAATTTTCCTGGCTCCCTATACAACATAGCCCTTTAATTTTTTTATGCTAGATGACAAATATGGACAATGACCATATCCCAATACAAAGAACAAAATCGAAATTTCCGAAAATCATACATCGAAGGCACATCGAAGGCATACAAAGTCGGGATAAAACAGGAACTAAAGTAAACAAACAAAAACCTCTACCACATGAAAAGAAGCAAACTCCCGTAATGGGAGTAAGACTAGATGCCAAGGAAGAGTCAGCATCTCCTGCTTGCATGCAACACCCGTTGCTTCAATTGTCACATCCTGTTACTTCCATTTCGGACTGTACAATAATGCGGAAGGGTTTCAACTCTTTACCTTCTTGAAGAAAATTTCAAACCAACTTTCATGCACCAGACACGTGTTTCGAATATTAAATTCTCAAATTCGAATATCAAATTCTCACAAGTACATTGTGTGGCTGGATAGTTCAAATGGTCTAAGACAGTATATCATCTACCGTTCTAACAATGGGACATTATAGTTTATGACGAGTTCTCCGCATCGACCGTAGAGCTTCCTCAGTGACGATGATCACAAACGTATCCCTGACTTAGAAGTTTATCTGAAAGACGCTTTGCTATCAGAATATAATCGAAATATTTGGTACTTGCTCTGGCATAACGTATCAAATGAGATGTGAACACGCCATAAGCAGGCGATGATGGGATGTTGATAGAGGAAATGTTATGATGCTGTAACTGAAATCGTTACGAATGAGGCGTTCATGTGACCATTGGTGTCGTAGTGTTAACGTCTTCAAATTCATTTGCAAAATTTAAAAGCAAATAAATTTACAGCATGGACATGCACGTTTCGGTAATTTAACCCTCGTCAGTGATCCACAATCTAAACAATGTAATTTGATGTTAATTTGCGAAAATTATGTTCAAAACATAAAGAAAGACGTAGATGGCTTGGATATGATGCTACAGGACCCGGGTTTCAGGAATTTCAGAAAATTTTATTAATAGAAATTTTGGAATGCGTTTGAAGAAACGACCAACGTAATTGATCGAACTTGGCTACATGTGCCCTCGGGGACTCCTGGTCCACCAGCAGTGACACTCACCAAGTGGTACAAATGTTAAACGTCTTTAAATTCAATAGCATCATTTAAAACATGATAAATTTACAGCATGGACCAGACATGCACGATTTGGTTACTTAACCCTCGTCAGTGATTCTCAGTCTAAACAATGAAATATGGACAAAAAGTATGAAAAAGCAGATTAATTTAAAGCAAGAACCAGACATGCACGTTTCGGGTATTTAACCCTCGTCAGTGATCCCCAATCTAAACAATGAAATAACAAAAATTTGTGAAAATTATGTTCAAAATATCCCGAAAGGCATAGCAAGATAGCTGGGATATGATGCTACAGGACATAGGTTTCAGGAATTTCAGAAAATTTTGTTAACAGAAATTTTCAAATGCGTTTGAAGAAACGACCAACCGAAATTGATCGAACTTGGCTGCACGTGCCCTCGGGGACTCCTGGTCCACCAACAGTGACACTCACCAAGTGGTACAAATGTTAAACGTCTTCAAATTCATTAGCATCATTTTAAAGCAGATCAATTTGCAGCATGGACCAGACATGCACGTTTTGGGTCAAGGCTACACAATGAGGAAGATCCCGATTATGACAAAAAAATTTGAATATATACTAACTCCCAAAAGAAACGATACGTGGTTGTATTCCAAACAATTTTCAAGTAATATTTGATATATGTGGATTTTTAAGATAAGATTGTTTATTAAATCTATTTACTTCAATATACACAATTTTTTAGCTGTTCATTCATCCAGAACGCCAATATAGACATTTTCAGTATTTGCACGAGCTATGCAGTACCACGATATCGTGATTTAATCCAGGTGAATTGAACAACGTTTTCGATAAAAAAATGATCTCACAAAACAAAAAATCACAAAATTTTTCAAAATTTCTCGCCCCACAAAGTGTCAAAATTGATCACAGAATAGCGACGTCAAGCAGTTGGAATGTTAGAAGCAGGTCTACGTCATTCTGACGTTGTTGCGTAATTCCGAGGAACGTAAATCATTATTTTGCGTTTAGCTAGCCGTCACAGGCCTTTAAGACCGTGTATAAGCACCACTACCCAATGTGACGTCCCGTCTACGTAATCTCTCTACGGCTCACTCAACAGTAGCGTAAACGTTCCAACAATAGAGTAAATGTGAGAGGTATCGGTAGGAGACCTGCAGAAATCGGAATCAAGACTTTGTGTCCCTGCAAAGGAATCGAATGTACCAAAATTGGACAAATTTGGGATTTTTATAATAAAATCTTTGCTTTTAGCAAAGGTAATGAGTAATGGTCATGTGATGAAACGAACATTTGTTTCATGAAATGTCTTGTTCTTGATCTGAATTTGAATCATGCAAAAGTTTCTATATATGCGTTTTTATGTAGTAAATTTATTTTAATGTATTTATATGTAACGTTTCTTTTGGGATTCAGTATATATCAATGCAGTGCGTAAACACTAAAACTAGGTGAGCGATATCATCGGGGACTTACAGTCTACCAGCAATGATTCCAACCTAGTGGTTGAAATTGTCAATATTGAAATATATGTTCTATAGTACCAGTTTTGTTGTACTAGACAAGTGTTTTTAGATATTGAATCCTCATCAGTAGTACTTCATGTCAAACAGTTTAAATAAAGCCAAAGTGAATTTTCTTGACGCAGTCTACAATACAGACATTTAATTTTCTCTTGCTAAAAATAAGCAGCTCCAAATTTTCTGTAGGGTGTATTCAGAAACGTATTTAAGTTAATCTTTGAATAAACATCGAAGAAGTACCTATCAGTTATCCAGTCTCAAAGTCGAGAAGGAAATGCAAAATCAACATCATCATGCAAAACTTTCAAAATGCTGAAATATTTTAACAAATCCTGATTTATACGCGGTCATCTTGAAAATAAAAAGATCTGAAACAGACTGTTATCACTTTTCTATAGGCAACTCTAGAATAGATTTGAACCTCTAATATGCTGTGATGTCCGACATTAAAAAATAACAACCGTGTCACATTGCAAAAAAAGGAAGACCTTTGCAGCATACGTCTTATTGTTTGTATTATTAATCATGCATCTTATGGTCTGTTAGGCCAAAAAAAATTAAGATTTCGTTTGACGGGCACCGCCGCATTGCCTAAAAACCCGCCGCATTTCCGATTTTTATCGCGTGTTTTACCATAATTTTAAAGTAGTCAATTGAACATCGTCGTGCTAATACAAATTGTTTGTTTACATATTCTTTACTTCACTAAATATATAAATTGTAAAGCTGTAACACAACACTTGTCTACATAAAATAGTATTATTTACCCGAGCTGCCGTATTCAATTGTTGTTTGTACGGTGGTAATCGCGACCACGCGTATATTCCATATCACGGACGAGGTAACGTAACGTAAAATGATACTTGACTCTGTTGTGATAATCTGCAAGAGCATTATTCTTTATTAAATTATCTAATTTATTAGAAATTTGAAAACGCTTTTGTTTAGAACTCACAGTTTACGTCAGATTGATCAGCCGGGAACGCCGGTGACGGGATCGAGGGGAGGGGCAGAAGTACTAAACGATCCTAATTTCGATTCGGATAAACTAGTCAACTAAACCCTATGCACATCGCAGATACTTCAAAATTTCCGAGGGATAGAAATTCAAATTTGCAAACAACTTGCTCAAGTCCGACAGTGAAAAGGGATGACGAATCGATCAGGATACCCTTGTGTAATCGTTGTTAAAATTCAAACTAAATTGTCAGACATGCTGTGATCGGGAAGGCAAACTTGCTCAATGGGACGACGGTCCCTTCCACTTGGACTTTAATGGGCCATTCTCAAAAACAATGGGCCATCTTTCCTCACGAAAGGGCAATTCCAAAAATGATCAATTTTCGAAAAGCTATGCATATGCATGCATTTTGCATCAGACGTTAGCACATTTTTTTTTGTCGCGAGATTCCCAATTTGACCATTTCCAATGAATAATTTACAGTACATTTTTGCATGGATCACAGAACAGCCAAGACCAAACTTTCAGCCACCTTTCCTGAATTTTTTGTGTCCTCGGATGGGCAGCTTCATTTTCAGCTTTGTTGATATTAGGGAAGACATTTTGTACAAATTTTATTACATCAATTTGTACCCATTGACTGACCACTTTTAAAAAATGACATGATAAATTTACGGACGAACGTATACACAAGTACCTTAACGTAGATAAGATACGTAAGTGGACGTTGGAGATTTAAATCTCAGGCGCAGATGTCGGATAAAAATCAATATTGTATCAAAATAGCAAAGGACCTTTCAATTGTCAGTGAACAGAAGAATTTTGTGCCTTAGTGTTCTGACTGGCCATGTACAGAAAGCTATGATCTCTGTATTACTGCTCCTGGTGTAGATCTACGTTATAACGTAGATACGAGAACAGATCTTTTAATAGATTTAAAACAAAAAATGGACGCCGTAGAATAATGGCACCAGGGCACAGCGAGTTGCCGATTTTATGGGCCATTTTCTATCAGAATGGGCCATCCCAATCCCTGGACATGTTTCTTTGTATTTTCCCTACTCTTTTGCCGACGACAAGGGTCAAATTTTCGGTCTAAGCACTGAGCAACAATTACGAGTTTCACTCACTTAGTTGCACCTGAAAGTAGTTCACAAAATGTTAACGTCATTTGAAGTTTTAACCTTACACAGGGTAACGGTTAGAGATTGGTGATCCTTTTTAGCATAAATTAGATGTACACCATACATGTATCTAGTCTACATCTTCATACTGGTCTGCCATAGGACATCGTCTGTCATATGATACATATAATAAGTGTGACCAAATCACAGAATATCTAGCAAACTTCAGGTTTGGAAATGCAATAAGTATATTACAGGAAGACGTTGGGTTATCTTGTTATGGGTTATCTTGTTAATCAATGTACTAAACATTACCACTTCATACTATACTTAAGTTTTAATGTATTTTCAGCATCAAAACACTTGAATTAGAAATTTGGTTAAAGATAAATTACAAAAAATGTACATTCATCATATTTCACGTTTGCAAAAAAAAAAAAAAAAAAAAAAAAAAAAACCTGCCTCCCTCACTTTTTTTCTAAAAAAGTGCCCGTCAAACTAAACATTAATTTTGTATGGCCTTACATTAAACATTTTAATCTTTCCAATCATGACCAATGTACATGTATAGTTTTTGCAATACACGTAAACACCAAGTAAATTTTTATTATTGATTGCGTTGGTATTATTATGAAACAAAAGCCGTGCAATATTGCGATATATTACTTGACAAACGACATTTAAATCATTATGTGAAGGAGTTGTATCTGGGTAGCTTTATCTCCAGTCCCGGGTGGATTTTAAAAAGATATTGTTTGACACATTCGAAACTGAAGTGTTGACCAAGCGATGTATAGATTTAATTATTAAACTTACAAGATCTCAGCTCAAGATCTGTGATGGAAATATCGGCATTTTCCAGAAAAGGTAAAGTTTTATACTTTACGTTTATTTATACAATTCAAATACTATATTTTTCTTTCTCCACACAGCTCCTTCGTATCCTGCTTTCCCAAATGACAGGAAATTGAATATTTCAGAACTAAAAAGTTGTGGTATGCACAATTTCAGGTGAATATTTGCGATAAGAATTAAGATTTTAGCACTAAATGAGTTAAAGACATATCAATTGACATGCCTGGCCAAAAAAAAAAACTGTTTCTAATGGACTGCATAGTCCTTTCGCGTCCAAGATGGCCAGCTGTACAATTATTATGCAAATGATGCATACTTTCTCTCCGTATATATTAATTGCGGAATCGTATTTCCGTCTTCGGTTTCCCACATTCTGTATAGAATGTTTCCTAATATCTTCAATGTATCCCATTGTCATAACAACGTACTTGTGTCTTGATTCGAAAGACAAAACATTTAAGGGCGGTCACATTATTGTTATAAAAGGATCTTACTACTGGAATTGTTCGTCGCGTAGGAATACAAATGAGTTAAAGAAGATCCTGACGACAATCTCAACAGCACCCACAATAGAAAACCAAAATGAGTATCGACGGACCCCTAGCAATCAAGAGATGGGACCAGGTGCCCGGGAGGAGAAAGCATTCTCTGTTGGCTAGCCTCACCCACCGTCGATATGTAAGCACGAGAATGAAAACAGTATATAAAATCCATGCACTGTCTGACGTTTTGTCTACATAGAAAGTGCTATGGCGACTACGTTAGGGAAATATATTCAGAACACTTACGTTGCGTCTTCTTTGTATTCACAGTCTTCTTACAGTAAGGTGGTTAGTTTTCATACCTCTGAGGTAGCCAGGTGAGCGGGAGTGTTCTCTGAATACCCAAACCATCTGCTCTTAACGTGGCAGATGGTTGTCCTTATTCCGCAATGGTTTCAAAATGTTCGTTTTGTACGTTTGAACTCACAAACGTCCATATCATTTTCGCAAAAAAAGTGCCTCCCTCGGCAGTGCCGAAAGAAGGACGGAGGCGATTATACCTTTGTTATTGCGTAACACTAGCCTAAAGACACACCAGAAAGTACTGATTTGAATACCGTTTTCATACATCTTTCAAATTTTTTTTTAGATTAACACACATTGATCGAGCAAATTGCGAGCTGTCGATTGGGAAGACTGCATGACTTTCAAGTTCAATATCTGTATGCGAACATACATGATTTGATAAAACACTACGACATTTCATATTGAAAGTTTTTTCTTCATCTAAGACACGGTACATCGTAAAATTTCGAGGCCACCAATTTTCACTTTTTATCGTGGATGACCCCAAACCCAACTAGAGGAGGAAACATCCTTCCATACTCTTCTAAACTCGGCTATTCGGGTCTCGTGAACCATCCCCATAAAAGTGTCTTTGCATCCCCCTCCTCCTCGGCAATGGAGATTCCGGTCAACTCCATTTGGAGACGTCCACGTCAAACAGTTTTAGATACGCCCCTGCACAATATTATGGGAGCATGTGATACTACGTTTACGTAATATACATTGGTGATGTACCTTTATGGGGGATCTACCGTTAACTTTTTTTTCTATCTTAATATTGAGTTCCAAAACGTTCAAAAAAATGTGCAAGATAATGCGAAAAATGCTTTACTCATTATTTTCCGTCCACAGCACAATTGCTCAGTCGAAAAACAAGATCATTGTAGATTTATTTAAATAACGTCCTTTGTTCTAATTAGATCATCTATCTCTTTGTAACACATTTTATGTAACAATGTGGGTGGACTTTAAATTCAGATTTGTCTTTAAAAGGGAGCCTAACAGGTAGGACCACCTGGGCTCCCAGGGCAAAACAACACAACGATACAAATATTACCCATGGACCTCTTGTCAATGATTTGGCATATTATCCCGAATGGAGGGTGTCGACGGGGATCGAATTGATGCAACATAGGCAAAATTATTAAAGCTGGTAATGAATATTGTGACTAACGGGTATCGATCAAATTGAGGGTCCCTGTAAAGTGCGAAACGAAACGAAAATTCGAAACAAAACTAAACAGATCGACGCTAAACATCGAAACGAAACGATCGATCTGTTTCGTTTCGTTTCGCTTCGATGTTTCGCTTCGATCTGTTTGTTTTCGTTTTATTTCTGTTTGAATGCGATTGGTCTAATTTAGAGGTGTGTCTACGTAAAAATATCTGATTGGTCGATACAATAGTCTAATCACCTAAACTGTGTGGAAAGTGTGACCTTTCAAATATCGGCATTTGTTAAAGTCAGGAGTGGATTCAATGTCAATGATTGAAATTTGAAATATTTCCCTCTTTACCAACAGAAATCTATACGATAAGGAACTACTTCTCATAGCGTAACAGACGACTTCTAGGTCACAGCGTGGTTTGCCTCCAGTATACCTAGTTCTCAGAAACGTTCATTTCCCGTTATAAATACACAGTTTTAGGCAAACTAAGGTGATAATTAGAATCTCAAATGAATTTTCATTTCATACGTCGTATTATGAAACGAGTTGTGCGTTTTATATCCCTACATCAAGGCTCGAGGATGGGATATAAAACGCACAACTCGTTTCATAATACATCGTGTGAAATAAAAAGTTCATTTTAGATCCTATATTTACCATAACATTTGTGTTTTAACGTCAACTTGTACCACTGGGTTAGTGTCGCTGCTGGTGGACCAGGAGTCCTCGATGGCACATGTAGCTAAGTTCGATCAACGAAATGATATTGCGTTGATATTGCGAGGGAACGAAATAATATTGCGTTGAAACGAAATGATATTGCGAGGGAACGAAATAATATTGCGATGGAACGAAATGATATTGCGAGGGAACGAAATAATATTGCGTTGAAACGAAATGATATTGCGAGGGAACGAAATAATATTGCGATGGAACGAAATGATATTGCGAGGGAACGAAATAATATTGCGAGGGAACGAAATAATATTGCGAGGGAACAAAATAATATTGCGATGGAACGAAATGATTGTTTCGAGGGAACGAAATAATTTATGCCTCTACGAATGCGTACACTGGTGAAATTTTAAGAAAAGATTAGAAAGTATGTTATGAAGGAATTATTTGAAATAGGGGTGGTTTTTCAAAGATCCGAAATCGAAGTTTATAGGACATATCAGAATCAACCTGTTTGGTTAAAAAGTATAAAAAGAGACTTATTTCACTCTATGAAAGGCATTCATGTCATACATAGGAGTACTACATTTTTGTTAACATGATTGTTGACCAAGTGACCTTTGACCTTGACTTTGTATATAGTATCTAGATAATAGAAATGAAAACAGATGTCTTTCATACTCTTCGTATATTCACACATTCCAAATAAGATAGTACTAAATTTTAACCCTAATTTTGGTCTACCGGTATTGAACTTCATTTTGGATTTTGAATTGGATCTTTTATTATCATATGTATAATCTATAATTGTGATTAAACATTTCCATATACATGTATAGCACATAATTCAAAAGTCTGCACATACGTAAAAGGGAGAATAATTTCGTTCCCTCGCAATATTATACCGTTCCCACGCAATATCATTTCGTTCCCACGCAATATTATTTCGTTCCCTCGCAATATTATTTCGTTCCCTCGCAATGTTATTTCGTTCCCTTGCAATATTATTTCGTTCCCTCGCAATATTATTTCATTCCCTCGCAATATTACTTCCTTCTCTCGCAGTATTATTTTGTTCCCTCGCAATATTATTTTGTTCCCTCGCAATATTATTTCGTTTCCACGCAATATTATTTCGTTACCACGCAATATCATTTCGTTCCCTCGCAATATTATTTCGTTCCCACGCAATATCATTTCGTTCCCTTGCAATATTATTTCGTTCCCTCGCAATATCATTTTGTTCTCATGCAATATTATTTCGTTCCCTCGCAATATTATTTCGTTCTCTCGCAATATTATTACGTTCCCACGAAATAATTCTATTTTCGCACGGACCTTTACGGCCACCGTAAGAGTATAATAAATTTTATTGCGATTATCTGCTGTTTTTGAATAGGTTCTTATTTCTTTCAGAGTGATAATGAGAATCCTTTGGTGCTTGTGCTTCTGCATTTTTGGAATCTACATTTCCTTCGCAATTATTTGCCCAAATGATATATTTGAATGGAACAAGAGAGCAAAACACTATAATTGTCCAAACGATGAAGTATACCATTGCGCGTTGGACCAAACCAACGAGCCAATCGAACTTTGTTTTGAAAGGGTTATTATTGCTCCTGGTGAAGGTAAGGCGTTTTCAAGGACAATTCTTTGGAAAAAATCAAAAAAAAAACAAAGGAGGGGATGGATGTAAAAGAAAATTTAAATTCATTCTTTTTTACGCTTACAGAGTTTCTTCTTACAATAATTTCTAAAAGCTCATTTTCTCCTTACGAATAGAATTATGTATGTATCATAGTATTGTTTTACGCTATCAATTATCATTTACTTAACCTTTGCAATTGTCTGAGTTGAAAGATTCAATCGCTTGTTTTATCCAATGTCATAAGGTGGGTACCTACACGTGAATTTATCAGGTAAACTTTGTATTTTGAGGGTATTTTCTAGATACAATGGTTAAAATGACATATTGAACACAGACATATATAGGGAAGTTTGTTTTCATTACATTAACAGTACATTTTACAAAGGTACAATTGCAATTTTGCTACGTCTTTCGGTATGTTTAGGACATAAGTTTCACAGATTTTGGTCATATTACATTGTTTAGATTGAGGATCACTGACGAGGGTTGATTACCCGAAACGTGCATGTCTGGTCCATGCTGTAAATTTATCTGCTCTAAAATGATGCCAATGAATTTGAAGACGTTAAATATTTGTACCACTTGGTGAGTGTCACTGCTGGTGGACCAAGAGTCCCCGAGGGCACATGTACCCAAGTTCGATCAATTTCGGTTGGTCGTTTCTTCAAACGCATTTGAAAATTTCTGTTTACAAAATCTTTTCAAATTTCTAAAACCTGGATCATGTAGCATCATATCCCAGCAATTTTGCTACGTCTTTCGGTATATTTAGGACATAAGTTTCACAGATTTTGGTCATATTACATTGTTTAGATTGAGAATCACTGACGAGGGTTGATTACCCGAAACGTGCGTGTCTGGTCCATGCTGTAAATTTATCTGCTCTAAAATGATGCCAATGAATTTGAAGACGTTAAATATTGGAACATTTAAATTTAGGAATGTTAAATATTAAGGTGACTCAATAATCCAAGAAATCTTTGTCAGAGCAAAAAAAAAAATTCTGTTTATTTGACATTAATATCTGATGATTTATATTTGTAATCAAGATTGCATATCATCGTTAATTTGTTTGGCTAGTGGTCTTTTGAATATACATTTGTACACCAATTCCGAGATCTGTCGCAAAACAATGAATTTTGATAGATAAATACATGTTATAGGGATAATAATTCCACATTGAAACCATTCTTGCGATTATTTTCACCATAATATAATCACATATGTCTATGTCTTTATAGATAATGCTTTCAAAGAGTGAAATGGCTCCTTAATCTCAACAGCACTCACAATAGAGCACCAAATGGAGCATCGACGGACCCCTAGCAAGCCAGAGGTGGGACCAGGTGCCCGGGAGGAGTAAGCATCCCCTGTTGGCTAGCCGCACCCGCCGTCGATGTTCTCGCACGAAAATGAAAATATATTATATACATGCACTGTCTATGGTTCTGTCTATATAGAAAGTGTTATGCCGACAATGTCAGGGAAAAATATTCAAAACACTTACTGTCAAACCCCTCGCGGGGAACTTTTTTACGAGCTCCACACGGCAAAGGGCATAAGTGTGACATAAATGAGTTAAAGAAAAACATTTATAGAAACTAAGCTCAAAATATCTAAACTGTGATATCGCTTAAATCTCCAAAAAATATCATGTTTGATCACTGACTTAAATTTACCTACTTCATTTTGTTCTCAAGCAACAAGCGGTTGAATTTCCGATGATCACTTTATGAAATTATTCGTTTACGGTGGTAGCCAGGGTGGCTCAATTACGGGATATTTTTGTATATATAAATTTAACGATGATTTGACTATATATTTATTACATTCAAATTGTAAATGATAATTTTCTGGTTCCATTGATACCAAATTTGTCGAAATCTGTCAAGAAACAAGCGAATTAGAGGAGTTTGAAGACCGAAACCGCACTCGGTACTTTTCGAACCAGTATTGACGCCGGGAATATGATGACGTCAAACGATTATTGAGCCTCCTTAAACCTTCCATGTTTACTTATAATAGACTCGTGTTTAATTGTGTTGTTTTAATTCATTTGGATAAGTTATATAGAAGAAATAAGCACTTAAAACTTTCTAAAATGTAAATTAGAATGATATATCGCAAAACACAGGGGGTACCACTTATGATTTCATTGCATTTTCGACTACTTAAAAACTAAGTTATGACTTGAAAGATTACGGTACCCGAACAATTTCTCAGTCCTATTTCGATAGCTACAAAGACATGAATCTAACAAATAAACAGTTCAAAATTAATGCGTTTGACATCCTTTCATTGGATCAAAGACCAAACAATAGACTAAGTGTTACATTTTCCTTATTAAAATATTTTTGGGCAGAACATAAGGGCACCCCACAGAATTCCAAAGATGTTTGCTTCAAGGGACCATGAAAAAATAGTCGAATTTTCAAAATATTCTTCAAAACACATAATTGTCAATTAAAAATACATACACAGTCAGTAGTGAATGTTATGGTAAAAATACATTGATTCAATCATAATAACAAATTGGAAATGAAAAACCTTAAACAGCCAAGTTGGGGCTCACCTTAATAGATTTTGTATGAATTTGTAATGTTGAAAATGCATACTTGGTGACCTTCGTATATAAAATAAGCAGTATAAACATAGCACTAAATTAAAGAAGATCCTGACGATAATCTCAACAGCATTCACAATAGAGCACAAAATTAAGCATCGACGGACCCCTAGCAAGCTAGAGGTGGGACCAGGTGCCCGGGAGGAGTAAGCATCCCCTGCTGGGTAGCCGCACCAGCCGTCGATGGTTAAGCACGAAAATGAAAACAATATATAAAATTCGTGCACTGTCTTACGTCGTGTCTATATAGAAAGTGCTATGGCGACAATGTCAGGGAAATATATTCAAAACACTTACTGTCAAACCCCTCGCGGGGAACTTTTTTAAAGGTTTATCTTCGATAGCGTAGATCGTTGTTAGGTTATATGAATTGATTACATGGATTTTCCTCCTTTTCAGCCTTGAGCATCACTTATCAGACATTTCTTGTTAAAATACAGTGTATTGAAATATTATACTTCTTCACATTCATAGCAAACTCTTAGAACAGGTAAAGCAAGATGGACCAGATATGCACGTTTACAGCGTACTTAACCCTCGTCAGTGTTCCTAAATCTAAACAATATAATATGTCCAAAGACTTTGAAAGTCATGTACAGAAAGACGTAGCAGGATGGGTGGGATATGATGCTGCAGGACCCACTTATCAGAAATTTTAGGACAATTTTGTTAACAGAAATTTTCGAATTTTGCCTTACCTTCTAGACTTTGAGACTGAATAACTGATAAGTACCTCATTAATGTTTATTTGAAGAAACTATCTACTGCAAATGATCAAAAGGCTACATGCGTTCTCTAATGTGTAACTAATACCATAGAAAATTTATTTCGATTTTTATATTTCATGTTGAAATTGTAATACTTTCATGCTTCATTTTCAGATATTAAAAAAAACGTATTTTCAACAATATTTAATTATTATAAAATTACTCATGAAGTATCTCTTGCCTCTGGCTGGCGCTAATCATTCTTTTTTTTTTTTTTACTTTTTCAAAAAGTTTATGAATAAAACTCTGAAATGCTTGAGGGGATTCAAACATGACTCTAGTGAATTACTCAGAGCAAAATATCAAAACAGCAAAAGTGCATAAACACTGAGTGAACAATCATAATATGAGGCACCAAAATGAAGACAAAACGCCAAAGACGACATAACACTAACATTACGGCATTACGGCTAGTAACAATTTTATTCGGACGTCTTCCTCGATAGTAGCAAATGGTGTTGTGTATCCGAATTAGGTGTGCATAGCCCTCACACTTGTCCGGATACCCAATGGTCTTGAAGAGGTCCTTTTATAATTCGGTCGAGTCGTACATTGGTAAAAATTAATCTGGGATATTTATGAAAAACTATAAAGGCCTTCATCGTTCTTACATTTACATTGAGTAGACTGTAGATGCATATTCATAGAAATACACTTTCCATAGGTCTACAGTTTTTACTTTAGCCAAACATTACGTTTTAAAAAAGTTCTTTAGATCTATTTCATATTCGTAGAGAGATGTCCGTGGATTGCGAAACAAGGCAGCAAAGTTGTAATAGGTAGTCCATACAGAGAGTGCACGAGAAACGTCATCGGATGCCCAACAAGGAACCATACAGGATACTATTTTGATATGCTTTATTTATGCAAGTATCCCAAGATCGATAATCGTAAACGTAAAAATTTCGTGTAGAGTAAATTTTCGCTCTCTTTGCTATCCAATCTTATAAAAATTACAACCAGTCATAAGATCTAAAGGAAATACTTCAAATTTCGCTAGAATAACCCCGACGAAAACTTTTGGGATTTTTTATCGTAAAGAGGATGAAGTCTTCAAGTGTTAAACGTCTTCAAATTCAATAGCACCATTTAAGAACAGATCAATTTGCAGCATGGACCTGACATAGATAATTCTTACCTCGTTTGAATAATTTTGTCAATATCAAAATACATGTATGCTTTTTATTACTTTAAAGATCAAGAGAGTTGCCGCTTCCACTTAAAATTGAAGTTGAAAATACCCTTTCTACCGAGATATTGCAAAATATTTATGAAAACTATCCATAGTAAGTACAAGCTTACTCAGTCGTATGACAGCCATTTTATTCTGTTTCATTGTGTATTTTCAGTTCCTGCTTGCCTCACATATCCTGATAAACGGAAGATAAAGTTCAAGATGAAAGGAGAAAGGTGAGATATTTATCTAACAAATATTTACATTACTAGTAGATTATTCAATTTAAACGACAGAATTATTGACGACTTCAATTTCAGCATTACAAACTTTCCTTTTCTGAGTAGCAACATCCCTTTATCTCCTGCTTATGGCGTGTTCATATCTCAGTTGATACGCTATGCCAGAGCAAGTACCTAATATACGGATTTTGTTCTGGGAGCTAGGCGTCTTTCAGATAAGCTTCTCAGTCAGGCATAGGTTTGTGTCCGACTAACATCGTCACTGAAGAGGTTCTACGGTCGATATGGGGAACTCGTCATACACTAATGATGTCCCACTCTCCAGAATGGTGGATGATATTCTGTCATAGACTATCCAATCTAAGATTGTTCTCTATGTCTTCCGAAATAGGAAGTAACCGGATGTGACAGTTCTACCGAATTGAAGCGGCGGGTGTTGTATGCAAGCAGGAGATGCTTACTCTTCCTGGGCACATGGTCTCACTCCCATATCGGGAGTTCGCTTCTTTTCATATGGTGGAGGTTTTCGTTTGTTTACTTTGGTTCCTGTTTTAATCCTGAAACTATATGCCTTCGGTTTCTGATTTTCTGTATTATCGATTTTGTGCTGTATACAGGGATATGGTCATTATCCATATTTGTCATTAGACTTCCAATAGCTTGGGATGCTATTGTGACGTCACGTTCAAGTTTTGCATGTAAGGAGAATTTACAAATGTTCAAATACATTTGATGCTTATAACAGGCAAATGTGCGATGTGCAATCAAATAAAATGTCCGATATTTAGAATAAATGTAAATGTCAGTCATGACTGTCTTACTTTTGGTGTTCATGGCTGTATAAATATTAAGATATACATTACATACCTTCCCAAAGTTAGAGATATGTAAAACATAACACTGGTACAATTCTTGGAATTCATCTACAGAGCTTTGAAGGATGTTTCTAATAGAAAGGAAATAAAACGTATCCCTAGGATGTTTCGTCTTCAGGAAATTAAAACGGAAAGACGCCACCTTCATTATTTCAGCTTCTCAGAAGCATTTCGGCTTTGAAGTACCTACGTCAGAAGAAACATCCATGTTTGGTGTTCTTTGGAGGCAGCGTTTCGGATGCTCCATTTCTCTTGATATTTTGGGTACCTTAAAAAAATTTCCGATTTTGTATGTCAATGGCATAAATTTATGCCTGGAAGGCTACCGATAGTGTATTTAGGTGAAATTAAACACTTTATAAACCTGTGTAACTTGTTGGTCGTTTCTCAAATTTCTGAAACCTGGGTCCTTTAGCATCATATCCCAACCATCTTTCTGCGTCTTTCGGTATATTTTGGACATAATATTTTGATTGGATTGAGGATCACTGACGAGGATCAAATACCCGAAACGTGCATGTCTGGTCCATGTTGGGAATTTATCTGTTTTTGAATTATGCTGTTGAATTTGAAGAAGTTTAACATTGTGACGATGACAATGAGTTGAATATTGGATAGATACATCGATATCTTTTATGGACACTTTTTTCGAATCATTTTGTAAAAACAATTGCTGACATAGATTTAAGATTGTTCTAGGTGCCTATGGAATGAGAGGGTGGAGGCACACTGTCCATAAATTTTCAACTTTAAATCATTTCGACAATTTTCAAGAATATGTTAATCAATTTCTATCAATTTCTTTCAGGAACTCATCTGATCAGCAGCCCTCATGTATTCAGCAGAGCCGAAATTCCACACAAATTCAATCTCTGGAATGCAAAAATGTTGACGGAGTAATTGTTGCGGCATCAATATTTGCTGCGATCGTGGTTATTACTTATAGTCTTTGTGTCATGCATGTATTTCCGTAGCAATCGCCAAGCAAAAGGTAAGTTTTTATAGAAGAGTTAAAGAAGCTAGATCCTGATGATAATCTCAACAGCACTCATCAATAAAGCACCAACTTGAGCATCGACGGACCCCTAGCAAGCTAGAGGTAGGTCCAGGTGTCCGGGATGAGTAAGCATCCCATGTTGGCTAGCCGCACCCGCCGTCGATGTTCCGATGTTCACGCATGAAAACAATATATAAAACACATGCACTGCATGAGGTTATGTCTATATAGAAAGTGCTATGGCGACAATGTCAGGGAAAAATATCCGAAACACTTCCTGTCAAACCCCTCGCAGGAAACTTTTTACGAGCTCGAAACGGCAAAGATCATAAGTGTGACACTAATGAGTTGAAGAAGATCCTGAAGATAATCTCAACAGCACTCACAATAGAACACCAACTTTAGCAAGCTAGAGGTTGGATCAGGTGTCCGGGAGGAGTAAGCATCCCCTTTTGGCTAGCCACACCCGCCGTCGATGTTCACTTACGAAAATGGAAACAATATATAAAATACATGCACTGTAAGAGGTTATGTCTATATAGAAAATGATATGGCAACAATGTCGGGCAAAAATATTCAAAACACTTGCTGTCAAACCTCTCGCGGGGAACTTTTTTACGAGCTCCATACAGCAAAGAGCATAGTAGAAGTATTGTAAATACATTTTCGTTTCATTACATACTGTAAATCGGCCATGTAAGTAATGCATGTTACACATCTTCAAATTCAAAAGCATTATTTAAGAGCAGATAAATTTGCAGCATAGACCAGACATGCACGTTTCGGGTACTAAACCCTCGTCAGTGATCCTCAAAATGTAAATCTAAACAATGTAATTTGGCCAAAGAGTGTGAAAGTTATTTTGTCCAAAATTATCGAAAAACGTAGCAGGATGGGTGGGATATGATGCTACAAGACCCACGTTGAAGAAATTTCGAAAAATTTGAATACAGAAATTTTCAAATGCGTTTAAGAAAAGATCAACCGAAGTTAATCGAACTTGGCTACATGTGCCCTCGGGGACTCCTGATCCACCAACAGTGACACTCACCAAGCAGTAAGAAATTTAAACGTCTTCAAATTAAATAGCATTTAAGAACAGATGCATTTGCAGCATGTGCCAGACATGCAAGTTTCGGGTACTAAACCCTTGTCAAAGATCCCTCAATCTAAACAATGCAATATTGCTAAAGAGTATGAAAGTTATCATGTCCAAAATGTATCGAAAAACGTTGCAGGATGGGTAGGGATATGATGCTACAGGACCCATGTTTTAGAAATGTCAAACAAAATTAAATACAGAAATTTTCGAATATTTCCGGTTTGAAAAATTGATCCAAACTTTCATCACAAACAACCTGGTTTTGTTTTCGAGCAAGCTCGCTGTATCCTGTACTTTGGAAAATATGACTGTTAAAAAGCGAATGGAAATTCTTTTAATTATGATGATTGGCCCTGATCACCTGTCCTCTATGAATGTTGGTCGGACTCCTCGGATGATTTAATGTATGAGCTTGTTCTAGCCAGCAGAGCACTGACTGCATTTCATTTGATTTTTATCATTGTCATAGGTTTTTGTGTCTATGGTCGCCAAGGACTCTAATTGGCTGAATTATTTTCAACATATCCTCTGCAACTGCTTCATGTAATTTCACGAAACGTTAGAGGAAGCAGCTACTCAAAGGTCCTCTACCACGTTTGTATTTTTCTTGCAAATCGATCGACAAATATGGTCACAAAGGGCCCTGATTGTCTGACACATTTTCGACATAGCCTCTGCAAGCACTGCAGAGAATTATTTAAGTACAGAAGATTTTTATAAACAAAGTTGAGTTTTTCGTGTTAATCGGTCAACAAATATGGTAATAAAGGATTTGCTGACGCATTTTGCACGTCTCCTTTGCAAGCACTGCACAGAATTTCGCGAAACCTTTACAGGAAGCAAACTTTCAAGGTTCTCTAACAAGTTTGTGTTTGTCTAGCTGATTGGTCAACAAATTTTGCCACCATGGCCTCTGATTGGCTGGCGCATTTTCGATAGTTTTTACTTTTCTTCCACAATTTCAGCACAGAATTTCACGAATTTTTCAGGAAGCAAGTACTCTTAGTCCTCGACCAGTTTATGTATTAAAGTCGATTGATCACCATGGCCACCGAAGAAGTTCCTTTTTTGGCTTCTCCTTCAGAACTACCACAGAACATTTCACAACGTTACAGGAAGCAAGGACTTAATGCCTCTTTTAGTCCTTCACTCACAACTCGGGTGAGCGATGTTCGCCTCTTTTTTATCCATTCAAATATTTATATGTGTGTTACTTGGGCCCCTGCTGCCCCCTGTCTTCTTTGAATGGCCATCTCACAATGAGGAGGGTACTAATTATCCTTCGAGACCTCTGGGTTATCTGAAAAGTGATAGGGTTGTGCGCATGTAATCCGTATAACTACACCATTTGCTACTCGTTTGGCTGGTGGACGCTTTAAGGTAAGGATGGCGACTTTTAATAGAAATGAGGTAGAAGAAAGATGGATATGTCCATATGTAGAGGAACATCCCGAACTATTCAGACCAAAACTCAAAATTTGCCCGTCTCATTTTTCGCTATAAAAGTAAATTTTTTGCCTGATATAATAACATTTTCGTCTTTTTAGAGAATACCACATCATAACGTAAGATACCTCTGCATGCGCATGAAATTAAAAAAATTCATATATACCTTTATTTTTCTGTTGCCCATTGGTCTCGTTGGTTTATGTGTAGTCTTTCATGTTTCATGTTTCTATGTTGTGAGTTGGTGTTCCTTGTCCCTTTTGCGTCTCTTTCTGTGGGTATCTGTTCTGTGTTTTTGCATGGGTGTTTTGGGATTTTGCTGTGGGTGCTGCAACATAGTGTTGTTGGAGATCCCCTCCTTTCTTTTTCGGGATTCGTATAGCTTGTGTATGAATAAAAGCCTATTTTGTGAAATTCTGATGAAATATCAGAAATATAATTAATATATTTTTTTCCTATTTTCGGCGATTTTTCATTGAATAATATGAATGTTTGCCAGAAATACCCATTCAGCAATTAAAAATTTCAAGGAGCATTATTTTCTTCTGAAATAATGTTACAAACTGTGCTTATAGCATTTATCGTTCATGTCGGTTTCACAATTACGTTATATGAAAATAGAGTTATCTCCCTGTAGTCGCAACCCTAACCTTAAGTCTGTAGAAAGCACAGAGACACCAAAAGGACAAGGAAGACCGAACAAGAAATACGACATCAAAACGATTACAAAAGACTACACGTAACAAATTACAAAGGGGACCAATGTGCAACCGGCACCGAATAAGACGGTCATCTGCCTATAGTATCAGCCAAATGTGTTTTTATACGTATTACGTATGCATAGCCCTCCAATCTGTCCAGTAATAAAATGATAAAATGTTTTGGAAGGTATTACATGTACGATCGAATTACACTTCAATGAGCTAAAGAAGATCCTGACGAAAATCGCAACAGCACTCACAATAGAGCACCAAATTGAGCATCGACGGACCCCTAGCAAGCTAGAGGTGGGACGAGGTGCCTGGGAGGAGTAAGCATCCCCTGTTGGCTAGCCGCGCCCGCCGTCGATGTTCATGCACGAAAATGATCACAATACATAAAATTCATGCACTGTCTGAGGTTATGTCTATATAAAAAGTGCTATGGCGACCATGTCAGGGAAAATATTCAAAACACTTACTGTCAAACCCCTCGCGGGGAACTTTTTTACGAGCTCCACACGGCAAAGGGCATAACTGTGACACAAATGCGTTAAAGAAGATCCTGACGAAAATCTCAACAGCACTCACAATAGAGCACCAAATTGAGCATCGACGGACCGCTAGCAAACTACCACAACATGACGGCATTTGTGTCATGTGCGGTTTTCTTTCATTTATAAACACACAGACGAGGGGGGAAAGATAAATTATGATCACTTCGTTGTCAAAAATATCAGAAAGACTTATCAAAATTTCAAATAATATTATTTTTGAACGAAACTGGGTCATGACGTAGATGGCCAATATGGCAATGAACAACAATTGTCATTGGTTTTGATTTTTAAGCATTTGTGCAGCGTGATTCTTCATAAAATGCGACCTTTAATCTCCATGCAGTTTACGGAATTTTTCTTTAAATTAGATTGCAACTTTTATGTTAATAAAATATAAGATTAATACCATAAGGTATATAACTTTATTTCTGATTCATTTCTAATTTAGACAATCCAAGAACTTACTCCAAAGAGGAAGAAATTGGCCTACTTGAGAACAAAAATAGTGAGTATCAAGATTTTTTTTCATATATGAGTTTTAATTCCTTGCATTTAACAAGATCAGAGGGATATGGAAGAAATCAAAGAAAAAACTAAAGCAGACACATTAAAGCATGAAAAAGATTAAAAATACAGGTTTAACAGTACTGTACCAATTGTTGTTTAGGATTCAAAGATCGATCAGGAGAATATGGCTCCATTAACACCGCAATACAAAACCCCGAATAGAGGCAGGACCTGGTGCACTGGTCGATCGTTACAAGAAGTAGAGGAAGACCATTTGCACCCTGCGCAGACCTTGAATCGCTTTTTTGCCTTTATAGTAGCAAATGATGTGAATGCAATATAGATTAGAAACAAAAGAACGTTGAAAACAGAGAAAAGCATAAGAAGCTCTTTTCGAAAAAAAAAAAATATATATATATATATAAAACTGATAGTCGATCATTTTCATGAAAGGAAGTTCAATTTAAGAGTAATTTCATGTATGAATCAGTGACCAATTGATTAAGTAAGGGAGGATTGCCGAAAACTATACAATTCGTCAGATAAAGTATAGGACCGAGTTCAGATTTTCTTTGACAGAATCGGTTAGTTTCAGGACATTGACATGAAATCTTTTATTATAAAAATGTGTAGTAGATCTTTTCGCAGAATTTACATTGAAATCAGCGGAACACACTCGAAGAAACGAAAACAATCTCAACAAACAACATGGAAACGAAACATGCAACAGCAGTCACACGGACCATAATAGAAGAATAATACTGCTAAAATCAAGGATCACAAATGTGCATCGATCCGGTGCCTACTTTGGGCGGACATCCGCCATTTAACAACGAATATGCGTGAACAACCCTCCATTTATTCCTGATACTGAGACCTTCCGAAATATACAGTTGTTGTGCGAACGAATAGCCTTCTCACTTATATACTGTTCATTACATCTTAAACAAAACAGAATTCGATGATTTGGGAAAACCTTACTTCAGGCAAATTAACTTACTTCAAATGAATGTAATACTGAATGATAAAATCAGTATCAATTCCAGTTAACACAATGTATGAGCTAAACATATCTGACAGACCCATTGTTCAAACATAGTTAAACTTCTTAAATGTCGGTACCGGTTGCCCATTGATCTCGTCGGTTAATGTGTAGTCTTATTGTTTTATGTTTATATTTCGTATGTCTCTTTTTCGTCTCATACCATGCTCGTCTTTTGTGTTTTTGTATCGGGTGTTTTGGTGTTTTGCTGCTGGTGCTGCAACAGGGTCTTGTTGGAGATCCTCTACTTTATTTTCACAGAGCGTTTGATATCAAGAAGATCTAAAGAGGACGACGATTTCATAATAAAACGGAGAGAAATGGATTTACTGAAGACCCGTCTGAAGAAACATCAAACAGCATTTCTTATAGGTATATTGTTATGGATCTTCTCTTTTAATATATATCATACGAGTAAGGTCAAAACGTTTTTGAAATAAATGAACGTCAAAAATTTTCTGTTTATTCAACGATTATCGAACGAAGGGGAAAGGAGTAGAATATTAGATAGTTCGGTTATTTCTTATCAGAGCTATATTGCAAAATTTAATCATCTTGCGGCATGGAATTCGTAACAGGCACAGATTTCATCCCTTAAATGTCATGTCATTCGTATGTCCACATCAGAAAACCCGAAGAAATCAGTGAACACATACTAGTAACATGGTCAGAAATGGACAAGGCATTCAGTCGAGTACCCGAGTCGAGGTCCCCTCCCCTCCTTAAATATGCAAGTTTTAGTAAATATTAACTATCCGTTGTTTCATTTAATTGTCAAATGCATCGATGTGCATGTCTGGTCCATGCCGTAAATTTATCTGCTCTAAAATGATGCTAATTAATTTGATGATGTTAAACATTTCATCAATTTTAAAATACTAACTCTTAGACTTGTTATTCTTGTCACGTAAATGGGTCCTGAAATACAGGAGCTTCCCCAACCCGTGAAACGCCCTGGACATGCTGGAGATCTAGGCAGTCCCCAGACACCTCCCCAACTTTACGTCACTCCTCACTCAAAAGCTGAATATCAATAGACATGAGCTAAAAAATTGGATTCTATTGGATAGAATTTTCTTATAAGATAAAACACTTCTAAGATTTCTAGAAATGTATTCCGGTTTAATACCGCCAGCAAATCGGAACTGAAGGCTTTATAAGGCCTTGATGAGACCTTATTAATTGGCATTTTTCATGTTTGCGGACTTCGCATTTCGGAATTTGATGGGACTGTATAATTAAAGTAAAATGTTGATTTTATTCTAATGAAATAATCTGTGCGAAAATTTTTAAAATGCATATTAAACATGTATTAAAATCATTTCGTCAAATTTGTGTTTAGATTTTACTTTTCTAATCGCACCTGATTTCTTTTAAATGACAAATATGGATAATGACCATATCCTAATACATAGTACAAAATCGATAATTCAGCAAATTATAAACCGAAGACATACAAAACCAGGATAAAACAAGAACCGAAACAAAGAAAAACCTCCATCATATGAAAAGAAGCGAACTCCAAATATGGGAGTGAGACCAGGTGCCCAAGAAGAGTCAGCATCTCCTGCTTGCATGCAACGCCCGTCACTTCAATTTGGTAGATTTGTCACATCCGGTTACTTCCATTTTGGAAGATGCAAGTACTTTCGGTAGTTGGATCAAGTGGTCTAAGACAGAATATCGTCCACCATTCTGGAGAGTGGAACATCATAATGTATGAGTTTCCCATATCGACCGTAGAACTTCCTCAGTGACGGGATTAGTCGACCACAAACGTATCCCTGACCAAGAAGCTTATTTGAAAGACGTCTAGCTCTCAGAACAAAATATGTATAATTTGTACGTGATCTTCTTTGACTCATTTGCTCTGGCGTAGCGTATCAACTGAGATATGAACACGCCATAAGTAGGCGATGAAGAGATTTTGCTGCTCAGAAAAGGAAAGTTTGTGATGTTGAAATTGAAGTCGTCACGTTTGTCATACAGTGAGATGTTAAACGTCTTCAAATTCAATAGCATCATTTATAAACGGATAAATTTGCAGCATGGACCAGACATGCACGTTTCGGGTACTCAACCCTCGTCAGTGATCTTCAATCTAAACAATGTAATATGGGCAAAGAGGGTGAAAATTATTATGTCAAAAATGTACAGAAAGACGTAGCAGGATGGGTGGGATATGATGCTACAGGACCCACGTTTTAGAATTTTCAAGAATTTTAGTACCAGAAAAATTTGTATGCATTGAAGAGACAGACAATCAACCGAACTTGATCGAACTTGGCTACATGTGCCCTCGGGGACTCCTGGTCCACACGCAGTGACACTCACCAAGTAGTTCAAATGTTAAACGTCTTCAAATTCAATAGCATCATTTATAAACGGATAAATTTGCAGCATGGACCAGATGTTTGAAAGTGACCATCAGTGTCGTAGGACAACATTATGTCCAAACTAGGATGCTGAATTAGTTGTTTCTGTGGTTTCTTTGACTTCAAGCTCTGAAGGATAGATTCTGCTGAGGTAATCCGCGACTTTTGGATTATTTATGGACTGTACATCGTCTATGTATCTGTAAGTGAAGTTAATGTTAGAAGCTAAGTATCTGTTCCCATCAGAAACAAAAACTTGAATGAATTCAGCGTCGTACGAGTAAAGAAAATTGTGGCAAGGAGTGGGGCACAATTGGTTCCTATTGGTATTCCGACAATTTGCTGGAAGACCTTTCCTCCAAACATCACAGAAATGCTGTCGATCAGGAAGTTTAACATCCTAATAAAATCTGCTTCAGTGTACTTATTTTTAGAATCGAACTTTTCTTTTACAAAGTAGGTTTTGTCATACTTAACAACAATTAATTTGTATTGTGATTGCTGTTCTTGCTTGTAACCGCATTACTTATGATTTTTGCGAGTCTTTCTTTCAATTAAGAATGTGGGATTGTTGTGTAAAGTGTCGAAAAACCATAGGCTTTGACCGAATGGACTCTATTGAAATGAGTGGATTTTAGATGTGTTAAAAGTTCCTTGGAATTCTTTAAAAGCCACATCTGGTTAATACCGCTTCGGGAACATACCGTCGAACAATAGTTATGAAGTCCAAATTTGATTTTAGTTAAAACCATAATGATGGACATTTTTCAAGTTAACGTACTTCGGACTTCGCACTTTAGGGGTCGTATAAAAGAAATCAGTTGCGGTAAGAAAAAAATCTTAGCACACAGAGGACTTATGACACTAGATAGTTTTAAATATGTATATTTACACATGAAATCAAACCAATTCTTCACACAAAGTATTCCTAGGGTTGTTTGGATCGACAAGTTACTTTAGTGACATTGTCCCTTCGAAGAGCGATTTCCAAAGTGCGAAGTTCGCAAATATGAACAATGTCTGATACTAGGAATTATCTTTAGAATAAAAATTAATCAGCTTGCGATGGTCCTGGTTGGTAACTCACGCCTACCCTACTACATTCGAATAAACATAGAAAACTGATATCGTATGATTTATGATTTTATGAATTATCGATTTTTTTGTACTACATTCGAATAATCAAAGAAACTGATATCGTATGATTTATGATTTTATGAATTATCGATTTTGTACTACATTCGAATAATCAAAGAAACTGATACGTATGATTTATGATTTTATGAATTATCGATTTTGTACTATGTATTGGGATATGGTCATTATCCATATTTGTCATCGTGCTCGGTTTAGAGAATTTTCTTCATTCTAAAAGGTCAAGGACCAAGAGTCAAATGTCATTCATTATATGCAACAAGGTCACAGAGTAGAAAAGTAACACACGTATATCGTCCCATCTAACAAATTCTGCTTGTGTCAGTAGTTAATCTTAGAAATACGTCCACTTATGACAGTGTCAGGAAAAAAATTAATTTGCTTTTGCGTTCTCCTTAACATTCTGATAGTTATACAGACGAAATCGTTTCGTTGTGTTTTGTGTGTCTGTCCTTTGTTTCCTTCTGAAGGTAAAATTAGTAAAACCAAACTAGGAATATGGATTTTTCGTGGGAATACTTTTTCTTGTACCAACTACGAAGAGGAATATACTAATAATAAAATATGGCAGATAAATGAAATAAAAGGTAAT
The DNA here is from genome assembly GCA_033119305.1 of Pinctada imbricata. Classification (NCBI taxonomy): domain Eukaryota; kingdom Metazoa; phylum Mollusca; class Bivalvia; order Pterioida; family Pteriidae; genus Pinctada; species Pinctada imbricata. The sequence goes on along the minus strand of VSWD01000001.1, from coordinate 32,474,161 downwards.
ATGCCAAAGAGAATTTATATGTGAGATTAAACTATTGGTCGAAATCTTCATTGTAATTGAAAAAAGGACACCAAACGAGATTGTAATTTCCTTATATAGAGTCGGTAAACTCCGTACGGCGACTTCGCACGTAATCCAGGGATAACCATACCTTCTGCTATTTCCGTGGCAGATAGCCGTCCTAAGTCGGCACCGGTTGCCCATTGGTCTCGTCGGTTTATGTGAAGTCCTTTGTGCTTGATGTTTCTGTGTTGTGCGTTGACGTTCCTTGTCCCTTACGCGTCTCTTTGTGCTTGTCTGCTTTGTGTTTTTGCATTGGGTGATTTGAGGTTTTGCTGCGGGTGCTACAACCTGGTGTTGTTGGAGATCCCCTCCTTTGTTTTTTCGCCTAGCATACAAAGCAGACCGCTCATACCGCAACGCCACGGTGACAACCCTAAAGTGTCTTTTTTTTACTTTCGAAAGAAAGAAATCGAATTATATTGTTTTCTTTCGAATAGGAGAGAGAAAAAGATTGACAGTAGTGTGATAAAAGCACGGTGCCTGTACGATGTCCTTCCGGGTGCCGTGCGACGCGTACACAACTCTTTGTAATCGTGCGGGTGACTGCTGCGGATCTCACGGCAACCGCAAGGAGACTGCTGCGGGTCGCATGGCAACAGCAAGGATAAAGTACGTTGTCTACGTGCATCGTACGATTGAAGTATAACACTGATTTTAGAAAAATCGTGCGTACTGATCGTGCGCCTCGTTAGGTTAGACGTACTTGTATTGCACGACGTACTTACAACCACATCTTGTTAACTGGTGAGCTCTACGATCAGCTACGGCCGTCGCGATTGTTAAAATAGTAGCACACGTACGATAGCCAAACACGCACGTCAATTTTGACTAAGGCTTTAGTTTTTCTATTTTAGAGGAGTAAAAATTTATAAAATTAGTAAACGCCAATTTCTCAACTCAAACCACGAATCCGTCCTACAATCCGTATTATGTGTTTTCGATCTTGCAATTTAGAAAAAAAAGATGACACTGCGAATATGTATCAATCTTTCTTCTCTCATCTAACTCCATCTCAAATTTTACTACATGTATGAATAGATGGAAAGATGGAAAGAGAGAGAGAAGTAGAGAGAGACATTAGTTTATGGAAGGGCGAATATATGGACAGAAGTATTCTAATTATTACAAAAATCTTGCAAGTGCATTTTACTACATATTGAAATATTCTTCTTTAAAGGTGAGTGGGGAAGTGGAAAAACAATAATTCTCGACTGGTACTTCCAGCAAGATGGGGTGGAAGGAGAGAATGAAGTATTTGATTGCACCGATACATTTACCTTCCTCGAATCTCTGAAAAGCTGGCAGAAAAGAATTCCAGGAGCAGTAAAACAAGCGACTGAAACGCCGGATTGCTCTTTACCCGCGAAGAAAACGCGAAATGAAAGGATAGCATCCATGGTAACAAAAATTCTTAAGCTCATAACTAAAGGGCCTAATTTCAAATCATTCATTCTGGTATTAGATGATGTGGGAACAGAATGCGAAGATGTTGTAAAAGATTTAGTTGAAGAAATTAAAAGACTCAGGAATGTAAAATGCGTCGTAACCTCTCATAACAATTCATTAACAGATGAAGAAGACCAACCCATTCGTGTTGGAGCTTTTGATCAGTTTCAAGCCATAAGCTATTTAAAAAGTGGATGTGTCAGCTTTCCTGATGAAAGTGACCAGAAATGCAGTGAAATCGCTACTCTTCTAGAAAAATCACCAATCGCTTTACATTGTGCAAAAACGTACATAACAAACTCATGTATTTCCGGAGCAAGTGCTTTACAACTTTTTACAAATAGATTGGACCAAAATACATTCAAAATATTGATATTCCACAAAAAATTCCTTTAATTTTTGTGATGGAAATTCTTAGATGTGCACATCCCCTGGTTTATGATATGCTGCAGTCTATACAATTCATTAGACCAAAGGACATACCAATAGTTTTATTACAGTTCCTTAAACTTCCAACTTTCAAAAAGAGGGCCGTCATGCCAGCTGACAACTTTGTTCTTGTTGTGAAAAAGTTTTCGTTTATTTCTGTCACTGGACTTGACCTTGATAGAGTAATCAACATTCACCCTGGTGTATTAGATGTTTTTAACAAGAGTGCAGATAATGCAACAAAGAAGGAATGTATAATGACGCTTCTGGCTTGCCTTTCGTACTTGTTCAGCAAGCGCCCTGGACCTCCTGTAACACGTGAGAGGTACATACATCTCCTTCCGCATGCAATAGAAACCCTGAGATCGGCCTGTGACTTGCACAAGGAACAATGCAATTTTTTTGGTCGGAGTGATTTCGTAGTTCTTACTATAGTATTTGACAGAATTATCTATACACTCAATTCGATGGGTTTGAATAGTGATGCAAAAGCATTCGCATCTAACTTTCTAAAGATGACCCCATTTTTTCATAACCCTTGTGAAAAGGACCCAAATAAATGTGCAGAGGCTGCATGCGATTCCTTTCAAGAGTCTTTTAATGACGATGAAAAAGAAAAGCTTCAAGAAATAGCAACAGAATACATCCTGAATAAAGTCAGGCGAAAGCGAAATCTAGCCTTTGTGACAAGACAAGACAAAGCTGATGAATACGAGTATCAGATATCTTTGGCTGATTATAGAAAATTAGTAGATGAAGGAAATGCTATAGACTTGAAACATTCTGGAACATGGCTTTTCTTTCAAGTCCATATTAGCATCGCCTTAACTATAGGGATGAAAAGGGCAGAAGGTTCCCCAAACACAGAAGTCACAGGAAACAGTTTAAAATATATCAAATATGCAACCTCCCTTGCCGCCATGTTGAAACAAAGAGCAGAGTTTCAACAAATGAACCTCTACTCTGTACTCGATGCCGAGATAAACGGAATGGTTGATCTTCTGCTTCATAAAACCACGACAAATGAAACTGACATCGATGATGCTTTACAGACGATTAAGGAAAACATGCAAAGCATCAAAGACAATGGATATTTTGTAGCATGTGTCAAAACAACGTGTGATGCTGACATGTGCATTTACATCAGTGCCATGAAACAGATAATAAGGCTGTTGTTATGGAAATACAAATATGGACAAACAAATAACCAATCGTATATTGATGAAGCTGGAAAAACTGCAGACGAGCTTATGACATATATAGCTGAAAGAAAAGAAGTCTTAAGGGAATTATTTATCGCTCAGACTGCAAAGCAATGGATCGTGGAATGTTTTATTAGACAAGAACGATTCGATGATGCCTTAGGTGCACTCGATGAACTGTCGTCATTCGACCCATTGGGTGATGGTGACCATATTCTGACAAAATATGACGTCATTGATATAGGTCTAAGATGCGAATGCTACGGCAGACGTCAACAAGATGAATTGCGTAAAACTTTGGACAAAGTTTTGGAGGTAAAAGGACTTCTTCTTTTCGACGAATCTGAAATGATGCCACTACTAAGGGACCTTCATGAAAAGTTTGTCCGTATGCTTTGAAGAAATGGATGAAGTGAACAACATTACAATCAAAGGGACCAACCCTGCGTGAGCATTTTCCCCTTTTAGTAATAAATTCATAGCAAAACCATTATGGGTAAAATCAATCTCCTACTCATGATTTCGATCTCAGTTCCGCTTTACCTCACTTTGAAATCTATTTCTGTCGTCATCGTCTATTGTTTGTCTGCAAGATTCTTGCAGACTGTAACTGGGGCTTCGTATTTGTAAATATTTACATATGCCCATTCATTTGTATAGAATTTTCACTGTGATTATAGGAGTATAACCGCGGTGGCGTGGTTTGAACTATGACGTCATAGTAACTTGGCTTGATTTGAACTTTGAGGGTACGTAGTAACAGAGCCTTAGCAACGGAGTTTTAAACGTATTTTAACGTCATTTAAGCGTGAAAAACTGGAATGTAAATATATATAATAACTGTCTTTTGGAATGTGATTATACTGTGATAACCTACAATGGATCCAGGAATTATGTTTCTCATAATGCGCTAACGCGCATTATGGAACATAATTCCTGGATCCATTGTAGGTTATCACAGTATAATCACATTCCAAAAGACAGTTATTCTATAAATAAAGTATTGCAAGTATATACCATCAGGTTTGACTACGTTTATGGGGTATGCGATGTATCAGCATGGTCTTTGTTTCAATGCAACATGATGCAGTATCATGGATTCTTTCTTCATTCGCACATTGCCAACACGATCAGCTGAGAAGTCTCCAGTAAAAATACAGAATTCCACCTATAAATCGAAACCTATCGCCATTACACGCGAGTCTTGTAAATTTTCTTACATCAAGATAAGAGTCGTTTCCTTCATTGCCTATTTACTCATCCCTAAACACTCATATAAGTATCTTTGTACCTCTGCCTTTGAATCTTTTGCACTGTTTACGTCAGAAACCCGAATGAAGTCACCATGACGACATGCCGTACTCGCGTGACTTTTGACGTCGGTCGTATAGGCCGTATCCATATTGTGGCGTCGTTATTATCCCATTGTGACGTCGTTTTAAAACTCCTTTTTCTACATTCTAATTCTTATTAAATCGATTTAGGCTAATGACTTATTAAATCGATTTAGGCTAATGACTACGGTTTATTCTTATACTATTAACCATTTTTTAGGGCGCTGAAAACGAATATTCCTTTGTTTTTCGAATTCGATAAAGTTGACGATTCCATGATTTCATGGAAATTCAAGAAAGGCCCCTAGAAATGGGAGAAAAACGATCAAGCATATGTTTGTCCTGAGGGATGTGAAAATCCGACCCTCGTTCCCTGAAAAGAAGCCAGACCTCTCCGGTGGGCTTATCTCATCGCACATGACAACATATGGTTGATAGTTATAGTCTCATCCTCCACGTAATGCATTTTACGACGTCATAGAACATTACGTCAGGTCATCGTTAGATTTGTGCATATTTTGGTATCAAATTCTTGATCAAAAATGATTTTAGTGATAATATAATGAGCTGAGTAGAAAAAAAATGAAAATATTCGGTGGATTGCAAATCTTTTACACTCGGATGAGATTCCCCCGTCTCAAAGTTATTGAAAAGTAACAGGACCAAAGGAAATGTCCGACAAAAATTAATTCGGTTCGACAAACTCTTGTAGTACATTTCATTGTTCGGTCTGACAAGTTTTGAGAAAATGTCTGACAACTTTGAATTAGATTTCAATGTACACTGCGTCTTAGTCGCCACGTCGCGATAGATTCTATTAACATTATTCAAAATACTTAAAAGATTGAGTTTTTTTCATGCAGTGTTTCTTAATCTTTTTTTTTTTTCATTTTGAAAACAAAAATGAATATTCTCTATTCGTAATTACTTTTTTATGTTAGTTCTTCTTTTATGAATCAACAGATATCTCAATATCAAAAAGCTTGGAACTAATATTATTTGTCATCAGCTATTCATTTAGTGCAACGCTCAGCTATTTATTGCTGCAAACATGTCAAAGAAATAACACTTTATCAAAAAGCCTCGTCTTCCATTGATACCATTTAATTTTCATCTTGGAAGAGTTTGATTGGTGAGTAACTGTTTAACATGTAGAGAGGTATATGGGAAAGTTAAGAAGTGACCCAGTGGGGTCCTCAAGATAATCGTTAGATCTAACCAATATTTGACATTGCAACAAGCATGTTAAGTGGAATTTGGGGAGTGTCATGTCTTAAAGATATCTGAATCATTAAATAATCAGTGGAGTGCCCAAACTTGATTGCTGATTATCACTTGACAAACTCTTGTCTGACCTAGAAAAGTAGTACTTGCAATAGACATGGTGGGGAGAATATGTTGACGTGTAAGAGAGATATTGGTTTTAGATTCGGTAGAAAATTTGATAGGATTCAAGCCATCGATATGTTAATTCTTAACACTGAAATACCGGTAAGCAAAGAGTTTAACTGATTTACATAACGCATATTACTACCAGACAAACTGGTATATCTTAGAATGCAGTGATTTGGGTAAGGAAATTTTGAATTTCTAATATTTCATTCGGCCATTTCTTTAGACGATATCAATACTTCAATAGGCCATATTGCAAAATGGGACCTATCGCTCATAGCCCCTGTCCTTCCCAATCACTGATCATGCTGGAAAAGTACTTATTTCCTAGCATTAATCGATTCAGAGGATTTGAACATTTAACAGACAGATAAAAGGTGATCGCATAAGCTGAAATGGACTGGTCTTTGAGAAGTTTGGCTAAAAATCTTACATGGGCCCAACAGTAAATACATACATGTATATACATATATATATAGAAACTTTTATACATTTCTGTGAATTGTCAGCATACTATAAGCTGCAAACCTGATAAAATAAAATAATCATCACAACTTCCAATTGCTGTGTCAAATGGGTGTACATCTGATAGCTATAAAATTATTTACATTTTGCCTTGCATAAATCATAGAATCAGTTAAGATTTTCATAACTTCGTTGCAAGAGTTGTCTGAAAAATTTCTACCTAAGCTTGTCTTTTATATCTGTAACTGACAATTAAGATTTCAATCTTTCATAGTCTAAAGGTAATAGAGAATTTTTGTCAAACATGTGTCCCTGCTGTTACAGTAGCAGCTTGACTTTTGCAATAACAAATGAAAAGATAGGAAACCTTGACATTTGACACAAAAATCAATATGTTTCTTCCTCTCATAAGCATTCAGCTTGAATAGGATAAAAGGTCACTGAGGTATACAAGTAATCTGAAAACAGAGAGTTTGAAAAACAAAACAAATTCTAAATGACTCCACCATGCCATAGTGGGGACAAATAAAATAATGGCCTTTGTCATATAGGATGTATTTCTGTATATGTATGTGATGCTTGATGAAATTCCAGTACATAAGACACACACTTTCAAATAATGCTAGCATTCGTTAATATATGCAGAATAAGACCTTGACCTACAGGTGTAACATCTTACAGGCCTTATAAATCATAGACAAAGTACATGCAAGAATGAATGTTTATGTAGAAATAAAACACCACTAAAGATGTATGGCTGGATTGCATAGTAAGTTTTTGTCACTAACTGGGTCAAGGTCATTAGGTCAAATAATACGGCATAAATTGAAAGGCCTTGTCAGAGGCAACCTGACTGTATAAAATTAAGTTTCTACTGTATTAGTCCAGTCAAAGTACAGCATATAGGGGCCCAACCTATAACAAATTGCAACACAAACTTTTTCTGTTGATTTGATTACCTTAATGTAGTGACTTTCACAGGAGAAATTGTCTACCAAAATCAACCCCGTGGAAATTGGATTTATTTCGGAAAATATGAAAATTCCAATTAAAAATCACGAAAAACTGGAAAATTCGACTTACTCATTTATTTCTCATCCAAATTGGACCAAACCAAAGCCTATGTTTCAATAACGTTAAAACATTGTTCCATGAAGCGATTTGATGATTTGAAAAAATGTTTCTCATGCATTATTTTTGGGGAAAAAGACGAAATTTAGTCATGAAATCTCTGAAAACTGGAAAAAGAGCTTTCACACATAATGGCTTAATGTATTTATGATAGGTACATTTGTATAATTATATTTTATACTTATATTGAATATGGGTACACGAACAAACATTTCATGTACAGAACTTTTTCATTTTGAGACCCTGAGACCCGAATAGGCCTATTTAGCTAACCTGAGGATCTGAGGATGTGTATAAAGTGCAATTATCGTATATTTTCAGAAAATTCTAAGGCATTTCTGTTTCATCTTTAATTTTTGCATACATGGGTATGGAGAAAATGGAATAACTTTCTTTTTTTTAACTGAAACTCTGATTTAAGCCAATCTTCATGTGTGGATCTAGGGGTGGGAGCGATAAAAAGTGTTCCTTCATATACGGCTTGACCCCTTTCTCTTTTCTGAAATCGAACTTAAACGTTAACTAACTTCAGCGGAGCTAGATCCCACCTCTATTTCATGCACAAGAACCCTGTACACGTGCCTTGCTTTATAAACGATGTATACATGGACGGATCTAGATTTTTCCAGGGGGGGGGGGGGGGGTAACCCATCGGTGGAGGGGATCCTGCCTATGATTAAAAAGATAGATTCATAAAAACGGGGAAAATCTTCGGGGTTTTTTTTTTGCGTTAGGTCCAGGGGAGGTGTAAGAACTAGTGTTGTACATCGGAAGGCCTTTAGGAATCGATAATCGGAAAATAATCGGAAAGTGTAAAACGATCGATTATCGATTTAAATCGGAAAAACAATATTCCATGAAAAATATAACATAAAAGACAGAAAATTTTATTTTTAGGGATAAAATTCAAAAAGACTTTGCTGAAAACAAAATATAAAGCATTCAATTTCAAAGTGTCTGCCTGTTTACCCCCCACCCCCTTTTTTTTTGAAACGGTATTCAGCCATTTCTGTATATGTAATATGCTACGAGTTTTGTGTGTTAAGAGAAATAATTTGTTCATAAAATGTGTCCGATTAAATAATTAAACATCCTTAAGAATATTACAAAAACCATGATCATTAAGAGTAACTTTATTGTATTCTTGTAATGGAATGAGAATTATTTCCCTGACGGACCACCTTACATGTATTTTTTAAACTTGCTATGGCGTATATTAAACCGGTATTTTAATTGTCTCCATAAGATATAACATAATACTCTTTGTCTAAATTTTATATACAATTTCTCTCTTTATAATGCATTACGAACAACTAGACGTCCACATAGATTATTATTTGTAAATCTTATTGGAGAAGTCATGTCGTCACCGGAAGTACGTCTTTCATATTAAACGCAAATGAACGTAAGCTTGATTAAGATAAAATACCAATAAGGAACAAATTATCCACACACATTATGTGTCAAGAAAATTTTCACATCTGAAATTAAAATAAATCATAGAAATCAGGTACAGAAAACAGACATTATTACATGAGCACGATATCCGGATTCCGTCTTATCATGTTGTATGGAAGCACCGAAGCGTATTTACAAATAACGAAACTTTGAGGGTCGATATCAATGTGTTCCACGCCAATATTTTTGGTAGACTTTTTAATTTCATATTTACTCTATCATATTAAAACACATAAAACACAAAAAGTTTGTGTTGCAATTAGTTCAAGGTTCAATATTACTTTGACTGGACTATATATAAACATGTAGTTCTTGAGATTTTGCTTCAACCAGAAACTTAAGCAAAATCTTTAACTAGGTCAAAGTTCAGGGTCAAGGTCACTAGGTCAAATGTTATGGCATCAACTGAAGGTCTTGTCATGGGCAACCTACATGTATGATATAAAGTTTCTACTGCATACAGTTCCTTAGATTCCACTTCAGCCAGAAACTTTAACCAAAATCTTTAACAAGGTCACAGTCCAAGGTCAAGAGGTCAAATGATACAGCATAAATTGAAAGGTCTTGTCATAGGCTACCTATATGTATAATATAAAGTTTCTACTGCATACAGTTCCTTAGATTTTGCTTAAACCAGAAACTTTAACCAAAATGTTGACGACAGACGGACATCACCAACCTACATGTATAGACCAGAATTGCTTTGAAATCCGGCCAAAAATTTAAGCAAGAATGAATTTTTATGTAGAAAAAAAAAATCAAAAGTAGAAATAAATGAAAACAACTAAGATTAATAGTAGTACATCTTTAATATAAGCATTTTAATATATTATTGCTGCCTTTGATATAATGATTGGTATGTTATAAAATTACACAAATAGATTACTAAGTACTACAGTAATCAGGTAAACTGTCCAAGTCCTCTAAATCGATCGCCTGACAAAGTCTCTCTGCATAATTTACACCTTGATCCACCTTCTGAATCACCTTCATCACATCTTGGTTACTGTAATTAAGATTTATAAACATATCAGAACATTTCATACTGGACATAATAATAATCGTGAAGGAATTGTGGATTCTGATATACAATGTAGTGGTAACAATAATGTGATGTCCTAATAAATAGACTATACAGGCTTTCTACTCTACCTTGATGAAAAAGTAGGAAAAAAGTAGGAGTAGTCAATGGAAAAAAGTAGGAGAAAAATAGGAAAAAGTAGGAATTAAAAGGGGAAAAGTAGGACATTTTCCATCACTTTTAGCGCCAATTTTTAGTAAGTATGACACACAAATCACATTAACATGATTAAGCAATGATTGTAGACTGGTAATGTCCATCTTTGAGGAAATCACAGAAAGAAATAAGGACAGATTGATTTTTCATGTAAAATATACATAATGGGCGAGCGAAGCGAGCTTGAAATTTTTTAAAAACTTTGAATCAGAAGTCGATGACAAGTGAAGCAAGTACTCTTTTACTTTTAAGATGAAAAAGTAGGAATAGTAGGAGGTTTTGAAGAAAAAGTAGGGAAAAATAGGATCAAAATAAAAAAGTAGGAAAAGTAGGAAATAGTAGGAAAAAGTAGGAACAGTAGAAAGCCTGACTATAGTACATCTTTTATAGAGGCATTTAAACACATTTTGTCTATATCTAATTTGAATTTATCTTTAAGTTTCATTTATAAACATATCAATATTAAGAACATTTCATATCGAAAATTACAAATATAAACACAAACACTCAAATAACAAAGGAGTAGGTTCAGAAACTACCGATATTGGCCCTGTTCAAACCTAGATTCTAAAATTGTTTTATTTCATGTTATTTCTTTATGAAAGCAATGACAAACTTTGATAGTTCAGAAAAATACGACGTTCGGGAACCTGCACGTGCTGTGACGTCATCTATGACGTCGTTAATCCATGTCGGTATGCCAGTTTCCGTGTTTTTAACATGTTTTAGAGTCTTTATCCTGAAACTTTACCCATAGCACACGTTGTCACAGAAATTGAATTGGTATTAAATTGAAGATCATACTCAAATCTTGCTATATAGAGAATTTCGTTTCTGTGACGCACTGTGCTGTGCATCTATTTTAAAGTTTTCTGTGTCGTACTTCTACCAACATGAGAGAGATTTAGCGTGTACAGCTCTCTTTAGAAATAAGAAAATCGAGAATTTTTTTTCAGTGTCTACAGATTTTGAGAATATCTTTTATACAGTTTGATTGTTCTTGATTTCTCGTATTTACTATCATAATAAGTGCTACTATAACATATTTACCAGGACCAGAACCTAACTTGATAGGGCGATTTTATAAGATATTTTTAGGCTCAGTACATCGTGTACGTTAAATTAAACGAGTTTCTGGGTATAAATATATGATGTACATATCAGTATTGAATTTATATTAAAACTAAAACTATCAAATGGTCTACATCTTATCAAAAGTTTCAAAAGATAAAGATGAAAAAATCTTGATTTTCCGATTTCTGAAGTGTGCTGCGCGGACAGTAGCAACAAAAAAAGATGGACAATATAGGTATACGTAAATTACAACAACAAAAAATAAGTTGAATGAAGAATGTATTTAAGAATTTATACATGTGCATTCTGCAAGTGTAATGGAAGGTTAATATATATTGAATAAAATGAAGAAATATTCGCTCATTATCCAACATTATTATTTTCAAACGCTTCACAGAAATAGTAATAACTGTGACTACAGTTCATACCTTCTCAAATTCAAAACGACAAACAGAAAAACGAAATTTCTATTCAGAAAATGAGAGAGAGAGAGAGAGATAGTAAAATGTTATTATTATTGGTATGACTTATAAACTCCAATTTAGATTATGCAAATATGATGTACGATACTCTAGCTTATTACTTAGCTTGTGTTCATGTTTGATACAAAATGTACCCGGGATCTGAGTTCGTAATGTATCAAGAGGAAGGAAATAAAACGGTCTGTTTTGTATTTTCATGAATCCAACATCAAACTGAAAGCACTGGTCTAAAGAGAGATCATGGGCCGGGTCAGCACTAGTGTTGAAGACATTTAGGAATCGATAATCGGTTTTTTTCGTAGATAATCAGAAAGAGTCAAATGGATTAAATTCAGAAAAAAATATTTCAAGAAAAATGCAGCATGACATTTACCGAAAAGGTTGCATTTTTTTTCTGCAAGGAGTAAATCTGAACATAATCGAGCGACATGGGTCATACTCGAACATGACCCTCTATGTAAAGGCTATATAAAGGAAGTAAATCGATTCGTTGTGAGGGTTTCTTTAACATGTTTAGGGCGGCGGACGGACGGACACACACACTGGTAGACCGATTTAATCCATAAATCTATTACCGGCATGAATAACCTATTAGGAAGCTCGACTAGGAAGTTTGATGGACGGACATGTTCATCACTCAATAGCCCCGAAATTTTGACAGGATGTTAACATAATGAGACGAACTTTTTAAAAATTTGCTTATGTTCATGTATCATGGTCCAATCGTAGCCTAGGTATAACACACAATTCTTTGTTTTTGTGTTTTTATCTATTTCATTTATTTTTCAATCAATTTGTAATATGCAGCTTCCGGCTTGAAAATCGATCTTTTTTTTTCAAATTTGCGCACAGACTAGTATATGCTAAATGCTGATATTGAATTTGAAGACATTAATAAAAGATGAAATATCACCGCATCGGATGTGCACTTTTCAACTATACTTCGCAAACGATTACATAAATGGACGATACAATAATCTGAATGTTATGATTTGTTAATTTTCAAATCTAGTAAAAATACACAATAACTGGAAATGAAACACAATCTAAGTTCTGTAGAATGTAAAAGATGCATTTACCAGGCACTGAAATGGATTACAACGGGCCCCGTTGAAATTAAGAAACTGTCTAGGAAGCAAGTGGTTTTTTTTCAGGTGTCAATACGTTATCTATTCAGAGATTTTAAAATGGAACATTTCATTCGTGCACATCCACAGGGGCCGTAGCCAGATTTTTTTTTCTTATTCTGCATATATCAAAATTCCACCCCCTTCCCTCCTTCCATTTAATCAGCTACGTACAGCTATTTCATGGAAATAAAAAAAAAAAATCTGGTTACGGCCCCTGCGTGCGCATTGTGAAATAGCTTCCGTATGTCGTCTGTCCCACACATTGTTGATGTGTCTGGGATATTTTAAATGTATGATGCAACAGTTACATTTACACTGGTAAAAAGATTCATCGAAGTAAGTTGTAATTTAAGAAGACTGAAAGATGACAAGAAAATTTATTTCGCATGTCACTTTTATCGTACCGGTCGACACCCACAACAATAACATCCCCCCCACCCAACCTTCTCTATAAGTAAGGTAAGTTTGAACACAATTCGATGGTCATTTAATAAAAAATATATACTTTTATGGATACCTTGAATGCACAAGCGTATATAAAAAAAATATGAGAAATAAAAAAAAAAAAGAAGAAAAATAACAGGACCAAAATCGAATGGGATATACCAATTAGAAAACTGTTCATGGTTTTGCATGTATACTAGTAAAACAATTTTATGCGACTTTTTTTAAAAGGTAGGATCTTTTGACCTAATAACTGTTATACATGTATAAAGAAATTAACTTCTGCAGAAAAAATCCAATATGTGAAAAATACGCTCCTGACTGCGTGTTCACGGGCAGTTTTCAGGACATGGATCTCGAGTTTCCGATGAAAATACGCGACGCATCTTCTCTACCTTGAGGCTATTCCAGCTCATATCTTTTCAAGTCGTCTTATTTAATCGTAAATGTAAATACTTTCTTTTGTTCTTGTTTTTTTATTTATTTATTGTTTCCGTTACAACTAGTGTTCATAAATTTCTGATGGCAACACAACGTCGTGACGGCGTCATGTGACGACGTCATTGACGTCGCTCGATACGCTATACCATGCCTCAACGATTCCACATATTTTTGTCAATTTTTAAGATATTTGAAAAAAGAAAACAGTTTTAGAAACTGCAGACATCAGTTATTTAACATACAAAATTTCATTCAAAAGTACGACAGGGCCGAATTCCATGGTTACCGAACCTACTCCTTTTCTGTCCCTTGGCTTTTATCCAGTCAGTGTAAAAAAATCATAACGTAAGAGAAGCAGACGATGAATTTTACAAAGCTTTCATATACATTGTCGTTTTTACACTGGATAAAGGCCAAGGGGCAGAAAACTTGTGTATTTTGAGTGTTTTTGTTTCTATTTATATCCCTTCCCTCTTAAAATATTTCAATATGCTGAAAATAACAAAATTGTTGTGGAATAATTGTGATTTCTGATATATTTTAAGCCATACTATGATGTCCAAATATCAGTGGATAGAAAGTATATATTTGCACACAACTTGTTATTTTCTGTTAATGTTCTAGTCATTTGGATTCTAGAGGTGTAAGGATTTATCATATACCGTATATCGGGAATTTTTCGCGTGTGTCTTATTTTCGCTAAGTTCGCGAGTATCATCAAATCGCGAAAAATAAACATAGCGAAAAAAAGACACAGATTAAAACCCTTCCTCTTGTTAATGATATAGCGAAAATAAGACTTAGTGAAGAATAGACACACCTTTTTTGGGTCTTTTTCGCGAAATTTACCCGACGCGAAAATAACCCGATATACGATACAATGTGCACTACGTGTACTTTGATAAAATTGTTTGATATATGGATTCGTATTAATGAATACATATTTATATAGCTTTGTTGCGAATGTTATATTCATTTTTATTCATGCCATATTCTTACAATCTTACAAATTTGAATATGTTCTTTTTTTTGCAAAAAAATGTTTAACATTGAATGTAAATATTACATGCATCTGTACAAGCATTATGTGTATGCTTACAGGGTATTGTTTACTTAATCATGCTAAGCACATTTACATGTATAAACAAATTCAGAGAAATTATTTAAGATTGTACAATACTTTTACAGTCATGGAAAAATTGAGATAAATCTGTGATCTTGCAAATATATTCGAAGTTTTTCTCTTATTGAAACTGCATTGTATCTGAACTGTTATATGTATTGTACTATGATACTGTTTCCATCCTACATGGTCCTACATGTACAGCGATGACTAAGCAAAGCTGTGTTCCATTACACATGTAATACGGAAGTGTTCCAACTCTATACCTTTTTGAAGAAAATTTCAAGCCAATGTTAATGCACGACACACCAGTTTCGAATATTAAATTCTCAGCAGTCAAAGCGCTATTCATAAGCCGCCCAAATTCATTTCACTGGCACCCTCTGGTTTTATTTTTAGAATTTAAATTTGTGTATTTACTTTACAAAGAGTGCACGGCTCTACCACAATACATACATGTACTTAACTACATGTACATGTACTTAAACATGACATTTCCACTATGAATATCTCTTTTCGAATTAAATAATTCACTTGGACCACATTTGAGTTTTTGCATCCTATTTTATCAACTCAACATCATTGAATGAATTCACATCACTCCAAACAACGTTAACAGCATTAGTATGTGTCAAGTGGATAAAACAAAATATGGAGACACGAAAGTAATCCAAGACATCTTTACCATGAAAAAGTCAACAGGAAAAGTTAAATGATAATTTTAGTCAAACAAGTTTTTTGGAACATCTTTAAACCCTCTCACCTGAATTTCCCATACTTCACATGGACTTGTGGTACAGTTTTGACAGACTGTCCCTCTACTATAAGCTTGATTGTAATCGTGATTTTTCTAAGCTGTGTCAGTGACCACTTATCGTAAATTGCACTGTGAACAAGAAGAAGTACAAAATTTTAATGTATGTGATAGTTTTGGATATAAGAAAATGATAGAATTAATTAAAAATGTCTTCAAGTTTCTACTTCAATATAGATTTTACAAACTTTATGTTCTTTTGAATTTGACACATAATGCATTCAAAGGCCAACTCAAATGCACTAAATTTACAAAATTCGCTAAACTTTAGAAAACTTATGGAAATTCTGAAATTATCCACTGTGAAATGTAAAATACTCTTTGCAGAACTTAACACAAGGTAATTGTATTTCTTGGATTTCAATTTCCAGCCATCACTTTACTGATATATCTCTCAATAACATAGTATTAATCCATTCATATTCTATTTCTAAATCTGCCTGTAATTTACTAAAGCATATCGTTCGTCTCATTGGCTTTTCTCTTTCGGCAATTAATCATCACGTGACTTTTATCATAAATTAGAAAGTTCCCTTGTAATCAGCGGTAGCTTCTACCCATTTTTCTGAGAGACCACTTTGGCAAGTTCTAGGATATACATGTACATGTATTATTCACTAACTTATTCAAACCATGCACCTTTCATTATTGTTTGACCATACCTCACCACTTTTTATTGTATTTCATTTCATTCTCCAACATGCATAATAAATCATGAACATACAACAAGCCTTGTCATTTAGAATCTAAGCACAAAGGAACCTGGATGCATAACTGTATGCGATCTACCACTTGTCTCCGGTTACAGTAAGAGAAAAGCACACATGGAGCACTAATGTGAAAAATCTGTAAAGAGTCTTATAGAATGTATGGAGTACTTACCAGCATTCTGATATATTCCATGTCAGTAGTATGTTGTCTATAAGCCCAGCTCTGTCTAGATCTGATATCAAGGTCTTGGTGTCAATGATGGTGATGGAGAGTTCATGTAACAGCTAGAAAGGAAAACGGTATTTTTATTTTATGCAATACTATTTTATGGGTTCCAAATTCACAAATTTCAACAAGATGAATTTTGAGAGTACAATCATTTTGTATATGTCCATATTTTGATGTGCTTTATATTAAGCAGACTAGCACATGAAAAGAATTCAAGACGACAAAAGTATCTACATGTATATCATATTCTGATTGCACTTGGAACAGTCCAAGACAGCAGACCCTGTCCTATTTATTGACCGGCAGATGACGATATGTAGCATGTATAGGTGCATATGTTCCACGTTATATACAAAGTTTGTACACTTCGTATTGGGACTTCACCCTTGTATACAAAGCAGACCAGGGTCATCAACGTGACTTTATGGTATGAGGGGCCTGCTTTCTATGCTAGGCAACATAGCCATATGGAGTTTATCTACATTGTATGTTTGTATACACAAAGTTGTTGCATGTACAGAGTGTACCAACTTTGTGTTTGTATAAAACTATCTGACGAATTATGTACATGTATACTTTCTGTCTTGGGAAAAGAAATTCATAATTATGGTGTTTGATACAAGTATCTCAAGTTACTTTGAATAAGAAAGACAAAACATGTTTTTCTCAATGTACATTGTATTAGTTATTTGCCTTCATCTTACATCAGGTAGTGAATCCCAGCTCTTGTACTTCTCACATAGTTTGTCTGTGTTGATTGCCTTCATTAACAAATTGTGTGCTATCTTCACTTTAGCCATCTTCATTAAATCAATTGAGGATGGTGTACACTCATTGTCATCTAAAAAGAGAATAACGGAAAAAATATTTTTTACAGAATTTTCCAAGTATTATTTTAAATTCTATCATAGCAAAATCTTTCTTTTTTTCATTTCTTTGTCATTACAGGTATAATATGGGATAACTTACTAAAGTTACACAGTTACATCTTGTTTTGTCTTGTTTCTATAACCTTTATAATCACACCTAGAGCTATTAATGAATTCATATTATCAAATCTAGAAGGAAATAAAATAATCCTCTCCTTCTGATTTAGAATGATCAAACTGTACCTGAATGAGAATAAAACAAGTACCTTCTAACAAGGAATACAGCTGTATCTTCCTGATTTTGATATTTCCATTAGTAGAACCCGGTACTTTATCTATGATCACAGCTAGTGTGCCGTCATAAAACAGGAAAAGCTCCGACTCTTCATCACTCTCCTCACGCTGCCAAATCCACTCTGTCAGACTGAAATACAAAATTACATAAAATACACCATATTCTATTGAAACACACCTTTACAAAATATGACATGACAAAATCATAGGTAATCACAGATTACGAAGCTCACCTCGTGGCAGCAAAATTCAATTCAAACATATTTCTAAGAACATGTATATTGGCTTTTAAAGGTAAAATCATTCAAGCGGAAAAAGAAGGTCAAGGTCATTATATGAAAGTTTGATCAAAGATACATCCAATATGCAAGTTTGGTACATGTAGCACTTATACTTTGCTCAATATTGGTTTTTAAGGCAAAATCACTCAAGCGGAAAAAGTAGGTCAAGGTCATTTTAAGAAAGTTTGATCAAAGATACATCCAATATGCAAGTTTGGTACATGTAGCACTTATACTTTGTTCAATATTGGCTTTAAAAGGCAAAAATCACTCAAGCGGAAAAAGTAGGTCAAGGTCATTTTAAGAAAGTTTGATTAAAGGTACATCCAATAAGCAAGTTTGGTACATGTAGCACTTATACTTTGCTCAATATTGGCTTTTAAAGGCAAAATCACTCAAGAGGAAAAAGTAGGTCAGATGCTGCATCCAATGCATGGGTTCCTCTCCTTATCCCAAGATGAATCACTTGTGCAAGTTTGGTTACTGTAGCATCAGTACTTTGTCAGATACTGAGCTACCCCAAACTTCTTAACCAAGCCATTCTGAGCTACCCCAAACTTCTTAACCAAGTCAATCAAGCGGAAAATGTAGGTCAGATGCAGCATCCGATGCATGGGTTCACTTCAGCATCCAAAGATGAACCACTTGTGCAAGTTTGGTTACTGTAGCATCAGTACTTTGCCAAATACTGAGCTACCCCAAACTTCTTAACTGGACGCGGACGGGAACGGGGACGCAGACGCGGACACGGACGAGCGGGGTTATAGCATAAGCTCACTCAACTTCGTCGAGGTGAGCTAAAAATCTAGTACGCTACACTGTTATACAAGGAAAAACAGGTTTTTTACATTAAAGTCAATCAAACAATGTTCATATACTGAAGTCATTGAGAACCCTTGAGACAATATCGTGTTCTTTTGAAACTTGATGAAACTTGTAAAATAATACATGTATAATCATAACAATTTTTCCATGTCACTTTTAGTATGATAATTTGACAAAATATCAAATTTTCAATTCAAAATTATTGACTTACTTCTCCAGTGTATTGATATCGGCTTGTAAAACCTCTCTCTCTGTACTGAAATCTACATCTTCCTCCTTGTCTGTTGATTCCAGCCGTAACTGTGACAGCTTATTGTCAGATTTACCCGCCCTTTGCTCCAACTCCTCCAGTTCTCTAGTGACATATACAGAAATACATGTACATTAAAATGTTTATTTATACGTAAGAAGTCATACAATTATGATACTAGAATGAACATAATATTTTTGGGGGTTTCAATGGAAGCCTCTGAAGCTAAATTCACTCATTCTTTCCGTTTTCCTTCTTTATGATTTTTTTTTCATTTTTTTTTTCACAGGAATAAGTATACATGTATTTATCATAGAAATGTCTTACTTGTACTGAGTTTGCAAATACATGTATAGTGGTACTGGTACTTATTACATTGTATTCCTCTTAAACATCTAGTAATTTTTCCATGTTTTTTTAAACAATAATATACAAAGATCAATGATCTACATGTAAATTTCCTTATGTCAGCGATAAGTTTCTAACCTTTTTAACTCCTCTTCAATTTTGGCCAACTCTGAAAATTCAACAAATCAATAAATCATTATAAAACTAGACATACGTGTAGTGTAATGTAGTTCCTAGAGCATCTTGACACATTACATGCTTTAACTCATTCAATACAAGTGTGAAAATACTTGTAATATTGTTCTTTTAAAAATCTGAATAACCATCATAAAGGTTGAGATGACATTACTGTAAACATGGTTACTTCCTCTAAGGAAAAATTTCGCAATTATAGCAACCATATGTTTCACTTTGGAAAAATGTTTGCGATATAAATGTCTCTACCTTTGTAAGAAAGCGCATGAGGCAGCAGGGTTATTTTCAAGCGGAGGAAATTGTAAATCTCTTGATTTGTGAAATAAATTAAAAAAATGCAATGATCGCTGTGCGATATAAGTCCCCTATACCGGAGGCATAAATTTATGACTTGCATCTCTGTTCATCAGTTCATCTTCTGCAACAACAGCCAAGAAAAGTCTGGGAAACTGAATTCACGAAATTTGCTAAGTCCAATGGCCATAACTCTTGTGAAAATTAGTCAGTCTATATTAAACTCAAATCTGCATCACACTATAATGTATTCACATACAAAAAATCAGCTCATTATCTGCAATAACAGGCATGAAAAAGTCCGGGAAACTAAACATTTCATGAAATTTGCTAAGTCCAAGGTCCATAACTCTTGTAAAAATAGGCAAATGGAAACCAAACTCTAACTTGGTCTGTATCACACTGAGATGTCTTCATTTACCAAAAATCAGTGCATTATTTGCAATAGAACCAAAGAAAAGTCCGGAAACTGAAATTTTCATAAAATTTGCTAAGTCCAAGGGCAATAACTCTTGTAAAAATAGATGAATCTAAAGCAAACTCAAACTTGACCTGTATCCCATTGAGATACATGTATATCCACATATCAAAAATGAGTTTAATTTATCCAACAACAGCGGAAAAAAGTCCGGAAAACTGAAATTTTCATAAAATTTGCTAAGTCCAAAGGCCGTAACTCTTGTAAAATTAGGTCAATCGAAAGCAAACTCAAACTTGATCTGTATCACATTGAGATATATCCACATACCAAAAATGAGTTCAATATATGCAACAACAGCGGAAAAAAGTCCGGAAAACTGAAACTTTCATAAAATTTGCTAAGTCCAAGGGCCATAACTCTTGTAAAATTAGGTCAATCGAAAGCAAACTCAAACTTGATCTGTATCACATTGAGATATATCCACATACCAAAAATGAGTTCAATATATGCAACAACAGCGAAAAAAAGTCTGGAAAACTGAAAATGGGAGAGACGGACAGACGGACAGACGGACGGACGGACAGACAGACAGACAGACCGAGAGGAATCTAAGAGTCCCCTTCGGCGTTGCCGGTAGGGGACTAATTACCCCAAAACAAGAAAATTTCCACGTTTACAATAATCAAAAGAAGATACATGTACATGTATTTCAATGAATTTTTATGCTTTTACTGTACATGGAGTTAACACAATAAATACTAACCATCCATTTTCTTCTTGTTCTCTTCGATTTCAGTTGATGCATCTTCCATACTGACTTCTTCGTTTGTACCGGCTGACAAGATATCATCTAGTCTGGCTTCCTCTGTAATAACATGTTCACAATGATTGATACATTACACATAGTGAACCGTAATATAAGGTGCATTGTGTAAACAGATATACATGTATGAAGAGTATTTGTCCCTTCTAAATGCTCCATATACATTTATATTTTTTTAACCTATGGATTGTTAATAAGGATACAGTATACATGTTTGTCTATTAGAGTACTAAAACATTGTATTCATAAATCAAAAGTCTAATAGGTTGACGCTTAGAAAGTCAAACAAACAAACATACTGGAAAAAGACTATAAGACTCTTTCATGGTCTTCTATGAAAGATACATCAGTTCCACCCGAGGGGTCTCAAAATCATGTGCGTAAGAGAAAAGTATTTCAATTTTGCAAAATTTTGAGACCCCGAGGGTTGAAACGATGTACATGTATCTTTCATAGAAGAATATGAAAGAGAATTTTCTCTCATATCTAAGGGTAAAAAACAAAACTGAAAGAAAAGGGACGAAATTCTTAAAATATCAAGTTCATCTATTCACGAAAATTTTGCAATATTCAAATTCAGCGCCCCCGAAAATTGTTTATTCTATAAGAATAATATACGAATATTAGGCTTTTCAAAATAAAAGGCAAGAGTACATTGAAAAACGATCTTAAAATCGATGTTTCATTGCGACGTCCCCGCTAGCTTGTTTGTTTTGCGGGTTGAAATCATGACATCACAATAGCGTAAACAATCGAAACAATAGCGTCACGTGATATGTGATACAGCTGTCACGTGATATGTGATACAGAAGTAGCTCAAGTAGCTGTATTTCATGGGCCTACTCTGTAACACATACGCGGGTATGAGAGAAATAACGCTATCAATCTTCCATTATCGGGTACAAATTTTCCCTTATTTTACCTTCATTAAGTGAATCCAAAAATTCTTTTGCTTTTGCGGAAACTTCTGATTTGATCTGCAATTTGTTCTTGAGTTCTTCCAACTTATTCTGAAAAGAGGATCAAATATGAAATCATTCACTCAAAAGATTGCAGTCATGAGAGAAAAATCACCAGACATTATCTGAAGGAATAAGACAGAGTTATCTTTTAGGGGCAAAAACCACTAGAGCTGCAACTTTGTGAATGATAGGATACCTTTTGAATGTATTGCAATACAAGCTTACACTATGATTCATATCACAATTCTTTGACAATGCAGGGTTCTCAATCGGACTGATTAGGGGCCAATATTTGGCCCCATTTCCAATGCAAAATAGTATCTTTTTTTCTAAAACATTCACAAATTTTTATCAATTTAAAACCTTAAGGAATTTAAAAAAAAAAAAGAGTAAAAAGATGCTAAATTTCAAGTGATAAGGCATCCAAATGTATTTACACAATATATATTTTACCCAATTTTTGAGAAAACACAGCTATTTTTCCCAATTTCAAAAGCCCTGGCCCCTTTCCCAAAAATGGGTGTGAGAGCCCTGCAGTGTCATTATGGTTTTAGATATGAACAAGTACAGTGGATAAGTATTCAAGATTCAATACTGTAAACGTGGTTTTGCTGGGGGTAAATGTTGCAATTACAACAAAAAGACGTTGTGATTGGGGGAAATATTCAGGCTTTCTACTCTACCTTGATGAAAAAGTAGGAAAAAAGTAGGAGTAGTCAATGAAATAAAGTAGGAGAAAAATAGGAAAAAGTAGGAATTAATAGGGGAAAAGTAGGAAATTTTTCATCACTTTTAGCGACAATTTTCAGAAAGTACGGCACAAAATCACAGCAAGCAATGATTGCAGACTGGTAATGTTCATCATTGAGGAAATCACAGAGAGAAATAAGGACAGATTGATTTTTCATGTAAAATATACAGAATGGGCGAGCGAAGCAAGCCCGAAATTTTTTAATAACTTTGAATCAGATGTTGATGACAAGTGAAGCAAGTAATTTTTTACTTTTGAGATGAAAAAGTAGGAATAGTAGGAGGTTTTGAAGAAAAAGTAGGAAAAAATAGGATCCAAATAAAAAAGTAGGAAAAGTAGGAAATAGTAGGAAAAAGTAGGAACAGTAGAAAGCCTGAATATTTGTGATATAAAGTCTCTGTAAGAATGCTGCAGGATTATTTTCGCCTAGGGTAAATTTTCACAAAGTCTCTTGATTTGTAAAACACATGAAAATTTCTATCAGGGTGGCCACAGATTTTGATAAATAAAATTCCCTGAAATTTCCATGATTTTCACTGACTCGTACAACATTTCTCTAGATAAAATGCACACAAATACTAGTCTATTTTACACCATTTATTTTCAAATACAGTATGTAATCAAAGTTCCTTTACTGTACTTACTCATTTTTAGAAAAGGGTAGAAAAGTGTCCACTGGCGAGTGAAGCAAGCCAGAAAATTTTTAAGACATTACATCAGCAATAAAATTTTATTTCTTTGTTCAAATGTAAATTCTTTTTAAACATCAACTGAATAAAATTCCCTGATTTTCCCCGACCTTCATGAAATTTTCCCCCAACTTTTCCATGCAGGGAATTTTTATTCAGCATTTTCCCTGTTTTCCAGAGTCTGTGGCCACCCTGTCTATGTTTACACTATACAACATCTGTTGGTTTACTTTTATCTCTACATGCGCAATTAAATTCAAACCACGTCACCCTCATACCTGTAGTATATTACAGTAGGCAGTAGATGCCTGGTATTTGATTTCTTTATGATGAAGCTTCCTTGCCATGCTATTACACATTGACGACAATTCTGCTACTTTCTCCTTCAGTTGTAGTTTCTATCAAAAAAAAAAGTTTTAAAGTTGTTATCAGTCTTTTTGTTTTTTCTTTCATTCGTTTGAAAATTTAGAGAAAATTAAGAATACTATTTCAGTTTCCTCTTACATTGTACCTAAAAAATCTAGATACATATTTCCAATGAAAAGAAAATTTCAATAGGTGTTGAATATCATCATGCTTGACAATCTAGTCAATTAAAGTTTAACAGTTGACTTTCAGACAGACGTACGTAAGGACTAAGTGATCTCTATATGTCAAATTTGCCTCCCAGAAACAGAGAATTATATCCATGATGACATTTAGAGATCATTTGTCCTTGCATACACCTCTATTCAACTGTCAGAGAATTGTAAATTAATTTATTATAGTGCCATAATAATTTGCAAGGTCCATGTAAAACACTCTACCCCTTCCTCAGACGTGACAGTCAGTGCTTCCTTCACCCAGTCTGGTGGGTCCGACAAAAACCTCTCCTCAAATTTCTCTCTATCCCTAGCTCGACTGAAATGAATATATTTGCAATATTACAAAACCACAAAATACGAAAGTTCAAACATCTGCAAGTAAGAAAACCTTAAAAAAATTAAAGCTGAAATACATGTATTTGCAAACCACGAAATGTCAAAATTATTGCTATTAAGCAAACCTTCAAATGTTATAAAAAAATATTTGCAAAATCTGTGAATATGGCATGTGAAAAACCCATTTATACAATGTATACATATATATATAAGTTCAAATATTTGCAAAATCTGCAATGAAGAAAATTTTTTTTGATCGCAAATCTTTAGACACAATACTAGCTCTCTCGTCTCAGTAAGAACTTCACAACAGATTCTATGAATTTGGCCTTCATCATATTTTTCTCTCCTTACCAATCAGCGTTAGCCAAGGCTTCCTGTAGTATTTTGTGACATGCCTCCACGTACGATCCGTGTATTACAGATGCCCCTAGTTCACTCCAAACATCACCGCATTCCAACTCCTAAAAATAGCAATGTAGAATTTTTCTTCAGAATTCAAATATGTCCAAAGGAAACATAAATTTGAATATCAAATAATATCAAATTAAATAAAGTCTGTGTTTGTGAAAGACGAATGCCCCCGGTGGCATCTTTGTTGGTATAAACTTAATTTTCTGTTAAGTAAGTGAAAGGTCAAGTTCAACAATTTTGGTATCAATGGAAAGGTCTTGTCACAAGGAATACACATGTGAAATATGAGAGTCCTATCACTTACCATTCAAAAGTTATGCCCAATGTTAAAGTTTTTGAAAATTAGGTCAAAGGTCAAGGTCAAGGTCACAAGGTCAAAACTTTTGGTATCAATGGAAAGGTCTTGTTGCGAGGAACGCAGATGTGAAATATGAAAGCCCTATCACTCACCATTCAAAAGTTATGCCAAATGTTAAAGTTTTTGAAAAGTAGGTCAAAGGTCAAGGTCACAAGGTCAAAAATGTTGGTATCAATGGAAAGGTCTTGTCACAAGGAACACACATATGAAATATGAGAGTCCTATCACTTACCATTCAAAAGTTATGCCCAATGTTAAAGTTTTTGAAAATTAGGTCAAAGGTCAAGGTCACAAGGTCAAAACTTTTGGTATCAATGGAAAGGTCTTGTTGCAAGGAACACAGATGTGAAATATGAAAGCCCTATCACTCACCATTCAAAAGTTATGCCAAATGTTAAAGTTTTTGAAAAGTAGGTCAAAGGTCAAGGTGAAGGTCACAAGGTCAAAAATTTTGTTATCAATGGAAAGGTCTTGTCACAAGGAACACACATGTGAAATATGAAAGCTGTATCACCTTCCATTCAAAAGTTATGCCCAATGTTAAAGTTTTTGAAAAGTAGGTCAAAGGTCAAGGTCAAGGTCACAAGGTCAAAAATTTTGGTATCAATGGAAAGGTCTTGTCACAAGGAATACACATGTGAAATATGAAAGCTGTATCACCTTCCATTCAAAAGTTATGCCCAATATACATAACCTCGGAAGACTTGAATTTTATACAGACCAAGGCCCAACATCACAACATTTTACTTTTTACAGTGATGTACAAACAGATCTAGGACGTCATGACAGAAAATAATGTCAAAATCTGAGATACGAGGTCTTGGAGCCTCTAAAATGCAAGTCTCAGCAGTAACATGAAAATGGTTTATTTAATCAATAGTAAACATTTGCTCTATACATACCACTGGCGCACTAGCTATACTGCTCCGCCTTCTTTTATTGCTATTACGCCAAAACTGGCAGGGTAGAGGTACTTTCAGGAACTTTGTACAGAAATTCTCTATCGTCATAGGTCCATCAAATTCTTCTTCCTGAAAGAAACAAATAAGATTTGTTCAAATATGTATTGCATGACATCTTTCCTAACACTTTATCATCAATTCATGTTTGACATAACACCTGTAACGATCATCTTCTCAAGACAAGTATAGCTATTTGTAATTACTGCAACAAGAAGAGATATTTCACATAGTCATTTTTTAAGGAAGTGTGATACCAGAAAGATGGACAGACAGATAGAAAGACATACAGAAAGAAGACAGAATAGTGTCTTGCGTATCAGGCATCCTGTGCATGAAAAGTCAGGGTGAATTCAAGATTTTATACAGCTTCAAATAGACAACAATTTATAATATCCCACCTCTTCCTCCCAATCGTCGAGGATTTTAATCATATTGGTAGACATGGAAGCCATCAATGACTGTGCCGTTTCCTGTAGCTGGGAATCCTCGCTGCTTGAGCTCCGCGTCGTATAGTTACAAGTATACTGACTGGTCGCTGTACTATTGAGCTGATTCTGCAAGGCATTGCTTTCCTGAATGGTCACTGTGTTGGTCTGCCGATTATGTTCTAAATCAGCTTTTTGATCAGTATCCATATTATTACATTGATCATCGACTGAACTGGTTTGCTGAGAACTGACTGAACTGGCCAGCTGATTATTGACTGAACTGGTCGGCAGAGTATTGACTTCTCCATTCTGTTGACTGTTGACTATATTAGGCGCACCATCCTGTTGACTGCTGACCATAATACTAGGGGGTATGACTTGAGTAGTGAGACCCGTATGATGAGCTAGTAGAGTAGTTGTGTCCATGCTCATTGCGGAAATATTTCCCGTTTCTATATGAGAGGTGTCCTTGTCACTGAGCGGTAGTCCTCCGTTATTTATCTCAGAGTTTGTACTGCTGTAATAATGCATATAGATCAAGATTTATAATCACATGATAAAAATAAAAGGCTGTGGTATAACATTTCTATTTTGATGTACCATTTCTGCTTTGTCATGCAGCATGCTTTATGAGACCCTGTGGTCTCGCTTGGTACACTGTACATTAAGTATAAACTATATTTCAACAAATTTTGCTCAAATGTTATATCTTTTTCTCACACTTCATCCAAGAAAGTACTGCTAATAAAGGACTTGTTACACGATGCAACTAATGTTTGCAATTAGTTGCAAATGACAAATTGCGTCGTGCAACAGAGCTTAAAACTAATCACATGCAACTTTCAAAAGTCGCATGAGACTCTTTTCAGATTAGAACATGCTCTATTCCTTGGGATTTGTTACATACAACTTTTAGCATCAGCCAATAAATGAAGGTATTCCTAATAATTTCAACCCTTATTTAGCGAACTTTGGTCATTTCAATTAGATTTTTCGTTGCCCCTTTTCCCCTTCGCCCCTGGTTGATTCGCTCGGGTGGTTTCGCCCCTACGGTGGGTCATTTCGCCCCTCTAGGTGGGTCGTTTCGCCCCTCAAGGGTGGGTCGTTTTGACCCTCCAGGGTGGGTCGTTTCGCCCCTCAAGGTGGATCGTTTCGCCCCTCAAGATGGATAGTTTCACCTCTCATCGTGGGTTGTTTCGCCCCTCATGGCGGGTCGTTTCGCCCTCTTATTTTTAAGAACACTTTCTCTAAATGGTGGCCAGGGTCGTTCGCCCTTCTATCCTAAATTAGAAGATTTTTCGATTCACCCCTCTATACGTAACATCTTAATCTATTTCTTCTTTTTTTTGTTCTTTTATTCTCATTTGTTCACCTACATATTTCTTTATCTATTGATTTCTTTATTTATTTTTTATCTATTTGAGTCGATTTGCCCCTCTATACGTAACATCTTTATCTATTTATTTATCATTTTATCTATTTCTTTATTTCATTTTTTCTTCTTTTATTTTCATTTGTTCACCTACCTACATATTCCTTTACTTATTTATTTCATTTTTTTTCTTTTTTTTAAATTTAACTTTTTTGTCTTTTATTCTCATTTGTTCACCTACGTATTTCTTTTTCTATTTATTTCTTTGTTTGATTATCTATATATATTTTTTAATTTTATTTTTTTTCTTTTATTCTCATTTGTTCACCTACGTATTTCTTTTTCTATTTATTTCTTTGTTTGATTATCTATATATATTTTTTAAATTTTATTTTTTTTCTTTTATTCTCATTTGTTCATCTACAAGCCGCCACAAAACAAATATTAAAGTCAAAACACAAGCCCATTATTATAGCGTAATCAACTTATTATCAAATGAGGTTGAAACGACCCACCAATAAGAACCACAAAAATAAGGACGAATCAACTCACCATGCAGAGAGAGTATTCCTA
The DNA here is from genome assembly GCA_033119305.1 of Pinctada imbricata. Lineage (NCBI taxonomy): Eukaryota > Metazoa > Mollusca > Bivalvia > Pterioida > Pteriidae > Pinctada > Pinctada imbricata. The sequence continues at coordinate 32,445,528 of VSWD01000001.1, read as the reverse complement.
ACAAGAGGGGCGAAAAGACTCACATTTGAGGGGCGAAACGACTCACCTTGAGGGGTGAAACGACTCACATTTGAGGGGGGAAACGACCCACCGTGAGGGGCAAAACAACTCACATTTGAGGGGCGAAACGACCCACCTTTAGGGGCGAATCGACCCGGGGCGAAGGGGAAAAGGGGCGAAACGACCCGGGGGCGAAGGGAAAAAGGGCGAAACAACCCAACGCCACAATGATGCACTCAATTAAGACATTATCCTACATTAGGTCTTGCATTGCAAAAAAATATTAACTGTGAGAAAAAGAATCTGTTACTAGTATGAGACTGACATAGAAGAATATCTGTCTCGGTTATATGCAGTAACTATCTGTAACTCCGCTAACGCCTAAGTTGTTAGGTCTTATACAGGTAACAGTACAATAGTTCAACTGTTCATACATGTAGGGATACCACCAATAGTCAAAATTTTATTATTTCATCTAGATTAATTTGGAAATATTCTTCATTTTTTCAATAAAAAATATACATGTATAACATTTGGTAACACTTACCTCACACTACTTTTATCTTGTTTGCTGCTTGAGGTAGGTTGATCAATCAGATGTCTGAGTCGCTGTACAGTGTGTGTATTATCATCTCCATGAAGAGACAGTAAGTCCGTATCCATCAGGGCGTGAGTCAACATGTCCGGGGCTAACTCTGATAACAAGTTATCCTGTATCTCATCTGTACAAGAACATGTGTAAACTATTGAGTCTTTTCGGAATACAGGCTTATTTCCAATTTTAGAAACCGAATCTGATGTAAAACCATTGTGACGCCTTGAAATTGGTATGGTAATGTCGATTTTGAATCGCCATTTCCAAGAGTTTATCATTTCAATAGAATTTGATGACATCACAATTAGTCTATTTTAGATACCGTCCAAAACGGAGATACAATGTAAAAGTGCATATTCTAATGAAACTCACAAAGGATTTAAAACTCCTTATAATCAAAAGCTACCTTATTTGCAAATCTTTGTGCAATCATCATGATCATAAGGATAAATTCCAAGTATTTAAAGCTTCATTCTTTATAGAATAAATGTCTTTTGGAATGTGATTATACTGTGATAACCTACAATGGATCCAGGAATTATGTTCCATAATGCGCGTTAGCGCATTATGAGACACATAATTCCTGGATCCATTGTAGGTTATCACAGTATAATCACATTCCAAAAGACAGTTATTATATATATTTACATTCCAGTTTTTCACGCTTAAATGGCGTTGAAATACGAATAAAACTCCGTTGCTAAGGTTCTGTTACTACGTACCGTCAAAGTTCAAATCAATCCAAGTTACTATGACGTCATAGTTCAAACCACGCCACCGTGGTTATACTCCTATAATCACAGTGTAAATTCTACACAAATGAATGAGCATATGTAAATATATGACAATAACTGTTTCAAAATTTTACATTTACCCCACCAGAAAAAGGGTCTGGGAAGGTTTTACACATGGCCCAGATATTTATCGTTGAGGAACAGAACATACACAGGGAATTTAACCATTATGAAAGCAGAAATTTCTAAGTCAAAATTTTTAAAATCAAATTACATAATATGCACTATCATCTTATCATCATGCAGCAGTGACATGTGATTATGATTCATAACTGCCTTGCGCCACAGCAGTCAATGGGAAGGAATCGAAGCCCTCCTTAATATACATGTATAAATAACCAAATAGAAACAGTGTGTGGGACAGGCAAAATATTGAAGCTAGTTTACAACGTAATACACTGTCTCACCTAGGTTTGGTATACTGGAATTTGATCCAATCTTTGGTACTTCATCACGTGCGACTGTTTCCTGCCCTTCTTCCCTTTTATCATTTTCTTCCATCTTTTCTTCCTTTCTTCTGTCTATCTCATCCCTCTTAGTATTGTCCTCTGTATTTATCTCCAGTCCCTCTTCTTTCTTTTCCTCTACCGTCAAATTGGGCATTTTTGAAGCCGTTGATAGCCTCACGGTACTTCTCCTTTTCTGGCCAGTTTTTGCCATGAATTTGAATGTCACCTCACTAGTTTCGTCATCAAGACCTAGGTCAGCAAATTCACTGTCCGGTCCTGCAGTTTCTATACGATTCTTTTTCATATCCTGTAGAAACTTGGCATACTTGGCTTTTATGACTTCTGTAGGCTCATTTACAGATTCAAATTTTGAAGTGACATTGGTTTTTTCTATGAGAGTAGTAGAAATATGACTCCCATCAGGTCCTGCTCTTTCATTTACCGTAGCATTTTCCATTTCCGTATTTTCACGTGCCTGCACCTCACATTGATTTTTCATACCTTGATCGACTTCACTTCTACTCAGTTCTGAGGAAGCACGGACTTCTGCTCTGTTGTTTTCATTACTTACAGCCTCTATTTGATCATTCTGATCAGCTGATTTTGCACCACTTTTCTCGGCAACAAAAAATGTTCCGTTTGTCAACATTCTAGTTTCCTCCATGTTGTCAACAATACTGGAAACTGTCTTGTTGCCAACTGATTTGTTACTTGACAATTTTGACACCATTTCTAAAGGTAACGTCTCTTCCATTTTGCTACTGTATCTTGTCAAATTGGCATCTTTTGGTGTAACAGATGTTGTGGCATTCGACAAAGCTAGCGTTTCTTCCATGTTATCAGAGTACGTTGTCACATTCATACCTTTGTTTGCGAATGATTTTCTCCTTGCTGATAGTCTTTTTTCTGCAATGTTGCCATCTTCATTTTTTTCCAAACTAGAAATGCTAGAATGTAAATTTGTTTCACTGTTCAAATCTGTTGGCAAATCTTTGCAATCATTACTTGAAGCAGCAGAACTGAAGCAAGAAGTCAGAGGTCTTGTTTCATCCATATTGTCATTAAATGTCATAGTTTTGTTGACTCGATTGTTGTCTATGACATTTACACTTGTTAACATCCTTGTTTCTTCCATGTTGTCATTTAACATAATAGTTTTGTTGACTTGTTTGTTGTTGCTGACATTTCCTCCTGTCAAATTCGTGGTCTCTTTCATTTTGTCAATAAGATCTCCACTTGTCAACATCCTGGTTTCTTCCATGTTGTCATTTAGCATAATAGTTTTGTTGACTTGTTTGTTGTTGCTGACATTTCCTCTAGTCAAATTTGTGGTCTCCTTCATTTTGTCAATGAGATTTCCACTTGTCAACATCCTGGTTTCTTCCATGTTGTCATTTAACATAACAGTTTTGTTGACTTGTTTGTTACTGCTTACATTTCCTCCTGTCAAATTCGCAATCTCTTTCATGTTGTCAATGAGATGTCCACTTGTCAACAACCTGGTTTCTTCCATGTTTTCATCTAAATTCATTGTTTTGTTGACTTGCCTGTTGTCAATGACATTTCCACTCATCAACATCCTTGTCTCCTCCATGTTGTCACTGCTAAAGATTTTTGTCATATGCACATTGTTCATAATTGATGGAACCTCTTGCACGACGGGCAAATTTTCTTTCAAGTCAGCATTTGATGCCACCTCCCTATTGTTGACACCGTGAACTTCACTGAACAGCTTAGTTTCTTCCATATCATCATTGTCAAAAGCTACAGTCTTATTCATATTAAAGTGTCCAATATCGGCAGTCAAACCTGTGGAGAGATCACCAGCCGCGTTTGGACCTCCTGTTGTTAAATTCAGATTACTTCTGTCCCCCATCCTTATTCTTGAGGTAAAATTAGCCGTAATTTCCATTGTTTGGTTTCTCTCAAAGTACTGAGTAAATTGACCGTCTCCAGATGCTGGTGCAGTTCTAGAATCATTTGGTGCATGAGTTGTCGAAAGAACTGTCGTCTGCTCCATATCGTTATTTGAATGAAATATTTTCGTTACATTCCCTGAGTTTCTTGTAACACTTCTAGAAGCAGATTTGTTCACCTCGATTGCGATGTCTTTTATAGGCTCTGTATGATCCATATCATTCTCACCCTCTTGACCAAAGATGACGGTTTTGTCGACAACTGTTGCATTGCTTGGCTTTACGATCATTACTGGTCCCATCTTTTCACCTTTTAAACGACTCAGAAAACTTTTGTGATCGGCAACCTTCTCTGGACTTTGATGATCTGTTAGATCTGTTTCAGTCACATCTTCTTGCTCCAGTGATTGTATACACATGAGAGGGGATCTACCTGACAGACCCCTTACAGCTACTGGTTCCCGTCTGCCAGTTATATCTTCACTGTTAGATGTCTGCGGCACGTACTTAGACGTGTAGAAGTTGACTTCCCTATCACATCTTTCTACTTCTTGTGTATCATCTGAACCTCTTTGTTCTCCCTTCCCTAATGACGCACTGAAACATACAAAAAATGTATAATTATGTACATGTACAGCGGTGCTTTATCTCACTTTTGGGTGAGGGGTTCATGGACGATACATGGAGGAAAATATGCACATGAATTACTCAAAAGAGGAATTTTTGAATATATCAAAATTCTTGCAAAAACTGTATAAGATAGCATTAATTTAATTGGGATGGCTTTGCGTACATACAGGTACATCAGGATTCTGGTTTTGTTGAATTTTACACACCATTTTAAAACAATTTTTTTTTGCCAAAGAAAAAATCTTTTAAATGGGGGGAAATTCTCTGACAGGAGGGGAAAAATCTATACTCCAGAGAGGGGAGAATGGGGCCGAATATCACCAATTCTTGGGAAAAAGAAACTGTACTGTAAGTGCACTGATTTTGTTGGATTCATATTTTTGCAGAGTTGGAGCGCTGATAAGAGTGCATTATTTTAAGACTACACTAGATACTGAAAACATTGTTATTTTTGCTGGGGAAAATTTTGGCAAAATGACCATTGCAACATTAGGGGGGGGGGGCGAAATCTAGAGTATTCCTGTTAGTTTTTTATACTGGTTGTAATTTAAATGCAGGGGTTATTGTCGCGAAAAACACAAAAATTACCCCCATGCAAATGTTTTCATGTTTACAGTATTGTATCTTCCATATACATGCACTTGTAATATAATGGAGAATAAGTCAAGTACGCAAATTCATGAATACGCTGTTATGTCCATTTGCTCAATTTGCCCTGTTTCCCCTAAAATTTGGTTGTGCTCAAATGATTACACGTACAGTAGATACTGTGTTAGGATGAAATCCCTTTTTTTGCCCTTTTAATAGTCTTCACTAAAACTCATAAGTCCTATGCTCGGTGTAACTAAACATTTTGCCGGATAAGGCCAAAAAAAATTAAGATTTCGTTTGACGGGCACCGCCGCATTGCCTAAAAATCCGCCGCATTTCCGATTTTTATCGCGTGTTTTGCCATAATTTTAAAGTAGTCAATTGAACATCGTCGTGCTAATACAAATTGTTTGTTTACATATTCTTTACTTCACTAAATATATAAATTGTAAAGCTGTAACTCAATACTTGTTTACATAAAATAGTATTATTTACCCGAGCTGCCGTATTCAATTGTTGTTTGTACGGTAATCGCGACCACGCGTATATTCCATATCACGGACGAGGTAACGTAACGTAAAATGATACTTGACTCTGTTGTGATAATCTGCAAGAGCATTATTCTTTATTGAATTATCTAATTTATTAGAAATTTGAAAACGTTTTTGTTTAGAACTCACAGTTTACGTCAGATTGATCAGCCGGGAACGCCGGTGACGGGATCGAGGGGAGGGGCAGAAATACTAAACGATCCTAATTTCGATTCGGATAAACTAGTCAACTAAACCCTAAGCACATCGCAGATACTTCAAAATTTCCGAGGGATAGAAATTAAAATTTGCAAACAACTTGCTCAAGTCCGACAATGAAAAGGGATGACGAATCGATCAGGATACCCTTGTGTAATCGTTGTTAAAATTCAAACTAAATTGTCAGACATTCTGTGATCGGGAAGGCAAACTTGCTCAATGGGACGACGGTCCCTTCCACTTGGACTTTAATGGGCCATCCTAAAAAACAATGGGCCATCTTTCCTCACGAAAGGGCCATTCCAAAAATGATCAATTTTCGAAAAGCTATGCATATGCATGCATTTTGCATCAGACGTTAGTAGGGCTGGGACGATACTGTAATCAGCCGATCCGATACGTATCACGATACCTGATATCCGATACAATACATATCGCGATTCTAACACTAAGTAATAAAACCTTCTCAACAAGCTATTTGATAGTATTTATATTCATCATATACATGTAAGTAGCTTTTTTTATTCAACATGTAATATTTATCCAACACTAGATTTATGTCTAGAATAAAGATGAAAAAAAATTTAATAAAATGGTTTGTTATTCGACTAGAAGAATTGAAAAACCAAAAATCATTTCAATTAAGAATAAGAAGTCATGGAAATTTCGTGTTAAAAATCAATGGTTCTTATCGTTTTGTCATTTTATATCTGCATACTTGTCATAATTTTTCGGAGTTTTGTCATGTTGCAAAGAGGGACAAAAAGAGTGACAAATCATCAAAAAGAGGGACAAATATAACACCAATGAGAGACATAAAGAAGGACACTTTTTCATCACTATAATAAGGCCATTTAATTATAATTACAAGTTGGTGATTTTTTTTTGGGGGGGGGGGGTCCTTTTCTTTTGAAGGAGCAACACAGTTAAATCAATGGGAAGTGTAAAATTTTCAAAACAAAGGACCGTGTGGTATTAATTTGTTTCACATATTTCCTCTTCAATTTGTCTGATTTTTTTTCTGAAAATACTGAAATTTATCTCACTAAGTATCAGCATCTGAGTGTGTCGCACACAATACATCCTGAGCTAATTTTCATAATTATGTTTAAGGTAACTTTCCATTAGGAGGTTGAACTTCAGATATTGCAATCCAAAATTGCACTAGATCATTGCTCTCTGCAAACACAAGAACGTCAGAGAAAAAATAAATCTTTAATACTAACGCGCGCCGTATACGTACACGGGCGTCGGCTCCTGGTCGAACGCATTTCTGAAAAGTGGCGCTTCAGCGAACTTGTCCACCCTTTTATTCACAAGTATTAAACACCTGTGCCGTTACCTGAGTTGACGTTGGCGAACAATAACAAGGGAGTTTAAATCAAATACACAATCGATACCTTAACGTCTCGGGTATTGAAAAAGACAGTAAGCTGACGTTCGTTGAATAGTATTGAGGTTTCTTTTTGACGTGATAATAATAAAGAGGGTATTATAATAACTTTAAAAGAGCGTTCCTTGGTTGCCGTATTTTATTTTATTTTTTATTTTTTTATCTTGTTTACATTTTTACTTCACGTTGTTATTCTTCTCATAATAATTTCGTATCTTGGCTTACACAAATGGTATCACTCGAACATCTTATAACTATTACTTTCAATGATCGAATTATTTTTCTAGCAAAAAAAAAAAAACAAAACAAACAACAACAACAACAAGAGAAGGCTTACTTGCATTTATTTAGCGACGTTAATTGCCTATTGTTTGTGGTACAGCCGACCTTTTATCAACCGATTACTACCAAAACAGAGATAGATTACCGGCTGATTTAATCATACTGTACATGGATTTATACCGTGCGGTAGATAAATATCATAAAAAAGTTTAAGTTTATGAAAAGACGGAGCGACCTATAATCAATATTACGCTGATTTTTTTTTATGGAACGTCCAAAAATCGGGATTTCCCGGCCGGGACAGATTTTTTTTCGGTCGAATATGCGGGCCAATGGCAAGTATTTATCTATCTGTAAACTGAAGAAAGTTGGATTTAAACTTGAGTACTTGAAAATACGGAAAGTTCAAGCACAATTTCTTTGTAAATCTTAACTTAGGTATCGTCGGGGTGTATCGATACTTGGATCGCGAAAAAAAATATCGCGATGCACCGATGCATCGGAGTATCGTCCCAGCCCTAGACGTTAGCACATTTTTTTTGTCGCGAGATTCCCAATTTGACCATTTCCAATGAATAATTTACAGTACATTTTTTGCATGGATCACAGAACAGCCAAGACCAAACTTTCAGCCACCTTTCCTGAATTTTTTGTGTCCTCGGATGGGCAGCTTCATTTTCAGCTTTGTTGATATAAGGGAAGACATTTTGTACAAATTTTATTACATCAATTTGTACCCATTGACTGACCACTTTTAAAAAATGACATGATAATTTTACGGACGAACGCATAAACAAGTACCTTAACGTAAGTGGACGTTGGAGATTTAAATCTCAGGCGCAGATGTCGGAGAAAAATCAATATTGTATCAAAATAGCAAAGGACCTTTCAATTGTCAGTGAACAGAAGAATTTTGTGCCTTAGTGTTCTGACTGGCCATGTACAGAAAGCTGTGATCTCTGTATTACTGCCAGTGGCGGATCCAGCGCCCCCTTTGCCGGGGGGGGGGGGTCAAGGGCCGAATTTTGCCGATTTTGACTGAAAATGGACCAAAATATACCTGTTTTTGGAAAAATTTGGGTCAGTGCCGTGGGGGGGGGGGGGCGCCCCCTCCGCACCCCCCTGAATCCGCCACTGACTGCTCCTGGTGTAGATCTACGTTACAACGTAGATACGAGAACAGAGCTTTTAATAGATTTAAAAAACAAAAACAAAAAAAAAATGGACGCCGTAGAATAATGGCACCAGGGCACAGCGAGTTGCCGATTTTATGGGCCATTTTCTATCAGAATGGGCCATCCCAATCCCTGGACATGTTTCTTCCCTACTCTTTTGCCGACGACAAGGGTCAAATTTTCGGTCTAAGCACTGAGCAACAATTACGAGTTTCACTCACTTAGTTGCACCTGAAAGTAGTTCACAAAATGTTAACGTCGTTTGAAGTTTTAACCTTGCACAGGGCAACGGTTAGAGATTGGTGATCCTTTTTAGCATAAATAAGATGTACACCATACATGTATTTAGTCTACATCTTCATACTGGTCTGCCATAGGACATCGTCTGTCATATGATACATATAATAAGTGTGACCAAATCACAGAATATCTAGCAAAATGCAATAAGCATATTACAGGAAGACGTTGGGTTATCTTGTTATGGGTTATCTTGTTAATCAATGTACTAAACATTACCACTTCATACTATACTTAAGTTTTAATGTATTTTCAGCATCAAAGCACTTGAATTAGAAATTTGGTTAAAGATAAATTACAAAAAATGTACATTCATCATATTTCACGTTTGCAAAAAAAAACAAAAAAAACAAAAAAAAAAAAACCTGCCTCCCTCACTTTTTTTTCTAAAAAAGTGCCCGTCAAACTAAACATTAATTTTGTATGGCCTAAGCAGAAATTGTCTAATAAACTATGTAATGCATTAGTAGAAGGAGCTGATAAGATAAGACGTAAAATCTGCCCTAGAAAGTGGAATTTTGAAAATGGAACTTATAGGAAAAATCTTTCGTTAAATTAATACAAATACAGTACTCCATCAAACTCTGAAGTTATTTTAGATCTATTATGCATAATATTGCTAATATTTGGGTCAAAACTTGTCTTTTTCCCATATAAATCAATAGAAAATGGAAAAGTTTTTTTGAACATTGTTCCCCCCGAGATACAGAACGCCACTTATACTGGAGGTGTATATCCATGATCCAAATTTTCTTGAAAAGTGGGGTTCTGTATCTCCAGGGGGAACACTACCCCAGAGACGAAAAACCAAAAAAGGAAGGGGGGTGCATTTGTCAAAGAATCTTTCTTTAAGATCATTAAATATGGAAAATTTGACTATTTTTCCTCCTTAATCCATCAAAAAATGTGTTCTGAATACGATAGAATGAAATGTACAACAGTTAGGAACGAAATAAGCAGAAGCGATTTGGATTTCTCCGCTACTGTGTATTTCGCTCTAAAAAGCTTCTATTATAGCCATTACATACAAAATAAGACCGTATTTTGAGTTCCAGATTTCATTATTTACTGATTAGAGGAAATAGAATTTTCGAAATGTATTTCTGATATACAATGTAGATGTATTTGATATCTTTTAGTCAATAATTATCCATTGCAGTCAAATTATTCTAAAATTTCTACGTTTATGGTCGATATTATCAGTTTTATTACCTGAGTACCCCTTACCTCTTTGAACCTTCATTTTAGAATCTTGGGAGTATTTCATCGAAAAGTAAAACATACAAAAAGTCTTCAAATATATTTTATTTCAGTAATGATTATCTTTTGTCTGCATATGTATCGTCATGTGGAAGAAATACGGCACAAGATTTAGGGCTAAAAATGGCCCTTATCTTATCAGCTCCTTTGTCTTTAGGCAACTGGTTTAAATTTTCGTGAAGACTGCCTCAGCCACTTCAAAACTTAAAAGTTGGCAAACCTGTTAGACTTAAATGGCACATACAATGCTGCACAAAGTATATAAATTAAATAGCTGCTGTACTTTTCATACAACCCAGAGAAATAATAACAGGCCTCTTTATAAAGGGCATCGTAAAGAAGTACATGTATATAGCAGTACATATGAAATGCTTAATAGGATAAAAATGGGCAAAAGTCAGAAACTTACTATTCTGGTTTGCTGAACAGATTTTGTAGGAAGTTAACTGCCTTCATTTTGTCAATAATCTCACTTTCTCCGAAATCGTCGGGCGCCGACTCTTGTATACTGTTATCAATCTGGGTCATCTCCATAGCACCATTGTCGTATATTGTCTGATTAACTGGGTCATATGGGACGGCAGGAGCTGAATCGGGGAGGGGGTGTTCACTGACATCCTATAATGTGATAGATACATGTATACCAGTATGTAATTAAGGGTGAAACGTTTACACGTGTACACAGAGCCGTTTCGTTTTTTGGCTGTAAACGTTTACATAATTTCTAAACGTGTACACGGACTACTGTACATACAATAAAAAGATATTCTTTAATATCGAATTACTCAAAAAACTCGATACTAGTATTGCTTTCCTGAAGTCGCAAAGTCAGTCAATATATTCTTTACTTAACATATGTACGAAATGTACATGTATAATGTGTTGTCGTAGTTACATGTATGTATGCATCCTTGATTCAAACACACTGGACAAACTTTAAACAAATGCTTAAAACTAGAAGAAAATCTGTCTGAGAATCAATCTAATCCTATTATAGAAAGAGTCGATACCTCCTATAAAATTGACACCGCCACAACCGTCTCTAACTCTCCGTCATTGCCGTCTATTTCTTCGTCTCTTTCTCCACCCATACCTTCCATGAGTTACTGTTTTTGTAAGTTACTTGCACTTTTGAATTGTGGGAATTGTTCAAACATATTTGAAATTAACAGTTTGATTTTTGAATGTTTGAAAGTTTTATTGCTGTACGAAACATCAGCATGTCATATTAAAGTTGCGAATTTGCGATTTGTTTCGTTTCGTTTTTGTTTCGTTTCGCACTTTACAGGTACCCGCGAATTTGATCTAGTCAAGCATAACCAAGTCGTATTTATGTCAATTTATGACCATGTCTGCAAATGAACACTAGTGGATATCACTTTTCACATTAGAAATACAATGAAACGTATAAACGTTTAAGTTTCGTTTACAGCCTTCCGTGTACATGTTTAGGAAATTTAGTAAACATTTCACCCTTATGTGTAATACAAAGCTTTGAAATTATATATAGTATGGAAAGCTGGGCATTGTTAAGTCTAGTTAAGTGTTCAATAATAAGAAATGATTATTTACTTTAAACATACATGTAACCATGCACGTCGTTAGATCATGCAATGTACTAAAACTGGTGTGTTTTATTCTGGGTGCTTCTAAAGTTGTATAGTGAATACTGAAAACAAAATACACGTAAGTCCTAGATATTAAGGGATTGCCAAATGTCCAGCATTGCATCTGTTGGCAGACTTTTACAACATGACGTAATGATAATCAATGGCAAATCAAACTGTTCTGACAGGCCGTTTGATTGTGACGTCATAACGGACAAGTCTGTGTGAGGTCAGGAACTTGGCGATTTCAAAATTGCTTGTACAACATTTCTTTAGAAGTTACAGTGTACTGTAGTAATCTAACATACATGTACATTATAGTTTCAATATGTAGTATTTTTTTCTGTGATGATAATCAACTATACCTCATTATAGAGCTGAGGATCCTGTATAGGTCCCTTCAATAGTTTGTCCAGTCCTGATGCTGAAATATTGATATCAACGCCATAAGATTCAGTATTAGATAATGAGACATATCTACTGTCCTGTTCACTAAATCCAGAGCACTCTGAGATTTATTCTGCCGTCTTATGAAGTTTCCTATTATTTTTTGTCTTCCTAGATTAACCACCTTTAGTCTTTACAGGAAATATGCATGAATTCACCCTTTCAAATATCTTTAAGCTGCTATACAGAAAATAAAATGTCTACAGGACATTCCAATCATGTTCTTCTCAGCCCACCACCATTTTGTTCTTCGTATCAACATTGGTAAACAGTGACATGATAGTGTCCAACGTCACACATTTTAGTAATTTTTCTAAAGAAAATCCCCGTGGATAATTTTTCTGTCGTATTTTTTAACTAAGTTACGCACAGCCACAAGTGGGATATTTTCTGTTACGATTAAGAGAGTTGTACAGACTGGGTATCAGTTTATAAGATGATACCAGTATACACGTATTTAGGAGAAAATTGCCAAAACAGGGTGCTCTGGATTTAGTGAACAGGACAGTAGTCTATGTACTAAATGTGTTATCATAGAATAAGTGTCTTAAAGACAGACCTGGCTGATACTTTGACATTGCTTCCAACATTGAAGAGTTCTTAAACATGTTAAAAGGAGGCATATAAAAAATTCAATGAATAGGGTATAATTCCTTAAGTCAAATAATAAGAAATCAGTAATTTAGATTTTAATGTTAATGAAAATGTGCCATCTATACCAGGAACACGGATTTTGAATAATACAGTTATACATGTATGTTACTGGTTTTAATGGACATATGGAGTCACCTACATCAATACTACACATATCATTTTGTACCCCCATGTCCTAAGCAAACAAGAATTGAATATGAAACGAAGTAGATTGAAATATTTCTTCAAGAGGGAAGGGATGATACAAATAAAACACAAACACACGAATACACAAATTTATTCATGGCCCTACCCCTTTTCAGTCCCTTGACCTTTATCCAGTGTAAAAAACGACAAAGTTATAAATATGAAATGTATTTACAAATGTACAAAGAGTTTACCTGTCAGATCTCCCCTAGGAGCCTCAGGTGGTTCATTCTCCTTAGTACTGTAACAGACGGAGATTGTGTATGAACTCATTTTACTACATTCATTGTGCTGACATGTCAATGCAAAAACCTCTATAAACAATGAAACATGTATCAATAATTCATGGCATTCTATACATCTTTTTGTCATGAAATGCACTGAATGTCGCTATCTAAAGTTAAATATTCATCTTTGGTAAATATGTCAAAAGAGGGAGAATGAGTAATTAGGTCAAAAAGAGGGAGATTTTGGTCTCATAGAAGAAAGGAATACCAAGGAAGGAGATGAGGTCAAAAAGAGGAAGTCTCCCTCCAAAAGAGGTAGAGTTGACAGGTATACATCTATACTCTATACTTCATAAGTATACATGTAGCTGAATAGTTATAAATACCTAGATTGGTCCAAGCTTGGATCATGATGGCTATCTGTAAAAGAATTTTCAAGGATTAGTTACAAATAGAAGATAAAATACTTTAGTATAATTTCTGACTAACGGTTCTTATGCCCCCGTCATCGAGGATTCAGGGGTATTTAGTTTTTGGTCTGTCCGTCTGTCTGTCTCTCTGTTTGTCCGCAAAAACTTTAACCTTGGCCATAACTTTTGAATGGTAAGTGATAGGACTTTGATATTTCAAATATGTATTCCTTGTGACGAGACCTTTCCATGGATACCAAAATTTTTGACCTTGTGACCTTGACCTTGGAGTTTGACCTACTTCTGCAAATCTTTAACCTTGACACTAATTTTTGAATGGTAAGTGATAGGGCTTTGATGTTTTTTTCTGCCAAAAGTAATGCAGATACAAAAAAAAATATGAAAACTTTGTTTCAAAAGTAGGTAAATCTCCAATATGAAGGTAACAAGCATCTTGTTGCACCAAGGGTTTCATCACATTCCTCTAGACGCTTCAATGGAAAGTACCCATGGATTCAGGGTCCCCCAGTTTGACAGGATTTCTGTCTGTGGTCTTACTATGATGTCACGTCATTGTAATTTAATGACGTTGCAAAACCAACAAATGCAATTAATTTTAATTTTTGGTGGCTTATTCCAACATTATTCCTACCTAAGATCTTAATCAACTTAATTTTCTTTAAACATGATTAATTTGAGAAATAAATGGGACCAAAGGGGTGTAGGCATGGTCATATTGAGAGTGAAAAGTAGTGGAAGGAACCTATGACATTAAGGTGCAAGACGGGTAACAAGGTCCTATCTTTTGGTCAAGTCATAAGGAATACACATGAAACATGACAGCCTTATCACTAAACATTCAAAAGATATGCTAAAATCTTTGTCGCAAAATAATTCAGTGGGCCAAAAACTACATGGACATGTATATGCCCTGCCCCCCCCCCCCCCCCCCCCAACACACCCCCTCAATCTTTTATTCCAGTTTGCATAAAAGTTTTAAATCACAAACAAGATAAAAGGAAAAGAGGCTAACTCATTTACTTGAAATATATGTATACTTTCTCTTGAGCTATCTTATCTTCCTGAGCATGCAGAGGTATAATTTTCAGAATACATGTATTTGTGAAGCAAGTGTATCTCTACCAACAAAATGAATCATTTTTTCTTTCACAATTCATAATTATTTTCAATAAATACTTCACCTGTGCTTTCGTCTGGCTTTAAGAAAACCCTGTAAGGAAAAAAAAGGATAATACAGATATGTATAGAGGTGAAAAGATTGATTTATTTGAAGGAAGAACTGCACAAGATCCAAGGGACTTTGATAAATTGGAAATGTGAAAAAAAAATTATTATCCCTTTTCCCCATAATCTGGTGAATTTTGCCTGATTTTCACTATAAAACAGTATTTGGTATGTCTACAACATTTTTTTCCTATTGATCTAGGAATAAAATTCACAAGAGTAATTAAAATCTGTGTAATACTTACTTGACTTCATATGTGTCTGCAAAGCTTACTCTGCGGGACAGGGATTTTCTGCTGACCTTCTTTGAGGTACATAGCTCTGCCTGTTTATAAAGAAGGATCCATTTAGAATAAGAAAATGTTTAATTTGAGTAACTGTTACATTAACTTACAGCTCAACCTGTCAATGGTCAACAGTAGTAATCATAAATTTTAGCAATGTACGAGGGTTGTCCAAAAAGTTCATGGCCTAGCTGGTCCGTTTTCAAAGATTGGACACAAAAACTTTACTGAAACTTGTATCAAATAACAGATACATTTAGAACTATATTGCTAAATAAATATCATTAATAAAATAAAGGTGAGGTCCACAGAGCATCATTATTTTTCAATACTAGATGCTGCTCATAGTTTTTACATTTAGCTCTTGAAAATCAAATAAACGTGTTACATTGTAAGATCTAATACTGCCTTATACTGAGGTACCTTTGATACCCAGCATCATATTCTGCAGTACTTTCCTCAATATATTCTATAAGTATGCAGAAACAATTGAAAATGTAAAAGCAATATGTCTGATCTTTCATTTAAACAAGTGAAGTCGAGTGTACGGACTGAGCAACGTGCTATGAGACAATTTTGTGATGACTTAATAATGTCATATACTGTATATGTAAAATCATTCACTGTGCATAAGCCTTCGCTACTTTTGTGGTCATTCTCGTACAGCGAAAGTTTGTCTCAGTGAATCAAAATACCAAAAACATCACTCAAAGACGAATTATCTGTAATTCTAACATGACTTGAAATTTTCTCCCTTTATGTACCATAGAACTCGCCTGGTTTAAAATTTCCAACAATCTTCCAGTGTGCTAAGCTCCGCCCATTTATGTGCTATATTAGAATAGAAATAACAACTAGCTAGCCATGATTCATCGTCCAGTAATTCCACTCGTCACATGAACAAATCAAATTATCATCTCGCCGCTTTGATTGGTTCATGCGACTCATGGAATTACTGGACAATAAACCACGGCTAGCTAGTTGTTATTTCTATTCTAATATAGCACAGTGTTTTTCAGAGGTAAAAAGAACCATTAAAATTTAAGTCATGGCAGGTTCAATTTGCAGGTTTAAAGACCGCTATTGCTGAATGTTTCTGTAGAGCTAATCCATTGTAACACCACCAACCACACATTGTGACATCATATTTTCATGCAAAATGCAACATATACCGCTTTAATTGTTTCATCTCAGGGAAACGCATTGGTTGTGTATTTACTCTATAATGATACTGATGACCGTAAGAAATTAATGCATTCATCATGTTCATTTCAAAGCTATTTTAATCGGAACATACAATTTAGACATACCTGACGGTTTGGATCTAGGTCAGCCAGAGGGTACTTTGGAGTTGTTGTTTTCAGTATCTGAAAATAATTATCATTTCATTTCAGTATGTCAACGTCTTTTTCAATGGTTTAAATTGAACATGTACTTGTACTGTATACAGAGCTTGTTTACAATGTAGAAATCCATGTGACACAAACACCGTGCACAAGACGTAGTTTTCCCTCAATTTTTGGTGTTCATACCTCGATCAACCAAAAAAATTTATCAGTGATTCCTTAATCTCAAAAGTTGTTTTTCATGTAAGACACAATTCTACTTTTGACCTTGTTTATTGGTTGTTTTGTGTAGATATACATGTATCTACACATAAATGTACAATACTTCAACAGAATTTGTGAGAAACGCATGTATACACAAGTTTAACATGTTCAAGGGGTCAACTGGTGTGAGTCAAGAACAACGTGAAATTTGCACAAATTTAACACATCCAAAGAACTTTTTTTTTAAATATCTTTATTCTATTTTTAATGCTGAAGAGCTTACTAACTTAACTTTTACAGGTTACATGTTAAAGAAATTGCATGGAGAAATGGACAGCAAGGATCTATTCAAAAGGGATTCTGTTCAAGGGTTTGTAAAAGGTTTCCATGGTAACTAGTACTTACAGAGGAGGACCTTCTGGAGGATTTCTTGAACCTTGAATCTTCTACCCTGTAAAGATAAATTAAGCTCATTGTAATCATTTGACAAATATGCAGTTACAGAAACTCAAACAGAGTCTGAGGACACCGAGTCAATAAGTGCAAGTGTCCTTGTTTATGGTAAAATTTTGAAAAGTTTTACATATGACACATCATCGACATGTATACAAAATAGACAAGTGGACAATAGCTCTTTTGAACTTTAGCGTGTTTAGGGAGATAAAAAGTGTAAAACTCAAAGCCTGACCTAATCCCTCTTTCTTCTTTTGCTACATGTACTTGTAGAATTTCATGGTTTTACAATACCAGTATAAATATTACA
Source organism: Pinctada imbricata (assembly GCA_033119305.1). Taxonomy (NCBI): domain Eukaryota; kingdom Metazoa; phylum Mollusca; class Bivalvia; order Pterioida; family Pteriidae; genus Pinctada; species Pinctada imbricata. The sequence continues at coordinate 32,428,024 of VSWD01000001.1, read as the reverse complement.
AATGTCAATGTATTAAAAAGAACAAACAGTATCTAGTAAAGTACCTGATTTATAGAATCAAGCACCAGATGTGATACAATGATGGAGTTACCTGTGGTCAAATAGTAGAGACAAAACTGACTTTGTGTGTGAAACTTGAGACAAACCTGAGAGAAAATATCTGTGTGAGACTTGAGACAAACCTGTGAGATAATTTCTGTGTACATGTAAGACTTGATACATACCTGTGAGATAATTTCTGTGTGAGACTTGAGATAAATCTATGAGATAGTTTCTGTGTGAGACTTGAGACATACCTGTGAGGTAATTTCTGTGTGAGACTTGGAGCAAACCTGTGAGATAATTTCTGTGTGATACTTGAGACGTATATCTGTGAGATAGTTTCTAAGTGAGACTTGAGATATACATGTGAGATAATTTCTGTGTGAGACTTGGGACAAACCTGTGAGATAATTTCTTTTTGTGACTTGAGTCATACCTGTGAGATAATTTCAGTGTGAGACTTGAGACATAACTGTGAGATAGTTTCTTTGTGACACTTGAGGCATACCTGTGAGATAATTTCTGTGTGAGACTTGAGATAAATCTATGAGATAGTTTCTGTGTGAGACTTGAGACATACCTGTGAGGTAATTTCTGTGCGAGACTTGGAGCAAACCTGTGAGATAATTTCTGTGTGATACTTGAGACGTATACCTGTGAGATAGTTTCTAAGTGAGACTTGAGATATACCTGTGAGATAATTTCTGTGCGAGACTTGGGACAAACCTGTGAGATAATTTCTTTTTGTGACTTGAGACATACCTATGAGATAATTTCAGTGTGAGATTTGAGACATACATGAACCTTTGAGATATTTTCTTTGTGAGACATGAGACATATTTGTATGATAATTTCTTTGTGAGACGTGGAGACATACCATTGAGATAATTTTTGTGTGAGATTTGAGACATACATGCGAGATAATTTCTGTGTGAGACTTGAGACATACCTGTGAGATAATTTCTGTGTGAGACGTAAATGTGAGATAATTTTCTGTGTGAGACTTGAGACATACCTGTGAGATAGTTTCTGTGTAAGACTTGAGACATACCTGTGAGAGAATTTCTGTGTGAGACTTGAGACATACCTGTAAGATCATTTCTGTGTGAGACGTGAGACATACCTGTGAGATTTCTTGTCTTCATCCATCTTCACTTCACTTTACATAGAGCTCAGCATGGTCTATCTGACAAAAGTTTAACTATCATTAAACATGTTAAAGTTAGTAAGATGCATGTCATATATACATGTATATACACATATATATTTACCTTTTCAAAAAGCCACCTGTACCTTTTCTTTGGGAAAATATGCCACATTTTGGAACAAATTGGGAAAATCTAGAAACAAAATTTCTTTAAAGAAACGCTCAAATTATTGGTTCAAAACAGCAATTTTCAATTTATATAATAATAACCATGTTACAGATCAAAAATTTACAAACATGACAAAGGTACCCCCCTTTAACTGTTGAGAAGTAAAGCCATTTGTACGATGCTTCATACTTTTGGGGTACGAATCTATGATTGTCAGGAACTGGGACAAGACTGCCATCAGAACCTGAATCGGACATGTAACTGTTGTCCTCATGTGGAAACAGAGGCCTGTTCGGGTCGAGAACTGTCGCTGTCGATGACTAATTCATTTTCATCGGACATTATGAGAGTGTTATATCAGTACCTTTATTATCGCAATCCTTTTTTTTTTTAAACCAACTTCTGGTAGATATCTTGTACATGTTTTGTATCTTTTTTATTTCATTATTATTATTTTTATTTTTTTTTTGACATAGTACGTAGAGTTATGAGACATCCAGTCCCCATAGCATCCATCAACAAGTAATCATCTTACGCTTAAAGAGATTTCGATTACTTTTGTGCACATTCAAATTCAATCTTGAGAACAATTTTTATCTCTGTGTATTGGGAAAATATGGGCCGATTTTTGGGAAAATAAAGCTAATTTTTACGAGGGGAAGCCACCGATATTCTGCGGTAAATCGGGCCGAAAAAAATCACTGATACATGAAGGGTTTGCACCTAAATCATATTTTTCAGAGGAAGGGTTGGACCCTGACCCCAACTGGAATTGGCCTAAAATACTATTTTTCAAATTTATTTTTCCCTAAAAGGAATACACCCTGAAAAAGTAGTTGGGCCCTTAAATTTCTAGCTGCTCCTCATTTTTGTTTTCTACAGGTCCAGCTGGCCCCTAGATTCTGCAGCAAAGGGGTAGGTTCACTAACTACCAAATTCGGCCCTAAATTTTTGCGAAAAATAATTTTATGAAAATTATTATTCAACATCTCTTATATTTATCTCAAATACCTGCCAAACTAGAAAGTAAATATTTTTTATTGTCAAAACGTCACGTGCGTTAGTTATGACGTCACATTGTGACGTCATTTTCTCTGCATGACGTCATTTTCTCTGCATGACGGAAAATGAAGGAAAATCGCCATATTTTCTGCATAAATCTTTAAAATTAGTATAGGCGCCAACCTTCACCCAACACAAATTTTATGTAGATCAAAAGAGACATTGCAAATTTAACTTTTAATATGAAAATTATTTTGGGTAAGGGCAAGCCTCGTTCCCTGACCAGAAACCAGACCCCTCGGGTGGGCTTTTCTCATCCCACATGACAGCATATGGTTGATGGCGCCCTACTTATTTTCATAAATTTTGACCAGAATTATGCCCATTTCTTACGATTTTTCAGCATTTTACGACTATAAGCCGATTTTGAAGCCATATATTTCGGTGGATTGCACGTACATTGTACATGTAAATTAAAATATTTATTTGGTATTTCAAACATCCATACATTTAACTTTCTTGATACGAAATACGATCCAAATCTAAAACATTCCAAAATTAGGGCCGATTTTCCATGTTACCGAACCTGCTCCTTTTACTCCCAACCCCCCACCCTTCCTCCTTTTCCTTTTTTACGTATGAAATTCTTGAAAAATCAATTTTAAACCATTGACATGATTGAACTTCATTATGACAAATATGCAGTAAATGATTGCACAAAACCACACACACAAAATAGATTTATTAGTCAAAGAAACAGTTCAAAAATGGGCATTTCTGTCTGACAAAAGATTCTCTAAGTCGGCGTGATGTCACACAAAGGTTCAATTAGAGATAAGCACAGAGAAGTTCCGAAAATAGTTCGGGGATAAACTCGGTGTTTATCATAGAGCATAGTGTATGGAAATTGCTTTATATCTAGAATCTAACGTTTATATCAAGAATAAAACTACTAGAATTCATTGAAGGAACCATTGATAAATTAGCTCTTAGCTCCTCAAACCCCAATATAAAACAAGATTTGAAGAAGGAACAAACAAAATCACGGATTTTTCATAGGGCACACTGAAAAATCTAGAGGCACATCCCCCTGTAAACATGGTGGAAATTTGGTCATGTGACCAGTCCGACCATCTTGGTGCACCAAGGGTTTCATCACATTTCGCGAGACGCTTCATCGCAATGTACCCTTGGATTCAGGGGTCCCCAGTTTCGACAGGATTTCTGTCGGTGGCCCTATTATCACGTCACGTCATTGTAGTTTAATAACGTCGGAAAACAACAAATGCGATTACTTTAAATTTTTGGCGCCATAATTTACAACAGTTATTCTAACTTTATTCCTTACTTCAATCTTAATTTATGTAATTTCCCTTTTAATTAATTTTAAATATACATGGGACCTAAGGGGTGAAGGCAAGGTTATATTGAGAGTGAAAAGTAGTGGAAGGAACCTATGACGTTGCGGTGGAAGACGCAGTCCGACTTCAAGAATGTCAAAAACACGTCAAAAATTTGACTTCAGGAGTCAAAACAACAACAATAATAAAAGCACAGTCTTCGTGAAAACTTTTTTTGACCACTAGCCGGTCGGGCTAGTTGAGTGCCGAAAACCACTAGCCACCAAAATTTTTCACTAGCCTTTGCAGAAATATCAAAACGCGATATAGACCCATTGTATAGGATAGATAGGTCCGTTGAGTAGGTCCAAATTCACACATATAGATTATATATAAAAATCGATCGAAGTTAAAACACCATCCAATCATTTTCTCTAGCAGATGTCAGCAGTGCATGCTCACATTTTACATCGCAAATGTCATTTTCAACAGACTCAATATTACAATGAATTCTTGATGTTGTTTGTATTTATGAATATCATTTCACATACTCTTTTACAGATAAGAAAAATGGAGCGAGATAGAAAAATATAAGATCTTATTTGTATCATATTCGCTAAAAGGCCGTCCGTTGATTGTGGCATAGACTGAATAATCCAGTATCTTGGTAGCCGCTGTGGTCAATAGCTGTAATACTTTCGTAAGAATTTATTCATTTCAATTTTCAGCCGAGATTTAATTGTTCTATTTAACATGTTATACTTGCATATTTAGTTGTTACCGTAAAATAACCGTCATGCCATGCAGAAAACAACACACTGTGGTAATGAAAATATTAAGTGTACTGGCTTGTTCAATGAAATAAACATTTCATACTTAAGTCCAATCTATTGAAGATACATTTTTATGGAAAGTAGGTGGCGATTTTACCCTAGGTATGAGAAATTGGCTCTAAATGAGAACCCATTATTTCAGTAAAAGTCACTAGCCAGTCGGGCTAGTTCAGCAGCAAATTTTGGTAGCCCGAGGAAATATTTGGTAGCCAGGGCGGTCGGGCTAGTGAGTTTTCACGAAGACTAAGAGCATGATGTGAGCATGGCTCATACAATGTATGTATTCGCGTGAATGATTTTTAACACTGCTTTAAGAGAGAGTCACACATTTAAGTGATAGTATCAACATTGTGTGGTCAGTCCCAACCCAGCAACCTGTTGACCACCAGCAAAGGCAGAACTGGACCTGCGACTGCCACTTCTACTTTTCACTCTCACATAACATCCAGGAAGTATAAGTCAACAGCATGGATCTGAAGCGGCTTAGCTTAACATACTAGATTTAGACCTCACAGCTAAACAAAGGCAAACCAAGTGCCTGTATCAGGTTGGGGAAAACTTCAGATCGAGCTATAATAGTTTGATCGGGCTATAATAGCTCCATGTAGCTATCACAAAACTTTTTTTTCTTAAGAAAAAAATTAAAATTTGATGATAATTAAATTTTGTTTACAAGTCGCACTAGTACTGATAAAATACTATAACTTTTGTATAGAAACCCCTACTGAAATACCAACATATAAGGAGATCAGGAACCTCAAATTTTTCATTTTTTCAAAATCTTGTTGCTCATCTTCGGTCCATATTTGAATATATGTTTCCTGTTAAAAATTTTGATAAATATTGAGTACAAATGGAATCGGTGAATATTTTTCAAAAATTTTGATTTTAGTTTAATTTTGTATTGAAAAATGGTATTAGGCAATAGCTTGTTCTAGCTATTATAGCCTGATCAAGCTATAATAGCTCGATTTGAAGTTTTCCCCAACCTGTGTATACATATGTAGTCCGAATGACCGACAGGCGACACTTAAAATGGATTCTGACTACATGTACATCATTACAAAATATCTGTCGCAATAAAGGAATCGGTGACGCTCCTCAACCCTTATTTGAATATCATTAAAACAACTTACACAGCTACATTCAATAGATAAATAAAGTTTAGATAATCATAATGTAAACAATTTTCTTGAATATGGCGCCTCGTGAAGCGCCATCTAGCGACAATAGAAAAGAGATTCGGCCACTATTCTGTTCGAATTACATCGTTTCGAGGCTAAAGGCAACCGTTGGTGATAAAAAGAAGAGGGGGTTGTTCATAGCCTACTCATATTCTTTTTAAATGCATATACCCCAAAGACGTCTGGGAAGCCTTGCTTTGGAACACAGGAGTGAGTCATCACTTGGTCACAGACCCTTTCCTCAATATACAAAATTTTCCTTTCCTCTATATGTCTATATATAAAATATATAGAAAGAAAGGGTTTGTATTGAGGAAAGCGTTCGTGAACAAGCGATGATACCTCACCCCTGTGCTTTGGAAATATTTCTTTCACCCGTGTCGATTTTATGTAAACCATGCGAGTCAAATTTTATACGGTAACTGAGAAAATTGACTATCAAATTTAATGATTGTCATAATGAAGTAAAATTAATAGATCAATATTCAAAATCAACTTGTGCTTATTTGGAAAATAGTAAAAAAAAAAAATGATTTATGATTGTCAGTTCTGTTTCTAATTATAAATAAAACAGATGACTGGCGAGCAGTAGCGAGCAAAAAGCTTAAAACCTTGAATTTTCACATTTGTAAATTTACAACAAATGGCGAGAGATAGCGAGCCAGCGAATTTTTTTTCCCGAGAATTGGAATAAAACCCCCTATTCATGTCCTTTTCAGTTTCATTACTCTTAGTGCCCTGATTAGTGCCCTTGTTTATTGATCGGGGTGTAATGTTTATGAGTTGTATATATAGGAAAGCGCAGCATCATTTGAAAACTGTATACGTATATACTTAAATAAAGTAATAATTGTATATAGTAATACATTTTTTAAGCAGAGGCAAGCCAGAGAAAAAGATTGAAATGCTGTGAAATGCTGACGGCAAAATATTATCAAAATCAGGGATGTATATAACTTTAACATCATAATACGATGTATTATGAAACGAGTTGTGTTAGTCTGGGATGTATCACTGGGTTGGGTGCAACCCCCCCCCCCCCCCCTTTGATCCTCCAAAACCGGCCTAACTTCGTAGCGTTTTTTGCGCTCTTTCAGATGAAAAATTGTCTCATGGAAATTTCCATTGCAAAAGTGGTGTTTTGGGGGAAAAACATGTTTTTTAGTCAAAAATCACTGAAAATAGAAAAAAAATATAACTTTGATATGGTAGATGTTTTTAAAAATATAAAAGTGTGAATGTATAGTATTTTTCATGCGCTTTCAGATGAAATAAATTGCAAGTTCCAATTCCTATTTTTACTGTGTGTTTTGGGGTAAAAAAGTCGAATTTTTGCTAAAATTCAGAGAAATTTGAGGAACTTTTAATTTATTCCTGCTTCTCAGCTCTTCAATATTGCATCATCCTCGGTACCTCAGGCTATTTGCGCTTTGGCTGGATTTTCCAGAAATTAGCGATTTTTAAATAAAAATTGAGATTTTCCACCCAAAATAGCAAGATAGTCGAAGAAATCTCTTCTAACTCATTAAACTTGATCACATTTATGCCATCAAATTATATGAAACCTCTCCAGCTTTGATTTAATAATAAATATAAAGGACCTGTTAAGATAAGGGTTCTATTTAGCCCTAAATCTCGTGACTTATTTCTTCTTCATGGCGAATCGTATACAGAAAAACATTAATCATTATTGAAATGTAATGTATTTGCAGACCTTTTACATGTTTTACATTTCGTTAAAAAAAAACCTTAAGATTCTAAAATTGAGGTCGAAAGAGGTAGGGGTGCAAGGAAAGAAAAACCGATAACAACGACAAAAAACGTATAGAAATTTTAGAATATTTTACCAAAAATGGATAAATATAAAAGACATCAAATATGTCTACATTGTGTATCAGAAATAGATTTCGAACGTTCCATCTCCTTTAATCGGAAAATAATGCAATCCGGAACTTAAAATACGGTCTCATTTTGTATTCAATGGCTACAATGTAAGCCTATTAGCGCGAAATGCACATTGGCGGAGAAATGAACATCATTCTTGCTTATTTCATTCCTAATTCTTGTATATTTCATTTAGTCACATTTAGGTTATATTTTTTGATGGATTAAAGAGGAAAAATAGTCAAATGTGTTCTATTTTATGGTCGAAAAGGTCGATTCTTAAAAAGTGCACCCCATTTCCATTTTTGGTTTTTCGTCTATGGGGTTGTGTTCCCCCGGAGATACAGAACCCCACTTCCGGGGGATTTTTTTTTCTCAATGAAATGAAAACAGGAAACAAAGTTTAATGCACATGTATAGTGGAATGAAACAAACAAAAAAAACCCCAAACAAACAAACTTTCGAATGAATAAAGTTTAATGCTATAGTTCGTATTTAATTTCTTTTTTAATGTATTTATGCGAAAAATTAAAATCTTTCATCCTCTGAAGCCTTCAGTATGATTCATAATTATTCTTTCATGACAAATTGTAATTTCAACAACGGCATTTTCCTACAATTCACTACCGGCATAAATGTATGTTATGCAACTCTGCATAGAACGTTTCAATTGAACATAAATTCAACTTGACCTGTGACCACACAAACATCAGTATATATATGTGTTAGAAAAAGTTTGGAAAATGACAATTTCATAAAATTTGCTAAGTCAAATGGCCATAACTTTGATAAAAAATCTGTCAGTCAAAACCCAATAAGATCTGTATTACTTTACGATATATTCCCATATACCCCACACACAATTTTGGTAGATGAACTTGAGTACTTACTTCCTGTAGGTTTCGTGATATTATGTGCATCGGTTGTTGGGGAATTGTCCAGAATGTAAATGTTTACGCCTGACGGACACGGGATGACGGACGGACGGCGCGCTCACTTGAGCTTCGCATCATATTCATCGATAGAAGATACATATTTTCAGGAATAAATCAATACTTTCACGTTAGATGACTTTTTTTATTATTATTTTTGACACATTTTACAATAATAAAACAACACATCACGTTAGATGACATTTTATACCCATAGAAATTCCTATGGGTACTAACTGGGCGCCTCTTTTCATATTTTCAGGAATAAATCAATACATATTTTCAGGAATAAATCAATACATATTTTCAGGAATAAATCAATACTTTCACGTTAGATGACAGTTAGTACCCATAGGAATATGGGTACTAACTGTGCGCCTTTTGTTGCAGATTTATTTTTATACACTTATGAAAAAGAATTTATCCAAAATCTTCAAAAGCAAAGAAAATTTGATGATCTGAAAGGTTTCAACAATACTTCTAGGTATATGGATGATATTCTAACCATTGACAATCCTGCTTTTGAATCATATAAGAATGAAATTCATCCACAAGAATTAACACTTAACAAGGCAAACGTTACAAATACAGAAACACCGTTTTTGGACCTGAATATCAAAATTGTAAATGGAAGATTCATACAAGTGTATATGATAAAAGGGATGATTTTGGATTCAACATAGTAATTTTCCCCTGGCTTGATGTGATGTTCCAAGATTACCGTCATACGGCATTTACATATCACAGCTCATCAGGTACGCAAGAGCATGTACTGATATTTTGGATTTTCAAGAAGTAGAAATTAAGAAATTACCAAAAAACTTTTAGGTCAAGGTTTCCGCTTTCATAAACTAGTTAAGACTTTCTGGAAATTTTACAAAAATAACAGTCAACTTCTTTTAAAATTCGGATCTATACACGCAACAGAGTACATTACTTTGGGTATAACACAACCTGTCTTTTATGGTGATATGATAAACAAAATTAGAAGGATCAAAGGTAGGCAGCAAAACCATCGAAAATGCGTCAGAATCATCAAACGCCTTTTATACCGTGGATATGATCCTAATGTCACCAGACGGACACTAGGCTTGGTACTTGACCAATCTACAGTCTTGTACAAGCGCATGATTGAGACTTGCACTCTGACTGACTGTGACGACGGGACTCCATGACGGGCCCTGTCCAAACCTCTTTAGAGAAGACAGGGCCCCGACCACCTGTCCTCTCTGAATGTCAGTCGGACTCCTCGGGTGATGACATACATGAGCTCGCTACAGCCGGCAGAGCACGGACTGTATTAAGCATGCCCTCTTTTTATATCCATTTACATATTCATCTGTTTTTCTGGGGCCTCTACGTCTCGCGGTCTTGTTTGTGTGAGGTCATCTTACAGTGAGGAGGTTGTTTTACACCACATTTGTACGTTCTTCGAGACATCTGTGTAATTGGAGAAGTGAGAGGGTTGTGTGCACGTAATCCAGGATAACCACACCATTTGCTACTTGTGTGACAAATGGCCGTCCAAAGTCGGCACCGGTTGCCCAATGGTCTCGTCGGTTTATGTGTAGTCTTTTGTGTTTGATGTTTACATGTCGTGTGTCTCTTTTCCGTCTCGTGCTGTACTCGTCTTTTGTGTTTTTGCATCGGGTGTCTTGGTGTTTTGCTGTTGATGCTGCAACGGGGTCTTGTTGGAGATCTCCTCCCTTCTTTCATGTACATGTATTAGCAACATTTGAAATATTTTAAGTTTTAAATTCTATGAAACTGGGGGGGGGGGGGGGTTCATTGTTTGCATAAGTTATAAAGAATCAAACAAGAAAAAAAGAAGATATACAGAAGAAAATTATTTTTATCATATCTAACATGTTTATTTCATTTTTATCACTGATAGAATAAAACAGACTACAAACTGAGTGTTTGTATTGCAATTATGCATGTGTTTATTTAGAAATGTAGGACAATCGGGATATGATTTTTTCTAAATGTGGGACAATCGGGATTATAAACCGATATAATACTTTCAAAAGAGGAGCATTACTGAGATTTATATGCATACACCAGCTGATTGTTATTACGTGTGTTGAGCAATATGATCTTTAAAAATGTTTGTGTGGCAATCCGTTATGTAGGTTAGGTTCTTATATGTGACACTCCGATAGAAGAACTTCCCTTTCTAAAAAATCAAAATTGGTAGGTTGAAAGTGAAAAATTTTGATACTGCGATCTTGATCCTGAAATTCGACCTACATTGGGAAAAACCCTTTGACTAGAGTATAACTTATTTATGAATGGTAAGTGAAAGCCAGGAATTTCGTCCTCAAATGTCCCATGGGTACTAAAAGTTTTTCAGAAAATACCAAAATAAACATCAAAGAAGTACCTATCAGTTATTCAGTCTCAAAGTCGAGAAGGCAAGGCAAATCATTAGAATTCCCATTAGAACGGTTGCGAACCCCCGAATGAATAACGTACATTTCGAAGTAAGACCAGCTGCCCGGGATGAATCAGCGTTTCCTGATTGCATGCAACATCCGTCGCAACTGCTCCATGGAAGCTCCCCGTAGCGACCGAAGAACTTCCTGATGATTTTAGCCGTTGTGTAATATAACCCTGAACAAGCAGATTACTTGCAAGCCGTCTGTCTCTACCGATGAAGTATTCATATTTGGAACATACCCTGGCGGAACAAAAACGCCACAAGCAGGAGAAGACAGAATGTCGCTACTCATAAAAGGGAGGTTACTTATGTGGAAGCTGAAATGATTACGCTTGTCATACAGTGAGGTGTTCAAATGGCTGTTTGTGTCAAAAGATAGAAGCATACTAGTATTCAAGTAGGAAGAGGATATGTCGCTGTCTGTTGTTTCCTTGGTCTCTACTTCATGAGGATAGATTCCATGTGATGATCCTTAAATTTCGGATCACTGATAGACAACATGTCATCTATACATCTGAAGGTAAAATTGAACTGAGATAGAGGTGTTTTCGCCCAGTGGAGAGCAAGGTCTGGATGAAGTCAGCTTCGTATGAATATAAAGATAAGTCTGCAAGCAGCGGGGCGCAATTGGTACCCATAACATGCCAACTATTTGCTTGAATACGGTTCCTCCAAACACCAAAAATTGTTTTCAATCAAAACCTCAAGCATCCGGATTAATATCGTTTTCGGTATACTTTTTGTTTGAATCGGAGTGTTCCTTCACGAGATAAATATCCTCTCGCCCTATGACAAGGTATTTGTATCCCCTGTTCCAAATTGTGAAAGAAAGATGTTGCGAATAATATTGGCCAGTCTGATTTTGAGCTTTTGGTGTGGGATGGTAGTGTGGAGAAGAAGTGAAGAAGTCGAAAAACTGTATGCTGGTAATATGATTTAAATTGGTGGCTTTTAAATTTTCCAAAAGTTCATTAGAATTCTTAAGAATCCACAACTGATTGATTCCATGACAAATATGGATAATGACCATATCCCTGTATACAGCACAAAATCGATAATTTAGAAAATCAGAAACCGAAGGCATACAAAAATCAGGATAAAACAGGAACCAAAGCAAACAAACAAAAACCTCCACCATATGAAAAGAAGCGAACTCCCGATATGGGAGCGAGACCAGGGAGAGTAAGCATCTCCTGCTTGCATCGACACCCGCCGCTTCAATTCGGTAGAACTGTCACATCCGGTAACTTCCATTTTGGAAGACATAGAGTACAATCTTTGGTTTGACGGTTCAAATGGTCTAGGACAGAATATCATCCACCATTCTGGAGAGTGGGACATCACAGTGTATGACGAGTTCCCCATATCGACCGTAGAACTTCCTCAGTGACGATGTTAGTCGGTCACAAACATATCCCTCACTGAGAAGCTTATCTAAAAGACGCCTAGCTCTCAGAACAAAATCCGTATATTTCGTACTTGCTCTGGCATAGCCCTAGCGTATCAACTGAGATATGAACACGCCATAAGCAGGCGATGAAGGGATGTTGCTACTCAGAAAAGGAAAGTTTGTAATGCTGAATTTGAAGTCGTCACGTTTGTCATAGAGTGAGGTGTTCATGTGACCATCAGTGTCGTAGGACAACATTATGTCAAAATAGGATGCTGAATTATTTGTCTCTGTAGTTTCTTTGACTTTAAGCTCTGAAGGATAGATACTGCTCAGGTAATCCGCGAATTTTGGATTATTGATAGACAACACATCGTCTATGTATTTGTCAGTGAAGTTGAAGTCAGAAGCTAAGTATCTTTTCCTTTCAGAGACCAGAGATTGAATGAATTCAGCTTCGTACGAGTAAAGGAAAATGTCGGCAAGGATTGAGGCACAATTGGTCCCCATTGGAATTCCGACAATTTGCTGGAAGACCTTTCCTCCAAACACCACAAAAATGTTGTCGATCAGAAAGTTAACATCTGAATAATATCAGGCTCAGTGTACTTATTTTCAGAATCGGACTTTTCTTTTACAATGTAGGTTTTGTCATAGTTAACAACAATAAATTTGTATTTGCGATTACCGTTCTTACTTGTAAACGCATTACTTATAATTTTTGCGAGTGTAAAATATGTAATTGTCCTGCGACAATTCAATATTCATTTTTTTTAATTCTGATACGATAGTTATAATGTCACAAGTTTTGTTTGATGAGTCAATTTTCTATGAGGTCTGGAATCTCGCGCACTAAGATTTATTTTAATTGATAAATTATAGTTCTCGTAGTAAGGCGTTATCACAAGAGAATCACGTTTTTCAACTGTCAAAGCTAATGGGATTACAGAACGGGGAATTTAAGGGGACCTCAATAGCCGTTACTTAACCCCCGGAAACACGTTGTCCCGGCTCCGTAAAGTGCCGACTTTTGCCGAAACATCTAATCAGTAATTTTTTATTTCTTTTCTGTAAATTTAATTTTCACATTTAGATAAGCAATTGTTTGCTATAATAGGGAAACATATTATGCAGTATTCATTTCTGAAAATTAATTATTAATTTACGATTTTAAGTAATGTTCGGCATTGGTTTGTCACGTGACTATTGCAAGGAAAAAATGTGGTTTTCTAATAGTTGCGCACTCCTAGAAGAAACGTATTATTGAACAGACGCAATTTTTGCATTGTATTAAATCAGCTTCTTTTAATACTCATGAATTTCTGTGTTTGCTGAACCAGAATTTAACTTAGTGAGAAAATGGAATAGCGTTCATGAGAATCAGTAAATTTATAAAGATTTTGTCAGAATTTGGTGAGCTATTTTAGAATTTTACATTACATTGTTAAATTTCTCTTGCGAATTTCTATTTTGTAATATACTTTTATATTTTAAGATCAAATATTTTTTTTTAATTGTTTTTGTTTAATCTTTGTGGAACGTATAGTGTTTGCAAGTTTATCTTGCATCTTTGTAAAGAGAAACATGTGTTACGGACATTAGATATTTTCAGTGATAAAGTTAAGTTTTACGGATTCTTTTTGTAGAAAATGAATCAGAGTGAGGAGGTCGCTGTGCTTGACTTTCGGCAGATTTTTTATTCATTCAATCAGGGGTGAGCTATGTCAATTGCAGAGTTGTTTACTAATACTTATTGAATGAAGGGTCATTGTATAAACTTTATGATTTTTAATCATTTAATTTTAGATATGTATATTCGTCTTGTTCGCGCTTAGAATGCATTTGTACTCTTATGAAATATTCTTACTTCAATTGTATATCATATACCATAGAAGTCTTTTTTATTAGTACGTCATATTATTTTTATTTCTTAAGCGGTATTGTAATTTTGAACATGGCGATTGATATTTTCATTCAAGAATAAGTATTTAAACTGAGACGTTTCATCATTATTTGTTTTTGTGAATTTTGATCAATTCACATTGTTTACAAATTGATGATATCATTTCAGGTCTTTTACATATTCTTCGTTCTTCGTTCATGATGAAATAAATTAACGAACCAAAGGGATGTCTCGTGGTTGATATTACTGGTCGGGATTTTCTCTTACATAAAAAATGGCGTCGCCGGTAGGATGGAGACGCAGTTGACCCCTGGTTGCCAGGCCGAGATGAACTTACCTGCTGAGGAGCCTGCCGCGTACCTGCTGTGATGACTGACTATGCGTGGAGCTAAGTGCTTAACTGACTGAAACTTCCGTGCTAATAAGACTCTGACTCTGTGCTGTTTTGAACTCTTATTTGCAATTTGCCTTAACGAAACTTTTATCAAAGATACAAATTTGTTATTATTGATAATCAATAATGCATATACGAAATTTCATACATGTGACAAATATGGATAATGACCATATCCCTGTATACAGCACAAAATCGATAATTCAGAAAATCAGAAACCGAAGGCATACAAAATCAGGATAAGACAGGAATCAAAGGAAACAAACAAAAACCTCCACCATATGAAAAGAAGCGAACTCCCGATATGGGAGTGAGACCAGGTGCCCAGAAAGAGTAAGCATCTCCTGCTTGCATGCAACACCCGCCGCTTCAATTCGGTAGAACTGTCACATCCGACTTCCATTTCGGAAGACATAGAGTACAATCTTTGGTTGGATGGTTCAAATGGTCTATGACAGAATATCATCCACCATTCTGGAGAGTGGGACATTATAGTGTATGACGAGTTCCCCATATCGACCGTAGAACTTCCTCAGTGACGATGTTAGTCGGTCACAAACATATCCCTGACTGTGAAAAACATACTAATTTGTTTGCATACTAATATACATAATTATCTTTATAATCTTTATTTAAATTGGTTTTTAAAAGGTTAAGATATCAATTAAGATTAAGTAAGTTAGGATGAAAGCATGGAAGACACGGTGAAGAATTAATGTCTGCGGAGCTGGAGTCTCTATGGAAAGCCGTGAAAGACAACGATGAAGTTAAGGTTTTAACTGAAGAAGTAAACAGACTAAAGACGCAGGTCAAAGATCAAGCAGAGGCCATAAGTTCCAAGGACGCGAAGCCGATGGTTGTTATGGTAAGCCGACGACTAGATCGTTTCTGTGATAAGCCCGAGAAGTCTTCCGACGTGACGATCAAGGAATTGGTGGAGGACATGCGTGCTCACGAAGAGAGTCGAAAGCTTGGCAAGAAGGAATTTGTCGCGCTCCTAAAGGATCATTTCCAGGGCTTGAAATTCATAGAAATTCCAAAGGAGCCATACGGGCTGCTAGTTCTGGAATTCAAGGAGCCCGTACCAAAAATCAAGGAGCCCGTAAATATTTAAGTTTCTTTTCTGTTAATTACATAAGATAATTGTTGAAAGCATTTATTGTGAACACAACATTGAAGTAAATCATTTGGGTCCAAAAAAAGCTGACAATGTTTTTACTTAGCCTAAAATATATGAGCGCATCCCCCTCCCCAAAAACCTGAACAAATCCAGACGAATCTTTTTTAAATGTCAGTTGTATTAGAAGCTTTCTATATCGCCATCCGACTTGTCGATAAAATGATGATCCGTGCAATATGTTGTGTGTTTGTTGATTAAGATCCATCACTATATTCAGGCGTATTAAAAACATGAACATTGACCAATTTGTTATTTATTCATTTACGTGAGCGAGACATCCTCTTTCTTATCTTGAAAAAAAAGACAATTATTATGTAATGGCAAAGACTGCGAGGTCGGGTATTATGATGAATAATAAGACGGATAAAAATCAAAATGTAATGAAATCTGATACAGCGTACATGTACATGTATTTCTATTTCCGATTCCCGTCACGCTGAAACTTATATGACACGTGCCGGTCCAAGCGATCTAGCAATTACATGTATGAGATGCATGTGAACGTTTTCATGTTACGTTTGTTGGTCACTCGATAGATACAACGCGTGCCATAAATGCATTATAGATTGACGTGCACCGTAGAAGCCATAAACGTTTTCATCTCAATTAAATTTAAAAATTGAGGGGGGGGGGGGGCGGCTACGTGACGTTTTACGTCTCGGGTTGAATACAGCGGAGGCTAATTAACTGGATGTGCTGCAATTTAAAGCCAAGGCGTACACACATTTTTGAAAAAAAAAACCCGCATGGCGGTCGATGAAACGGCATGGGGAGAACACTGGTCATTTTTTCTACTCGCCAAACGAGCGAGTTCAGACGAAAATCTAATCGCCCGGCGGCACTTTCACTCGCCATTGGCGAACGGGCGAGTGGGAATTTCAAGCCCTGATTTCGGAGGAAAAGCGCGGCAGGAGGTACTGGGGCGCGGAGCCAGGAGATACAGGAGGACCCCGAAGCTATTATCAAAATCTTGATGACCGTTTTCAGCGATGGTAATACGCTTCCCATTTTGCAACAAAAATTCTACAGCTACCGCCAAGGAGAGGAAGACCTTGTCAGCTGTTCCCTGCAACTTGTCGAGATCTACAACCGTATCTCTGCTTTGGATCCTTCGTTTATTTCGTGTAGGAACGCTACTCTAAAGGGTAGGCTTGCCGAAGCGGTACGGGACGACGCGTTGAAACGTGAAATGTGACGTCTCAACATCGAGCATCCAGACTTGTCATTTCATCAGCTAAGAGATAGATTCATACTTTGGCTCGGGAGGGCTGGAAATGAGAAGCGAGCCTATAACCAGGAAGTCGCCATGGTAGAGGGATCCCTCAAAGAAGTAATTAGTCAAGCGCCTGGAGCAAATGATAAGAAAACAACAGGAACAAACTGAATCCTTACTAAAGAGGGGACAGTGGAAAAAGCGTTGCTACGGATGCGGATCTACCGAGCACTTCCGTAAACAGTGTCTGAATCCTAAGAAACAGGAAAAAGGCACTAAGGAGGGTTTTCCGTAGAGCCTGCGGTGGAGAGCCACACCTCGGGTGATGACGTTCATGAAGGCTCAATCTTACATAGAGCTGTAGGAGCTTGTCCGGAAGCAGTTTTGTCGACAGAGGGGAAGGAAATACGTTGTCTGCTGGATACAGGTAGCGTACAACTGCCAAAAGCCTTCATCCATATGCCGCATAGAGCCAATGGAACATTTTTCAAATCTGTTGCCATGGCAACAACAATCTACTTGAAAAAATGCAATGATCGCTGTGCGATATAAGTCCCCTACCGGCGGCATAAATTTATGACTTGCATCTCTGTTCATCAGTTCATCTTCTGCAACAACAGCCAAGAAAAGTCTGGGAAACTGAATTCACGAAATTTACTAAGACCAAGGGGCATAACTCTTGTGAAAATTAGTCAATCTAAATTAAACTCAAATCTGCATCACACTATAATGTATTCACATACAAAAAATCAGCTCATTATCTGCAATAACAGACATGAAAAAGTCCGGAAAACTGAAAATTTCATGAAATTTGCTAAGTCCAAGGGCCATAACTCTTGTAAAAATAGGTCAATGGAAACCAAACTCAAACTTGGTCTGTATCACTCTGAGATGTATTCATTTACCAAAAATCAGTGCATTATTTGCAATAGAACCAAAGAAAAGTCCGGAAAACTGAAATTTTCATAAAATTTGCTAAGTCCAAAGGACGTAAATCTTGGAAAAATAGGTGAATCTAAAACAAACTCAAACTTGATCTGTATCCCATTGAGATATATCCACATACCAAAAATGAGTTCAATTTATCCAACAACAGCGGAAAAAAGTCCGGAAAACTGAAATTTTCATAAAATTTGCTAAGTCCAAGGGCCATAACTCTTGTAAAATTAGGTCAATCAAAAGCAAACTCAAACTTGATCTGTATCCCATTGAGATATATCCACATACCAAAAATGAGTTTAATATGTGCAATAACAGCGGAAAAAAGTCCGGAAAGCTGAGATTTTCATAAAATTTGCTAAGTCCAAGGGCCATAACTCTTGTAAAATTAGGTCAATCGAAAGCAAACTCAAACTTGATCTGTATGACATTGAGATATATCCACATACCAAAAATGAGTTCAATATATGCAACAACAGCGGAAAAAAGTCCGGAAAACTGAAACTTTCATAAAATTTGCTAAGTCCAAGGGCCATAACTCTTGTAAAATTAGGTCAATCGAAAGCAAACCCAAACTTGATCTGTATCACATTGAGATATATCCACATACCAAAAATGAGTTCAATATATGCAACAACAGCGAAAAAAAGTCCGGAAAACTGAAAATGGGACAGACGGACAGACAGACAGACCGAGAGGAAACTAAGAGTCCCCTTCGGCGTTGCCGGTAGGGGACTAATTACCAAGAATGTTGAATACCCTGACTGCAAAGTACAACATGGTAGTATCTTAAGTATCCTGCCTCAATAGCTTAATAGCAGGACTTGCCAAGATTTATAACAAATATCATGAAATTTTATGCAAATTTGAGGAAAAATAGCTTTTTTTGTAAAATCCTCAGAGTGAGCACAGATTTTTTACAGCATTTTGCAGGATCAACAACGGTTGGAAAATTCTTCCTCTTTCCAATGATACCAAATTCAATAGGACTTCACAGATTCATTTGCTCGGTAGTTGACCTTGATTGAGAACCACCAACAAAAATAACATGCTTGTCTTACCTATTAGGAGCACATGGGCCGGATGTGTATACCGGACGTAGACCAACTCACAGAGCTAATAACACAGCTTCGTATAATCAAAACCCACATTTTTCCAGGTCAAAAATCGTCAGTAACAATTTCAAAGCAAAGACATTTCATTCAAAGTAAACTCACTTTCATGAACTCATCATTCATTGATGAATAAATATACCCTGGTAACATTAGTTGCGTATTCACAATGGGCTAGCACTAAAGGGGTGTAACGCCCCCTTAAAATTCAAGTATATCACAATTTACATACATTTATATGCATAAAACAAATCTACAAGATCTCCTGAATCTAATGATACCATATACAATGACATTTATGCAAATCTAATAGAAAAAATATGCATTTGAATTTTTCAGCTAAAACTGCATTATAACAATGTCTGGGGAATAGAGTTATCTCCCCCTGAAATTTAATAAACTTGGAAAATGCTCAAATATTATATCTTTGTAGTATAAATTGAATCAAATACTCAATAAATAAATATAGTTTAGTCATTCAAACCATTTTTTAAGTACTTATCTAACTTAAGGAAGTATAAATGCAAAAAAAATAACAGTCCTATTTTTCTTCAAAATCTTAAGTTTTTTCTATATTATTCCCTTCTTAAACTCAATTAAAACATTTCTACATATAATTTTTAAGAACTAAGGAACTACAAAGCATCAATACACTACAAAAAGTCATAACAAACAGTTGAAATCAACAAAAATTTTGAGAATAAACTTAAGTTTCAATTTTATCAAGAAAGATAACTCTGCAAAGTACCAATTTTCAGGAGAAAGCTTAAGTCAATTTGGCACCATTATTATGACGTCATAGTCAAAATTTCCAAAGTCTCTAAGGTGTAATGTTTACATAGTGTTACTGGGGTGTAAAGGGAAACAAAAATAAAGACAAAAGAAAAGTTTTCAATTGTTGTCAAGGACTTTCTGAGGATATTAGAAATGCCAGGAAAAAAGAAAAGGGGAAGAATATCTAAATTGGATAACACACCTTTCCAAAAAGGGAATCAGTTCTGGAGAAACAGGAAAAGCTCAGAAGACACAGAATCACCATCAGTTCCAGCCATCATCCGTCCGTCATTCTCTGTATTTGATGCCGTAACATTCAGCGGAGGTGAAGATAACACGCAGGCTCAAATGATTCTTCGTCCAGAAAAGCCATCAACCACTGAAAAAGAAGATAAGGGTACATCAGAAAAGGAAAACTTTATTACAAATTCAGACAAAATTAATATTTTGATTCAGACTTTTTTGGATAAACATGACTTTTTAGTTTGTAAAAATGCAAAACCAACAACAGAAATTGTGAAGAGAGTTGGTCTGGGGATTTCTCTGTTATGCAAATGTGATAACTGCAATTTCAAAAGTGAGCCTGTAAAAATGTATGAAGAAGGAGGGAATCATTGTGCAATACTCAACAAATCATTAACCTTGCCAATGCTCAAACTAGATCTGGGCCAAATGACATTCGGTTCATGCTGGCCTCTCTGAACATCCAGCCCCCATCTCTGACTTGGCTGCAGAAAAATCTGAACAGTTCTGCCCAGACTGTGACTGAAGTCAACAGAGCATCCATGACAGAGAACCAAGAATTTGTCCGAAGGGTCCAAGAGCTGAAAGGTCAAGGTCAAGCGGTAGACATCGAGATAGACACCTCATACAACAACCGAATGCAGAGTGGTACCGAGGCCGCAATAATGTCCCTTACACCCGTTGCTGAATGTTCAACAAAAAGAAGACTGGTCCTTACCATGAACATCCGCACAAAACAATGCACCAAAAGATCCTGCGACCACTCATCATGCGGCAAAATATATCCGACAGACAAGTCCATGATGTCCTCCGAGGCAGTGTCGGCTGAGGTCAACATTAACACCATCCGCGACCAAAAGATTCTAAACATTCGGTCCGTAACAACAGACCAAAGTGCCAAAGTTGAAAAAGTTATGTAATAGGGTCATTTTTATTATGTACTTTCTTTATAATAGTTTTGTCATTTCCATTCTTAAAATTACATGTTTCCATGTCCAATTGTCATGTGACCAACCATGTGACTTGTCAGTTTAAATTTTAAGTCATGTGACTTCCAAAGACTTTTCTCATTGGTTTAATTAATTAAATTAGATTTTTGATAGTGGTCAGCCATTGTGGTTTGAGATTTGTGTCTCTGACATTTTCCTTAATTTTTGGAGTTTGGACTTATCAGAATTACTTGTAAGTACTTTTTATCATGATCTAGCAAATGTACTCCAAGATCAGATGTGTAATTTCCATGATTTCAATATTTTTAATTTTACTCCATGTACTACTTACAAATTCCTTTGTGATCTTATGGTGGATCCTATAGTTTCCATTACTACAGATTTGAACCCTTATTTATACTTACCTGTTAACCTGTAGATTCCATATGGGTTATAGCATTTGTATAGAATTGATTTATGTTTTTATTATTATCTCTGATAAAATGTATTGGAGGTTTGAGATCAAGTGTTAAGTTATGTTTTGTAATGATTAAGGTACTTGACCTTGACTGATAGAGATACCATAGCAGAGTCCACACACTGAGCCGTATAGTTATAGGGTGCCTTGACCCACAGCCGGGTAAGAGAGAGATAACTCTTACTGCTTCCTGTTGGCAGCCATTGTTATTCCTCTTTGTTAGAATTTTACATTTAAGTCACT
Source organism: Pinctada imbricata (assembly GCA_033119305.1). Lineage (NCBI taxonomy): Eukaryota > Metazoa > Mollusca > Bivalvia > Pterioida > Pteriidae > Pinctada > Pinctada imbricata. The sequence goes on along the minus strand of VSWD01000001.1, from coordinate 32,406,253 downwards.
TTATCTTATTTTATAGCTTTGATAAATCTCTTTAGTTAATTTTAGTATTTGAATATATATAATATGAACATGTTAAAGTAAAGTTATTGCAGAAATATTTCATATTAAACATATGATTGATAATTATAGTATGTTCTCAGATTAAGTAACCCTCGTCATATTGAATGTGTGTTTATATAGGTATGAGAGTATGTTAGTCATTATCTATATGTATTTTTTGGGCTTCCTTGTTCCTATACGGAAGTGCAATAAATGCATGAACATCACACCGGTGTCACTTATTCGATCCCGCAGATTGCGCCCTACGCTACACTATGGTAGCCGGAAGGAGCCTCTGTTTCAGTTATACGTACCATTTCCAGAACTAGTTCTTCGTCAATTGCACACGACCATTGCTTTATTCATCCCCTACGGAACCTGCAAAAACATATTCAAAATTTAAAATTATCGTCGTTCATTTCTGGTTTAGATAACATTTCATTTACACGAAGAATCTCAAGGATCATACGTTCAAGAGTTTACTTTGAAATCATTCGTCTGAACAAAATCAAAAATCGATCAATCTTTATGAAAAAAGTAAAGCTTGCCTTAGAAAACATAATGCCGTGCCTTACCGGAAATCATGATAAATGTACATCAGTTTCTGGAATTTGTCGCCCTGCACAACGAAAGTTAGTGGTTCGAGACTTGCCAGGGGAGATCACTTGGTCCTGTCACCCAATGATGAGGAACCTAGTCAGAGAGTTGGCAAAGTTCTTCAACACTACCAACCGCCATAAAATCAAGGAGGTCCAGAACACAAACAAAGTCGAGTCCATAAATCACAGGTGTTTCTCGGTGGCTCCAAAGCACATTAGTGGTCTCGCAATTTCGAAGGACTTTGCCACTCAGCCGTGCACTCCGATACCCACGAACCAGGCAACTCTGCAAGTCTTTTAGCCAGTCATCTTGGGGTCAAATATGGAGATAAAAGTCCATTTTCCACTCATATGGCTTTCCTAGATAAGCGGGTTGTGTATGACCGGGAACGTAAGAAATCTCCATCGTACAAAAAAAAAGCGCTACGTGTTTGGTCTGCGGAAAGGTCTGCGAAGAGTCAACGAAGGTTCTGTGTATAGTGATGCACCATCCTGCCTATCCTCTAAACATAACTATGCAATTAATGCTTGCACTGCAATGAGAAATTGATATAATGATTATGACATGATGTTGATGATGATCATCATAATGATAATGAAAACAATATTGAATGAAATCATTGTGATGATAAAAATTGAAGTCTAATCTGAATGAAAGCAAATTACGCAAGTCTTATTCTTTCTTTGTGTTCATTTACTGAGTTGTTTATTAGTTTTAATTCATGAAATATATGCATCGAGTCTCTTGAGAGTTTACAATGAAAGTTATAATGGATACTCAAAAAATTCTTAGAAAAGTAATAAAAAGAAGACATCCATTTTGGTGAGTAAATACGGACTCGACACAATAGCCGAGCACCATCTCTAGACAATGCAAGTGTTTACAACATGAAGAAATAAGTTCAGATCTGAAAGTATTTGAGTTTCCATGGAAACCAAAGTCAAAGTAACAAGGAAATCAAAACTGAAGAAAACAAAACAATGATCTATATATATATAAACAAAACATTAACAAGAAAATTCATGCAACATGAACGCAACTCGAATCAATACCGTACACGACAACAAACTTCATACACTTACACGAGCCTACAATATACAATTTTGGTAACCATGGTGACCAGTACATGCTCTGCGGTGAACACATGCATTACGTCTTACATTTATGTATGCTGGTTCTAAAGATAAATGCAGTCTATTGACACATAATTTGTTGTGACATATGTGGGAGACATGCATGTCTGCCGGTAAGTGATCGAATCCACAAGAGATGAAATAGGCAAGTCTATGGGCAGACAATTTGCGACTTTTGCCACGAATCATAATTTGCAAATACCCGTACCCATCCTTTGAAACAGATCCTGCCCATACATGACAGTGGTCATCGCCATACTTGAATATTTTTGCAGCATGTTTGCGTTTTAGAAAGAATTTCTCACGATCCGTTAACACGAAAGAGGTAAAAACTTCCGACATGATATTCTAAATTTCTGTTATCATAATTTCTTGAAATTTCTAAAAAGTGGGTCCTGTGGCATCATATGCCACCCATCCTGCTACGTCTTTCGGTACACTTTTTCGACATAGTAACTTTCATACTTTTTTGGCATATTACATTGTTTAGATTTAGGATCACTGATGAGGGTTATGTACCCGAAACGTGCATGTCTGGTCCATGTTGCCAATTTATCTGTTCTTAAATGATGCTATTCAATTTGAAAACGTTTACACTCACTATGTTATTATTTGAGCAGCCCTGAAAAAAGAAGTATGTATCTCTACCTATACATCAGGTATACATCCAGCAAAGAATAATTTGAAAATAATTAAATTTAAGTTTAGGTTGAAAACTACTATGCCTTAAGGTAGCGTACAACTGCCAAAAGCCTTCATCCATATGCCGCATAGAGCCAATGGAACATTTTTCAAATCTGTTGCCATGGCAACAACAATCTACTTGAAATTACCAAGAATGTTGAATACCCTGACTGCAAAGTACAACATGGTAGTATCTTAAGTATCCTGCCTCAATAGCTTAATAGCAGGACTTGCCAAGATTTATAACAAATATCATGAAATTTTATGCAAATTTGAGGAAAAATAGCTTTTTTTGTAAAATCCTCAGAGTGAGCACAGATTTTTTACAGCATTTTGCAGGATCAACAACGGTTGGAAAATTCTTCCTCTTTCCAATGATACCAAATTCAATAGGACTTCCCAGATTCATTTTCTCGGTAGTTGACCTTGATTGAGAACCACCAACAAAAATTACATGCTTGTTTTACCTATTAGGAGCACATGGGCCGGATGTGTATACCGGACGTAGACCAACTCACAGAGCTAACAACACAGCTTCGTATAATCAAAACCCACATTTTTCCAGGTCAAAAATCTTCAGTAACAATTTCAAAGCAAAGACATTTCATTCAAAGTAAACTCTCTTTCATAAACTCATCATTCATTGATGAATAAACATACCCTGGTAACATCAGTTGCGTATTCACAATGGGCTAGCACTAAAGGGGTGTAACGCCCCCACAGGTGCCCAGGTTTCGACGATAACAGAATCGTATTTCCGGAAATATCTTGGGACAAAGAAACCCGTTAATGTTAGGGAAACTCTGCGATTATCGGCAGCTAATGGACTCGATATACCCTACATCGGCTACATCGAATGTGACCTTGAGGTTATGGGACGAACCTTTCCAAAAATGGGATTCCTTGTGGTGAAAGATCCCGTGGACGGCGCTTTGTTTACAAGGAAAAAGGAAGTCCCAGGAGTAATTGGCTCAAACATACTTAGAGAAAAACATTTTTCTCTGCGAAGTTCAAACGAAATCAGTACATCATGGCGTACTGTTTTAGGTCTTTATGAAGAAACGCACGCAAAATTGAATAAACGGAAAGTTAGAATTTCTTGACGGAAAACAGTCGTGATTCCTGCTAGAACGGTCAAGGTCATTGAGGGATCCACTATAAAGAATACGTCTGGCATAATATCTTCCGCAATTATCGAAGAAATTGATACAGATAAACATCCTTTACCAACAGGATTAGTCATCGCCCCAGCGTTTGTCCATGTTTCACGGAATGGTAAAGTACCTTTACAAGTAGCTAATTTCGGAAGCAAGGATGTGTACTTACCGCCTAAAACATTAGTCGGGACCCTAGAAATAGCTATTACAAGCAAAAACACTGAGGCTCTTATATCAGAGATTCAAGGAGAAATAAACAGCGATTCATCTTTAATCGGTCGTTTCGACATGGGCAACTTAGGTGCTGACGAGATGACAGTTTTTAATGCACTTATTGACAAACATGATCAGATATTTAGCAAGACCGATGATGACATTGGGAACTGCGACGTCGTTAAGCATCGAATAAGGACTACGGACGATATAACCATTCGACAGCCCCATCGTCGTATACCATCGCATCATTTAAATGAGGTCAGGGAGTATATCAAGTCAACATTGAACAAGGGTATCATTCGGGAGTCATCAAGTCCGTATGCATCTCCAGTCGTTTTAGTACGGAAGAAAAATGGAAAGCTGCTACTTTGCGTCGACTATCGCGCACTCACCGCTAAAACTGTCAAGGATGCATATCCTTTACCTCGGATTGAAGAAGCTTTAGATGCATTAAAGGGAGCCAAATTCTTTTGTAGCTTAGACTTAGCACATGGATTTCACCAACTCCCAGTGGCAGATGAGGATAAAGAGAAGACAGCCTTCCGTATCGGTACTGGAGGACTATAAGAATTTTGCCGTATGCCTTTCGGCTTGACGGGAGCACCGGGTACATTTATGCGGGTAATGGACAAAATATTTGGAGACCAGAATTTTCAGACTGTTCTTATCTATCAAGACGATATATTAATTTTCGGTAGAACATATCAGGAAACATTGGAACGCCTTGATATGGTTTTGACCAGACTCGCTAAATTTAATCTTAAAGTTAATCCTGACAAATGTCAGATGTTTAAGGAAAAATTGAGATACCTAGGTCACGTGATTTCTAAAGAAGGAATGATGCCAGATCCCGATAAGACCTTAGCAGTCGCAGACTGGACCAGACCAAAATCCGAGACAGAGTTAAGAGGTTTTCTTGGATTGGCCGGATACTATAGGCATTTTGTTCGAGATTTCGCGAAAAAAGTATCACCGCTACACCAGTTATTGAAAGGATCATGTGAGAAGTCAAAACAAAAGAAGGCCAGTTCTCAGATAAAAGAATGGGATTAAAAGTGCGAGACATCTTTTCAGAAACTAAAGGAATGTCTCACATCAGCACCACTATTAGGCCATCCGAATTTCCATAAACCCTTTATTTTGGAGATTGATGCAAGCATGGCTGGTTTAGGAGCAGTTTTGTCTCAGGATCAGGAACATGGACGTGTAGTGTTGTGCTATGCAAGCGGAGCCTTAAGGGACCATGAAAAGAACATGAAAAACTACAGTAGCATGAAGTTGGAATTGTTGACATTAAAATGGGCCGTCACCGAAAAATTTGAGATCTCCTTCAAGGTGCAAAATTTATTGTTTTGACCGATAATAACCCCTTAAGTTACATTCAGTCGACAGCAAAGCTAGGTGCAACTGAGGCGAAATGGGTTGCCGAGCTCGCGCAGTTTACTTTTGAGGTAAAGTATCGTTCAGGAAAATCGAACACCGATGCTGATTCTCTAAGTCGAAAAACAGATCACCCAAAAGAGACCGCTCGTTTGGAGGAATTGCATAATTCAGGAAACGGATCTTTACATATCTTAGTACCTTCAAAATTAAAGTCAACAGTAGAGACCATTAGAGCAAAAGTTTGGGAGTCGGAAGCGCATTCTTCACCGACAAGATGTTCTCCATTGAATAGACGATGATTAATTATAATCCTTGCGATATATATTGCGATTGCAAAATAAGGACAACGATATTTTCCGACTTAAGGAGCTAAGACAAAGAGCTAAACCATTGTCTAGACGTCAGAAGTTACAAGAAAACAAACAAGTGCGAAAATATCTCGCTATAGATAAGCAAATCAAGGAGGAAAACGGAATAATGTATCGGATAACCGGTGAAGGAAAGCAACTGCTGCTTGCGCGGGATTTGAAACAGCATGTTTTAAAATCCCTCCATGATGATCTAGGACATCAGGGGACGGAGAGAACACTTCAGCTTGCGAGACAACGTGTCTATTGGCCTTTCATGTCGAGTGACGTGGAAGAATATTGCACAAATTGCAGTAGGTGCATGCTAGCAAAAAGAGGAAAATTTGTAAGACCGACTATTGGATCTATTGTTGCAAAGAGACCGTTAGAGATCTTAGCAATTGACTTCACGATATTGGAGAAAGGGAAGATGTATGAAAATGTGCTTGTCATGACCGACATGTTCACGAAGTTCACCAAAGCAGTTCCTACGCGAGATCAAAAGACAAGTACCGTTGCACGAGTTTTAGTGCAAGATTGGTTTATTCGGTTCGGAGTACCACATGGGCTACATAGCGATCACGGACGAAGTTTCGAAAATTCAATTATTCATGAGCTTTGTACTCTTTACAATGTTAAGAAGACAAAGACTACACCTTATTCGCCACAAGCAAACGGCCAATGCGAAAGATTTCATCGTACAATACACAATCTTTTACGGACTTTACCGCCAGAACAAAAACGGAACTTCTACCGGAACTTGTCTATGCGTACAACTGCACGATGCATTCAACAACTGGATTATCGCCGTACTATTTCATGTTCGGGAGAGAACCAATTTTACCTGTAGATTTGGTGTTAGGAACAACTTTCGAAATGAACGAGTCACAAAGCGCATTATAATAAGCTGAGTGACGCATTTAAGAAGGCATGCGAGAGAACAGAAAGGGAGGCTTTGAAACGCCAAGATCGTGTAAACAAAACAGCCGACGACATGCCGATCAGCATAGGATCCAGGTTTTTCTGCGAAATCATCCAAAGGCTCGAAATGAAATTCAGGATTCTTGTGGAACATTGCCATAAAGGGTCATTGAAATCCTCGGAAATAATGTTTATGTTCTGGAACCGTCGACAGGAAACGGAAGTCAACGTACTGTTAACAGAAGAGAAATTCTTGATTCAAAGATTCTTGTAGGACCTATCAATCCGTAATCAAGGGAAATAGAAGTCGATCGAGATCGCCAGAAGGATCACGGAGACAACTCCAACGAGGAAAGCGATGAGGATGAATTCTATGAAATTCACATGCGTGTACCTCGTGATCCTGGGACACAGAATATTCCCGCGTCTGGGTTCGAAAATGATGATTTGCTTGCGTCCAATAGAGGACAAGATAGCTCTTTATGTCTTGCTGCAGGAGACAGTGATGTGTCATTGGAAGGCGATACTGCTGTAACAGCAGAGGAGCAGGAGGTCGACATGATAGATGACGAGGACAACCATCATCTGATACTTACGGTGAAGGTACTGCCAGTGCAACAGCAGGGGAGCACAATGTCCATGATTTCGATGATGATGAGGAATTGCAACACTCTCTAAGGAGAAGTACGCGAATTACTGCAGGAAGGAACCCAAACCCGTTTAATCTTCCTGTCTCTGCTTTAAAACAAGAAATACGCGTTCCGGATATAGCTATTCTTGAGGCCGTTGCGAAATCAAATCTGTTATTATTCGAATTAATGGCAAGAAAGTAAAGTGGTAAAATACGTAATTTTAGTATTAGTATTGTTTATAGCTTATATTCTTTAGTTTCAAGTAAGTTTTACTACATTACATACTTTTTTTGTGTTTTACATACCCGAATATTTGTGATTCGGATGTAAATGTTACTTGTTTGAATCATTTGTATTGGTAAGTTGTCGAGACGACAACAATTTAGCAGGGGAGTGTAAAATATGTAAATGTCCTGCGACAATTTTATTTTTATTTTTTTAAATTCTGATACTATAGTTATAATGTCACAAGTTTTGTTTGATGAGTCAATTTTCTCTGAGGTCTGGAATCTCGCGCACTAAGATTTATTTTAATTGATAAATTATAGTTCTCGTAGTAAGGCGTTATCACAAGAGAATCACGTTTTTCTTACTGGGCATATGTTCTGTTTATATCAACTGTCAAAGCTAATGGGATTACAGAACGGGGAATTTGAGGGGAATGCCGTAATCTGAGACCTCAATAGCCGTTACTTAACCCCCGGAAACACGTTGTCCCGGCTCCGTAATGTGCCGACTTTTGCCGAAATATCTAATTAGTAATTTGTAGATTTAATTTTCACATTTAGATAAGCAATTGTTTGCTATAATAGGGAAACATATTATGCAGTATTCATTTCTGAAAATTAATTATTAATTTACGATTTTGGGTAATGTTCGGCATTGGTTTGTCACGTGACTATTGCAAGGAAAAAATGTGGTTTTCTAATAGTAGAAACGTATTATTAAACAGACGCAATTTTTGCATTGTATTAATTCAGCTTCTTTTAACTCATGAATTACTGTGTTTGCTGATTCAGAATTTAACTTAGTGAGAAAATGGAATAGCGTTCATGAGAATCAGTAAATTTATAAAGATTTTGTCAGAATTTGGTGAGCTATTTTAGAATTTTACATCACATTGTAAAATTTCTCTTGCGAATTTCTATTTTGTAATATACTTTTATATTTTATGATCAAATATTTACTTTAATTGTTTTTGTTTAATCTTTGTGGAATGTATATATAGTGTTTGCAAGTTTATCTTGCATATTTGTAAAGAGAAACATATGTTACGGACATTAGATATTTTCAGTGATAAAGTTAATTAAGTTTTATGGATTCTTTTTGTAGAAAAATACTTATTGAATAAAGGGTCATTGTATAAACTTTTTGTTTTTTTTATTTATTTTTAGATATGTACATTCGTCTTGTTCGCGCTTAGAATGCATTTGTACTCTTATGAAATATTCTTACTTCAATTGTATATCATATACCATAGTAGTCTTTTTATTAGTACGTCATATTATCTTTATTTCTTAAGCGGTATCGTGATTTTGAACATAGCGATTGATATTTTCATTCAAGAATAAGTATTGAAACTGAGACGTTTCAGCATTATTTGTTTTTGTGAATTTTGATTAATTCATGTCACATTGTTTACAAATTGATGTTATCATTTCAGGTCTTTTACATATTCTTCGTTCTTCGTTCATGATGAAATAAATTAACGAACCAAAGAGATGTCTCGTGGTTAATATTACTGGTCGGGGTTTTCTCTTACACGAGTCTTTCTTTCAATTTAGAATGTGGAATTGTAGTGTAAAGTGTCGAAAAAACCAAAGGCTTTGATCGAATGGACTCTACTAAAATGAGTGGATTTCATATGTTCTAAAAGTTCCTTCGAATTCTTTAAAATCCACATCTGGTTGATACCACTGCGAGAATATACTGTTGAACAATATTTTTGAAGCCCAGATTTGCATGATTTCAGATAAAACTATGGTGAGTAAGATCGATACAGATTTGGTAGCACATTTAGAGGAACCAGCGATGAAACGTTGTTTGTACGGATTCTTATGCAATTTAGGTATGCAGTATAAGTATGGTAAATCTAAATCTAAATTGTTAGTGTCGAAGCCAAAGGAAGCAAGAGCTGATTTGTGGTTATCTATTATTTCAGAGGCAGAAAGGTTTGTTGGGGTGTAAGTGGGATTTCCAGGTGTCGAATTTAAACCCAACTCTTTAACTAGACTGTCGAAATAGTACTTCTTGCAAGTAAATGTGTAATTATTTGAGGCTTTGTCCGCTGGTGTGATGACATAATGTTCTTGGAGGTAGATAAGCTCTGTGCTAACATCAGGGTCTTTAAATATAGACTCGAATCTGGTGTTCACAGTTGATTTTAATCGGTTAATTCTAGATAAAAGTAACCCTCTGATGGATTTTATCCATTCGGAAAGGGTGTCGAGCTCATCCTCTTTCTTTGCCCAACGTCTTGAATATTCCTCACAAGAGTCCATGATAATTTTGATATTTTGGTTCCATGTAAAGGACATACTTTCTCAGTATTTGGGACCCTTTTTTAACAATTCTCTCAACTTGTCGTTCTTGACTATACTAAGAATTAATTTCTGGAATATATGTCGTCTCGCAGTATGTTTGGAGACATTCTTTGATGCGAGTTAATATTTTCGTAAGAAAAATGAATAGAGTTTTTTTTTTTTTTTTTTTTGGAGCACCTGGATGAACTGGAAATGAACCAGAGTTTGTAGGATTTTTGTACATTTAGGGAATCCAGTAGATACATGCATATTAGGTAGTTAAAGATCAGAGTCATCAGTATGAATACCGAAGGCCTCAAGTGGTTGTCAAGTATATTAGATAGAGATTAAGTGTGTATGTTGGATTTCAAGGTGCTGAATGTAACCCCAGTTCCTCTTTCAGGCATTTGAAATATTATGACTTTCAAAAATTGGTCAAAATCGTTAAATTTGTTAAATTATTTGAAACATTATGACTTGCAAAAATTAGTTTAAATCGTTCCCAGTGACTTGATGTTTTGAAGTCTATTAATTACTTCTTTCCAGTTTTGTCGCCTGAAAGAAGCTTTGTTTGGCCCTTTATCAATTTGACATCATATATATTATTTTGCTATTTCGACAACGTCATTTTAGCCAAAAATAACATCGAAATTAAAGGAGGTTAACATATTAGCATCACCCCTCCAATGCTATTTTGAGCATTGATTTTATTTGGATATGCTACTGAATCGACCCTACAGGAAATTTGGAGCCGCGCACTCTCTGTTAAATAAATACACAAGTTTAAATGAAAAAAACCAGAGGGAGCTACTGAAATGAATTTTGGCGGCGTATGAAAGTCAATATTTGACTGGAAGCATCACTTAGGAGTGTAAGCCTCTCGGCCTACAAATCCTTTACTTCGCGTTGTGTATTTTACTTTGTCATTTTGTAACTTAAAATTAAAGTCCTGGTAAAGTTTTGCCGTTTATTAACATACGAAAGTTACATGTTGGTTATAGCAGTATGAGAATGAATCTAATGAATCTGACATACAAAATCATGCGCACAGTACATGTTGGTAGCATGGGATATTTCACAATCATATGGAAATCGCCATCGAAATTCATGACTAAATTGGAATTCAGACGTATAAACAAAGTTGCCTAAACTTAGAACAAATCCTCGTCATTTCGTCTATTGCACCCAGACCTGACAGGCGAACCACTATAGCTTCTATTGCTGTCAAGTGACCTAAGAACACCTCGTATTGACAGACGTAGGGTTACACACTGGCGGGAATGACAATCATTTCTATTACATCAGTTTAGCACGTGATCGTAAAGTTAACGTTTAAAATTAGAGTTATCTTCTCCTAGACGATTGGAAATATCCCATAAACAAAATAAATGGAAATTAATTAAAAATCAAAGTACTCAATTTGCATAATTATTGTGGGGGAGAAGCCATATGGTTACAGGAGGATTTCATTTGTTAAACGTCTTCAAATTCAATAGCATCATTTAAGACCTGATAAATTTACAGCATGGACCAGACATGCACGTTTCGGGTACTAAACCCTCGTCAGTGATCCTCAGTCTAAACAATGTAAAATGGCCAAAAAGTTTGAAAATTATTATATCCAAAAATGTACCAAAAGACGTAGCAGAAAGGATGGGATATGATGCTACAGGAATGTTAAACGTCTTTAAACTCAATAGCATCATTTTAAAACACGTTTCTGGTGCATAAAAATTGGTTTGAAATTTTCTTCAAGAGGGTATTCTGTGTTATGCAAACGAAAGTAAAATTGTTTGCCGCTTTGCCAGAAGGAACAATGATATATTTTTCATGAAGGTCAAAATGTTCTTTGGCAACAATAAATTTACTCGTGTCTGTTGTTAATTTAGCGCCAAAGATGTCCTATTCTTCTTTTAAGTTATTATCCGATGGATTTCATCCATTCGGAGAGTGTGTCTAGTTCCACGTCCATTTTTAGGCCACCATCTGGCGTACTCCTCACATGCATCAATAATTATTTCAAAGTTTTCCCGCCATGTGAAAGAACGGGGTTCCCTGTACTTTGGACAGTTACTGAGAAGGTTCCAAAGTACACTGTTATAGCAGAAAGTAACCAGTGATATTGTCACCAACGAGATTAACCTGCTTTTGAAGTTTTTACCTTTAATGTACATTTTGAATAGGAGGTTAAAGAGCCTATAATTAATATTTCATAAGTATACTCTTCTGACAGGACTTTTCACTTAATTCCGAAATGTCTAATCCTGTGACCTACTTTTGGAAAAAATTCGAACTTGGGCAAACATTTTGAATGGCAAGTGATACTTTAAAGCTTTCGTATTTTGTTAGTTGACAGAGACTGAGTCCTCGAATTACACAATGATAATAATTATGACGAGATCTTTCAGTTGTTACAAAAACATGTGACCTCATGACCTTGGAGTTCAGTAAAAACCCTTTACCTTGTTGGTCATAACTTCTGAATGGCAAATGAAAGAGCCTTCAAATTTCACATTGGTATTACTTTTACAAAGACCTTTCTGTTGATATCAAAATATGTCCTCATGTGCCCTTGACCTTGGAATTATGACACACGTTTGAAAAACTTTTGATCTTTGGCATGCCATCTGTTTCTTAAGTGATAGAACTTTCATTTTTCAATTAGGTATTTCTTGTGACAAGACCTCTCTGTCGATACTAAATAATTTGACTTAGTTACCTTGACATCAGAGTTTGTGTGATAGGGCTTTCGTATTCCATATGGGTATTTATTGAAACAAACCCTTTCTATAGATGCCAGAATGTTTGACCCTGTGACCTTGGAGTTTGAACCACTTAAATCTTGGACATGACTTTTGAATGACAAGCGATAGGTCTTTCATGTTTCACATGTGTATTCCATGTGACAGGACCTTTCTGTCTAAAGCTTTAAATATTCGACCTTCTTTATCTCATTGACCTTGGAGTTTGACCTACTTTGAAAAGCTTAAACCTTGAACATACCTTTTGAATGGCAAGTAATAGAGTCTTAAAACATAACATTTGTATTCCATGTAACAAGACCTTTGTGTTGATACCGAAATATTTTACTCTGCAAACTGAAGTTTGACTTTTTTGTCTGTTTTTATATTGTTCAAGTACATACTGATATGTCCTTTTGTGGGTTGTAGTTTTGTCTGATGTCATTTGTGTGTCGCTTTCTTGTGGGTTTATTCCGCTTAGTCAGTGCAGGGTGGTCATGCTGGAGGATCCTTCCTTTCTTAACTTTTTTTTTTTGCTTTGGGTGTAACTTAAGAATTGGAAGAGATGGGACTTTCACATTTCACATGGGTATTCATTGTGATGACATTTCTGTTCATCACAAAATGTGTAACCGTGTGGCCTTGACATAATTTTGAAAACCTTCAGACTTGTGCATAACTTTGAATGATAAGTGATGGAACTTTCGTATTAGTCCTTAAATTTCACCGAGAAAATGCTTTGATCTTGGTCATTTCCTCTGAATGGTAAGTGATGTGGCTTTAATATTTTAAATTGGTATTTATTGTCATAAGACCTGTTTTACTGATGCCAAAAGCTTGACTTTTTGACCTTGACCTTTGAGTTTAACCTACTTTCAAAAAAGTTTGATCTTGGACACAACTTTTGAATGAAAAGTGATAGAGATTTCACTGACAAGACCTTTTCTATCAGTGCATTATTTTACTGTTTTACATGAGTTTGACATGCTTTAAAAATGGCAAGTGTTAGAGCCTTCAAATTTTACTTGAGTTTTCCTTGAGATATTGGTCTTCTTTTGATACCAAACTGTTTTATCATAATTTGTGTCATTGACCATGAAGGTAACCCACCATTGAAAATATTATTACCTTGTATTCGACTGTCATATTTCACATACTAGATATTCCTTATGACAAGGTCACCTTTCTGTTGATACCAGCATGTTTGACCTCAGAGTTTGATTTACTTTGAACTTTTGCATGTCTGAAACTTGCATATCTGGTCCATGCTGCAAATTTTTCTGTTCTTAAATGATGCTATTGAATTTGAAGACGTTTAACAATTGTTTAGATTGAGGATCACTGACCAGGGTTAAGTAACCGAAAAAGTACATATCTGGTCCATGATGCAAATTTATCTGTTCTTGAATGATGCTATTGAATTTGAAGACGTTTAACATTTCAAACGATAAGTGATAGAGTATTAAAGCTTCACAAGGGCATTCCTTATGAAGAGACCTCTCAGTTGACCTTTTAGTTCTAAGAGCTTGGATATAACAAAATGTTTAACCTGTGACCTTGATATTGGAATTTGACATACTTTTGAAAAAAAGGCAAAATCAGTAAAATTTTATTGATGGATTTTCCCTTCCAACAGGGCAATACATGCATAATTTACAAGGCCTAAGGGAGAAGATGTGCAGTCCACACACATCATTATGTGTCGCTGGGTCTTGCAGGAAATTATGGAACCCATTCCCCTCTGGTCCCCAGTCGATGCCTATTATCACCCAGTGAGGGAATCCCTTTATTTCCATATTCTGTAGAAGTTGATACAAAAACTTCAAGACTTGGAATTGATGTTACATTTTTAATTCATTTTTCCAAATATAAAAAGTATAACAAAAGAATCATTTTCATTTCAATTGTTTTTTATGATTCCTTTATAGATCTTGTTGCCTTGGTTTTTACATAAAGTTTCCATTACTTTAAATCAGCATTAACTTTCTTCACATGAACATCTGTGGGCCCTTTCAGAGATTCATAATGAAGAAAATTGACTGATTTGAGGAAATTTGAAGTTAATAAGTGTTCTGTGTTAAAAAGACACTTTTTAAATTTACATTTTCTTCTTCACTTGATGTTTTAACTTCAACTTATAATATCTCTGTTTCTCTTCGTATATAATTCAAAATTCACTTTATACAAATTTGATATTATAGCAATAAAGTCAATGGACTTACTAATTTTACAATATCACAGATTTCTTTAGCATTTTCCATTCCCTCTCGTAATATAATCATGAAGTTGCCTTTTTATGTAAAAATTATAAAAATCAATAAACTAGGCAGTTAATAACCTTATTACTTCAACCATTTTTGTTCCGCAAAAAAAATTATTTTCAACAAATTCAAGTGGAGATAACTCCAAATTAAAGCTTTTCTGAACTTGCTTTGATGGTATAGTTTGTAAATAATTATGATATTAAGGGGCATAATATTAAATTTAAAGCTAATTTTCTCATATCCATGAAGAATATTTCAAGTAGTACAGGTGCCTTTGATATGAAAAATATATCGAAATCAGGAAAATTACGATACAAATATATGTAAAGCTGTATATTTTAAGGAGACACTTTCTTTCAAAAGAACATATGTTATTGTATAACACCCCATTCTAGCACCCTAATCGAAAACGAGACGCATGTAAGATTACCTATTTGCACTGAAAGTATTATACACGTAATACAAAATGTCCGTACAATGAACCATTGTACAAATCATAAGTGTCAGTTGGTTTTTGCACATACAGTAAAATGTCATTTCATAATAAATATACATAATAAAATATTTATGCTCTTGGGTTGTACTGTTCCACTCTTTCTAATAAGGCATCAGAATATCCAGGGGAATAATATCTGTAAAAGAAAATGTATTCATTGTGAGAATTAGCAATAAATCTTATGATTTAGTTAAGTTTTTTAAAAAAATATCTATATTTGTGAAAAATATGATGACATATTAAAACTTGCTCTTATATGTCAATAGTCCATTTGCAAGAATAAAAGATATAACCGTTCATAACCTTGATTTATATCCACACAGACACATCACAACACATCATTTGGCAAAATTTTCCATTGTGACGTCACATCTGATCACACCATCTTGAAGTAGCTTGTTGTGTTGTCATGCTTTTTATTTTGACGTCACAATGAAAAAATATCTCGAAATTTGTGATGTCTGGTGTTTGACTGTCTCACGAGTTTATTAATTGGAAAATCAGCTATTAGCGGAATTTTTGGTCTGTTTACAAAAAAGTATTGTTGCACTAGAATGATTATATCTACAATCAGGGTTCAAAATTCTCAGTCAACCAACGTCAGCAAGGGCTAAATTTCTATTCGGAGAACCATAAGTTTAATAAATCTAAAAAAGGTTGTCCAGATTCCCTCGGAAATGTTTACAAAGATCAAGCACTGACAGTAAAGTCTATAGATCTGTGATAAAAACTTACTTGACAATTTCTTCTGGGTAGCAATTGTTGATTGTGTTGATGTATTCTGCAAGTGCTGAGCCTGGTTCTGCCTTTATTTCTTGGATCTTTTTCAAACCGCCACTTGTGACAAATAATCTGCGGGCTTTGGAGTCGTGTGGGAGAACTTTGCTGAATTGTCCGACAACATGTTTGAGTATATTGGGAGGGGCGTCGTGAAGGAGGGGTTCCAAGGCAGGAAGATGGACACATTTCTGGAGGATATTCTTTAAGGCTTTCTTACTCTGAAATGCAACAGATTGGCCAAGATGAAGGTTAAGTAAATTAGAAATGTATAAGCTTAGGTCTATTTCTGTCAATACTTTAAAATGGATGGATACATATGGAGGTTGAATGAATTTGTGAATGAATGAATTCATACATGAATTTAAGAATTTATGAACATAGATATTAATTAATTTGGACAAAAAAATGGAATTTCTGTCTCAGATTTTGTGACCATTCTTTTATTTAAAAATAAGTACAATTTACTTTACTTGTCAGGAAAAAAATGCCAGTTTATTATATATCCAAAACATTAAAAGATACATCAATAACAGAATTTTGGTGTAAAAACCACATTCAAACCCAAGTGTAGACAATTGGCTCATTGACACGTTGTTATGAAGAAGTCATCATGACTGTATTGTTTAAATTCAAAATTTATTAAAGGTCATCATGGATTATCGTAGTGGGATTATAAAGACTAAACCTGTTCTCAGTCAAACCACACAAAATAGGATTAAAATTCAAAGCAGTCAAGAGGTTTTCAGGTGTATCACATAAAACAGACCTGAAGTTTACTTTTCGAAATGGTCGTTTTATCAATCATTTCAAAACGAAAATCTGCCACAAAACTTGCAGACTGAAATTCAAAATATTTTCTATCTTATAGACTTAGCTTCACCTTTTTTTTAATACAAATGACAAATTGAATCCAAACTTGACATATAACGGCCTGATTGCTTCTGTACACAATTCTTAATTTACAAGAATATACAAGAATTTTTTTTTCGTAATCTAGTATGCAGTGTGGTGCTTATAAATACACTTGAACTTACTCAGAAATGCATGGAATGACAATGACCTTTTTCACATACATGTATATATATTCTAGATGAGATTACTTTTCAAAGGATTTGTGCTTTATTTACAACACAAGTACTCTTTGCCTAAAATCTTTAAACACACTCAAACGTTACCTCATCCAATATTGAGATCATCTCAAAAGAAAGGAAATTTTTCTTTACCTTAGTCTGTAGGTCTTCTGATGCATCAGCTCTGAGATAACATTGTAAAAGTTTGGGCAATACGTTAGCGACAGCGACAGCTTTAGCATGCTCGGGTGTATGACGACCTATTTGTCCTAACGCCCATGCTGCAGCAGCCTGTATGTGATCCTCTGGCTCCTCCGATAATGCTATAGCTAACTGTACTACTCCCTGTAGATAGAAATTACCCATGAATTAATGTATGTAGAAGTGAGTCACTTCTACATTGATGCTAAAGATGCTGTAATATATTACCAATGAGATCTTACAATATTATGTACTTATTTTAGCGCATTCCTATTCGGTCTTTTCGAAATAGAGAGTTACTTCCCATTTGTGCAGGTATTTGACGTCAACGCATTGTGACGTCATGAAATTTTTATCGAAACTATCATGAAATTCAGGGAAACAGGGTAACATTTATGACGTTTTCAAAAGAATTTAATGACGTCACAATGCTTTTACGTCAGATACCTGCACAAATCGAACGTGGGACTGTGAAATCGAAAAGACGCAATTTACGCTGACACAGGGCAAAAATTGGCAAATTGACATTTTAGCGTAATCATAAATTAGCACACTTGGCGTACTGTCCATTATCATCTATGAGAGTTAAATGATTTCGTATATTCTTAAAATAGTGAAGTTTCAACACTGAGTGCTAACTCTTTTAAAATAATTGAACCCCACTAAAATAAGTAGGTGCACATACAGTATTGCATGGTTTAATTGATTTGGATCCATCACTTACATTTTCAAATCTAAAGATTTTGTCCATTTCCTGCACATTCAAACATTTGAAACTCGATCATCTAAGGACATTTCAACATTAGGAGAAAGATTAAAATATTCTCAACACATTAAAGAGTATTTACTTTTGATACAATAACGGCCATTGCAAGATTTTCCGAGTGAGCGGCTACATATCCTAACATCATGATTCCTGGCAATCGGACATTTCCCTTTGACTCTCCTACATAATCCACAACAGCAGCTACGCCACCGGCATTCACTATCAGCTGGGCAAGCTGCAATTATACAAGGTCAATTTAATATATGAAAATAATTTATGGCAATATATATTATACAATAGATGTTATGGCAAACTTTCACAAAGTAAAAGAATATGATGAAAGAGTAAGCAGTATGGAGGGAATTCTCTGTGATTGAGTGAATAGAGAATTCCTTTCTTTTATTTAATGTAAGTAAGAGTTATCTCTCTTTGTCTCCACATCCATAAATGTACATTTGTACCACAAACAGTAGATATTTACTTTCATACATATTGCGCTTTTGTATTTTATCATCGTATCTTATTTCTAAAACTAAATTCTTAAATAAATGTAAACCTCTCCTCTCCCCCTCATGAAAAAAAAAAATAAAAACAATTTTCTTATGAATGTATGAGCTTTTCTTAATTTAAACACTATTGAAGAAAAGCTGCATGTTCTGAGAGCAAATGAGTAATTTCAGTGTAAATAATATTACTAACAAAAATGAATTGATCGATATAAGTTATATAAAAATAAATATATATATAAATTCTAAAAATCCATATTTTTGGTGAAAAATGAAAAGAATTCCAACAGGTTATAAGACACCTTAAATAGGATGGGAAAATTCAGAATGTTGTGGAGAGCATCTCTCACCTCTGGTGTATGTTTGGCTATCTCTCTAATCAGTGTTGCTACGTTTTTCTTCACATACTCATCTGGATCTTTAAGGCAGGTCAATACTGCTGGGAAAATCTCTGCTTCTACTACCATTTCAGCAAGATCAACTGAATGTTTGGAAATTTGACTCAGGGCAGAGAAAACTTGTCTCTGGAAATTTAATATATGGTAACTTTTTACTAACACATTAGAAACAAGTTTTGTATTATGTAACTTAAGTGCATGGAATTAATATTTTCAAGCTTTTTTTTTTTTGTTGACAATTTTGCGTTAAGAGTCTTAAAGAAAATGTAAGATGTTCTCTAACTGAATCTTCAAGTACATTGAATTTGCAACATATAACTGTAAACGTGGAAATTTTCACATGGGGATAATTTTCGTGATTTTCGCAAATCGAGGGATTTCACGAAAATTTCCCCCATGCGAAAAGTCCCCGCTGTATTCTTACAATGGGAAAGACATCTCTAACGCAAACATTTCCCCCATGCGTAACGTCTTGATGTTATTATCGCAAAATTTTCCCCCAGTGAAAATAACAATTTTTACAGTGTTTCACAATTTCTATTGAATTTGATCAGGCTTACATTTTGACTTAACATATACGAAATATATTTATACACTTAATAATCTAACATGCAAATTTAGAATATGCTTCCAATACACACATAAAAAAATCAAAATAAATTTTGTCTGAATTATGGCATACATGAGACAACACCTACCTTAAGTTTAGCGTCAGGATTGAGGATCATTTGAGCGAGGTGAGCTATGGCCCCTGCATCCACCACTGTTTGTGCCAGTTCTGGGGAATGTTTACAGATATCACTAAGGGCAGATGCTGCAATTCTCTTCAGGGAAAGTTCAGGTTCCTGGATGCATAATACTAATAATGGTACAGCTCCTGCGTCCACAACAGCCTGTGCAAGCTCTGTAAAATTATTATATACATGTATTCGTTATAATTGATTGCTTTGGAAAGAGATGATATATAAAATGGAACATAGTGCAGTAGACAAAAAGGGAGAGGGCAATGTCCTATACATTTAGAATTCTGCAGATTGCTACAACACAAAGTAACACTTATATTTTATAGGCTGAAGACAAGGGGGAGATAACTCTTCTGTTTTTCAGAATGCTTGAATATGTGCCAGAATGAAGACATAATTGATAACAAAGATTTTATTACGTTGATTATTAAGTAACTCATTTAACAATAATTTTTTTTCAAATTCACCTTCTTTTCATATTCTTCCTTTCTCATATTTTTTTCTCTGCTTTATTCTTCACCACAAGATTTTATAAATTATGATTAAATGTCTTTCTTTTAAAGTATCTGACAAACTTGACGGGAAATTATCAAGCCTAGTCTGGTACCAGAATTATTTTACTTACCAGCGTTGTGTCTAGCAATATAGCCGAGAGCCCATGCAGCTGCTTCCTTCACTCCAGGATCAAATTCCTCTAAACATATAACCAAGGCATCTAGCGCACCACAATCAACTACAGACTGGGCTAGCTGAGGTGAATGCTTGGCTACTGCCCTCAGAACAAAAGCTGCAGCTTTCTTGTAAAATCTCTGTAAAATATTATAAATATGGGATTTCATTTTCATATCAAAATCATTTTCATTTACTGCAAGAGAAAATATTCATGAAGTTCAATTACATAATTAATTCATTCATAATCTTCTTATAGAACCTGAATGTTCAATTCAAAAATTGGGATTGATTATATCATATCAAAATTCATTTCTGCAAGAGAAATTATCCATACAATAATTACAATTCAACTATATATTTAAAATTCATAAAAAATGTTTTAGCTCACATTAAGCAAATTCAAATTACTCAGAAATCTTTTTGATTTCTTCACAGAGTTTTGAACATGAAAAATGATGGAGGCCCAATTTAAAGGATGTCGGGGATAAAGATAAAAAATTACATTTTGTTCTGCAAGGGAATACACAAGCTGTGGTAGAATATCTCCCTTTACAACAGCCTCTGCCAAATCATCATTGTAGTTAGCTAAACGTCCTAGAGCCAATGCTGCAGTCTGTTGAATTGTTGGTACAATGTCCAAAAGCAAAGGTCTGAGAAGGGACATAACTCCAGCATTTTGTAAGGTTTCAATATTCTGTGGCCTACTGGCTAACTCTGCCACTGTTTGGACAAACTGTGTCCTGGCCTTTTGATATTGCTCAAATACTGAAATTCAGATAAAAAATTTAATTAACAATATTGTAATAATCTGAAGGCAACATTTTAAACAAGGCTTCACTGATACTAATATTCAAATATGACTAGAAAATTTTTAATTTACTGAACAGACCTTTAATATTCAATTATATATAAGTTAGAAAATCTAATAAATTAAGACTTTAAATTTCACATAAATGCATTACTCATGCCTTTTGTGGAGAGCAAGTATTGAATCTCATTATGACACAGCTAGATAAAAACTGAGTGTCCTCTACATTATTTTTCAGAAAAGAATTTTTTTTGTTATCCAAAGTTATAGACCCTTTCACATTATCTGTTAGACTGGATTTGAAGCCGAGATCCAGGAGACTAATTATAATGAAAATCAGATTGCACATGCACCAGTACGTGACATATCATTTGATTGATGAGATGCTTTGCAAAGAATCATATTTTGTTTGTTACGCAAAAACAACAATCAAATGAGATCTCTTGTGATAGACCGAGAACAGGCCAATATTTTATTCTTGAGTTGGTATTTTGGCCTGAGACAAGGGCATTTGAAAAGTTTTTCATAATCTGCTCATATTTTGAATTTTTCTAGTGGTTGTGTCATTTACCTTTGTTCATTTGATTTTGCGATTTTCAAGTCCATTAAGTATTTAAAGTATAAGATTCCTTTCAATTTTCTGTGATTCAAAATACTCTTCTTTTTCAACTTTTCAGCATGTTTCGTACTGAATCGTCTTTTCAGTCCAAATTCAAACCATACATCCACAAAAATAAAAGCAATTGTAGTCAATATATTTTCATTTATTTCGTTAAACTATGAAAGTATTCAATACTCATAGCGGTATTTATTTCATCCCAATATGAGATTAATACGTACAAAAATGTATGCATAATTACGATTTAGTGAGCAAAAACAATGAAAGAATTCAGAGCAAAAAGTCATCAACACAAGACAACTTGAACTAATAATAAACAGAATACCATTTCAAGAATAAAATTTTGGCCTGTTCTCGACGGTCTACACTTGTGAATGCATAATTTATTGTTTGTCCCTCAGAGGTGAGTTTCAATTTCTGTTCCGCAGATAATGTGAAAAAGTTCTACTGTAAATGTGGTTATTTTCACTGGGGGAAAATTTCGCAATTATAACATCAAGATGTTACGTTTGGGGGGAAATTTTGCATTAAAATGCATTTCCCATTGTAAGAATGCAGTGGGGATATTTTCACTCATTGAAAATTTTTGCAATGTCCATCGATTCGCAAAAATTACCCCCATGCGAAAATTTCCACGTTTACAGCACAGTATTGGAAAAGGTCAACTCTTGAATACAAATTTAGACTCAAGGATGAATAACCAAATAATAAAGAAACCTTTTTGTTGCACTGTAGCTATACTTGTAGTTCATACGTCCAAAACAAAGAGTAATGACACGCGTCAGAAACTTTTTTCATGTTTCTAGCTATGGCCTTCTTCATTTAATTCAGCTCGGAGTATACATAAATTGAGAGTTGTGGTCTGATCTGAAATTTATCTTACCACTTACCTTGTAAAACTTGCCGCTGGCTCATTTTGAAGTACTACTCTTCGACTTTGCAGAATGCTTCTATTAACAACAAGTAAATGCTAGCTGCTGCTAGGTTGGTTGCTACGGACAATGCGACAATACAGCAAGACCGCAGTGAATAATAAATTAATCTCATTAATTTAGTCTAATTCTGATTAAGATAACGACGATTACACTTTCATTACTTTTATTCATTACATTGTTTTGATACAGTTATCTCAATTAAAGCTCAATAAATTTAATAGTCCGAATTTATTCAGTGCGCAGCATCAAGATGGCGCTGCCCTTGAGGATTGGAATCAAAGGAACAAACGGCATTTTCTTACGCATATTGAGTTGTAGTCGGGTACAATTTTCATCCTTTGAACTTTTGTTTTATCTTTTTTATTCAATTTTCCAAAATTATTGGTACAGGAACACTTGTTAGTAAAACGATGAAATATGTTAGAGGTAATTCGGAATATACAAATCTTCTCAGCTCTGATCAGTTTCAGCCAATACGACTATCGTCTACGATACCCTAGGTGTGCCATCACGAACCTTAAATAGTCGTCTCTAACAATGAATAGAGATTTACTTCCATAGGGGACGACCATTTAATCCTAAAGGGGGGGGGGGGGGGCACTGATAGTTTTTGGAAATAAATATTCTGACCCAGAAAATGTTAAAATAAATAATATGACCCTCTTTGTAGCAGAAATAAATATTCTGGCCCACATACATGTATGTTCAAAATCCTAAAAATTTCGGCTCGCTTCGCTCCTCATTCACTGAAACAATTTTCAGCATGCATGAATCTCAAACAGTTCCGGGATTACTCCAGAAATGGCTATTATAGCTAAATATGGCTATAAATGGCTATCTTGGAGAAATAATTTTAAGTACTAAAAAATAAATTTTTTGAATTTTTCTTTCTATTACTCAAAATCGCAAATCTTTATGACCATCTGATCAAAGTTTAGAAAAGAAGTTGGTATGCAAAACTTATAATTTTCAAGTTTTGACCAGGATAAGTAATCAAAATTTTGACTCATTCAATCTCAAAGATGGTACATTTTACATGTCTACTTATTTAGTAAACATTGTTCAGATGGTCATAAACATTTGCAATTTTGAGTATTAGATCAAAATTCCAAAATTTACTTTTTTAGTACTTAAGATTATTTATCCAATATAGCCATTTATAGCTATTATAGCCAGATTTAGCTATTATAGCCATTTCTGGAGTAATCCCGGACCTGTCAAACGAGATTACTGGTAACGTGATTAAGAGGAAGGGCTGAGAATATACCTTTTTCACATTAATACCGCAGCTATAGGCAGAAATATTGTCTGGATATCATACATGTGAACCTCCCGGCGGGAGGACGAAATCTCCCGACGAAATGAGGATCCTCCCGATCTGAAATAGTCCTCCCGATTCCTCCCGACGAAACAAAATCCTCCCGACGAAAACGAAAATCCTCCAGATGAAATGCAATATCTCCAGTTGTGTATCACGTTCATAATGCCGTCTGTAGTGACCAGACAATCAAATTTCCAAACAAATTAATTAATGCTAATTATACAGGTGACAGGTATACTGCTGGACAAGCAAAGTAATTAGAGTGGCGATCTCTACACCGTCATGGGTACTCGTCCCCGGGGACGTTATAGTGTGGATCCGGTCACCATAAAGATTCTTTTCTATTATGATACAATATTGATTTTTCTCCGACTTTCTTTTTTATCCCCGTTCTGCGCCTGAGAATTAAATCTCCAACGTCCACTTACATACCTTTACTACTTATAGGTACTTGTGTATGCGTTCGTCCGTAAAATTATCATGTCATTTTAAGTAATCATTCAATGGGTACAAGCTGAAGTATAATCAAATTTGACAGAAAAACAGAAACGTCAATTGCAGCCATGCTGCCCCGATGTATTGAGCCCCCCTTCCTAATATCAGCGAAGCTGAAAATGAAGCTGCCCATACGTGGACACGAAAAATACAGAAAAGGTGGCTGCAAGTTCTGATATTTGCAAAAATACTGTATTTTAACAATTTGCAATGGCTACATTGGACATTTCTCGACTGAAAAAATGTGCTAATACATGGACATACATTGTGTGCAAAGCTTTAAAAATTGATCATTTTTGGAATAGCCCTTTTGTGCAGAAAGATGGCCCATTGTTTTTGGTAATAGCCCATTGGAGTCCAAGTGGAAGGGGTCATAGTCCCATTGAGCAAGCACTGGGACAATAGAGGAAACTTATCTAATGTAACTCTAATGAATTTGCTAACTGTTTTAAAGATAAACAATAAAGATTCTTGTTTTTAGTCATCACAAATTGTTGCTCTTTCAAAAGAGACATGCCTTACATACCAGCCAAGTAGAAAGTGATGAAAAGAAACAAAACGAATATTAAATAAACATCATAATGTATTAACATTGTAGTTTTCCCTCAATTCACCTAAAATAACGGTATGCCGTTGACCGATAAATCCTCCAGATGAAAATTTTAAAACCTCCAGATGAGAGGCCAAATCTCCAGATGAAAATTGAAAATCCTCCAGATTTGTGGAGGCAAAAGGTTCACATGTATGGGATATGCACATATATTTCTAAAGATATCACGGACAATAACATTGATTTTAAACTCATGTCCGAAAGATTCTTGGAAAAATAAAAATTCTCATATGGTACCAAGGGCGGATTTAGGGGGGTTTGGGGGGGTTCGGGAAAACCCCCCGGTTTCCGATTTTTTTTGGGGGGGGGGGGTTTAACATTAGCACTCGGAAAAAAACCCTGCAAACTGAGTAATAAAAATTGCTTAATGGCCACCAGAATTCACTATTTTGAAACAAAATTTACAAAATTTTTCTGATATATTCTATCGCATATCGATTCGATACCGTATCAATTGGCGTATTTGTGGATTCGTACAGACAATCGCGAAGTTTTTGTAATGCACGTCGCAGAGGGGGTTTTCTGTTTATTTTATTCCCGAAAATAACATTAACAAATACTGTAATATGAACATGTTCAAATAATTTGCAAAACGTGTACGTGTGTCAAACAATCAATGTAAATGGTACGGGGATCGGAACCTACACGTTTCTGTCCTCAAATACCCGGTTTGAGTATTTTTGTCATCTACAAACAAATTTTGTTAAAAACACACTTTGAAATAACCGGGAAAGTGGGCAAATATTTAGCATTGGATATAGCTCGAATATGCTCCGGGGGCCAAAAATTAAGCATCCTTTAAATCATTCTCATACTCCTACGTGTACACCACTGACCAAGTTCCTCCCCTTTCACATTAAAAACCCCAGTGATAATCAACATTTTTTACTCGATATCGTACCAATATTCTAAGTTCATGTTACCGCGAGGACAAATCTACAAGCCAGGGGCGAAGCCAGGCGTACATTTGTACGTAAAAACGTCCACATCGTCTCGCAAAAAAAACCAAAAAAACAAACAAACAAAAAAATGAGACCGCCTCCCCCGGCAGTTGCCAAAACGAAGGGGGAGGGTCTTTTGAAAAAGTATTTAAAGCAAACTACTATTCAGAAACAGATCAAAGACACTCCAGAAACCACCGATTTGAATGCATTTTTCGTAATTTTTTCGTGTTTCATTCGAACTCAATACAACGATCGCTAACAAAGTGCGAGCGGTCGATCGGAAAGACTTTATGTGGACGTACATATAAGTATTTAGGAAATATCATGTTAACATCTCAAGTTTTCTTCATCTTAGATACGGTTCATCGTCTGCTGACATCGAATGATATGCGTTATCCCATCTAAATTCAGCTCAAATACGCTCCAGAGGTCAGCAATTTGCTTCATTTTTTCAAAATTTTCTCGGGGGAGAACATGGGTAACATATTTCCATACTGTCCCCACTTGACCCTTCAGGTCTCGGAAGTCACCCCCCTCAAAAAAGTGTCTGTGCCCCCGGACAGCTGAAGTTCTTGGTCCAACCCTTCTTTAATTATACACGTCCACGTACATCGAAAACACCCTGGCTACGCCCCTGCCAGCAGTAAAGGAAAAATTATTTTATTTAGAATTTTTTATCAACCACATAAATTGAGTGGAAAAAATAGTCTGAATATTCGAGAAGGTAAGGAGAAAATATGCTCCAGAATGCACCATTTATTCCATTTTTTCAAAAATTTTCGGGTCTCGCAAGTCATCCCCCAAAAAGTGTCTGTGCCCCCGGACATCTGGAGTTCTTGTTCCAACCCTTCTTTATACACGTCCACATCGAAAACACCCTGGCTACGCCCCTGCCAGCAGTAAAGGCAAAAATATTTTATTTAGAAATCTTTATCAACCACATAAATTGAATGGAAAAAATAGTCTGAATATTCGAGAAGGTAAGGAGAAAATATGCTCCAGAATGCACCATTTTATTCCATTTTTTTCAAAAATTTTCCGGGGGAGGCCCCCCGGACCCCCGCCTACAGGAGGGAGCAACCCCCTCCCGTACCCTCCCCCGCTCGGCACTTCGTGCCTCGAATCGACCATTTGGGTCGATACAAAACCCCCCCGCTTGCCACTCTGGATCCGCCACTGGGTACTGTATGAAGCTAATTTGCAGAGCAATTGATGACAGTATCTTACTGTAGGCAAAGCCGTTTTATTTTTATCTCCTGAGCCTTTAAGAGCAGACTAGCTAATGTTGAGTAAAAATAAATTGCGGGATCCAATTTTCATTTTAGAGGTTCTCCTTTCTGAGGTCCAGGTCAACCAAACTTGACTAAGTCCTTGGCTTTGATTAAAACAATAATGATCAAGATGATAGTCAGACTATGAGAATATAACTCATGCCGAGAATTTTTCCGACACAATTTTAACATCCTTGTTATTGCCCTTGATACTTTTAGAAGCGCATATGTGCATATATATATATATATAATCAACTTTGACTTTGGTTCCCATCGCTGTCCCCTTTATCTGTTTAGGGTTAGGGTTAGGGTTAGGGTTAGGGGGATAAAGATAAAGGGGACAGATAAAGGGGACAGCGATGGGAACCAAAGTCGCACCTACTTACGCTACTCTTTTTATGGGATATTTGGAAGAAAAATTATTTTCTCGTACGGAAGATGTATTTGACGCGAACTTCGGAAATTGCATCCGGAAAAACTGGAAACGTTATTTGGATGATTGTTTCATTTTTTGGAATAGATCTTTGGATGACTTGAATAAATTTCATGATCTTTTAAACGGACTTCATACTAGCATTCAATTTACTATGGAACAGAGTGAAAAAGAGCTTCCTTTTCTCGATATATTGATAATTAAGGAAGATAACAGAATTACTACGGATCTGTTTTACAAAAGTACGGATACACACCAGTACCTTATATTCAGTTCCTGTCATCCATCTCACACAAAACGTAACATCCCGTTCAACTTGGCTCGACGAATTTGTACAATAGTTTCAGACCAACATCGAAGAGAAAAAAGACTGAAAGAACTAAAGTCTTTCCTACTTAAACAGAATTATCCCGTAAATCTAATTGACGCAGCCACAAACAGAGCAAAGGAAATACCGCTACCGGAACTTAGAGAGAAAAGCAGACGTAACACAAATAGCCATAAAATCATTCCATTTGTAACAACACACAATCCGAGAAATAAAAACGTATTCAAAACAGCAAAAACTTGTCTACCAATTCTTCATCAGTCCGACAATTTGAGGAGTCTCATCAACCAACAGGATATCATTAATAGCAGGAGACAACCACCTAATTTAAAAAGACTTCTCACCAAAGCCAGATTTACAACCGAAACGGAAACACACGTCGTTAGCCAATGCCAGGACCCTCGCTGTGGAACATGCCCGTACATTCAAACCGGTCAATCATTTACATTTAAAAATGGAAAAGTATTTCACGTAAACGCAAAAATGAATTGCAAATCCAAGAACTTAATTTACGTGATGACGTGTCCAAACTGCGGCGAAAATTATGTCGGACAAACGGGAACGAAATTGGCGGACCGTGTACGCGTACACAAACAACAGATCAGGGATCCATCCACTAGAAACACTCCTTGTAGCGGACATTTTGATATGTGTGGTGGGGGAAGTTTTTCTATTTTCCCCTTTTACAAAGTAAAAGAGGACAATGAACAATTACGTAAAGCCAAAGAAGATTATTTCATAGAGATTTTCAAACCTAAATTGAATTGTTAAACTATGATTTCATTTCTTCTTTACAAAAAGCTATTTATTATTGTTCTTAAAGCATCAATATACGTAAATAATAAGTGCGCCAACGTCTGGGACATTTGTACGTGATGCGCCTAACTGTAACGTTATGATGACGTCATAGACGCTGCCTACCTACTGTTCTTTGTTATTGTTATTGTTTATATTCATTGCAACTCTGAAGAGCCAACAGGCGAAAACGTTTAGTGCAATAAACAAATTTAATCGTCATTATGTCACTTTGATTTTGATTATGGATATGGGAATGGATATATATATATATATATGGCCATCTTTTCGCCTGTGACAGCAGCATGCAGTAGACTTGCATTTAAACATGCTAAGACTGAAATTTCAATACTTCATTAAACATTTTATACTGACATTACAATATAAGAATTAAGGAGGCTCAATCAATACTGGTTCGTATAGTACAGAGTGCGGTTTTGGTCTTCAAACTCCTCTAATTTGCTTGTTTCTTGACAGATTTCGACAAGTTTGGTATCGATTGAACCAGATAACATGTACTTTTTTCTATTTTTTTTTAAGAACAGAGTTTGTCGTTGAGAAATATGTAAAAGAAAATAACTTCTGACAAAGACTTATTATCACTTTGATGACAAATAAGGGTACTGGGTACTTTTTTTTTTAAATTTTCATTTTTGGTGGGGGTGCCCAAAATGTACGTTTCAGGAACAGTTTTAGCTATTTCACTCTCTGAAAGCATTATCTATAAAGAAATAGACATGTTTGATAATATTATGGTGATGGTTTACACATGTATATTCAGAGGACCACTAGTCAAACAAATTAACGATGATATGCAATCTTAATTACAAATATAAATCATCAGATATGAATGTCAAATAAACAGAATATTTTTTTTTTTGCTCTGACAAAGAATTCTTGGATTATTGAGCCACCTTAACACCAATAGCTGTGATATCGGGTCTTGGCATGTCAATAAACAGTCTAGTAGTAATATGAAAATAGTCCATTAAGGTGGCGGTGAAGACATTGTGGCCCGTTTCCCTCACATCAAAGAAGGCCATACATCAATGTCTAATTTGGTTGCCACAACAACCATTTTTCAGAATTAATTTTCTTGTCAAAAAAGCAGAATTCCCTACAAAATTTTAGTTGAAATAGTACGGTAAAAAAAAGTAAAAGTTAAACTTGCACGTAAAAAGAATCACCCAAAATAGCAAGTACCGGTAAAAAATATTCTGTAAAATCTGCTACTATAAAATATCAAGAAAAAGGTTTGTTCTTTCCCTACCATGCCTATATACTAAATTTATATGATCACGATGATCAGTCAGGGGTCCAACTTAAACCAGAAGTCTCTGACGAGACTGTAGCTCTCCTGGTTGTTTTTTCTAAAACATCAATTTCCTTTCTTTTTTTTTTAAACCAAGACCATAGGGAGCAGGCGCTCTAACAAATTATAAGTAGCATGACAAAACTACATATCCATTATACTGCAACTATAATAGCACTTGTATAATTCATAATATCCGAGATAAAGTATTTCTAAAAAGAATGTCACACCCATTTTCCAAGATCCTAGGGGCCAAGGACTGCTAGCTCAAATGAACTACCAATGACACATCAAGACTTGGATAAAGAATTAACTCCCCATCATAAATAGCTTTAAACGAGAAGAGAGCACAACTATATAGGAAAAATTACCACACCCATTTTCAAAGACCCTAGGGGTATAAGGCTAAAACAAAATATCAGGTGCACATCTATGCCACAGACCAATCATTGCAAAAAGAATTAATTCTACATCATTTATAGTGTCAGAGGAGTTGCAAGCACAAGATTACATTTACTTATATAGGAAAATGACCACACCCATTTCTGAGACCCTACGGGTCAGGGGCTAAAACATAAAAACAGGTGCACAACTAGACCAGAGACCCATAATATTGCAATAAGAATTTAGTCAGAGGAGTTGTGAGCACAAGATTACATAGAGTTATATAGGAGAAAATTACCACACCCATTTCTATGACCCTGGGGGTCAGGGGCTCAAAAAAAATATCAGCACAACCAGACCACAGACCCATCACATTGCAGAAAGAATTAAGTCTCCATCATTTATAGTGTCAGAGGAGTTGCGAGCACAAGATTACATAGAGTTGTATAGGAGAAAATGACCACACCCATTTCTAAGACCCTGGGGGTCAGGGGCTCAAACAAAATATCAGGTGCACATCAAGATCACAGACCCATCATACTGCAAAAAGAATTAAGTCTTCATCATTTATATTGTCAGAGGAGTTGCGAGCACAGCTTATATAGAGTTATATAGGAGAAAATGACCACACCATTTCTAAGACCCTGGGGGTCAGGGGCTCAAACAAAATATCAGGTGCACATCAAGATCACAGACCCATCATATTGCAAAAAGAATTAAGTCTCCATCATTTATAAAGTCAGAGGAGTTGCGAACACAAGATTACATAGAGTTATATAGGAGAAAATGACCACACCCATTTCTAAGACCCTGGGGGTCAGGGGGCTCAAACAAAATATCAGGTGCACAACAAGACCACAGACCCATCATATTGCAAAAAGATTTAAGTCTCCATCATTTAGTGTCAGAGGAGTTGCGAACACAAGGTTACATAGAGTTATATAGGAGAAAATGACCACACCCATTTCTAAGACCCTGGGGGTCAGGGGCTCAAACAAAATATCAGGTGCACAACTAGACTACAGACCCATTATATTGCAAAAAGAATTAAGTCTCCATCATTTATAGTGTCAGAGGAGTTGCGAGCACAAGATTACATAGAGTTATATAGGAGAAAATGACCACACCCATTTCTAAGACCCTGGGGGTCAGGGGGCTCAAACAAAAAATCATGTGCACAACAAGACCACAGACCCATCATATTGCAAAAAGATTTAAGTCTCCATCATTTATAGTGTCAGAGGAGTTGCGAACACAAGGTTACATAGAGTTATATAGGAGAAAATGACCACACCCATTTCTAAGACCCTGGGGGTCAGGGGCTCAAAAAAAATATCAGGTGCACAACTAGACTACAGACCCATCATATTGCAAAAAGAATTAATTCTCCATCATTTATAGTGTCAGAGGAGTTGCGAGCACAATATTACATAGAGTTATATAGGAGAAAATGACCACACCCATTTCTAAGACCCTGGGGGTCAGGGGGCTCAAACAAAATAGCAGGTGCACAACAAGACCACAGACCCATCATATTGCAAAAAAATTAAGTCTCCATCATTTATAGTGTCAGAGGAGTTGTCCGGACAAGATTACATAGAATTTAATGACCACGCCCATTTTATAAGACCCTGGGGGTCAGGGACTGAAACTAAATGTCAGGTGCACAACTAGACCATGGACCAAGTAAAATGCAAAAAGAATTAACTTTCTATCTCTAACAGTTTCAGAGGAGTTGTCCGGACAAGATTACATAGAATTTAATGACCACGCCCATTTTCTAAGACCCTGGGGGTCAGGGAGTGAAACTAAATGTCAGGTGCACAACTAGACCATGGTCCAAGTAAAATGCAAAAAGAATTAACTTTCTATCTCTTACAGTTTCAGAGGAGTTGTCCGGACAAGAATTGTTTACGGACAGACGGACAGACAGACAGACGGCCGGACGCCGGACAAAGGGTGATCGCATAAGCTCGACTGGTCTGAGACCAGTAGAGCTAAAAAGTTATAACTTGCCCAAGTAACTGGTTTTAGTATTTATAACTTAAACAAGTTATAACAGCAAATTTTGAACCTTAATATCTCCTCTTAGCATTTTTCTTATGAACTGAGCATTTGTAACTTTGGACAACCTCCTGGGATATCTCACTATCCAGCGCATGCTTTGTGGGTCTGGCGCAAAGCTCTCAAAATTAGGGTTCTCTGAGGAATATTTATGTCATTAAATCCTATTTACCAGCAACAGACAAGCTAACTCCCAAGAAAATTAGGTCAGAAAAATAATAAAGACCTAGATGCATCTTCTGAATGTGAATATTAACAATAAATCTCAATGCTTTAAATATAAAACATGTTTAAATCAAAAACACTGTTATAACTTGTCTAAGTTAGGCCATACCGAATTAATTAAATGTCCTTTGGATTTTCTGGTGAAAAAAAGAGTGCAAGCGGGCAAAAATATCATTATTTTATTTAAGAATTGCAGTTTTTAAGGTGCGACCGATTGAAATAATTTTATTTTTGATATAGTTTACCATAGTAATACATATATGATGAATTTCTAAAGGAATCTGGTGGCTAGGAAGCCTGGTACATAGCTTTTCAAACATTTCCCCCTCCTTGACTTTCAGTGCCATGTATATGGGACAACAAATTTGCTCCGAACAAAATTTTTCAAATACAAGAAGTATCATATTCTTCGAAATTTGCACAATCTGACACTCCTAGAAGCTTCAAGATTTACAGAAATCACAACTGACCCTAAAAATTCTTTAGCCAGAAATTTCAGGGTGCGGGCGAGTATTTTATTTTTATAATATTATTTTTTGAATTTTGAAAAATATGGTGTGGGAAATCCAAAGAACATTCTATTAATTTGGTATGGTCTAATCCTTTATTTGTGATTCTGGAAAGGTCTGTATTATTCTGGCATTGACTAATGTCCCTTATCTGATTAGGGGTATTAGTCAAAGGCGTCATATAATAAAATGCCGCACACCATAATCGTGAATATGGAATTAACATGCTGAACATACATGTGCATGTATTGAACTGATCTAATTCATGCTTTCATAAATACATGAACATGTTGCTGTCATGTAGTCATCAAGTGTGATGGATTGACCTACAGATATAGATGTACAATAACGTCATGCCAATGTATGTTAATTTGAATTTCTTTCCTTTCAGGTTTCAAAATGCTCAATGTGTGATTATGAAGATGTGAAAGATCTTCTCACGCAGAAAAAGAGAAAACATCCAGAAACCCCAAAAACTAACATAGACCCCACGGAAATTATAAAAGGCAAAATGTGGGACAAAAAACCTTTCAGGGTGGAATTAAAAGCTGATAAACGCTATTCCTGGTGTGCTTGTGGTTACAGTAAAAATCAGGTATGTACAGTGTATATCCTGTTTTTAGCTCTACTGGTCTCAGACCAGTCAAGCTTATGCGATACCCCGTCGTCCGGCGTCCGTCCGTCTGTCCGTCCGTCCGTCCGTAAACAATTCTTGTGCTCGCAACTCCTCTCAAACCATAGGTGATAGAAAGTTAATTCTTTTTGCATCCTACTTGGTATGTGGTCTAGTTGTGCACCTGACATTTAGTTTCAGCCCTTGACCCCCAGGGTCTTAGAAAATGGGCGTGGTTAAGAAAATCTATGTAATCTTGTGCTCGCAACTCCTCTGACACTATAAATGATGGAGACTTAATTCTTTTTGCAATATGATAAGTCTGTGGTCTAGTTGTGCACCTGATATTTTGTTTGAGCCCCTGACCCCAGGGTCTTAGAAAATGGGTGTGGTCATTTTCTCCTATATAACTCTATGTAATCTTGTGCTCGCAACTCCTCTGACACTATAAATGATGGAGACTTAATTCTTTTTGCGATATGATGGGTCTGTGGTCTAGTTGTGCACCTGATATTTTGTTTGAGCTCCTGACACCCAGGGTCTTAGAAAATGGGTGTGGTCATTTTCTCCTATATAACTCTATGTAATCTTGTGCTCGCAACTCCTCTGACACTATAAATGATAGAGACTTAATTCTTTTTGCAATATGATGGGTCTGTGGTCTAGTTGTGCACCTGATATTTTGTTTGAGCTCCTGACCCCCAGGGTCTTAGAAATGGGTGTGGTCATTTTCTCCTATATAACTCTATGTAATCTTGTGCTTGCAACTCCTCTGACACTATAAATGATAGAGACTTAATTCTTTTTGCAATATGATGGGTCTGTGGTATTTTTGTGCACCTGATATTTTGTTTGAGCCCCTGACCCCCAGGGTCTTAGAAAATGGGTGTGGTCATTTTCTCCTATATAACTCATTGTAATCTTGTGCTCGCAACTCCTCTGACACTATAAATGATGGAGACTTAATTCTTTTTGCAATATGATGGGTCTGTGGTCTAGTTGTTCACCTGATATTTTGTTTGAGTCCCTGACCCCCAGGGTCTTAGAAATGGGTGTGGTCATTTTCTCCTATATAACTCTATGTAATCTTGTGCTCGCAACTCCTCTGACACTATAAATGATGGAGACTTAATTCTTTTTGCAATATGATGGGTCTGTGGTCTAGTTGTGCACCTGATATTTTGTTTGAGCCCCTGACCCCCAGGGTCTTAGAAAATGGGTGTGGTCATTTTCACCTATATAACTCTATGTAATATTGTGCTCACAACTCCTCCGACACTATAAATGACAGAGACTTAATTCTTTTTGCAATATGATGGGTCTGTGGTCTAGTTGTGCACCTGATATTTTGTTTGAGTCCCTGACCCCCAGGGTCTTAGAAATGGGTGTGGTAATTTTCTCCTATATAACTCTATGTAACATAATCTTGTGCTTGCAACTCCTCTGACACTATGAATGATGGAGACTTAATTCTTTTTGCAATATGATGGGTCTGTGGTCTTTTTGTGCACCTGATATTTTGTTTGAGCCCCTGACCCCCAGGGTCTTAGAAAATGGGTGTGGTCATTTTCTTCTATATAACTCTATTTAATCTTGTGCTCGCAACTCCTCTGACACTATAAATGATGGAGACTTAATTCTTTTTGCAATATGATGGGTCTGTGGTCTAGTGTTGCACCTGAAATTTTGTTTGAGCCCCTTACCCCCAGGGTCTTAGAAAATGGGTGTGGTCATTTTCTCCTATATAACTCTATGTAATCTTGTGCTCGCAACTCCTCTGACACTATAAATGATGGAGACTTAATTCTTTTTGCAATATGATGGGTCTGTGTCTTAGTTGTGCACCTGATATTTTGTTTGAGTCCCTGACCCCCAGGGTCTTAGAAATAGGTGTGGTCATTTTCTTCTATATAACTCTATGTAATCTTGTGCTCGCAACTCCTCTGGCACTATAAATGATGGAGACTTAATTCTTTTTGCAATATGATGGGTCTGTGGTCTTATTGTGCACCTTATATTTTGTTTGAGCCCCTGTCCCCCAGGGTCTTAGAAAATGGGTGTGGTCATTTTTTCCTTTATCATTCTATGTAATCTTGTGCTTGCAACTCCTCTGACACTATAAATGATGGAGACTTAATTCTTTTTGCAATATGATGGATCTGTGGTTTAGTGTTGCACCTGATATTTTGTTTGAGCCCCTGACCCCCAGGGTCTTAGAAAATGGGTGTGGTCATTTTCTCCTAAATAACTCCATGTGATGGAGACTTAATTCTTTTTGCAATATGATGGATCTGTGGTCTAGTTGTGTCATTGATAGTTCATTTGAGCTAGAAGCCTCTGGCCCCTAGCATCTTTTAAAATTGATGTGGCTTTCTTTTTTGAAATACTATATCTCGGATATTATAAATTATATGAGTGATTTTATAGTTGCAGTCTAATGGATATGTTGTTTTTTCGTGCTACTTATAATTTGTTTGAGCACCTGCTCCCTATGGTCTTTAAGAAAGGAAATTGATGTTTTAAAGAAAAAACAACCAGGAGAGCTACAGTCTCGTCAGAGACTTCTGGTTATATAATTTTGTAGACAATTTGGGTCCATTCTAATTAAAATATTTTTATCAAATTTGGAACAGAAAATTC
This sequence comes from Pinctada imbricata, assembly GCA_033119305.1. Lineage (NCBI taxonomy): Eukaryota > Metazoa > Mollusca > Bivalvia > Pterioida > Pteriidae > Pinctada > Pinctada imbricata. The sequence goes on along the minus strand of VSWD01000001.1, from coordinate 32,369,676 downwards.
CTAAATTATTACACATTTTTGTGTAAAACCCTGTAATTTTGCAGAGTTTTGATTTAGTAAAAGGCAGATTTTTAATTGAATGAAACTTTATTTAAGATAAGATAAGATAAGCTTTATTTCAAGTCAGTTTAACAAATTGAATATAACACAAGCTCTGATGACCTTTTAGACCGATAGATCTATTTGAAAATATCAAGTAAGATAAAATTCATTTTACACAAAGATGCCCAATACTGTTTCACATAGTAAAGTTTTCCAAAATTTTGTAGTTTTTCCCGATTTGAGGGGACCCTAACTCTTTGAATCAATCAAATTATATACTCTGTAAATAAATAGTCTGCCATAAAGGTTATGCATGTAATCATGGTAATGTCATGTTTAAAACATTAATGTTAGTCACTTAGTGTCTGCAACATTCATCAGACCTGCCGTAGAAATTTTTGTTTGGTCTGAATTGTGCCATTTCCAGCTGGACGGTTTTGACCCATCTCTTTAATGGCACATTGTTTATTCGTTGCCATGTGAATGCCTATTGGTAAATGTAGGACAGACTCCTTATAGGACCTAACACAATTCTTGAAAACTTCTGTGGAATATTGGACATTTTGGGGATTTTTATCGGTCCAAATACATGTACAAATAATTGTTCATAGTGAGCTTTAATCAGACCAAACAAATTTTTGTTTTACTATTCACTATTTTATTGATTCAGGACGTCTGACCAAATTTCAAACAAGTTCATCAAAATTTAGCAGACACTGCTGTACAATCTATTATGTTGACTTTTTTGCCAGAAGCATTTTCCCTGGTCATAGCTGATGGACCTGATGTGAATAGAGTTTTAGTTCAGTTTCTTTGAATGGCCATGGTCAACTTAACTCTTTTCCAAAACTGATACATAAATTATTCCTCAAACTAATACCACAGTCAATGGTGTGGATTAGAAGCTCCTCCTTTTTTCTATAATTTTAATAGGAATAGGGTTGGACCCACAATTTGGAAAATTAGTTGCAGAGGGAATATTTTAGGAAACACTACAGAGAAAATGTAAACAAGAGCCCCAGGGGGGCACAACGCTCACCTGATATCCATGCACACTCTGAACATACTGACATTGAATAATGTTCGAGCCAGAGCCATAGTCAGAATTTTTTGGTCCATATGCCATAAATAATTTAAAAAAATATCATAAAAATTCCAAAAAAGTAAAATGCAATAAATGAGTGTGCAAAATGGAGAAAATGAAAAATGGAAAAAGAAAAAAGAAGGTTTTTTTTGTATTCAGATGATTTAAAAGTGCTTAAAAAGCTTGCAAAATGCAAAAAATGAAGAAAAAAAAATTGGGATGCCAGTGCCTGAATTTGAACCCACAATCCTTGGGTCTATGTGCACGCACAGCATATCTAGATTAAAAAATAAAGTTATAGCAAATAATGTATATAAAAGAATTGAGTAACTTAATCTGACAAACATGCAATAAATGAGTGCAGAAGATCATAAATTTACTAAGTTATTAAAAGAAATAGTTAAAGAAAAATAATAAGAGCACCCTAACATCTCTCTCTTTCGGGGAAAGGATGGACAACCTAAAGAGGCATCAGATAGGATGTCATCCTTAAGAAATATTAAGTGCAGAAAACCACTGTTAGATGGAGTAAATGAAAGAAAGATTAGTATTTACTCTGATTAGTTCATTAATATACAAGCCAATTAGAAAAAAAATATTATTTTGTCCAGTTCTTATTATATCATCTTATAGAAAAAAAAAATCTGTCAGCAGATGTTGTTACAGAAATTTTGACCCCCCCCCTTTTATACTCTATAGAATACAAGAATTATTATAAATTCAAATTGTACATGTTGTTAATCAAAAATGCTATCACACAAGCATTCATTAATTTAATTTTACCTAGGATATAGGTTTCAAAATATCAATATGAACTCAAGGGAAATTAATATGGAGAAAATGCCAAACTTCATAAAAAATTCCAAAGTTCAAAAAGTGGCAAAAACGGCATTAAAATTATTCAGGTAAGTTTAAAATAGCATTCAAAGCTTAAAATATGGATGAAAAATGAAAAATAAAGAAAAAAATTTTTTAAGGCCCAGCCGGGATTTGAACTCGCTACCTTGGGACTCATTGACAAAGAAAACATGCCTATTTACAGTATTAAAGAAATCATTAAAAATCTAAAAGTCAAGATATTGAGAAAATTCTTTCACTGTTACATTCCTTACAATAAATATGATAAATGTTAAAACAATCATTCATGGGAAGAACCATAAAATGCCAAAAATGATGAAAATGACCATCCTCCCTTCCTTTTTTACAGTATTAAAAAAATCATTAAAAATTCAAAAATAAACCTTTCAGCAAAATTCTTACACTAAAGCATTCTTTTGCTTAAAAATGGCTAAATTAAACTAAACTGGAGCAGAATTTTTCAATAAGAAAGAAAATATTAAGAGAAATATCAATTTTTGCATTAAAAATGCAATGTCGAAAAAGACGTCAAAAACGCGTCAAAAATAAGTTATTGGATTTTAACGAAATGAACAAACTTGAATTGTACATCCTTCTAGATCACTTAGATACAATTAGTTTTTCAATCCATTCAGTGGAACTGGAGAAGAAGATTTTTGAAGAGGGGTACCCTCTGGGGCCTATTTGACCCCGCCCTGGATCCACCCCTGAAGGGATCGAGCCGAAATGAACAAACTTGGTAGAGGACCTTTAGTACTTCATGCATACCAAGTTTCATCAAAATCCCTTCAGCCATTCTTGAGAAGAAGTTGAAAATGTTAAAAGTTTACGACGGATGCCAGACGCCGGACGCCACACTATGACAATAGCTCACTTGAGCCTTTGGCTCAGGTGAGCTAAAAAGTAATACTAAATTAAATAGTTTTCTTTTTTTGTAAGGGTGAAACATATACTTGGGAATTGACCCTTCTGAACACGGGGAAAATTTGAGAAATTCCAAGACGTCACAATGCAATTTCGATGTTTGACCGAGGTTTGAAGCTTGTTTGTCCGAGGTAAAAGCATTGTGACGTCAAGAAATTTTGCATTATTTTCCCGCAGTCAGAAGGGTCAATTGGGAAAGACACTACATGTATTTGTGATTAGGAATGGTGCGGAATTACAGCCCCAAAAAGTGGCAACAAAAATCCTTGTTAGGAAACTTCAAGTATAAGTACATGTTCATGTACATGTATATGCCTGGTAAATATAACAAAAGTACTGATTGTCACATGTTTGTTTTACAGCCATTCTGTGATGGAAGTCATAGGGCTCTTAGCTATCAGTTGGCAGTAGGTAATAAGAAGATACATATCAAGCCTCACCGATTCAAAGTTGAAGAAACAAAGGAGTATTGGCTATGTAACTGTAAACAAACAGATAACAGACCATTCTGTGATGGATCACATAAGAAACCTGAGGTGGCAGCCATCACAAGAGGGCCAGGGCCCAATTTTTAGACTGCTGCTCAGTATGTTGTAAAGCAATTATCATTGTGTTAAGGGACTATCACACAGTCAACAAGCTTTAAGTTGTCTTTCTAAAAAGTATTGTGAGAAGGAATTTTTATATGTGCTGTGAACAGTTGGTTAAAGTGAGTAAATAAATACAATGTAATACCTCAAGTACAAGATATTTTCTAGTCTTTCGAATAACAAACTGTGTATCACATATCATTAAATTAATAATTAAAGATAGCCATGGTTAAAAGCAAACATAGAATTCCACGACGTCAGAATGGCGTATACATGACATTCAAAAGACGTGTATTAACTTGCTAAGCGGTATTTGTACAGGTATATCTGTATATACTCAATATGCTATCCTTGAATTAATAGAAAATCAATGCACACAATTTTAAATTTCCGATACTTGCAAATATTTGTAGTTATATAATATAGGGTGTTACCTGTAGTTGACATGAAATTATTAATATCTGTTTGATAATGTTGATACATTGTAAATTCAGTGTGAAAATATTATACATAATTATTATGAATTGTTCTTGAGTGATAAAATGAAAGGTATCAATAACATTAAAATGTGATACATTTCAATTTTTTTTCATTTCATGTAGATTCAACTCCACAACCATCAATATTAACATAATTTACATTTTTAAAATGCTTATTTATGTCCCCTACTTACATACAGATATCTAGGATGAATTATTCCTTCACACTTATTGGGACATATAAATGCAAAACACACCACGTTGAACAAAAGTTTATTTATTATATATACAGTATATTAGAGCTCAGACAGAATTATTTATACATGTAGTACAGTGTTTGTGTTGGTATTTTGTGGCCGAGTGATGAAAAATTAAGTTTAACCCAGAAATCTTCATGTTAACCTTGACAGGTTACCATGACGATGATTTTCAAGGTCAGTGGTCAAGGTAACAGCTTATTGCACTTTTGAACCAATGAGGTATCATTATGACAGATACAGACTCAAATACAAAGTTTTTAACATATCCACAACAATCAGTATGATACAAGGAAGAGCCCAATCTCTTCCATTGAATATTTACATTTACCTCTATCATAAGCTCAGAAAAAAATCTCTATCCCATGTATATTTTACAGATTTTACAGTGCAAATTGTAGACTGGCAACCGTTCTTGGTTTTCTCTGTTCATACGTGGCAGAAAATGATTCCTCAGTTTACTTATAATTTTATAGTTTGGGATGTGTACAATTTTATGTTAAAGGCTAACGCTCTCCTATCTATGGTATTTCACATTGTTAAAGAGGCAAGTGCCCTGTTAAAATCTTGACGGCCAAGCCCCAAGCAGAGGTGTTAGTGAGAGGAAGGAGCGATAACTCTGATAAGAGATTGGGAAGAACCTTCACATACCTGTCAATTTTGAAATCTTAAAAAGAGGGAGATCTCCCTCCTTGGCACTTGAAAAAGAGGGAGATTGCGCGTGAACCCATTTTGCTGTAATTTTAATGAATTGCGACATTTTGTGCAAAACCAATTTTCAAATAATTTCATTGTACTGACATTTCAATGCAAAAACATTTATAAACTTTGAAACATGTATCAATAGTTTATTGCATTCTATACATCTTTTCTTACATTTTGTCATGCAATTTCTCATGAAATGCTCTGAATGTCGCTATTTAGAGTGATTTTCTTTGGTAAATATGCCAAAAGAGGGAGAAAGAGGGAGATTGGGCCAAAAAGAGGGAGATTTTAGTCTCCCTTGTGGGAGAAATGCCAAAGAGGGAGATGAGGTCAAAAAGAGGGAGTCTCCCTCCAAAAGAGGGAGAGTTGACAGGTATGCCTTCAATTAGGAAGAACCTGTCAATTGTCAAGTTCAATGCCAATTGCATTTAGAAAATACAAAGGTATATATGAACAAGATAATAATATTGAGCTTCTGATCATCAAACTCAATTATTCATTCATGTAGATCTACAAAAACATAGGGTAATCAAAGATTACATAGCTCGCCTATACAGGTTTTTGTCAGAAACCAGGTTAAAAATTTCGAAAAGTAGGTCAAAGTTCAAGGTCACTAGGTCAAAGGTCATGGTCTCAAATGAAAGGTCTCGTCACAAGGTATCTACATGTGAAATATCAAAGCCTTATCCCTTATAGTTCAAGAGATATAGCCCAGGTTAAAGTTTTGTCTACGGACAACGACGCAGCCGAGGGTATGGCATTAGCTCTCCAGACTTTTTCGTCCCGGCGAGCTAACAAAGGAAAGAAACCTAATATTGGATTGTCAAGGTCAGAGGTGAAGGTCACAAGTTACAGTTATTTTGAACACAAATTATAGTTGACTTGTATTGTACTGTAAGAAATACTATTTAATATCATACACATGTAAGCAAGCAGATTTAGAGAATTGTGGTATCTCAGTTTTAAATGTTTGTCACAAAAGTAGGTTAAAGGTCACTAGGTCAAAAGTTTTGGTATAAATGGAAAAGTCATGCCCAAGGTTACAAGATTTTTGTAACTGATCAGCTGATGAAAGGACTGGATTTAATGTCCCGTGGCTTCGGCAAAAAAGAATTGTCATATCATAGGGACATATCAAAGCTAGGATGGTAGGATTACATAGTGAAACTATTTGTAAAGATGACCACGCCCAATCAATTGTCATCCGTCAACACAGTGACTAGGCACCCACAGAAATATACAGCCTTTATCAATGGAGACCTGAAGTAAATGCTGTTTATCATGATTCTAATGTGTGATGTCATGAAAGGGTGCTTAATTTAGAAACCCGTACCAAATTGTTTTGGAGACCTGAAATTTTTGCAAATTTTGAACACTGTGAAAATCCGACGACTGAAAGTGTAATGTACATGTAAGAAAGGCAGAGCTCATCCCTGGCAAACGGAATGTATTTACTGCAGGATGCCTTGGGGAGAAATGGGTATCTGACTAGCCACACTCCTAACTGAAATAAAAAATTTGTCAGCCAATCGGAGCCCTCAGCGGCCATATTTGTTGAATGATTGACATGAAAAACACCAACTTGGTAGAGGACTTCGAGTACTTGCTTCCTGTTCAGAAGTTGTGGAGATGTAAAAAATGTAAAAGTTTACGCCTGACGGACGGACAGCGTGCTATGACTATAGCTCACTTGGGCTACACTCAGGTGAGCTAAAAATATATTCCAAAGGTTAAGAGTTTTTGATAAAGAAGGTCAACTATTAGGTTAAGATCAAATTCAAGGGAAAAACCTTTTAACAAGGAATTCACATGTGAAAGTCATATTACTCACCAATTTAAAGTTAAAGTTTTTTAAAAGTAGGTCGAACACTAGGTAAAAATTTCTGTACCAATGGAAAGGTGTTGTCAGAATGAATACACAACTGAAATATGAAAGCCCCATTACTCACTATTCAAAAGTTATGTCCTAAGTCTAAATTATTCTGAAAGACAGAATGACCAACAGACTGATGGACAGGTTTAATGTCCCATGCTTTTGTGAAATGCCTATGACAGCATGTAGAAGATACAGAGACAGATATTGTCATACTATGGACTTGATTACAAAGTAAAATGCCCAACACTTTGTGAATGACAAACAATAGGCCACTTGCCAAAATTCATAATGGCTGACAAAGTGACAAAAAATGTCCGAAGTAGGCAATTTTTGTGCGCTTTTTCATAATTTCATCACAATTGAATTGCGTCTTTTAACAGTGACGTCATAATGTAAAACAATGCCAAAAGATGTTGACTTGGACATCTTGTGCTTTCTAACAAGATCTGAGAGTGGTATATTAAAGACATTTAAGAAAAAGATTTGGATTACGCTATACATTTTATTTCTGTGTAGGCGTTATTTAAAGCATGAAAAAGAAGAATAATATATACTTTGCCGAAATAAAATCAATACATGTATTATACATTCCAATACTCATTAATGCACAAAATTATCTATGAGGATAATGAGAAATTTGCTCTTGATGCCATTATAAGTATGGATGTTTGCAATTTCTTTAAAATTTGGCATTCAGAACTTCATTTTTCTAACGAACATGTATGAGAATATTATTAGCACCAATGCTGACGAAGATAGGTACAAAATGAATGTGTGAGATAGGATCAGAAAGAAATCCTACAGACTAGATTTTTGATAGGAGGAAGAATCTAAAATTTGTAAATAATCTGTATTTTGATCTCTGATCTTTAATTAAGCGAGAAGTATACTAAGTCTTTTGTTAAGGTGACAGAAAATTTTTTAGTTTTACGGATTTTATATTCTAAAATAGTGTAGGAGGAGGGAATAAAAATAAAATAAAAATCAGTATATTTCAACATTTTATGTTTTGTGCCATGATCACAATCTTAATTCAGCTTGTTTATCATATATTTTCAAAGCCGCATTCTCTAAAACACTTGCACAATAAAGATTAAGTGAAAATGAAAAGTAATAACCAGTAAATCGGATGAGCGAAAGAGAAAAATGTACAATCAGTTTATTTTATTTTTTTTTCCCAGTTGTGGTAAAATTAGGGTCGGCGGATCTGTAAAACTAAGAATTAAATTTCTGTCGCCTAATCAATAGTTTAGATTGAGGACTTCCACTGAAAACCCTAACTTTATCAGTGTTAATATTATGCAGAATAATACATGATTGTTTCAAGAATACATGTATGTTCTTAAGTAATAGACCAAAACTGAAAATTAATGTTTCACGTAAAAACAACCATATAAACCCTATGACTAGTTTATTCAATGTAAACAGTCCAGCATGCACGACTTCACCTTTTTTGGATTTTGACCCAGATCTCCTCTTCCAGATGCGTGACGAGTTTTAGCATGCGTGACCTTCACCTTTTTTGGATTTTGACCCAGATCTCCTCTTCCGGATGCGTGACAAGTCCGTGGACTGGTGTTACAACTTGTCCTTCAACCATTTTGACCTTGAACTTCCTAAGTAATGTCACAAGGCAAACAATAGCTTCAGCGTATGCAAATCTATATCCTGGACACACCCTTTTTCCGGCAAATCCGAAAGGTTGGAAAGCCATAGACGGTCTCCCTTTGCTGTTTTCAGTGTTAAATCTGTCTGGATCAAATCTGAAATTGTAATTGGGTCCTTATGAATCATTGTAAGTATTCTGAGCATCAGCTTTAACCACCTTTGGAGTCTATAATGACTTAGAGTAAAACTTTTTTTTCCATGCTCTTAAGTACATTGTTATACATGTACTTCATGTAAATCATTCCCATTATAATGCTTAACTCCCATTTTCTCATGATTTCTTAAGGAACTAATTTCTTTTATAAAAACATCCCATTTTAACAATCTCTTTCAACAAAAGAAACCCTTGTAAGATAAACCGTGTGAAATGTTATCAGAATCTGTCACTTGTGACAACTAGAACAACGGACTTCTGAAGGAAAAGCTACTAAACAGGATTGTTTTTATTTCTAAATATTGAGTCTTTGCACAGAGTTATCTCCCATTTGAGACGGTATTTGACGTAAAACCATTATGACGTCATGAAAATGGTACGATGAAGTCGATTTTATACCGTCATTTCCCTGAGTTTTAGGACTGTTTCCATAGAATTTGATGACGTCACAATTAGTCTGCGTCAGATACCGTCCCAAACAGGAAGTAACTCTGTTTTTCGAAAATAAGGAACAAGTCTTCAAGGACAAGATTGCTGCCTCTTGTTTGAACCTGTAACCTTGACCTTGGAACTAGTTACACTTGTAACATTTTATATGTAAAAGATTTACTACATGTACCAGCCTTACAGACATCATGACAGACAAACTCATCCCTACATACATTGTAAATGTATCACTGTGCTTGGTAAGAGATATAAAAACTTACTTATTTGGCAGTGGGAAATATTTTTCATTCTGAAGGCTAACACCGAGGGCATGAATAACTGGAGTCTGAAATGGTAAATGGACTTTTCATCAATTGTCATTGATTAATTCTTCTTTAAATTAACACTTTCTACACCCTTCTAGCTCAGAAATGATTTAGATAATATCATTTACTGTTTAATGTCCTCTTATTTAGAAGCATACTCTAAGTTAACATTTTTTGGGGTATTTTATATCATTCTTGTCCAGACTCAAAGATATAGTTTTTTTCATTTAGTGCCCTCTTATTGGCACAGAATCAAAGGCTTTGCTTACAAATTGGTATTTCATGTCCTCTAAGCTCAGAATCAGGCATTGAGTGAGTGACCATGTTTCACTGCAGTTTATATACTTTTCCACAAAAATCTCGATATTTGGAGACAAAATCAATAAAAAATTTATTGCTAAAACTGAAGTTAACTTCAGTCTCATTCAAAATATCAATAAAAGAATCTAGTGTACACAGCTCAAAGTTTCATTACAAAATGTCAATTGATGTTTTGATCACACTTTTTTTTTTGTGAGTGACCATATTTCACCACTTTCTTATGTACATGTACATTACAAGTACGTTTCCTATTTATACACAAAACTAACTCATATATGGTTATATAAAGAAAATATTTTGTCTCCACTAGTACTAAGAATTTACACCACATAAACATACTTGCCATTATTTTTTGGAGTTTTGTCATTGCAAAGAGAGACAAAAAGAGGGACAAATCATCAAAAAGCGGGACAAATATAACGCCAATGAGGGACACAAAGAGGGACACTTTAAGGAGGTTGAACTTCAGATATTGCAATCCAAAATTGCACTAGGTCATTGTCCTCTGCAAACAAAAGAATGTCGAAGAAAAAAATAAATCTTATTAACACGCGCAGTAGACGTAGACGGCTCCTGGTCGGACGCATTTCTAAAAGTGGCGCTTCAGCGAACTTGTCTACCCTTATTTAATTTTTCTCTGTGAATGTTAATTCTTTTACTCGATTGTTCACGTTTTATGTTCAGAACTTTCTTGACATAAGTATAAAACACCTGCGCCGTAGGCAATGTTGGCGATCTAAATGAAATACACAATCGATAACTTAACGACTCGGGTATCAAAAACATACTTTGATTAGTATTGAGAGTTTTTTTATATGATAATAATAAAGAGCATATTATAATAACTTTAGAGCGTTCCGTGGTTGCCGTATTTTCTTCTTTTTTTTTTTTTTATCTTGTTTACATGTTTTACATCACGTTGTTTCTTCTCATAAATCTTGGCTTAATAATTATCATAAACGGTATCACTCAAACATCATATAACTAATGCTATATTGCTTTATTTATTTTATTTCAATGATCGAATTGTTTCGTGAGCAAAAAAAATAAAGCCTGTGTTTGTGAAACACAAATGCCCCCGGTGGCATCTTTGTTAGTATGAACTCTATTTTCTGTTAGGTACATGTATGCGAGGTCACTGGGTTAAAAGGTCAAAGGTCAAGGTCACGAAGTCAAAAATTTTGGTATCAATGGAAAGGTCTTGTCACAAGGAATGCACATATGAAATATGAAAGCCCTATCACTTACCATTCAAAAGTTATGCCCAATGTTAAAGTTTTTGAAAAGTAGGTTAAAGGTCAAGGTCAAGGTCACGAGGTCAAACATTTTGGTATCAATGGAAAGGTGTTGTCACAAGGAATACACATGTGAAATATGAAAGCCCTATCACTTCCCATTCAAAAGTTATGCCCAATGTTAAAGTTTTTGAAAAGTAGGTCAAAGGTCAAGGTCAAGGTCACGAGGTCAAAAATTATGGTATCAATGGAAAGGTCTTGTCACAAGGAATACACATGTAAAATATGAAAGCCCTATCACTTCCCATTCAAAAGTTATGCCCAATGTTAAAGTTTTTGAAAAGTAGGTCAAAGGTCAAGATCAAGGTCACGAGGTCAAAAATTTTGGTATCAATGGAAAGGTCTTGTCACAAGGAATACACATGTGAAATATGAAAGCCCTATCACTTCCCATTCAAAAGTTATGCCCAATGTTAAAGTTTTTGAAAAGTAGGTCAAAGGTCAAGGTCAAGGTCACGAGGTCAAAAAAGTTTGGTATCAATGGAAAGGTCTTGTCACAAGGAATACACATCTGAAATATGAAAGCCCTATCACTCCCCATTCAAAAGTTATGCCCAATGTTAAAGTTTTTGAAAAGTAGGTCAAAGGTCAAGGTCAAGGTCACGAGGTCAAAAATTTTGGTATCAATGGAAAGGTCTTGTCACAAGGAATACACATGTGAAATATGAAAGCCCTATCACTTCCCATTCAAAAGTTATGTCCAATGTTAAAGTTTTCCGGACAAACAGACAAACAGACAAACAGACAAACAGATAAACAGACAAACAGACAAACAGACGGACAGGCCAAAAACTATATGCCCCCGAATCTTTGATTCCGGGGGCATAAAAAAAAACAACAAGAAGAGAAAGCCTACATGCATGTATTTAGCAACATTTGTGGGACAGCCGACCTTTTATCAACCTATTACTATCAAAACAAAGATGGATAACCGGCTGATTACTGTACATGGGTATAAAGCGTAGACAATTGGTAACGTTTAAATAAACAATGAAAGTTTAAGAAAAGACGAAACAACTGAAATTGACACAGAATAATCAATATTACGCCAAAATTTTTTTTTGGACAGAACCTCCAAAAATCAGGATTTTCCGTGTCCCGTCCGGGACATGTTTTTTTCGGTCGAAAATGTAGGACAATTTTTGTCCCGGGCGGGACAATGGCAAGTTTGAATAAAATGTTATATTTTTTGTTCCTTTGGAAAAAATTACCAAATTCTATTTAAGTTATCATAGCTAGTGATTTCATACATTTTGCCCATTTTTGGTATTTTTCCTCATTGTACGAGTGCAGAAGACGGCAGAATGAAGCAGAACATGATAGCTACAGTGATATTTATTAGTAAAACAAAACATTAACTTGAAAAAATTTCAAATGACCAGTGAGAAGCAAGGAGGTGAAATACACTGCCATCCATAAATAACTATACAATCAAGGAAATCACTCTAAATTCTTTATTAGTTTATCCAAAATTTTCCATTCTGAACTTGAAAGATCCATACTAATTGTCTTCACATAATTAGCTATTATGAATTGTGATAACACAAATGTAAATAGAAACTTCTTTCTTCAACACAACTTTTTTTCCAAAAATTGTCATTTTTATATAAAAAAGAATGAAAATTCAAAAAATGCAAATATTTTGGTAAATTTTTCTACAATTGATTTCTATAAGGTTCATCTTAAGAATTATACAGCAATGGATTAGATACTGTACATTTTCTAACTGCAACATGAACAGAAATGAGGTATAATTAGTCTAATTTATGGATGGCAGTGTATAGTTCCTTGCTCTACATGTAGCTTACATTTTTGGGTATTTTATGCCCATCAAGCTCAGAATCATACTTAGCTTACATTTTTGAGTATTTTATGCCAATCAAGCTCAGAATTATACTTAGCTTACATTTTTGGGTATTTTATGCCCACCAAGCTCAGAATCAAAATCTTGAAACCTTGCGGCCCACGGAGCTACCACTGCACACCTCATGGTCTCATCCAGAATTTGATGAAGATACCTGAAAGTGTACGTAAGTACATTAAGATATACATTAATTATGTCAAGATGTAGAATCATATCTCAATAAACAAAGTTCATAATGGCTATGGAATATAAAGAGCTTTTGTCATGTTAGTTTACTTCTTTGATTGTTCTTACTCGAGTTTATTCATATTGTTATACTTACTTAAGTTTACTCATATTGTTGTACTTACTTAAGTCTACTCATATTGGATGCATCCACATTCTCATTTCCCAGCACCTGTTTTATTTCTTTCACAGCTTTCTCTTGAAAATCTTCATGTGTCGCCAAAAAGTAGAACCCCCACGTCAGCACTGTAATCAAATTGTATACAGGAGAGAAAATAGTGGAAGCTACTAAATATTAAGATAATCAACTTTTTGTCAAAAGAATAGTAAACTGTTCGAATCATAAAGTCCAATTAATAAACTTTTTTTAAGGCAGTAGATGTAATATGTATATGAATCAGTAAAACATGGCAAAACCTAAATTTCATAACTACTGTATACAGCTTTGACTTATTTTCGCCAAATTTAGAAAGAGGACTGAATGAATTGCCCTGAATTGAAGAAACAGTAAATTAAAGTCAAACACAAATGCCGAAACCATGTTCTAAAAATCACAATCGTAAGGCTTACGATTTTTGGAAAAAATGCAAAACAAAACTTTCTCACGCGAAAATAAAAATTAGACAAACAGACGGAGACAACGACACAAGCTCCACAGAAACAAGAAGGACAACTTTTCTAGCGAACTATTTCCAGTGTACAGAAGGCATTGCAGAATGCATACTAGGTGGTGCTGTTAAAATGCACTTCTTTTTTGTTACATATACATGTGTATATAATTCGCCCTTCTTAAGTTTCCCCTCTATATCTCAAGATCTCTTTCTATTCTGGGATTGGTAATACCTTTTATCTCTATGTGTCAAAGTGCCCCTTTGGCTTTGGCAATAGAAGACATACATGTTTAAAAGTTCCCTACTTGTTTACAAATACACATGTACATTGTATAACAACCTACCATTTCCTGTGGTGTGAAAACCTCCCACAGCATAAGTTATAGCATCACTCAGTAACTCTTCTTCATCACTAGCGTTGTCTATTAGTGAATCTATTAATAGCTCAGAATCTGAATTCGGTGGAACTTTTTTTCTGTGTTCAATGGCCTTTTTTATCAATGATGTGATGATTTTGTTAGCTGTAAGGAAATGAATTCATTACATTTAAGTTAAGTTTATCAAAGATAGAAAAGATTATGATGAAAATAAAGGAAAGCAGAAAGAGAAAAGAACCTTTTTAATTTTCAAGGTAAGTAATAAAATTTCAAGGTCATTTTTGGCAAATGTTTTGATGGCAAATTTGATACATGTAACTGTAAAATAAGTTTTAAAATGTGTAAATCCACCGCCTTACAGAAGATTTTCATTCCAGTTTCACTTAATACAGTATGTTAAAATCAGTATCAATTTTTTTCTTTTTGATTATATTCATACTAATCAACCGAAAATTTTCCTTTAATTTTCAATTTTTATCCCAGGAAACCATTATTAAGGTAAAGTTCAAGAGATTATGTTAATATTCATGCAAAACCCCTTGACAAATTTTTAATTTACAAGTTATGCAATCAGAAAATAAAATATTGTACATTACAATAAATGATTGCTGATTAGGTCCAAGCTAATGATATGGAACAATCCATGTATATGTATCTTGTGAACAACTATATATTTGTTGAGCAGTTGTAGTTGTAGTTCTTTGTCACAACCCATTGAAAGTGTGAAAAAAGGGCATGTGATACTATAACTTATTTATTCATACATAATTATACTTAAATATTGCAGTAGATTGAAATATTTCTTCCAGAGGGAAGGGATGATAACAAATAAAAACACAAACACTCAAATACACAAATTTTCGTCCCCTTGGCCTTTATCAAGTGTAAAAAATGATGATCTACATGTATCAAGTATTAATAAAACTCATACAGATCGTCATTTTTTTACACTTGAAAAATTTGTGTATTTGAGTGTTTGTGTTTTTATTTGTTATACTTAAATATATAGGACAACAGTAACAGTCATTTGTCATCATTGTTGGAGATCCCCTCCTTTATGTCAGATACAATCCTGTTAAATTTTGTGATGTCAAACTGTTTTTACCTCCTCTCAGACAACAAGCTTCAAACCTTGGACAAATACATGTATCAAATTTGCATTGTAACATCATGAAATATTTTTGTCCGATCATAAGAGTCAATAGGCCATTTTCAAGATACATGTATTTTATTTCAGAGCCAAACTACGGACATCACATACTTTGGTGATATTTTTCACTATGATGCCGCAAATGAATCACTAGAAACATAATTGACCATTCCGGGAAAAAAATGAAAAATTTCGTGACATCACAATGCTTTTACCTCGGAAAAACAAGCTTTGAACCTTGGTCAAACATCAAAATTGCATTGTGACGACATGGAATTTCTCAAATTTTTCCCGCGTTTGGAAGGGTCAATTGATATTGATATGCCTTTGTTGAATTACATGTATGACAGTTCAAAAATTTGCCAGTAATATTCAATGTCCATAGTCTGGTATTCAAAATCAAGGATTTTAGAGGTTATATCCGAAAATTTGAAAATTGATTGTTGGGAAATATCTCGGGAGTATCTGAAAATTTGAAAATTGACTATTGGGAAATATCTTGGCAGAATCGTAGAATTTGAAAATGGACTATTGGGAAATATCTTGGGAGAATCGTAAAGTTTGAAAATGGACTATTGGGAAATATCTTGGCAGAATTGAGAGTTTGAAAATGGACTATTGGGAAATATCTTGGCAGAATCGTAGAATTTGAAAATGGACTATTGGGAAATATCTTGGGAGAAATGAAAAGATACATGTATTATACCAACACTTTACCATCTTCAAACGCCTTTACTCTTGGGCTATCAGGATCAGGTTGATCTGTCAGACTTCTCTCCAATTCACTCCAACACTGCAATACACAAAAATATCTAGGTCAACATACTGACGTAAATACATATTTCAATATGTAATGTTAGAAAAGAGGTTGAGCAAGCTAAACTTGTACATGTAAGCTTATGTCAAAAAGTTGTTTATAACATCATCAACTTTTGCATACCACGCACCTGTGCTACACATTACACGTTCAATAAACGTGTAAAGTGGTAAGTACACATTTATGTTTACTTGTAGATTTTATAAGCAACTGTACGCAGATAACTCATGAAAACCTATATTCAATAATAATATAATATTATGTACTTTTTGAATATTTGAAGGAATTGCAAATATGATGCATCACATTGTAAAGAAGAACCCTTAAAGTTGACCCAAAATTTTATCCTTGAAGTTTAATTTTGATATAAACAAGTAATTAAAAAATGTTTTTCAGAAAAAAAAAACAGATGTCCCACCTCCCTCTAAGTTGCTTTGATCTTAGGCCAAGATGATGTGAAACCTTTGAGTCATAGGCAACATCATACTAAAACATGAAAGTGATTCATTATATTGTTTGAGGTAAAGCCCAAACATGATTAGCATATATAATTTCATTATAAGCATATTTAGTGAAATTGACTTTGGTCACATAACCTTGGATATAGGTGATCTGAAATCTACATTGTATGGATCATGAGCAACAAAAAACTGAATTAGTGATTGGATACACGGTTCAAAATATAAAGCCTGAACATGATTAGCATATACAATTTCAGCCTGGACATGATTAGCATATACAATTTCATTACCAAAGTAAGAAGTGGCCTTAATCATGTGACCTTGGGACAATGTGATAAGAAACATTTAGTCCCGAGAAACAACATACTAAAATATGAAAACAATTGTAAGAAGGATTTAGGAGATATAGCCCAGACAATATAAGTACATACTATTTCATTAAAAAGAACTAAATGATCTTGACCTTGGGCACATGACCTTGGGTCAAGATGATAAGAAACCCTCCAATCCCGAGCAACAGCATACTAAAGTATCAGAGTGATCCAGTATACGATTCCACAGATATAGCCCAGACTCAATAGCATTTACAATGTCACTAAAAAAATGTAATACTTGACCTTGACCTTAGTCATATGCCCTTGGATCAAGGTGGTGTGAAACCTTTGGGTCATCAGCATCATCATACTTAAATATGAAGTGATCCGATCACAGTTCCAAAGATTAAGCCTGGACATATTACACATAACAAATACAATTTCATTTAAAATAAACTAATTGACCTTGACCTTTGTCACATGACCTTGAATCAATGTGATGTGAAACCTTTAATTGATAAGCAGCACCATACTAAAATATGACAGTGATCTGATAAATAGCTAAAAGAGATACAGCCCCAATGGGATAGCATGTACAATTTCATTAAAATGTACTTAGTAACTTTGATCTTGATCAAATGACCATGGGTCAAGGACTCAAGGTGAAACTTTTTGGTCATGAGCAAATACAAACTAAAATGTGAAAACAATCCAGTAAGCGGTCCAAGGGATAAAGATTAGACAGGAATGTATGTACAATTTCATTAAAAATGTAGTAAGTGACCTTGGCCTTTGTCACATGAACTTGGGTTAAGGTAATGTGAAGCCTTCGGGTCATATGGAACAACATACTAAAATATGAAAGTGATCAGGTTAACAGTTCAAGAGTTTTAGCCGAGACAGGAATGCATGTACAATTTCATTAAAAATGTACTAAGTGACCTTGACCTTTGTCACATGACTTGGTTCAAGGTGATGTGAAACCCTCGGGTCATAAGCAGCAACATGCTAAAATATAAAAGTGATCTGATAAACAGTTCAGAAGATATAGCTCGAAAAGGAATGTATGTACAATTTCATTAAAAATGTACTTAGAGACCTTGACCTTGGTCACATGACCTTGGGTCAAGGTGATGTGAAACCTTTGGGTCATAAAGAACAACATACTAAAATAAGAAAGTGATAGGGTAAACGGTTCAAGAGATAAAGCCTGGACAGGAATGTATGTACAATTTCATTAAACATAGGGTATTCAAAGATTACATACATGTAGGTCGCCTATACAGGTTTTTGTCAGAAACCAGGTTAAAGTTTTTGAAAAATAGGTCAAAGTCCAAGGTCAAGGTCACTAGGTCAAAGGTCATGGTCTCAAATGAAAGGTCTTGTCACAAGGTATCTACATGTGAAATATCAAAGCCCTACCCCTTATAGTTCAAGAGATATAGCCCAGGTTAAAGTTTTGTCTACGGACGACGACAACGACGACGACGACAACGACAACAACGCGGAGGGTATGGCATTAGCTCTCCGGACTTTTTCGTCCCAGCGAGCTAAAAATGCACTAAGTGAACTTGACCTTAGTCACATGACCTTGGGTTAAGGTGATGTGAAACCTTCCGGTCATAAGCAACAACATACAATGTACTAAAATATGAAAGTGATCCGGCAAAGGGTTCAAGAGATATAGCCTGGACAGGAATGTATGTACAATTTCATTAAAAATGCACTAAGTGACTTGACCTTGGTCACATGACCTTGGGTAAAGGTGATGTGAAACCTTAGGGTCATAAGCAACAACATACTAAAATATGAAAGTGATCCGGCAAATGGTTCAAGAGATATAGCCCGGACAGGAATGTATGCATAATTTCACTTAAAGGCACTAAGTGACCTTGACCTTGGTCACATGACCTTGGGTCAAGGTGATGTGAAACCTTCTGGTCATAAGCAACATATACTAAAATATGAAAGTGATTAGGCAAACAGTTCAGGAGATATAGCCCGGACGTGATGTGTGACAGACGGACAGATTGACTGACGGACGGATGGACGACGAAGGCAAAACCAATATGTCTCCTCCCCGTTTGGGGGGGAGACATAATAACCATCTCCGCCAAATGTCCCTTTCTTTTAGAATCTAGACACCAAGTTTATAGATGAACATGTAATATAACAAACAAATGCAACACGAAGGAAGGAAATCATGACTGGTATTTGAACTCAGACAGACAGATTGACGAACAAATATCATACACACTAACAGTGATTTTTTTTAATGAGCATCCTTTCTGCAAAATTATTTTTTAAGATGATAAAACTTACTATGTCATAATTCCTTCTAAACGCCAGAATTTCTTTGTCTGTTGTAAAATATTCCCCGAATAAAGTGTTAAGAACAACTTTGATGGCAAAGGCACTCATATACTGTCCCAGAGGGATGTGCTCTTCTTTAACAAGCTGTCCCCATTTCTTCTCAAGATCGTCTGCAACCTATAAATACAATGTACACGTAGATGAAAACAAGAAATCGCTAAATGCAATATGCATGATATGGCCGGATTGTGAAGTAAATGTATTGTAGCAGCAGAAAGTATTTCAAAATAGTAAATCCATTGAAGTAACAGAGTAGCTATAATGTACTGTATGTAAGAATTGACTGTTCAATTTGACAGTTTATAGGAGTTTGAACTTTGGTTTGTCGCATCACAAATTTTGCGTAAAACCGCTTTGATAGGCTACACGGTTTTACACAATTTGTGATACGACAAACCAACGTTCATGTTCCAATGATTTTTATAATTTCCAAAACCCAATTTATCCAAAAGGACTATATATGGTTTATATAGTAAATCGGCCCCCTTTCAGAGCAAAATCTAAACTTTTCATGAAGTAATGAATTTGTACTAATATTTATTTCACAATGTAGGCTACTTATGAAATGATACATAACTTTTAATTTACTTTCTCAATTTCTTAGAAATTGGGCTTCAAAAATGGTATATTTTGCAAATTTTCTGGAAAAACGTCATTTTGGGGCTAATTTTCGACAAACTTCCTATTAGATAGTATCGAGCGGGCTTCTGAACAATTTTTATATTTTGATATGTTGTTTCCTATGTACATCTCTAAGTGCATGCAAAAGGAAAAAGTTGTTCACAATCCCGCTCGATGTTTCTTAATGAAAGTAATCAAGAATTATGCTATTTTTCATGAAAAATTGACAAAATTACCTATTTTCATGATATTCATGCAACTTTTACAATGTCGTAGAAAGCAAGGAGCAGTTTTTATAACTATATTTCTTAAAATATAGATATTTAACTCTAAAGAAATGACAACAAAATTTAAATTTGGAGAAGTCGATTTTAGGGGGCCACTTTACTATATAAACCATATATACTCCTTTAACAAATATATCAAGAAATTAGTCATTTAGTACATTGCGTACGAAAATATCAACTCCCTAGGGCCCGTAGGTGAACTAGTTCCCAAACGAAATAGAAATAATGTATACTTAGCTAATTGAAAGCCACAAATGTGTCAAAAATATTTGTTCCCCATCTGGAGACCCATTTTACTGATTCATTGCATCATCAGATGATATGACGTAGCTGTTTGATTATGTGTTCTGCAGTTCAAGTTCAAGGTTGATGACATGGCAGTTACATGTACACATGTATGTGTTTTGATTGTACATGCAGGAGCTGGGAGTTTATACAGACAGATTCTCTGTACTTATAGATCTAATACTTGCAGAAAATGACATGATTATGATCTATTGGTTTCAGAATATCTTCCTAAGATTTAGTTATTTCATAAGTGACAAGTTAATTGTGAAAATATATCATATATCTCATATCAACCAAAAAACACTGTAAAAACTGTGTACACCGGTACATCATTGAAATTGTCATTCAAAAAAAAATTTCCTTAATTCTGATATCAAATTTAAATCTTAGGGCTACTGTTAGCAAAATCTGACCTTAGCAACATTGGATGATTTTGATGAAAGTAGTTACGGGTAATCCGGTATTTTATTGTGCTCATTGGGGTTTGAATGTGTATTTTGGACCAATTAAAATGTGTAGATTCGTGTAAACAAACATATTTGGAAATTATACATGTATGTACTTATTTTAGTGGGATTCATATTTTATCAGAGTTAATTCTATCTTATCTTATCCACTAAAAAATTTATCTTTCATAGGTTATTGCTGAAAATAAGTCAAAAGAGTTTATTCATAATTGCACTACATGTAATATGTCCTTTTTCCCCGATTTTATTGTTTCAGCTAAAATATGGTTTCGCTAAAATATGTACACTTACAGTATCTTTTTGAATCGACCCTGTCCATTCAACAAGTCAACAGAAGCATATGGAATACATGTAATTAGCCCTATCCCTTATACAGTAGTTGAAAGTTATATAGCCTAACATACCATAGATTCCGTAAAAAGTAGATCAAAGTTCACGGTCAGGATCACTAGCTTGTCAATAAACAGGTATCATTGTCAATCTATGGAATGCTTTAACATAGAGCTTAAAACTAAATCTCAGAATAAACAATTTAACTTGTGTATTTATACCTTTTAATTAATTGTACTAAATATGAAGTTCAAATATTCTGGTATCAATATACATGTATGTGAAATATAGCAAAACTCAGTTTTACACTTTTACTATATTGAACATTTATTGTTTACTTACATTTTGAAAAATATGGTAATACTCCTTGAGTTTTTCATGAGCAAGCATTTTGTCGTAATTATTTCTTCGCTTTCTGCCATCGCCTTTATTTGCGTACTGTATGGACTTGGGACCAAGGAATGTTTCAAATAGTTTGAACAATTCCGCTGGAAAAAAATAAAAAGATTTTATCAGTAATAATGTGTAGCAAGTAAATTACCAATAATAAAGCTTATTCAAGATATACATGTAATTAGTAGAAAATGCATATGAATATGTTGATTTTTTTCATTTAAGTACCTTGAAATGTAAATAAAAGCTCAAATTCAAATCCGAAAATTGCGCACTCATTCTTAGAGTGTTCAACTCTCATTTTTGTCAAAATACGGAAGATCACAAATACTTCTAACTGACGATTATAATAATGTTTTCCCGCAATCTTTGATTGCTCTCCATTATTTTGACGTCATCAATTTACTTGGGCAGAAGAGTTGACCAACTTTTGAACAATGGTTAGGTAGGTGACTAAAAGCAAATCAGAACGGACATGCTGCACGTGCCATAGTTGCGATCTTGCATATTGAGTTGAGCGTATCAATGGAACAGTCACAACTTCTTCCATCTCCTAAACTTACCTAACTCAAAATGTGAGGCGTAAAAGCCATCAAATTTTTAACTCTTTCATTTTGGATCAGTAACAAATTGTTCTATGTCCATTCTTTCTTTGTAATGAAAATGTAGATCTAAAAGCTTAATGGAAGAATGATCTAATTTCAAGGAAGCCGACAGAGTTTTGTTCTATCTCCAACAAAATTGTGTGGAATTCTTGTAAGTTGTTAGTGAGAAGTGTTCTAACTCCATTTTTGGCCATATCGATTGAAGAACATAAAAAGTTTTGTGGACTATGAATTTGTGTTTCATTATACATGTTACATATTACGAAAATATTGCTTTCCTCAAATTTTCATGGTTGTACGATTAGTATAAATATCACTTCCAGGCACCTAAAACTTAAAGTCGATTTTCTCGAAAAGTGTCAAATGGTAGTTAAAACACTATAAGACTGAGTGAGCGTAATGTGTGATGAGAGATTTCAAAACAATGAAAAACTACAAATTAAAAATTTCATTTATAACATGTCACACATGTGAACTTTTTGCCACTATAAATCTGGAGAATTTCCATTTTTCATGATCACCTGAAGAATTGACCCTTCCGATTGCGGGAAAAAAATGCAAAATTTTGTGACATCACAATGCTTTTACCATGTGTTTACCTCGGACAAACAAGCGTCGAACCTCGGTCAAACATCGACATTGCATTGTGACGTCATGAAATTTCTCAAATTTTTCTCGCGTTCGGAAGGGTCAATTGACTCTTCAGATGGAGAATTTTATCAGTCATTGAAATACCATACTATACATGAAATTTGAATACATGTTTCTCATCAAAAGATTTCTCTCAAGAGCTTGTTTGGCCATTGAGCATTTCCAGATATTAATTTTTAGATGATTAAAATTACACATACATGTATATACATGTAACAAACTTACGTGGTCTATCAAACACATTCTGATGTTCCTTGAAGAGCTCTGGTGAACAAATGCTGACAACAAATTGTCGACCCATCCAGAAAGACGCTATATCTCCATATGTTTTATGTAGGTCAAGTAGATATTCATGAAGACTTCCTGCTCTGGATATGTCCGGAAGATTTCCATCTCTATCACAAAAAAAATGAATAAATAAAATCAATCAATCAATCAATCAATCAATCAGTCAATCAATTAGTCAATCAATCTATCAATTTGTATACATATAAAACATATTCCATATGTTACCATTTTCTCTTTTTATCTTAATTTGTTAGCTATTTAGTAGGGCTGGGACGATTCAGGTATCCTTCGGTTCGGTTCGGTTTCGAATCACAAGGCCTCGGTTCGGTTAATTTCGATTTGATTCATTTGAAAGAAATAAAATACAAAATAATTTGTTAAATGGACAAAATTAACAAAAATAAAAGGATATACAAATTGATTTGACCAACTTATCACTTTAGTCTAACATTATAGAGCATTAATTTACATATGTCTGAGGAATATGAGGGTATATACCATTATTAAATATATATTTATCAGTTTTACATCCCAAACTATTGTGGATGCATGTGCTTCATCAGTATGTATATATACTGTGAGACATTAAAAATATAAATACCAAGTTCAACACCTCATTTTTCAACAACGAAGCACTGACAGGTCTCATACTGAGTCATAGGACTTTCACAGTAAATATTCTAGTGGACATAGCTTTCCTTACATGATATTTGGAGACTACAATCCCCGTTTACTCTTGTTGCTGCTTGCGCTAGAGCTTGCTCTTGCCAGTTCACAGAAAGCGAAAGTAGATCTACTTTCACTTTCCGTTTCGTGAGAGGCCTGAGTGGGGGGGGGGGGGGGGGGGGGGATCTACACGTTAATCGGCACGATAAATGAATGTAAGCTCTTTTCTTACTTTCTGGCTTTCATAAAAGTAATTTCTAAGCAATTTCAAACATTTTCTGGTCACTATTTGGCTTCAGTTTACTCTTATTATTTACGTCTGAACCGAATCGAAATCAGCAATTCTACGTCGGTGCATCGAACCGACATTGCTAATTTCGAAGCACCGAAATTTTCGGTGCACCGCCCAGCCCTACTATTTAGACGAAGAAAAAAGGGTAAAATATCATATAGAGCATGTAGAAGATAAAGAATTTAAATCCTTAATTTCTTATTTTAAAATAATAATTTTCTTTTATCTAATTAGGTCTTACTGTTCTGTACTAGGATCTGGACCTGGTATACTGCTTGGCTTGCTTGAACCCTGTAAATACATGAACAATTATCAGGATTTTTTAAATACTGGTATAATATAGGACATAACGGTATTATATGGGACATAACGGTATAATATAGGACATAACGGTAGTATATGGGACATAACGGTATTATATTGGACATAACTGTAGTATATGGGACATAACGGTATTATATGGGACATAACGGTATTATATGGGACATAATGGTATTATATGGGACATAACGGTATTATATGGGACATAACGGTATTATATGGGACATAACAGTATTATATGGGACATGACGGTATTATATGGGACATAACGGTATTATATAGGACATAACGGTAGTATATGGGATATAATGGTATTATATGGGACATAACGGTATTAAATGGGACATAACAGTACTATATGGGACATAACGGTAGTATATGGGACATAACGGTAGTATATGGGACATAACAGTGTTATATGGGACATAACGGTATTATATGGGACATAGCGATATTATATGGGACAAAACGGTACTATATGGGACATAACGGTATTATATTGGACATAACTGTATTTTATGGGACATAATGGTATTATATGGAACATAACGGTATTATACATGTTATATAGGACATAACGGTATTATATGGGACATAACAGTAGTATATGAGACATAACGGTGTTATATGGGACATAACGGTATTATATGGCAGGGATTTTTCAAGTCCGTTTTTGGGTCCGATTATCGGACCCATTCCCAACGCCAAAATGGCCTGTATTTTCTCAATTTATGGTTGAAATTTCCCAATTTGAACCTCATAATTTTTTTTGAAGTGTTCTTCAATAAAGAGCAAAATAATGACGACTGAAATACATTGTAGAAATACGACATTGATGATCGAGGTGTAAACTGGTCAGAAATCTTATATCCGGTATAGGTTCACGTTTTAATCATCAAATCGTAACTCCAGTAATGGGAACCCATGACCATGTCGTCTTACAACAGCAAATTTGATACCAAAAAAATGACAAAAGGGAGTTCATCTTCTTTGTGGAGGAGAGATACGTTCATCAAAATAAAATTTTGGATAGTGACTATAGAAGAAACAACAGAAAGTAGTTCTTGTTCAGTCAAAAGAATAGGGTGACTCAGACAGTGGGAATGTCCCCTGTCAAACACTGACTTTGAATCTGAATCATGATTGATCATGATCATTAAAGTAGCCCCTCTGACTCTGAACAGATGCCTGTTCCTGATCCTAGAAGATCATCATTATGTCCTTTGAAGTACAATCTGAAGTATAGATAGTTTTACTAGTACTTTGTTTATTTTATTGAAGACACTTTGAATAAGAAGGAGTTATATCTCTGTGTAAGGATTTATTCCATTAAGAATCAAATTAAACTATTGGAAATTCCCAATTTCATTAAAACCCCATGATTTTTCCCAATTTTACTGGACCCTGGACCCAAAGTAAAATACCCTGAATAAAGCCTGTGTTTGTGAAACACGAATGCTCCCGGTGGCATCTTTGTTAGTATGAACACTATTTTCTGTTAAGTACATGTATGTGAGGTCACTGGGTTAAAAGGTCAAGGTCACGAGGTCAAAAATTTTGGTATCAATGGAAAGGTTTTGTCACAAGGAATACACATGTGAAATATGAAAGCCCTATCACTTCCCATTCAAAAGTTATGCCAAATGTTAAAGTTTTTGAAAAGTAGGTCAAAGGTCAAGGTCAAGGTGATGAGGTCAAAAATTTTGGTATCAATGGAAAGGTCTTGTCACAAGGAATACACATGTGAAATATGGAAGCCCTATCACTTCCCATTCAAAAGTTATGCCCAATGTTAAAGTTTTTGAAAAGTAGGTCAAAGGTCAAGGTCAAGGTCACGAGTTCAACAATTTTGGTATCAATGGAAAGGTCTTGTCACAAGGAATACACATGTGAAATATGAAAGCCCTATCACTTCCCATTCAAAAGTTATGCCCAATGTTAAAGTTTTTCGGACAAACAGACAGACAAACAGACAAACAGATAAACAGACAAACAGATAAACAGACAAACAGACGGACAGGCCAAAAACTATATGCCCCCGAATCTTTGATTCCGGGGGCATAAAAATCCCTGTATGGGACATAATGGTATTATATGGGACATAACGGTACTATATGGGACATAATGGTATTATAAGGGACATAACGGTATTATATGGGACATAACGGTAAGTGTGAGATATAAATTATACATTGTGATTGATTCATTTGGGCTCCTGTGCTTATTTCATCCCTGAAGTCATAAAAAGAACATTATACTTCTATGCCAGGTATTGGTCTCATCTACAACTTCGTACTAACAACTTTTCCATTATCATGATATTAAAAAATACACATGATACATATACATTGTAATGAGTATATAATGGTGTTGACTGAACTCCATGATGGGTACAATAGGTCCCTGGTCCTGTGTACAATCTCAAAGATGATCTGCAGACTTCTTGAGTGACTGATCATGAGATTGGACATCAGTACAATACACAGCAGTATGGATAAAACCTCCACACTTTCAACATACCTAGAGGGTGCAGTTTTGATTTGATCTTAGCCAAACTTCATAAACTGATTGCTTATGAGAAGAGGAAGAATCCTATCGATTAATGGTCAGTTAACTCTGATTTAATTTACACCTGATTTGTCTTGGTGAATTTGTTTTTACCTCTAGGCACAAGATGAAATTGTTTAGTTATTTGTTACACAATATTATTTCTACCAATATGACCAACCTGCCAAAATTGAGGGATTGCACAATGTACATGCATGTCACATGTCATCACACCTGTTGGCAGACTTTTATATTACCATATCAAATTAAACACATCTGATTATGAAATCACAAGGTAATTGACCCTTCCGATTGCGGGAAAAAATGCTAAATTCCGTGACATCACAATGCTTTTACCTCGGACAAACAAACTTCTAACCTTGGTCAAACATCGAAATTGCATTGTGACGTCATAGAATTTCTCAAATTTTTCCCGCGTTCGGAAGGGTCAATTGTTAATGTCATAATGCAATAGTTGCCCATGAATAATTAAAGATACAAATTTAAGTCAGATATATTAGTTGATCCCTCAATTTTTAGGAGGAGTCGTACTAGACTGAGTGAGTTTTTGTGAAGACTGCATGTCACGTTAAGATAATCAAGTTGCCGGTACACTAATCTCAAATTTCTGTAGAGGTTCTCACCCTTGGCCAAATAACAAGCAATTTTATTCATTTGTCAGATACAAGGTCTGCATGCAAGCATAATTAAAGCCTCATTTTGCAAAAAAGTTGGAAGTGATTAATGGGCAATTTTAAGTAAATATTAAATTAAATCTTCATCTTAAAATCTCCATTGTAAAGTATGGTAAATTTTATGCCTGGTAAGGTACTATAAACTATATATTTTCTGAATGGTAATGATGCCATGAGTACAGATATAAGACTCCCCGGTCTTAAAAATCAAAGGGGAAAAACTCTTGTACAAATTTGTCATTTTGCATAGGTTATATAGAGAAAATAGACAATTTGAATGCTTAACCGGTTATTCCCCTTTATTTTTCTGACCCCAAAATTATTATTTTTGAGCAGTGGGCATTATAACCTTTCAGAAAATATATAGTTTAGGCACGGTCCATTTGATATTCTGGGGGGGGGGGGGGGCTTGGGTTTTTAGCTCACCTGAGCGAAGCTCAAGTGAGCTATTGTCATAGCGCGCCGTCCGTCGTCCGTCCGTCCGTCCGTCGTCGTCGTCGTCGTCGTCGTCGTCGTCCGTCCGTCCGGCGTAAACTTTTAACATTTTCAACATCTCCTCTGCAACCGCTGCACAGAATTTCTCGAAACTTCACAGGAAGCAAGTACTCAATGCCCTCTACCAAGTTTGTGTTTTTTGTGCCGATTGGTCAACAAATATGGCCGCCGAGGGCTCTGATTGGCTGACACATTTTCGACATCTCCTCTGCAACCGCTGCACAGAATTTCATGAAACTTTACAGGAAGGAAGTACTCAAGGTCCTCTACCAAGTTTGTGTTTTTTGTGCCGATCGGTCAACAAATATGGCCGCCGAAGGCTCTGATTGGCTGACACATTTTCGACATCTCCTCTGCAACCGCTGCTCAGAATTTCATGAAACTTTACAGGAAGGAAGTACTCAAGGTCCTCTACCAAGTTTGTGTTTTTCGTGCTGATCGGTCAACAAATATGGCCGCCGAAGGCTCTGATTGGCTGACATATTTTCGACATCTCCTCTGCAACTGCTGCTCAGAATTTCATGAAACTTTACAGGAAGGAAGTACTCAAGGTCCTCTACCAAGTTTGTGTTTTTCGTGCCGATCGGTCAACAAATATGGCCGCTGAGGGCTCTGATTGGCTGACACATTTTCGACATCTCCTCTGCAACCGCTGCACAGAATTTCATGAAACTTTACAGGAAGGAAGTACTCAAGGTCCTCTACCAAGTTTGTGTTTTTCGTGCCGATCGGTCAACAAATATGGCCGCCGAGGGCTCTGATTGGCTGACACATTTTCGACATCTCCTCTGCAACCGCTGCACAGAATTTCATGAAACTTTACAGGAAGGAAGTACTCAAGGTCCTCTACCAAGTTTGTGTTTTTCGTGCCGATCATTCAACAAATATGGCCGCCGAGGGCTCTGATTGGCCGACACATTTTCGACATCTCCTCTTTAACCACTGCACAGAATTTCATGAAACTTTACAGGAAGGAAGTACTCAATGTCCTCTACCAAGTTTGTATTTTTTGTGCCGATCGGTCAACAAATATGGCCGCTGAGGGCTCTGATTGGCTGACACATTTTCGACATCTCCTCTGCAACCGCTGCACAGAATTTCATGAAACTTTACAGGAAGGAAGTACTCAAGGTCCTCTACCAAGTTTGTGTTTTTCGTGCCGATCGGTCAACAAATATGGCCGCCGAGGGCTCTGATTGGCTGACTTATTTTCGACATCTCCTCTGCAACCGCTGCACAGAATTTCATGAAACTTTACAGGAAGGAAGTACTCAAGGTCCTCTACCAAGTTTGTGTTTTTCGTGCCGATCATTTAACAAATATGGCCGCCGAGGGCTCTGATTGGCCGACACATTTTCGACATCTCCTCTTTAACCACTGCACAGAATTTCATGAAACTTTACAGGAAGGAAGTACTCAATGTCCTCTACCAAGTTTGTATTTTTTGTGCCGATCAGTCAACAAATATGGCTGCTGAGGGCTCTGATTGGCTGACTCATTTTCGACATCTCCTCTGCAACCCGCCGCACAGAATTTCATGAAACTTTACAGGAAGGAAGTATTCAAGGTCCTCTGCCAAGTTTGTATTTTTCGTGCCGATCGGTCAACAAATATGGCCGCCGAGGGCTCTGATTCGCTAACACATTTTCAACATCTTCTCTGCAAAAAAACCACTGCACAGAATTTCATGAAACTTTAAAGGAAGAAAGTACTCAAGGTCCTCAACCAAGATTGAGTATTTTGTGCTGATCGGTCAACAAATATGGCCGCCGAGGACTCTGATTGGCTGACACATTTTCGAAATCTCCTCTGCAACCATTGCACAGAATTTCACGAAACCTTGCAGCAAGCAAGTACTCAAGGTCCTCTGTCAAGTTTGTGTTTTTCTTGTCGATAGGTCAACAAATATGGCTGTCAAGGGCTTTGATCTGTAGAAGTATTTTTGTGACTTTAAACCCTTTGTCTGCAACTCAGGTGAGCGATGTGGCCCCCTTGGGCCTCTTGTTTGTCGGAGCAAGATTATTTTTTTCGCCTCGGACCGGGGCAAAATTATTTTTTTCTTGCATAGTCGGAGCAAGGAAATTTTTTTTAACAAAGTGAGGTGCAAATAAATTAAGAAAGTTTGTGTTTTATCAATAGAAATGATTTATATTTATTTACTCAAAACTCTAAATATTGATATATACTTTATTTTTATGCAAGTATTCAATTCAATTCTAAATAGAGAGATAAAACTAGATTTTTACAATACAATTTTAAATAAACAAAATTTATATAAGGTACATGCATATAAGAGGGTCTGTAGGGAAGGTCTTCTAGACAAATTTTTAAATGTTGAATTTGTAAATTGGTGAATAATTGAAGTTCTCCTTCCAAGCCTACAAGAACATAAAATTAGACTCTATGGGATACATGCAACATGTATTTATAGTAATACATAAATATATTGCTAACACTTTTGATATCTTCAAATATATTAACTTTGACCTTATAAAATAATGTTTGATAGAAAACTTTGGGGAGCGAAGCGAGCCAAAATTTTTTTGATAGACTGAAAACTGCGGCGAGCGAATTGCGAGCCGGAAAAATTTCAAGAATTTAAGCAAAATTTTATGGTAATTCTTTAAATTCAGATTATTTGTAAGAGCAAGATTATTTTTTTCTGTCACACCATAAGCAAATTTATTTTTTTCATCAAAATTCAGAACAAAATTATTTTTTTCGAAAAAAAACCCAAGCTCCCCCCCCCCCCCCCCAGAAATATCAAATGGACCGTGCCTTATAGTACCTTACCAGGCATTGAAAAATGCCCTATTGTACATCGGATACCTTAATTGTTAATAGCTTTTGCATATTTTTTTTTCTATTATTTTCTTTTGTCGAAAAGATTGACAAAATCATGACAAGATCTAAATGAAATCCGGTGTACACAACATGAATCTGCTACATCAGTCAGCATCAAAAGATTTCAGTTTGAAAGTCAAAGCAGAGCAGAGGAACAAAAATATGTAATATTTCTCTATTCCCATACATACTGGATATAAATATATCACAGCTGCAAGTAAAACCACGAAAAATGTAACAGCAAATATAACAAAGTCGAGCATCTCTTCTTCTCTCTACGTGTAGTGCATTTGGTGTTCTCTAGAATTATTCTCTCTGAAGGATAAAAACACCCGAGACTGGAAGTTCTCGAAAGTACTTTCACTTTTGCTTCGCGGTTTATTCGGTTTTTGCAGTTTTCATGGTAAGCACATTGAATCATTGGTTATCAGTGATATGATTCACGTTTTAAACGTCGCCAGTCTCAAATCTCCATCCAATTGACTTACTATGGCATCAGAGAAGTTTATACAGACAGAAAGTATGAGCTCTTTCCTGGGATCTATATCTACCTATCTATCTATATCTATATATGACCATGGTCCACAGTCTCCACAGACTGACAGAGAAATCACCGACAAAGGACGTCATTTGATTGTTTGCATTGTGACGCCACAATAAAACTTTTATGTGTACCTCATCTCTAAATGTCAAACATGACACCTGTTGAAAGACTTTGAATATGCCGCCGCGGCATATGGCGTTCCCTATTTGCGTACTGTTCTGCTATATGTGCTCTCCGGCCATATAGCAGAACAGTACGCAAATAGGGAACGCTATATCATTCACCCCGAGAAATCAGTAATGATAAGAAAATTTATTCCGAGAAATTATACAGAAGTTTTTTCCACCTGGACAGTAAATGATGCCGAACTCTCAGTTTCTACTTCTACCACACATTTAGGCATTACTCGAACAACTTCAGATGATATAGCAACGAACGTTGAGGAGCGTATCTCATGTGCTAGACGTACCTTCTACAGCCTTACTTCAACAGGACTCCATGGTTCTAATGGTCTACAACCAACAACCTGCTACAAAATCTACTCAACGTATGTTCTACCAAGACTACTTTATGGATTGGAGACTTTTGCCCTCTTGCAAAAACACATCGATCGCTTAGAAACATATCATATATCGGTTCTTCGTCTTATTCAAAGCTTACCGCCACGAACTGCAAGCATACATGTGAACCTCCCGGCGGGAGGACGAAATCTCCCGACGAAACCAGGATCCTCCCGATCTGAAATAGTCCTCCCGATTCCTCCCGACGAAACAAAATCCTCCCGACAAAAACGAAAACCCTCCAGATATCTCCAGATGAAATGCAAAATCCCCAGTTGTGTATTACGTCCCTGGTTACACATAACGCCGTCTGTAGAGATCGAGCAGACAATCGGATTTCAAAACAAATTAATTAGTGCTAATTATACAGGTGACAGGTATATTGCTGGACAAACAATGTAATTAGAGCGGCGTTCTCTACACCGTCATGGGTACTTGTCTGCCCCCGGGGACGTAATACCAGTACATAAGAATGTCGTCGAGGGTGCGTAGTACTTAAGACACCGTCCGATTATAATTCTCGTAAAGGGGAAAGAGGAAATATATCGGAAAGAAATATCAGTTGGACAATTTACAGGGATTGGGAAGGCCATGCGACATAGTCCCATTCCGATTGAAAACAGCCAACTAAATCGGCAACGCGCTGCATGCGCCCTGGTGCACGTTATTCTATACGGTGCCCATTTTCGGTTTTTAAATCTATCTAAACGTTTTGTACTCGTATAAATTTACGTTGTAACGTAGATATAGTACCAGTAGCAGTAACACGTTCATCCTCTCACCCGAAAGGTTCTTTTCTATTATGATACAATATTGATTTTTCTCCGACATTCTTTTTTATCCTCGTTCCGCGCCTGAGATTTAAATCTCCAACGTCCAGTCTCACTTATCTTATCTACGCACAGGTACTTGTGTATGCGTTCGTCCGTAAAATTATCATGTCATTTTAAGTGGTCAGTCAATGGTACAAATTGATACAGAAACGTCAATTGCAGCCATGCTGCCCTGATGTATTGACCCCCCCCCCCTATCCTAATATCAGCGAAGCTGAAAATGAAGCTTCCCATACGTGGACATGAAACATGCAGAATAGGTGGCAGCAAGTTTGGTCTTTGCTGTTCTGTGATATTTGCCAAAAATATACTGTGCTGGTACTAAAACTATTTGTAATGACTATAAATTGGGAATTTCACGACTGAAAAAATGTGCTGAAGTATTGTATGCAAAGCGTTTTAAAATTGATCATTTTTGTGAAGAAAGATGGCCCATTGTTTTTGAGAATAGTCCATTGAAGTCCAAGTGGAAGGGGTCATAGTCCCATTGAGCAAGCACTGGGACAATAGAGGAAACTTAATTATCGTATGAAACTCTTATGAATTTGTTAACTGTTTTAAAGATTCTTGTTTTTACTCATCACAAATTGTTGCTCTTTCTAACCAGGCATGCCTAACATACCAGCAAAGTAGAAAGTGATGAAAAGAAAAATCATAACACATTTACATTCATTTGTAGATTTTCCCTCATTTCACCAAAAATAATGGTAAGCCGATGACCGATAAATCCTCCAGATGAAAAATTAAAAACCTCCAGATGAGAGGCCAAATCTCCAGATGAAAAATGAAAATCCTCCAGATTTGTGGAGGCAAAAGGTTCACATGTATGTAAATGTCCGACATCACACCTATTGACAGGCTTTGAATCTGGTCCGTTTACATAGTCATTGCATTGTTTGACTGCAGGCCATCGAATCGTAGGTGCTTGGGTCATAGAAAGTTCCTACGCTGCTGATTACACTGCTGAATCAACGTATAAGACAGGCTGTCTTATCCCTATGCTGCTGATTACACTGCTGTCAATCAACGTATAAGACAGGCTGTCTTATCCCTATGCTGCTTATTACACTGCTGAATCAACGTATAAGACAGGCTGTCTTATCCCTATGCTGCTGATTACACTGCTGTCAATCAACGTATAAGACAGGCTGTCTTATCCCTATGCTGCTGATTACACTGCTGTCAATCAACGTATAAGACAGGCTGTCTTATCCCTATGCTGCTGATTACACTGCTGTCAATCAGCGTATAAGACGGGCTGTCTGATCCTACACTGCTGTCAATTAGCATATAAGACGGGCTGTCTGATCCTACACTGCTGAATCAGCGTATAAGACAGGCTGTCTGATCCTATGCTGCTGATTACACTGCTGTCAATCAGCGTATAAGACAGGCTGTCTGATCCTACACTGCTGTCAATTAGCATATAAGACAGGCTGTCTGATCCCTACGCTGCTGATTACACTGATGAATCAGCGTATAAGACAGGCTCTCTGATCCTTCACTGCTGTCATTACACTGCTGAATCAACATATAAGACAAGCTGTCTGATCAGACAGCCCATCAAATATGCTGATTCAGCAGTGTAATCAGCAGCGTAGGAACTTTCTATGACCCTTGAGCACCTATGCATTGAATTCTTCTTCTTTGAATGATATATACTGAAAACGAATCAAAGCACTTACTAACTTCAAGATATAATTTACTTGCTGGCATTCGTGACCCCATTCTCCAAACAGAGTTATCACTCCTTCCTCTCACTTCCTCCTCTGCTGTTGTTTCTGTTTTTGAATTTCCTCTCTTCTAGAAGAACCACTTTTGAAGTGTAGCTGTCGTACTAGAGCACCTAAACCTTACCCTTACTTCATTTATATAAGTTGTGAAATTGCATTCTAAAAATTGTCCTATCACAATGTAAAATATCAAAACTTGGGATTTGAAGTGTGAGAAGTTACTTTAAAAGAATCTATGTATCTTAAGATTGGGGCTTTAAACAGATCATTTGGGTTAAAAGTAACAGTTTCACTATATAGCTAAAACTAGTTAAAAGATTAAAAGAATTAAAAAAAGAAATTTTCTTTAATTTTAATGGAATTTTAAAAAATTTTGCCTATGTTGAACAAAAAACCTTTATAGTAAGATTTCCAAGCCAGGTGCATATAACTTGGTCCCCATAGCGATTTACTATTAGTAATTATTAACTAAATCTGTGATTTTAGTAGGGTTTTTATTTTACCATGTTTACAGGTGATTTTGTACAGTTAGTATATATTTTCATATATTTACATACTGTTGGAAATAAAGGCTTGCAGATGGGATTACTAAGACCAGGGGAGCTGACACAAGAATAATTATGTTATTTATAGAAGAAATGGAGGGTGGGAGCATTTAAAATTTGAATTTTAAAATTGGATACTCTGTCTAATTTCTAAATTTAGATTTTAAAATTGGATACTCAAGATTGAGACTAATAAGGTTACAGGTGTTGCTGTAGTTTTCATGTAATGGATAATGACCATTTATGTACTAATTTGAAGGTAGTTGAATCTGGCCCTATGAAGAGCATGACACATTCCTCTTCCTATAGCTTCAAGGTCATGTTGTGTACCAGCATCCTATATATAAGTCTCAAAGGAACCAGCTTCCAATGTCCAGGATTTATAATTGATAGCAATCAAAAGTCTTTGTTTACCTGAATGTGGTTCCAGACATCATGTTGTTCCAAGTATTTTCCTGAGTTTTTCCATGAACGGTTTTCTCTCTGGTTCTATCACTTTACAGGTTAAAATGAAACGTTCTATGGTTTTGACCTGTTTTCCACCGTGCTTACAAGTGGCTGTCTCAGATTTTTGTTGAAATTTTGCAACATTTTGACTGCAGTAGGTAGGTCCCTGTCAATAGCTTTGCTTTTATCCCTGCTTTACTGATCGCTAAGGTATCTTCATTGCAGTGTTCCCATATTACTATGTTTATATGTTCCCAACTTTGAAGTCCTTCAAATCAAGGTTTTTCAGAGAACTTCTTTCTTTTGCCTTTTCAAGTATATCATATTTCCAAAAAATTGTAATACTATCTGTCAGTTGTTTTTTCCAGATTCCTTTTGCTATGGGAGTTCTTAGAAGATTGTGTAATTTTGGAAGGTCATATTTTTCCAGAATTTTCCCTGCATCAATAAAACAGCTGTTTGAAGTTGAGTCTTTAACCGCAAGTTGTCTTTCTGCTATTTTTTTTTCTATGTCTTCTCCCCTAAATATTTGCATTAGTTGGGTCAGAATTTTCCTGTCAATCTTTGCTTCTATTGGTATTTCCCCTGCTATTATGTAAACCCCTTTCTGAAAGCGGTACACTGTAGCATCTGTTTTAGCCATCGTTTGTCATGTTTGTGATATTGGTTTAGTTTCTTTCTATCACCATTTGATAATTTTATGTTTTCCAGTCCATAGATGTTCCAGATCTGTAGACCTACTTTTGGATTTATGCCCTTGTACCCATGTAATCCTGCACCCATCAGGGCATATGTTGTTCCGTTCTGATAGAAATTGCTTTGTCTATGTGACCTTGACCTTGCACGTTTGCAGTCCTTTTGATTTCTATGTGTTTGTAGTCTTCAACTGTCTCTATTTCTTCCAGTGTGCGAAATTAACTGTGGCCCGATGACCAATTACTACAGTAAATTGGATCGGTCTATAGCGATTGAAAAAGTCATAGACCAACTTGTCTACAGGAATTTTCAGCCATCAAAGTCACATAATATTTATAAGATTAATAAGAATTTCTATGGATTTTGAATCATTGTCTATGATTCCATTTTTGAAAAAAGTAAATTGTTTTATCCAATAAAATGCACAAAAAATTAGATTTTGGGGGTTATTTTAATTTTGGTCTACAGTAAATTGCTGCGGTCTATAGGATCTAAAATCACTGTAGACGAAATGTCTATAGGACTCCAATTGTCAATCTCACACACTGTAATCTTCTCCATGCACATTTAATTTCTTTTGTTGGTTGAATAACATAACTTTGCTTTTTTGTTCACTGAGTTTATAGTGTTCCTTTTTTGAGTAGTCTTCCTGCACTTTTGTCATTGTAGCTAGGTCACACTGGTCCATTGAAAGTAGCAGTTCGTCATCTGCACATGTTGGGCTAGCAATATTTACTGATCCAATCCTCAAGCCTAACGAGTAATTTTGGAAGATTTCTAAAGCCAGATTCAGAAAAATTTTGTATGCAGTTGGGGACCACACTCCGCCTTGTCTTACTCCCTTTAATTCCATGAACTTCGTTGATAAGCTCCCCTCCAATTTGACATGTTTGACCTGTGTGCTCATATTTTGATACCAGTCCTTAATGAGACCCCTCTAATTCATAGTGATACCTTATGTAGCATTGAGTCGTGTCGCACTACGTCAAAGGTTTTGGATGCACTTATTGCTTATGACTAGAGGATGAACGTTAACCTTATTGATTTTCCCTTTATACAGCCTAGAGGACACGTTGATTTACCTGCCTTGCAAGGGGATGCTACGCTTTGCGTTGCCTACATTTTATGAAAAAATTCAAATATATCTTTTCAGTGAGAGACGCCCTTCTGGATATAATCAGCTCTAATGTCAGGGGGAAATAGCATTTTCCTGCAGTTTCCCCCGGCTCCTTCGGAGGGAAAAATCACTCAATTTGAGCAGCATGGGCAGCTAAAATACCAAACATCAGAATCAAAACAAAAGGTATGTGCTTTCATTTGTCCGTGATTTCCTTAGATAAAAAATGAGGATGCCCCTACGTCACCATAGTGACTTTACAGTTAGTGTAACCCTTTCACATTAGCTGCGGTCGTCATATATTTGAAGCTTATTCTTGGGGAACAAACAATAGATTGCCCATGCAATAGTTACATCATTTGAATCTTATCAGACATTTGTCATTGAACAAACAAAACACAATTCTTTGCTAAATATGTAATAACAATCATATTAAGTCACTGGTACATATGCAATATATCGTTTGTACTCAATAAATGAGCTTCATATTTAGTACAAAACTGCAGACAATGTGTAAGCCTTTTAGGGTCTATTGTAAGGCTATTTTTTTTTTTTTTTTCTTTTTTTGAGCTCACTTAATTGATGATCAGTTGAGCAATCGTCATACCCAATAATGTATTTATCATACAAATGTATACAAGTCAAGTTAGTTAAAATGACATGTATTACTTTAAGCTGAACTACTTGTATTAAGTGAGATTAACTTGACGTTGCACCAGTATAACGGAAATTATACAGGAATCTGTAATTTTATGCAGTCTTCCATTGTATCTGTTAATACATGTACTTCCTTGCAGCTTCAGAACTATCCAGAGGTAACTATATCATGTGAGAACACAAGAAATGCTGCTCAAAGAGAGAACGCTAAATCTGCATTCCTTCCCCATGATGAAACAGTGTGGAAAAGGGCACTCCATGCATGGTAAGTATTAAAGTAGACTGTCCATAACTTAGGAGTAGATAGTGGCATATAGTGGCATACTGGTTTGTGGATAGTGGCATATAGTGGCATACTGGTATGTGGATAGTGGCATATAGTGGCATACCAGTATGTGGATAGTGGCATATAGTGGCATGTCGGTATGTGGATAGTGGCATACAGTTATGTGGATAGTGGCATACAGGTATGTGGATAGTAGCATACCAGTATGTGGATAGTGGCATAAAAGTACATTAAGAAATATTATTGCACCTCGGACTAGTTTCTTCCAATAGGATTGCGTACATGTATATCACTTCATGTGATTGCCTCCTATGAGGCCACAGCCTATCCCCTCATCCTGATAGGAGGCAATGGCGCCTTAATTTGAGGCGAGGAAAACAAGATGGCTATCTTTTACATAAAGTAGACAACAAATCAGATCATGTAAGCCACAAACACAAACAAGAAGACGCTCATGCATTTACCTAAATTAATGGTTTTAGAAATACATCTTCCTTTCTTAATTCAAAATAATACAACCGATGCTTCATTTCTCATCGTACATCTTTTCCTTTATGGACGTGTTGTTTGTGTATAATGTTGTTCGTGTATAATGTTGTTCGTGTATAACGTTATGTTTCCACGGTCAAATGTTGACGTCACTGATGTGGAGGTGATGTTGGAGGCAAGCAAATGCGCACCAAATGACAAGATATAAAGCGTTTATCTTTTCAAATAACCTTTCAATTTTATTTTACTTTTAAATAGAAATTGTCCTTGATGCAAAAAATTTATTATTAGGTTTATAATTGACCTACCATGGAAATATGGGTTAGCTTTGCCCCACCATGATCAGAGCTTAGCTCAGTTATAAACCTATTAACTAATAATGGTTCAAGATCCCTTTAACATATTGAAACCAAATTATTATATACTGTACATGTTCATGTATATGATTATCCCTTAGAGGGAATGAATCCTATTGATTTCCAGATGTTGTATGCTTACTTATTAGGACAAGAAGAAGTCCATTGATTTCAAGGCTCAACAGGTTCAAAGGTCAAGGTCTTTGATAGGAAAAAAAATCTTTAAATAATGGTCTGGGAATAAAAACTCATTCCTTTCACATACTCAGCCCAAATTCTGATACATGTATCTGCTTACTTATCAAGAAGGTAGGAAGCCTTTTTGATTTAAGGTCAAAGGTCAAGATTACAGTAAGAATAAATCAACTAGGGATTTCAGATTAGGTCAAGGTCACTTCTCCTTTCATTGATTGCTGTTGCAATAGTCAGACTGTGCAGCAAGGGCATACTGCTTTACAAACATTTTCATGTTTTTATCTAGTTTCAACCCAAGTAAAATCTGTTTTTTGCTATGAAGTATTCCTTGTCAATATGTTAAAAAAATTGAATGTTGAATTAATGTGAAAATTAATGAAAAATACATGTGAATACTGGGTTTTTTTGTATGATTTAATATAGGTATGAAATGGGCTGTACTGGTGTGTTTGAAGAAATTGTGAACAGTCAAAGTGAAGGTATCAGTATGAAACTATAATTGATTATGATGGAATTACAAATTTTTTGTTTAGATTGATAATCAAATTTCTCTTGTTTAGATGTACTTTGAATGCCAAACATTTTTATAGTCATTTAAGAGACAAATCAAGTTTAATGTGTAAGAATATAAGAATATTTTCTTATGACTATAAAATTTTCATAATGAAGTTTAACGGTTTGTAAGCAATTGTAGAAATAATGCCTTACATATGAATTAAATTTGAAGTATCAAATTTCTTAAATTTGAATTTCTACATTAAACTGTGACATGAAATGATTTTTATTGATAGTTTAATGTCAAAATCAAACAATCTGCACTTCCCTTTGGAAATCAAATTGCAATGTAAGTATGGAGACTTGATAATTGTCGTAATATTAATTCAGTTCCAGACTGGGCAGGATCCTTGGCAAAGAAAACTCTGACGGTACTAAGGCTGGGAAATTCTTTACATGGCACTTTATTTCCTCATCTTTCAGTAAGTATAATCAATACGATGCAAAAATTGTGATTAATTTTATGTTCACTTTCGGATCTTCATATTGTATTTTTTTTCCCACTCAAAACAATGAAATGGACATTGTAAGTTTATGAAATTAAAATTCATATTTATCATTTATACAGATGTCTAATGAAGATATGATAGACAAGTTCTCACCAGTAGGGCATTGGTAAGTATGTTTTCTATAATGACCTACAAAGTAAAGAGGTGCATCTGGGTTTTACATGGGATATAGTCATCATAAGAAGATGGTGTATCCAAAAAATAGAAATGTAAACCATTGTAAAATAAATTTGTTTTTTTTATTCCTGTAAATGAATTTCGAAGTTTGTTAATTTGTTCATGTATGTGAATTCATGAAACTACACATACATGTACATGTATAGTGTACAGTGTACATAATTATATTTGTCTTTTTAAAGGTTCTTTACACTTAACACAAGTCTATTCCATCTTTTTGATACACAGTTACCTCCCAATTGAAATGGTATTTATAGAAATCTAATTGTGAGTTAATCATCAAATCCTATGGAAACCAGTAAAATAAATATCGGATAAAAGTGCTTAAAATAGGGAGTTCATTACATCATAATGAATTTACATCAGTGATCTTCCTTAACGGGAAATAACTCTATTTATATAAAAAAGACTGCATAATATCTGCCATAAAAGTGAACATTAAACTTTTATTTTTGCAAGGTCCAAAAGTCCCGTACAAGCTTTCAGCTGGCATCCCCACACACTGAAGTTTGCCTTTATGCATTTACATGAGTTACCTTCCAATAGGGGAAGTTATTCTAAATATTATAAAAGAAACACGTTATACCTGATATAATAGTTACATGTAACTGTGAACTTTTATTTTCACTAGGTCCAAGAGTCCGGTACGAGCTTTCAGCTGGCATCCTCACACACTGAAGTTTGCCTATGCACTACAGGATGACTCCATTAAAGTTCATACGTCAAAGAGTGAGCTGGTTCCCATTCTGAAACACAAACTACAAAAATATGTAGCTGATCTAGCTTGGCAGTATGTACTGTGTACCTTTCTGTGTGTTTTCATAATAGACCATTTCCCGATCTTGTTAGAAAACACAAAATGTCCGAGTCAACATCTTTTGGCGTTGTTTTTCATTATGAAGTCACTGTTGAAAGATGCAATTCCATAGTGATGTAACAATGAAAAAGTGTGCTTAAATTGCCTACCTCAGACATATTTTATCATTTTGTCAGCCATTATGAATTTCGGCAAGTGGCCTTTTCAAATGGATTTCTTAAACATTTTAATACTGCATACTAAATGTAGCTGTACTTTATAAATTAGTGCTTGACTGTGTACTATGTCATCAATGAAGAACTGTTTTGCATAAATCTGGAATTTTCCCCATGACTTTTTCCCCTAAGATCATTACCATATATAATTTTGAGAATCAATAATGACTTATTATTTTCTTTGTATTTGATTGATCTAATTTCAGACCTAATTCAGCATCAGTTTTGGCAGTGGCTTGTAAATCCTGTATCTTGATATGGCATGTTGAACCAACATCTTTAGCCACTAGGTAAGAAAGCAAGCCTCATTTCTTTATAAATGTACAGTCTACTCTCGATAAGTCGAACTTCAAGAGTCCATCAGAAAAAGTTAGACTTATCAGGAGTTCGACTTGCTGAGTACATGACCAGCAATCGATGTTTTATGAGACTGATGTCCCTTTCTCAATCACCATTCACAAACGTTTATGTTGTCATCGTTTAACGATCAAGTTACCTTTAATGTAAATATACATGTATGTAATGCAAGTCCATAGCAAGAAAGTATCAATTATCCGTCCAACGATCTCCTTATAATTAATTTATGTTTGTTTAAGAATCCAAATTTATTTGTGGTTTGACTTATAGTCTGAGGTGAATTTTTAATGTAAAATGTGTTGTGGGACCTAAAGTTTAGTTCGACTTAATGAAAAGTTCGAGTTATCGGAATTCCAGTTATCAGGAGTAAAAATGCATAGAAACCAATGGAAGAGAAACGATACTTTTAAAAATAGTTCAAGTTAAGTTGAAATTCCAGTTATCAGAGTTTGAGTAAATGAGAGTAAACTGTTCTTATGAAATTTCATTGAAAAATTATTTTATGTAGCTTGAGCAATCAATAACAGTGATATAACCACTTGTATCAGAGAAATTTTCTAAAATTAGATTTTCACAGAAATGTACTAGCCCAAC
Source organism: Pinctada imbricata (assembly GCA_033119305.1). Taxonomy (NCBI): domain Eukaryota; kingdom Metazoa; phylum Mollusca; class Bivalvia; order Pterioida; family Pteriidae; genus Pinctada; species Pinctada imbricata. The sequence goes on along the minus strand of VSWD01000001.1, from coordinate 32,327,007 downwards.
ACCCAAGGCTACTAGATCAAATACATGTATCTAGTAGAATTTTTTTTCGTAAAGACTGGATTGTCATATAGCTCTGTATGTACATGAATGTCATATCCCATTTTCCATCTGTATTTTACATGTAGTTCAAATCTTCCTCTTTTACGTCCCAACTTTTCAATTTCCACCTTTCAGGCCATCGACTAGCTCTGTACAAGTATTACAACAGAATAACCACGCCCCCGTCACATGTCTATCTTGGGATCCTAGTGGTAAAATATTACTGTCCTCATCACCTGTTGATACTGCAATTATGGTAAGGTCCTTCAGGTTTAAATGTCGTTTTCAATGCAAGACCAATATATATAGGGATCACTCTGCCTCGTGATTGTCTGTCTGCCTGTTTGTCCTCCATCTTTAAAGTAGTCTTACTTTCGCATTAACAGTTATAACTTGATCATATTGATTGATATGTGTTACACTCCCATAAAAAATACGGGAATTGTCAAGCTTGATTTGACTCAACGACCAATGAGGGTCAAATTCTCAAGGTCACATCCAAGATCAAGATCAAATAAATAGGGTCAAATATGCAACATGCATTGTACATGTACCTTTTCTTGAAAAGTGCTATTTTAAGTTGTTTAGTTATTTAGTTTTTAGATGGTAAGGCCCATGATTTGTTTAGTAATCTATAAACGGTATCTTTTTAAAATTTTGAGGCTTACATGTGCTACCAGTCATTATACATTTACGTGTAAATGATTTTGAAGAAAACTCTTTGTGTATGTCTGATAAGAAAGTCCCTGATTAAAAGGGATGAAAGGAAAAAATCCTAAGTGATATTTCATTGAAGTTACAAGATAACACTCATATACAAAATAACGCTCAAATAACACATCAAAATTGAAAAGATCAAAGGGCACCTTTTGCTAATTTAGGCAGTTGTTCTGAAGTGAAGCATATATCGGAGGAGATTCAAACCAGTAATATGTGTCATTTGAGGCAGCCATTTTTTGCCAGGTGCAACCTCATATTGAAATTCCTATCCCACTATTTAATGTGATTGTTTATCAAATTAGTTGCAAATATATAATTATGTAATCTTTAAAAATGATGATAAAAACTTATCTGAGCTTGCACAAAATTATTTTTCAACTGACTGTTCATGCGATCAGGCCTGGGACGTTCCTATGGAGACATGTATACCATTACGTCGTGTAGGAGGAGGAGGAGTGTCATTACTGAAATGGTCACCAGATGGCGCCAAAGTATTCTCGTCTACACCATCACATCTGTTCAGGTAAAACTTGGATTATTTTAGACGCAAATTAGTATGCTAGTGTGAGTAAGAAATGATTGCAGAGATTTCCAACATGATTGCCAAAAGGCTGGCATACACATGCAGGAATAGGCCTAATAAAACACTGACCAAACTTAGAATAAAGTCTTTTACTCGGTGTGGTGAATGGCAACGAAATCCTGTTTAAATTTCCAGGAGTTGCTTGTATCATAATGAGGCTTGTTGAGCCATGGTCGAGGAAAGCAAAATCCTAGACACTCATGTTGGATTTCCTTGTCAGTGGTCACATCTGATGATCAATTATTTTTCTCCCTGTGTAGGAAAGTGTTCAAATTTTTTTTTACGAGTTTAAGAGTTTTTATTCGTCAGGTACCAATTTTCATCAGTGCCTTCCTTGACGATATTACGTACCGACAAATATAAATACTTCTGACAAAAATAAAGTGTAGTAAGGAAAATTTGAATCAGTTTCTTGTTAAACTTAAAAAGCATCAGGAGCACTTCGGAGGAGGAAGAAGCTCAAGGTTCCTAGTTTTAACACATTGTAACATACAATGTAGTTTTATCACGAAACGCAAATGGCAAATCAATGAAAACTGAATACGCACACAAAGTCGAATAAAATGTACTTCTAATTACTAAATAATACATGTACATGAACATGTATGTGGTATTTATTTTTCTACTGCTTGTTTACCGATAATAGTTACACAAACAACGAAAACAAACACATACGGCTGATCTTAATGTTAAGTTGGCATTTGAACAGACAAATTTGAATTTTAAGGACTTTTGGATGACAAATTTACGTACTGACGAAATGGTCATTTTTAACGAATTGACAAAAATTGGTACTGATGAAAATAAAGCAATTTAAAGTACAAATGTATATGTATTACATAAAAGTGTTTTTTCAGAGTATGGGAGACAATAAGATGGACATGTGAGGTATGGACAAAGTGCACCAGTCGATGTAAGGTAGGTTTGTGATTTAATCATGTTTTCTGATACATTTTAGCAATAACTGCAGTATTGAAGTTTCAGAGAATTATAAATTTTGGGGCTGTCAGTCCACAGAAACCTTATCAATTAAACATTGACTTACTGCTTTTTTCTGTAATTCTTTCCTTTGTACATTTGACATTTTGTAGTAATGAAATGTTAAAACTATTTTAAACTTGTGACCTACATGTATTATATTAACAGAACCCTATTATTTCAAGGTCACAGTTGGGCATACCCTTATAGACATGCCAAGATCCATCATTTTAATTTATACATCTAGAATCAATATTGAGATATTGGTCTTGGCATGTATTAAATGTAAGTTTACTGTCACAGTGATAATTATCCCCTCGCAACATACATGTACATGTAGTTGCTGGGGGATATACATGTACATGTTGTATCGCAGTCGTTCTTGTGAGGGTGAGTGTGTAAGTCACAAAATCGTTGTATACAGCCTAGAGGGTGCAGTTTTGATTGGATCTTAACCAAACTTCATACACTGATTGCTTATGACAAGAGGAAGAACCCTATTGATTTTTAAGGTCATAGGTCAAAGGTCAAGGTCACAGATAGGAAATGGTCAAAATCCTTGTATACAGCTTAGAGGTCGCAGTTTTGATTGGATTTTAACCAAAATTCATACACTGATTGCTTATGACAAGAGGAAGAACCCTATCGATTTTCAAGGTCAAAGGTCAAGGTCACAGATAGGAAATGGTCAAAATCCTTGTATACAGCCTTGAGGTAGCACAATATTGATTGGATCTTAACCAAACTTCATACACTGATTGCTTATGATAAAAGGAAGAACCCTTTAAATTTTCAAGGTCAAATGTCAAGGGCACAGATAGGGAATGGTCGAAATCCTTGTATACAGCATAGAGGTAGCAGTTTTTATTGGATCTTAACCAAACTTCTTACACTGATTGCTTATGACAAGAGAACAAACCCTATTGATTTTCAAGGTAATACTTCAAAGGTCAAGGTCACAGACAATAAATGGTCAAAATTCTTGTTTACAGTCTGGAAGGTGCAGTTTTGATTGGATCTTCACCAAACTTCATACACTGATTGCTTATGATAAGAGGAAGAACCCTATTGATTTTCAAGGATATTGGTCAAACATCAAGGTCATGGATTGGAAATAAACAAAATCCTTGTATATACTGTTTTATTATTATACAGCCTTGAAGGTGCAGTTTTCATACACTTATTGCTTATGACAAGAGGAAGAATCCTATCGATTTTCAAGGTCATAGATCACAGGTCAAGGAGACAGATTGGAAAAAGACAGAATCCTTGTATACAGCCTAGAGTTTGCAGTTTTGATTGGATCTTGACCAACTTCATACACTGATTGCTTATGACAAGAGAAAGAATCCTATTGATTATCAAGGTCATAGGTCAAAGGTAAAGGTCAATCAAAGATATGAAAAGGTCAAAATCCTTGTATACAGCCTAGAGGGTTCAGTTTTCATTGGATCTTAACCAAACTTTATACACTTTAGAGGAAAATCCTATTGATTTTCCTTGTATACTAGACACATTGATTTTCTTTCAATGTGAGGGGATGCTATGCTTTGTGTTGCCTAGGTTTTATTAGAAAATGTTAATTGTGTTCACTAGAGGATGTATTGTTCAGTAAAACTTGATCATACTTTATACACTGATTGCTTCTTATGTCACTTCAATTTTCTTTTTACTTTCCTTTTCTTTATACTAGGCAGCTTGCTGGAGTCCTAAAGGAGATGTGCTTCTATTTGCCACTGAAAATGAACCAATCATATACTCCCTTTCATTTGCTACTACAACTTATGATAACAAAGCTGTGATTGGTGGATCTCAGTCTGCTGTGGCTGTTGTTGACCTATCAGAGGTGGACACACAAACTGAAGATGGTTCTATAGTCAAGTAAGAATAACAGTTCAATTTACATTCAGTAAAGTTATGTTACCTTTTCTAATCAATTCCTTAAAATTAGATGACAAAATGGAAACCACTGTAAATGTGGAAGTTTTTGCTTAGTGGTAATAGACCATTTTCTGATTTTGTTAGAAAGCACAAAATGTCCGAGTCAACATCTTTTGGCGTTGTTTTATGACGTCACTGTTAAAAGACGCAATTGCATTGTGACCTAACAATGAAAAATTGTGCAAAAATTGCCTACCTCGGACATTTTTCATCATTTTGTCAGCCATTATGAATTTCGGCAAGTGGCCTATTTTCATGTATTTAGTGTATCAGGGGTCTCCCACTCAAAAGTAGCCCTGCTGCATTCTTACAAAGGCAGAGACATTTATATTGCAATTATTTCCCCCAAGCAGACGTCTTGATGTTAAAGTTGGAAAATTTTCCTCCAGCAAAAATAGCCATGTTTACAGTACTTATTTGATCGTTCTTATTTCAGAGTAGGTGGTTTAGTGCAGAATCTTGTATGGGACAGTACAGGGGAGAGACTGGCTGTGTTATTACATGGTAATAATAAGTTTTCTTCTTAAAGGAACCTCTAAATTAAAAAAATCAATACCAAAAATCAATAATGCATGTAAGACTTAGGGAAAAACTAGCTTCTGATGTTATGTTTGTGGACGGTAAATACTGATTTTATGGTGGAAAACTGAGTTTTTCTGGCGACATGTTAGCGAAGCCAGAAAAAGGAATGTTTGCACCTTAAAATCAGCATTTACCGTCCGCAAACATAATGTCAGTATCTAGTTATTCCCATTCTTATGCAATGTATATTTTTGTGAACATTAAGCGAAATGTGACGTTGGCAACATCAAAGCCTAGTATGTTCTCGTTTTACAGACGCAACTAAGGAGCAAACAGCAAATGAAATTCGACGTTATAGCGACATTGCATTAGAATTTTGTTTACTCCTCCCAACTCAGTCCAATGACGTATTTTTCACTTAAACAATTATAATATTTATAATGTAATAAACAACTGATGTATTATTATTATTATTATTATGCAGTCAGTACATGACATACAAGATATTTGCTGTTAGCTGAGAAAGATGTGAAAGATTCTAGTTGATCATACATCTACAGTTCTTTGTTGACATACATGTATACGTAAATATAGCTACACATACATGTACATACATGTAATAATTATCATTTTCCTGTATTGATTAGATTCTAAAGGTGATATGTGTAGATATGTAGCTCTGTTCAGAACAAAGACGTCTCCCGTATTGGACATCACACCCTGGTACGTATAATTAGTTTAGTAGTTTATAACTTCTAATGAATTTTGCCTCGCATGTACTTATTTCATTAGGATTTGTGCTTAAGCAGAGTTAGTGCTACACTAAATCATTAATTATAATGAAAGCAATTCAAGTGCGCCAATTAATGATAAAGTTAATGTATCAATTTTCCCATTTGTGACCGTTTTTTTTTCACATATTTATTAAGATGCCTGTAAATTCGTCTTGTCTACAAAACAAAAGCAGGCAGTACTTTGTCCTGTGTCTGTTTTGTCACTCTTTAACACACTGGTACATGACTATTACTCGATATGACATACAGTGATAGTCAGTTATGATGAAATCTGTCCAAGGACACATATTAAGGTATCTGTTGTACAAATAAATATCCCATGTATTTTATTGTTAAACTTATGACATATCGTTACCTAAAAATACCATAATGCAACATTAAAGTTGGTTTCTAACATCAAATGTCAACATCACCAACTGCTATCTAAGCCACGGAAACTATCAAGACGCTGCCGAAGATTACCGAGATAATTTTAACATTGTTTAAATGGACGAGAAGTCAACGAGATCTCTATTTGTACATTGGATACGTTAAAGGCCAAGCATGTGTCTCTTGACATAAACAATATGTACATGTTTGTGAATACTCTCTTTTGGAGAATCACCATTAGTGTGTATAGTGATGAGCAATCGGACAAATTTTACCATCTATTATTGGGGCACTATCGGAAACTAACCAAAGATTGATTATCGGAACTATCGAATTTTGAAAAATCATGTTCAAAACTACAGAAATACCACTGATGATTTGTAAAAATACACTGCAAATGCAAAGAACAATGTAGAAATTCAATTTAATTTGTTTTTCTTGTTATTTTTTTACACTTAGCTTGATGCCATTTTGATTACTTTGCAGGAAAACAATTTTGGTTATAGTTGCCTTTTATCTCTAAGCGAAATTCAATTATCAATTTTAATATCGATTATTGAAAATTGAAGGGGTTTCAACGATCGACTATCGAAAGTCGCCGACTATTGTCAAATCACTAAGTGTGTATATTCTGTATTTTGTTCCAGTGGTTTGGTGTACGGTCCAATGGGAAACATTCCTCATACCATTTCATTTCAACCAAACTATGACAAAGGTGCTCTACTGACTGTGGTAAGTATACTCTCCTTGTATTCTGTAATGTCTGACATTCAGTAACGAAAACTTAATCAAGTGCAGACTGGAGCACCTACTGTTCACCCAGCTTACTTCAGAAATTGGAAAATCACAATTTTCCCAGGTTATAATTATAATGTAAATTTCGAATTTTTTGCATGGGGGTAATTGACCCTTCCGAACGCGGGAAAAATTTGAGAAAATCCATGACGTCACAATGCAATTTCGATGTTTGACCGAGGTTCGGAGTTGGTTTGTCCGAGGTAAACACGTGGTAAAAGCATTGTGACGTCACGAAATTTTGCATTCTTTTCCCGCAATCGGAAGGGTCAATTGTCGCGAATCAAGTGACTTCGCGAAAATTTACATGTATATCCCCTCTGCATTCTTACAATGGGAAAGGCATTTTTATCGCGAAAATAACCATGCTTACATTTCTTGTTTTTTCATAACTTTTGATGAATGTTTAAAACATGTACATGTATTGCCCTTTTTAAAAGACATTATGAATGAAGATAAATCATGTTATCTAAGGAAGATCTACAAGTATATTGAAGTATATGTGTTCTGTTGTTTCAGGTATGGAGTAATGGAGAACTACAGTATATCCCTCTCTATTTCATTGCTCGGAATGATGTGAATTTGGATTATCATCAACAAGTCAACCCTACGACGAATGGGCAAATACTATCTCCTATACGCATGTGATGAAAATGTGATGTGTTTATCAAAACTAAATGACATTGTGCAATTAAGCTGTTGGAGGTGAACTTTATGTTTACATGAAGAAATATGAATAAAATTGTATGCATTACCTTATTTACATATTTTGTACATTTTTTTTTTTTGGAAAGTTCCAAAAATAAAGTGTTGAAATCTGCAAGCTATGATTTCTTATTATAATACACCTCTCCATAAATATTCCTTATATCTTGACATACATGTGTCTGTCAACTTGCAAATTCTCAAAAGAGGGAGATCTCCTTCCTTGACAGTTGAAAAAGAGTGAAATTATGCATGAACCAATTTCACAACATTTATGATAAATTGCGTCATTTAGAGGTAACCATCTTTGACCAATTTCATTGAATGCTATCATAAATGTATTATCAATGACTGCAAACTACATGTATTTTATCATTGGTGGTGGTGTGGCGTAGCTCAGTTTGTAGAGTGCTCAGTCCGTTAATTCCTTAGCAATAATGCATGTCGTTACCTAGATTGGAATCCAGACGAGCCCGGAACCACGTAATAGACTCGCCAGGTGTTGTGGGCTGACACCCTGTAAATAGCCCAATTACCCTAGCCTTGTTCTTCAGAGGGGACTATATTAAAATGAGGGTCCAATTTTCATTTGTCGTAGGCACGTTAAAGATCCTTCACTGCTTTGGGTGGGTCCGTTGCATAGGTGAAAATTCCAACATACAGCTTACGTCTTCATATGATGCGCCTATCAAGAGGCGGGAGATACTCAAACAAGTGAAGTTTAGGTGGACACTTGGTGACAGCATTTTATTGAAAAATTCTATACAACTTACTTTTTTCAATGAGACAAATTATCAAAAGAGGGAGTCATCCTGCTAGAAAGGAGGTTGTAATTTAGGTGAGGTCCATCAGAGGGAGACAGGTATGCATTCCTCAAAATCTTTGACCTCATGGCCTTGACCTTTTGACTAACTGAAAGGACGGGGGCATTCGTGTATCACAAACACAGTTTTTATTTGCTCACCTGAGCGAAGCTCAAGTGAGCTATTGTCATAGCGCGCCATCCGTCTGTCATCCATCATTTGTCGTCCGTCCTCATCCGGCGTTAACTTTTAACATTATCAACAGCTGCACAGAATTTCATGAAACCTTACAGGAAGCAAGTACTCATGGTCCTCTACCAAGTTTGAGTTTTTCGTGCTAATTGGTCAACAAATATGGCTGCTGAGGGCTCTGATTGACTGATGCATTTTCAACTTCTCTGCAACTGCATCACAGAATTTCACGAAACCTTACAGGAAGCAAGAACTCGAGGTCCTCTACCAAGTTTTTGTTTTTCGTACCTATTGGTCATCAAATATGGCCATTGAGGGCTCTGATTGGCTGACGCATTTTCGACTTTTTCAACCGCTGCACAGAATTTCACGAAACCTTACAGGAAGCAAGTGCACAAGGTCCTCTACCTAGTTTGTGTTTTTCGTGCCGATCATTGAACAAATATGGCCACCGAGGGCTCTGATTGGCTGACGCATTTTCGACTTCTCCTCTGCAACCACTGCACAGAATTCACGAAACCTTTCAGGAAGCAAGTACTCAAGGTCCTCTATCAAGTTTGTGTTTTTCATGCTGATCGTTCAACAAATAAAGCCTTTGATTGGCTGATGCATTTTTTCTGCAACAAAGAGATATATTCATGTGAAATTTGATACTCAGTCTTGGATAGTTATAGGGCAAGTTTGACTTTTGTCACGCTTGACTTAATTTTTGAGGAGTTGTGCTCCTTGATGACTTGGAAAATTCAGTTTTTGTCAGTTTTCCGGACTTTTTTCTGCAACAAAGAGAGATATTCAGGTGAAATTTGAAACACAGCTTGACCTTGGATAGTTACAGAGCAAGTTTGACTTTTGTCATGTCTGACCTATTTTTCGAGGAGTAATGCCCCTCGATGCCTTGGAAAATTCTGTTTTTGTCAGTTTTCCAGACTTTTTTCTGCAACAAATAGAGATATTCAGGTAAATTTGATACTCAGCTTAGTCTTGGATAGTTACAGAGTAAGTTTGATTTTTGTCACGCTTGACCTATTTTTCGAGGAGTTGTGCTCCTTGATGACTTGCAAAATTCAGTTTTTGTCAGTTTTCCAGACTGTTTTCTGCAACAAAGAGAGATATTCAGGTAAAATTTGATACTCAGCTTAGTCTTGGACAGTTACAGAGTAAGTTTGACTTTTGTCACGCTTGACCTATTTTTCGAGGAGTTATACCCCTTGATGACTTGCAAAATTCAGTTTTTGTCAGTTTTCCGGACTTATTTCTGCAACAAAGAGAGATATTCAGGTGACATTTGTTACTCAGCTTAGTCTTGAATAGTTACAGAGCAAGTTCGACTTTTGTCACGCTTGACTTTTTTCGAGGAGTTATACCCCTTAATGACTTGGAAAATTCAGTTTTTGTCAGTTTTCCATACTTTTTTCTGCAACAAATAGAGATATTCAGGTAACATTTGATACTCAGCTTAGTCTTGGATAGTTACAGAGCAAGTTCAACTTTCGTTACACTTGACCTCTTTTTCAAATCAATAAAGCAGATAAAACCTCAGAACTGAGCTGCACAGACAGTAAGTTTAATTAAAACTCATGTTTAATTGAAGAGTAATTCATAGGCAGAGTTGCAGGACATAAATATATATGCCGCCGGTAGGGGACTTATATCGCTCAGCGATCATAACATTGTTTTGCATTTAGGTCATTTGTGAAAGAACTATTAGGGGTACAACCTTCAAACTTAGTACAAACTTTAAGATAAATCATGGTGAGAGGATCTGAACGCAGGAATTGATCTTGACCTTGAGAATTGACCTTGACAAATGTCATTTTGCATTAACAGTAGTTGTGAAAGAATTATAAGGGATACAATCTTCAAACTTAGTACAAAGATAAACCATGATGAGAGGATCTGAATGCAGGTATTGTTTTAACCTTGAGGTTTGACCTTTACCTTGAAATGAATACTGAAAAATGTGATTTTGGGATTAGGTCAGTTGTGAGAGATCTAAAAGGGGTACAATCTTCAAACTTGGTATAAAGATAAAGTATGGTGAGAGGATCTGAAAGCAAGTATTGTCTTTGACCTTGGCCTTGAGATTTGACCTTGACAGTGAAAAATGTAATGTGTTTAGATAACTTGTGAAAGAACTATAAGGGGAACAATACTTGAACTTTGTATTGAGATAAAGCAGAGTGAAAAGTTATTGTTTTTTACCTTGACCTTGAGGTTTTACCGTTACCTTGCAAAATGTAATTTTGCATGTAGGTCATTTGTGAAAGAACTACAAGGAATGCAATCTTCAAATTTGTTACAAAGATAAAGCATGGTGAGATGAGCTGAATGTAGAGCAAGGAACCATATTTCGCCGGTGACCATATTTCGCCGTTTCATGGTTAATTGCTTTTCGTTGGTTATCGGAATTGTTTGTCAAATTTATTTTTAGCTCACCTCGACGAAGTTGAGTGAGCTTATGCTATAACCCCACGCGTCCGCGTCCGTGTCCGCGTCCGTGTCCGCGTCCGCGTCTGGTTAAGAAGTTTGGGGTAGCTCAGTATCTGACAAAGTACTAATGCTACAGTAACTAAACTGGCACAAGTGATTCATCTTTGGATGCTGAGGTGAACCCATGCATCGGATGCAGCATCTGACCTACATTTTCCGCTTGAGTGACTTGGTTAAGAAGTTTGGGGTAGCTCAGTATCTGACAAAGTACTAATGCTACAGTAACCAAACTGGCACAAGTGATTCATCTTTGGATGCTGAGGTGAACCCATGCATCGGATGCAGCATCTGACCTACATTTTCCGCTTGAGTGACTTGGTTAAGAAGTTTGGGGTAGCTCAGTATCTGACAAAGTACTTATGCTACAGTAACCAAACTGGCACAAGTGATTCATCTTTGGATGCTGAGGTGAACCCATGCATCGGATGCAGCATGTGACCTACATTTTCCGCTTGAGTGATTTGGATAAGAAGTTTGGGGTAGCTCAGTATCTGACAAAGTACTAATGCTACAGTAACCAAACTGGCACAAGTGATTCATCTTTGGATGCTGAGGTGAACCCATGCATCGTATGCAGCATCTGACCTACATTTTCCGCTTGAGTGACATGGTTAAGAAGTTTGGGGTAGCTCAGTATCTGACAAAGTACTAATGCTACAGTAACCAAACTGGCACAAGTGATTCATCTTTGGATGCTGAGGTGAACCCATGCATCGGATGCAGCATCTGACCTACATTTTCTGCTTGAGTGATTTGGATAAGAAGTTTGGAGTAGCTCAGTATCTGACAAAGTACTAATGCTACAGTAACCAAACTTGCACAAGTGATTCATCTTTGGATGCCGAGATGGACCCATGCATCAGGCAGCATCTGACCTACTTTTTCCACTTGAGTGATTTCGCTTTTAAAAGCCAATATTGAGCAAAGTATAAGTGCTACATGTACCAAACTTGCATATTGGATGTATCTTTGATCAAACTTTCATAAAATGACCTTGACCTACTTTTTCCGCTTGAGTGATTTTGGCTTTAAAAGCCAATATTGAGCAAAGTATAAGTGCTAGATGTTCCAAACTTGCATATTAGATGTATCTTTGATCAATCTTTCATAAAATGACCTCGACCTACTTTTTCCGCTTGAGTGATTTTGCCTTTAAAAGCCAATATTGAGCAAAGTATAACTGCTACATGTACCAAACTTGCATATTGGATGTATCTTTGATCAAACTTTCATAAAATGACCTTGACCTACTTTTTCCGCTTGAGTGATTTTGCCTTTAAAAGCCAATATTGAGCAAAGTTTAAGTGCTAGATGTACCAAACTTGCATATTACATGTATCTTTGATCAAACTTTCATAAAATGACCTCGACCTACTTTTTCCGCTTGAGTGATTTTGCCTTTAAAAGCCAATATTGAGCAAAGTATAAGTGATACATGTACCAAACTTGCATATTAGATGTATCTTTGATCAATCTTTCTTAAAATGACCTTGACCTACTTTTTCTGCTTGAGTGATTTTGCTCTATAAAGCCAATATTGAGCAAAGTATAACTGCTACATGTACCAAACTTGCATATTGGATGTATCTTTGATCAAATTTTCATAAAATGACCTTGACCTACTTTTATCTGCTTGAGTGATTTTGCCTTTAAAAGCCAATATACATGTACTAAGAAATATGTTTGAATTGAATTTTGTTGTCACGAGGTGAGCTTCGTAATCTGTGATTACCTATGTTTCTATATCCTATTAAATATGACCGTAGCAGTCATATTTTGATATATTGTGACATCACCTGCACTCATTTGTGACGAAAAATACCACAAAACAGGAGAAAATTCATGAAAACAGAAAATTAAAGACAAACATCCGATTTTTAGCTCACCTCGACGAAGTTGAGTGAGCTTATGCTATTACCCCACGCGTCCGCGTCCGTGTCCGTGTCCGCGTCCGCGTCCGGTTAAGAAGTTTGGGGTAGCTCAGTATCTGACAAAGTACTAATGCTACAGTAACCAAACTGGCACAAGTGATTCATCTTTGGATGCTGAGGTGAACCCATGCATTGGATGCAGCATCTGACCTACATTTTCCGCTTGAGTGACTTGGTTTAGAAGTTTGGGGTAGCTCAGTATCTGACAAAGTACTAATGCTACAGTAACCAAACTGGCACAAGTGATTCATCTTTGGATGCTGAGGTGAACCCATGCATCGGATGCAGCATCTGACCTACATTTTCCGCTTGAGTGACTTGGTTAAGAAGTTTGGGGTAGCTCAGTATCTGACAAAGCACTAATGCTACAGTAACCAAACTGGCACAAGTGATTCATCTTTGGATGCTGAGGTGAACCCATGCATCGTATGCAGCATGTGACCTACATTTTCCGCTTGAGTGACTTGGTTAAGAAGTTTGGGGTAGCTCAGTATCTGACAAAATACTGATGCTACAGTAACCAAACTTGCACAAGTGATTCATCTTTGGATGCTGAGGTGAACCCATGCATCGGATGCAGCATCTTACCTACATTTTCCGCTTGAGTGACTTGGTTAAGAAGTTTGGGGTAGCTCAGTATCTGACAAAGTACTGATGCTACAGTAACCAAACTTGCACAAGTGATTCATCTTTGGATGCTGAGGTGAACCCATGCATCAGATGCAGCATCTGACCTACATTTTCCGCTTGAGTGATTTGGATAAGAAGTTTGGGGTAGCTCAGTATCTGACAAAGTACTAATGCTACAGTAACCAAACTTGCACAAGTGATTCATCTTTGGATGCCGAGATGGACCCATGCATCGGATGCAGCATCTGACCTACTTTTTCCACTTGAGTGATTTCGCTTTTAAAAGCCAATATTGAGCAAAGTATAAGTGCTACATGTACCAAACTTGCATATTGGATGTATCTTTGATCAAACTTTCATAAAATGACATTGACCTACTTTTTCCGCTTGAGTGATTTTGCCTTTAAAAGCCAATATTTAGCAAAGTATAAGTGCTAGATGTTCCAAACTTGCATATTAGATGTATCTTTGATCAAACTTTCATAAAATGACCTTGACCTACTTTTTCCGCTTGATGATTTTGCCTTTAAAAGCCAATATTTAGCAAAGTATAAGTGCTAGATGTTCCAAACTTGCATATTAGATGTATCTTTGATCAAACTTTCATAAAATGACCTCGACCTACTTTTTCCGCTTGAGTGATTTTGCCTTTAAAAGCCAATATTGAGCAAAGTATAAGTGATACATGTACCAAACTTGCATATTGGATGTATCTTTGATCAATCTTTCATAAAATGACCTTGACCTACTTTTTCCGCTTGAGTGATTTTGCTCTATAAAGCCAATATTGAGCATAGTATAACTGCTACATGTACCAAACTTGCATATTGGATGTATCTTTGATCAAACTTTCATAAAATGACCTCGACCTACTTTTTCTGCTTGAGTGCTTTTGCCTTTAAAAGCCAATATTGAGCAAAGTATAAGTGATACATGTACCAAACTTGCATATTGGATGTATCTTTGATCAATCTTTCATAAAATGACCTTGACCTACTTTTTCTGCTTGAGTGATTTTGCTCTATAAAGCCAATATTGAGCAAAGTATTACTGCTACATGTACCAAACTTGCATATTGGATGTATCTTTGATCAAACTTTCATAAAATGACCTTGACCTACTTTTTCTGCTTGAGTGGTTTTGCCTTTAAAAGCCAATATACATGTACTTAGAAATATGTTTGAATTGAATTTTGCTGTCACGAGGTGAGCTTCGTAATCTGTGATTACCTATGTTTTTTTATACAACCAAACAAAGAAAGCATTTAATTTGGCATCATTTCTTAGAAGTATTAGTGACAAAAGATTTCCTGAGGACAAAATCATAATTTTGTCCGTTTTGTGTGCAAATTGGATACTTATTAACAAAAACGGCGAAATATGGTCAACCCCCCCCCCCCCCCCCCCGAAAACATGGAAACGAAATATTTTGATGTTTTATAAGGAAACAGTAAATTGAGTAAAATAAAATATTTTTGTTGTATTTCGATCGAGAATGGAGTTAAATTAAATTTTAGCAAAACCAATTATTGAATCGGTCTCAAAGTTTTGAAAATTTCGTGGAAATATACGAAAAATGCGGCGAAATATGGTCACTTGCTCTAGATATTGTCTTTGACCTTGAGGTTTGACCTTGACATTGAAAAATGTTATTTAGAGTTAATCTCTATTGCACAAATACTATAAGGAATTTTACATTCAAACTTTGCATAGAGATAGGAAATATTTCAGGTATTGACCTTGACTTTGAATTTGACTTTACCATAGTTTGGTACCAATAATAAATCGCATATCACATTTATACTTTGCATGGATATAGATCAAGTGGACATGATTCCAGATCTTGACCTTGAGCCTTGACCTTGAACATAAGATTTTGAATTGGACTATGTTGTACCAAAATTACATGTATATGACACCATAAGTAAGACGTTATTTAGGAATTGTTTTTCAGCTTTTGCGCTTTATTTGTGCGTATTGGCAGTAGGGAATGGAAAAAAAAATTCATGAAAAGCACTTCATGAATTTATTTCCATTCCCAACTGCAAATACACACCGAAAAAGTGCAAAAGCTGAAAAACAATCCTTATATTTACATTTTACGTTTTAATTGAGTTATTTCTGCAACTGTTCTATATCCTGTTTCTTTACATTTGAAATATCATTGCAGAGGGAAAACGTCACTTGACGTAACAGCAAACGAACGTTCGACGTTCTTGCTAGATTCGAAGTAGTACCTTCTGTACGGAAACGTTGTTGGCAAATGAGAAACTGAATTTTGTACATTGACTGTATTTTCAACATTTTCAATTAAAACTAAAAAAAAATTGAATCGTGAACATTCGTGACTTTTGTCCAACATAATTCAGACACATAGGGGAGGGATCGAGGGTTAAACTGGAAAATATTTCAAAGAACTTGGAGTGAACACATTTGAAAACTCACTTTAACATACTGTTAAACTGCTTACACCTATAAAATCAATCGGTGTTATGATACAAACTTCTGTAAAATTATGCCATTACTCTTTGAAGTATCACTTAAAAACTTGTCGTAGAGATAAAATATGGTTAGTGGAACTGATTTCTGGTACTGAAGTTTGAAGATATGATTTTGAATTAGACTAAAGTGTGTCAAAACTATATAGAATCTCACATTAACACTTTGAATTGAGATATTTATATTGCACACTCTTGCTTTCAATGGACAAAGTGTTTCAAAACACAATCAGCCTCCAGCAATCCGGCCATTAATACCATCCTTAGCAGTGTCTTGTTTTACAACCATCATTTAACAAATCATGGCATTTCACATCAAATGTGGTCCATTGCTCTATCCATATTTTGTCAGAGTCATACTGAGACCGATATCATTCTTGGAGGAATTGCTCTATGGGAATGCTGTTAATTCTCCAAGGTCAGTGTCACTACAATGGAATCTGTTCTTCAGATCATGCCATTTCATCAGATTTTTTCCCAGAGGGTGTGCCAAGAACCAAAGGATGTGCCATGATCTTATTGACTTGAATCGAGTGCCAATGAGGTCCTATGTAGAGTCCTAAGTCACGACATATGGAAATGCCTTGTATCTGTTGACTTGTCTATGAAAAATAAACAACCGGGGACACCATTTGCACTGTTTTATTGATTTGAGTGAGATTTTACTCTCTGCCTTCATAGCTTAAATATAATGGTTCACAAGATTGTTGCCCAGGAGAAAAAGATGTTTTGACCTTGAAGCAAGTTAATATTCGTCAAAGTCACGTACCATGGGCTTGATGAGGGTAACATTTTTTCCAGACCATTATTTTCACCATCTGTATGGTATCCATGACCTCGGAGAAATCATAATGTCATATTGTATTTGAGGGGTCAAAGTCATATTGTACTTGAGGGGCCAAACGTTGTGCCATCAATTTCCGGTTAAAGCCTGCTTTGATTTTGATAATATGTTTCACATTTTTGTGCTTAAAAATCCATAGGATGTGGCAAACAAACCAGGACCACATTTTCTATATCAAGATCACATTTGCAAACTGATACGGTTGAAACCGGGCCGTTTTCCAAAACAAACCGGCAATTTTCACTGCCTGCATATATCTAATTGATAATTCACGGATTGCTTTGGATCCAAAGACATACCATAACTTTCAGTCATGTCATAATTTTTATTTGCAAAGTCAAGCCTCAAGGTCACAATGTAAAAGGTACGTGCCATACTATCAGCATTTCTTTCCCCTTGATTTTCTTGTGAAATTTTATGGTAATTCTTTAAATTCAGATTACTTGTAAGAGCGAGATTATTTTTTCCAACACAGAAATTTTATTTTTTTCATCGAAATTCAGAGCAAAATTATTTTTTTGAAAAAAAAAACCCCAAGCCCCCCCCCCCCCCCGAATATCAAATGTACCATGCCTTAAGGCTTATCAATATAATGCAAATGCTATTAATAGATGCATGTTTCACCATAGAATCTAATGTTGAATGCAAGCTTTGAAGGAGATTTTTAGTTTTTCCCCAAATTCGAAAATTTGTCTGGAAAACCCTCCCCTCAGACCCTCATATATATAAGATTTTTTTTTTGTCAATCTCACAAGTCATTCTACAAAAAATTATATGTAATCTTATAATAATATATAGTAATTATGAGAGAAAGTTTTTTTATGCAATACATTCACACATCATTTATACCACTTTCATACCATCATGAGTACTTTACTGAGACGAAAAATCAATGTTGTATGGTGTATAAAAGAAGTCATAGTGAAAGAAAGAAGAAGAAGAAAAAATATTATGTAGAAATGAAAAGATAGGGAGAGAGAAATCCATCACAGCACAAAGACAAACCTATATATCCTATGGATTTCTGCTGTGATGGATATATATAAGATTTTGTTTATTGAGGATTTTATTGCTAAATACTTCGATCTCTCTTTTAGAACTGAATTAATTTTTTTCATAAAAATAAAGTAATATTTTAGAGTTTTGAATAAAAATCAAGAATTTCTATTGATAAAACACAAATATTCACTAGTCAGAAGTTCTTGTTCCAACTTTGCAAGAAAAAAATAATTTTGTTCCGGTCCGGGGCGAAAAAAATCTTGCTCCGACAAAAATATCAAATGGTCCGTGCCTAAGTAAGTAAGTAAATTTTATTTAGAGTCGGTAATATATACAGTACAACAAATAACATGAGCTCTGTAGAGCTCTTCAATCAAGCCTAAATTATCATCGAGTCAAGTTACGTCAGAATTTTTTTTTTCCGGGGGGGGGGGGTTCCAGTCGTCAGTGGGGTCCAGTCTATGTTTTGGGAAAAAACTATAAGTAGAAACGGGAAACAAGCATATTTTGGTCAATTCAAAGGGAATGGTTAAATAAAAAACAAAGTAACGCTCGACACGTTATTGCAACATGTTTCATGATTGAAAAAGACGCAGCACGAGTTGTCTATCATATTGAATTTTCGAAACCTTTCCAGAAAGAAAGATATCTTTTGAAATAAGCCGTGTCATGCCAAGAAATAGGTATATATAACTACTTTGACACACAATCTTGTATAAGAAAAACTCAGATGTACACAATTGAAACGGTAACATTATTGTTCACAAACACAATTTAGAGTTTCCTCTGATAATCTGATAATTGTAAAACAACACGACTATCAGGACAAGAGGTTGTGGAACGGTCTGATTGTTTTGTACAAGTTTGGTGACGACTGTAAAAGAAAAAGGTAAATAGTAATGTCCATTTGCTTTACAGAATTGGTGTCTTGCAGGGTATGAACTCTACTTAAAATTTTACTAGCCATGTGGGCTCGTAAAATTTCAATTTTAGGGGCCAACACAACTTTTTACGAGCCCACACAGAAAGCCAAAGCTTTTTGGGGAAACATTCCCTTTCAAGACCCCCTCCCCCTTAAAACTGACCCAACTGTGCCTGCTTGCAAGAAATTTAATGTACAAAACATGTATTTTATAAATCATTATCTGTACTGTTAATATGCCTTCTACAACATATTATAAATATAAAAGGAAAATCACAGACAGTCTCTGACTTTACTTCGTCTTCTTGGTGTCATCTATATTACAGAATGAATATCACAAAACGAACATACAATATATCAACATCCTTCTGTCTTTAGAAAAGATTAATTATCATATAATTAATTTAACTTTATAAGAAATGAAATTATGAATGAAATTTGACAGTTCTTCAATTTATGGTTAAAGGATCAATAAAATGTCACTCTGAAATGAAACAGATTTTCTGCATTTGAGATAGATCTATGAAATCAAATTATGAATTAATTCAAATTAAATTCAACATCACTAATCAAATTATATGCAATGACATGAATATCATAGTAAAATTGTATGCGATATAATAAGAACACTTTACATTTTCTATGTATTGATAAATGAAATAGCACTTCATTAACACTGAAATAACATGACAAACACTGATTAACTGAACTGATAGACACTGATATATCACTTCCGAACGAAATCCTTGAACTTTGCGGGTTCCTTGCGAATACGGGTTGATCTACGCAACGGTACAGAATTAGGATTTTCCAATGTTGGCGGTAAATTCACATATAAGCTTGGAGATGATGTAAGACTTCTCGGTTCTTCAGCTGGAACAATTTTCGGTTCCGACAACGATTTGGATTTCGGTAACTCAGACGGAGTAATCTTTTGCTGAACGGGTTCCGGTTTTCTAACTGGATGATCCTTTCGATTTTCAATACGAGTTGGAGATGATTCACGGATTGTTACTTCAATTTGCGTTGGGCGGATGTGAATTCGGTTCCGACGGTAAATAGCTCCATCTTGCGATTTGACAAGATACGTATGTTTCCGAAGTCGATCGATAACTTTCCCGGGAATCCAAACTTGACCTTCCTTATGTTCGAAGTATATGTTTTGATTGATTTTGAGTTCCGGGTGATCGGTTGACGTTTTGTCATAGTAATTTTTGACAGATTTCCTTCTCCGTTCACGCTTTTTAATCGGTTCCTGCTTTTCACGACAAACGGTCGGTAATAACGTACGAGTTGATCGTCCGAACATCATCTGTGCGGGACTAAGTCCTGTATCCTGACGTGGTGTATTGCGTTGCTCCATCAAAGCTTCGTTCTGATCGGTTCTATCATGTTCGCATTTTAAAATAAGATGTTTTATCACCTTAACTGCTGATTCCGCTTTACCATTAGCACGTTGGTGATTAGGTGAAGAAGTACGGTGTTTAATTTTCCAGTTGCGGGTAAATCTCGCAAATTCAGAAGACGTAAATTGCGGACCTCCATCCGAAATGATTTTCGACGGTATACCAAATCTAGCGAATTGTTTCTTTAGCACTCGTATCACTTCTGCTGAAGTAGTTTTCCATAGATAATCAACTTCTATGAAGTTAGTGTAGTAATCAATACTAACAAGATAATTCCGCCCTTTAATCTCGAAAAGATCCAGACCAATTTTGTTCCACGGTGACTGTCCATCGTCGTGCTGCATCAGTGGAGTTTTCGTTGGTTTCGGTTTAAGTTCCTGACATGCTACGCAATTGTCAGCAATTTGGCGAATATCTGAATTGATATTAGGCCAGAAAACGGTTCCTCTAGCTCGACGTACCATGGAGTCGTATCCTAAATGCGAGGAGTGTAGACGCGCTTTTATGTCAGATCGTAGAGACTGAGGTATAACGATTGCCTCACCACGAACAACTAGGCCATCATGGATACTTAGTAGGTCACGTGCATTAAAGTATGGTGCACAAGCAATTGGTACATCTGATTTGTTGTCGGGCCATCCATTCTCAATGGTATTAATGAGTTTTCTCATCGAGAAATCGTTTCGAGTAGCTTCTCGAATTTCGTCCAAGCGCTCGTCTGAAATGTCTTCGTTGACGGTAGACATAAATATCCTTGGTCGATCGTCCTGATCCTCTTGTAGGAATGCTCGACTAAGTGTATCGGCGATAACGAGTTTCTCACCTTTCAGATACTGAAATTCGATGTCATATCGATGTAGTTCCATCATAATGTCTTGAAGTCGACGCGGAGCTGAAGAAAGTGGCTTCTTTAAGATAGTTTCCAGTGGTTTATGGTCATTAACAACTACCACTTTACGACCAAAAGTATACTGGTCAAAACGTTTGAGACCAAATAGTACGGATAGAGCTTCCTTCTCTATTTGTGCCCATTTCTTCTGTGAGTTGGTAAGTGAACGAGACGCATATTCAATCGGTTTTCCGTTCTGTAACAAAACTGCACCGAGGCCATCTTTACTGCTATCCGTTTGTAATACAAGATTAGCATCTGGATTAAAATATGCTAATACGGGAGCATCTGTGAGTTGCATTTTCACGTTATTGAACGCTTGTTCGCACTCGGCAGTCCATTGCCACGGCTGATTTTTGCGGGTAAGTATGCGCAACGGCTCAAGTGTAGTTGACAGACTTGGTAGAAAACGAGACATGTACTGTACCATACCGCAAAATCGTTTCACTCCTGCTATGTCGGTCGGACTAGGCATATTTACTATCGCCTTAACTTTGTCGGTACTTGGTTTGATGCCATCACTAGTGATCTTATGACCATAGAAAGATATTTCATCAAGTGCGATTTCCTGTTTTGCTTCATTAAGTACGATATTTTGCTCTTTGCAGCGGCTACGCAACTGATTAAGTTTTGCTGCATTGTCTTGTTTCGCGATTTCCTCATTGTCACCACAGCCTGCAATGATTATGTCATCAACTAAAGGAAATGTACCTTCTAGATCTTGAAGTGCTTCGTTTAGTTTAGGCTGAAATATTTCGCTTGATACTTTCAGACCAAACGGTAAGCGTGCCCATCGATACCTTCCAAACGGAGTGATCATAGTAGTAAGTTCACTGGACGGTTCGTCCAATCGAACATGCCAAAAAGCCTCCTTAATGTCTAATTTACTGAAAATCTTAGCATTTTGCAGTTTCGGCAATATGTCATCGAATACGGGAAGATTATAGTGCTCTCGTTGTAATGCTGAGTTGAGTGCTTGTGGGTCAATACAAATTCTAAGTTTCCCATTTGATTTGTGTACGATGGCCATCTGGCTGACCCATTTTGTTGGTTTAGTAACTGGAACCAAGATACCACGCTTCACAAGGGTGTCAATTTCAACTTTGACCTTGTCTTTAAGTGCATGCGGAATTTTCCTACACGGTAATGCTTTAGGTTTACATTCAGGGTCGATAGTCAAGGATGCTTCTCCCAAATCACCTAAACGTTCACAGGATTCAGACAGATTTGCAACAAATTTGTCGTTGTTGATGGTGACGAGATCCATGGCTTGTATAGCTTCTATACCTAGCAAGCTTTGGAGTTTGTTGCTTACAACAATAAATTTCAACATGAAAGTTTCTTTGTTTTTCGGATTGGTGACTTTAAGATCTGTTTCTCCTAGTGGACCAAGTTTAGTGTTGTTGTACATGCGCAGAACGGCTGATGTAGGTCGAACTTGTTCCTTTTTTACATATTTCATACATATGGTGTTAATTTCGGCACCACAGTCAAGTTGGAAATGAACATCCGTATTGTTTACAATCATGTGTGCTTTTATGTTTTTCTTCGAGCCATATTTTACCGGTGTCATCCAATAATCAACAGTGTCGTCACTCGAGTCTGAATAACTGTCGTCTGTATCATCATTGGTCACGGAACGGACCTTTTTACATTTGACCTTGAAATGGTTTTGACCCTGGCACGCATCGCAAGTTTTTCCATATGCTGGACAAAGTTCTTTGCGCATTTCATGTTTACGGCCACAAAATTTACAAGTTTTCTTAAACTTAATTTTGCCGTCATTCCGAGTATTTTCATTACGGTTTTGTTTCAGTTTCGGTTTAGAAGACTGACCCTTCTTCACACGACTGACCTTTTTAGTTTCATCATGACGCATTTCCTGAGCTTGTTTATTTGCCTGTTCATAGGACTGACAAATTCTTACTGCCTTCCTTAGGTCAAGGTCATCATCACGCAATAGCAACTGTTGCATTTTGCCGGTTGTGCTAAATACGATTTTATCCCTGATCATGCGATCTTCAAGATTTCCAAAGTTACACGATGACGCTTTCGTACGCAGCTCAGTAAGAAAATTATCGAAGGGTTCAAAATATTTCACAGTCCAGAATCTGTGTGATTCAGATACCTCATTCTTCCTGGGGTTACAATACTCTTCGATTTTAGACAGTACATCTACAGGATTATTCTTATCTTTACCATCATCCCATGTAAACTGATCATACACCTTTAACAGAGTTTCCCCTCCACAGTTTATAATAGTGGCGGTTTGCACATTGTTTGGCAAGTTACTTGAACCACTCGCAAGTAAGTAAATTTCTACTTGGCGTTTCCATATTTTGTAGTTTTCCGAAACATTACCAGAGGTAAGATTTAATTCAGGCGGTAACCTCAAATTGGGGTTAATTAACTGTGGACTCGGAGCTACAAGATCAGCAGCTTGCCCTTCTCCTTGTTGAGCCATCGTAAACAACTTACAACTGTTTTCGCAGAATCGAAAACGAAACTAGAAAAATGTCACGTACGCCAGCACGCTTCGACTGCCTGATCTCTGGTAGAGTTAAAACTGTGACTGTTAGAAATTCATAATGCGATCACATTACAGCTGGAAACACTACAAGTTACCGCTGCCACCATGTTAATATGCCTTCTACAACATATTATAAATATAAAAGGAAAATCACAGACAGTCTCTGACTTTACTTCGTCTTCTTGGTGTCATCTATATTACAGAATGAATATCACAAAACGAACATACAATATATCAACATGTACGTAATCAAAATGCCTTATCAACAAAACTTTTGAAGAAGTCATACAAATACAAACTTAAGGATTGTAGGCATCAAAAGATCTAGATGAATTGATTTTCTATATCAGCTTTAAAATACAACCACCACCACCAGTCCTAACCCCCCCCCCCCCTTCCCCGATATAACATCCCCTGTTATAATTCCAAACTCATATACCGCCAAAGAAATCTTTTAGATGAAATTGTTTCATATAAAACCTCCGTTTATAATGCCAAACCCACATACTGCCATCAACCCCTGATGTAAAGGTACAAAGAAACATTCGTCTGATAATGCTGCCAAACAAAGTAATTATCCAGCTTATTAGGCGTTCTCTTATAGGTACAATTAAATTATCTGTTTATTTCTTTTTAAATAAACACTGTCCAAGGTAAGATTATTTATTGAAAAGAGTTTGATGTTGCGTATGTATTTGACCGAGCGGCTGAAATTTACACTTTTAAAGATTATACGCCCTTCAAGACGGGATGATACATGTAGGGGGGATACAAGAGAATCAAATTGTTGTTTCTTCTCTTCATCGTCGATTCAATTAACATCCTGCAAAGCGATCAATTCAATTTGTTTTAACAACTGAATTTTCCGCCATCGATGTTGTGCAGTACATTACGTAAAAAGACGACGGCAAATAAGTTAACGGCTAAGAAAGAGCAATGGGTCTCTAAAGAGATTTATTGACAATGAAATAAAGAATGTATTTCTTAATTAGATATGGATATCAAATAGGTGATCAATGAACATTTTCGTGTATTTGAACCATTTACATGTATATATATTCCATTTATAATACCGACAGACGAATGTTTACAGCGTTATTGATACTTACAGTAGTAACTAACGTTGAAGGGGAGAAGTATAATTCATTCGCCAAGTGGGCGAGTAAGTGGTAATTTTTGATCGCCCACAGGAAAAAATACTCGTCTTGGGTGAGTGGGCGAGCGTTAAGTTCATACCCTGTCTTGTTACGGGTAGGCAACAAACGGCCAACAGCCATTAAGTCACAGGCGATTGTTTCATGCGAGTTCACACGTACCCTCTATGTAGGGGATGTGAGATCGCCTGTGAGCCAAGTGCATCGCACATGCATGTAATGCGCATTATAACAATTTTTAAGTAAATTATTTTACACTGTGATTTGCATCCATCTCTTAGATTTCCTATATTTACTATATTTATATGTCCATGTTCATTTCTGTAAGGAATTTCCTGTAATACATGTATAACTTGAATCTTTGTCTATTTTCTATATATATTATAGTATGAATTTTTGGCCAGGTTGTAATTCCAATCTATAGATTGACGATGTCCATCAGTCCGTCCATCTGTCTGTCTATCTGTTATCAACATTTTGATTAAAGTTTCTGGTTGAAGCAAAATCTAAGGAACTGTATGCAGTAAAACTTGATATTATACATGTAGGTTGCCTATGACAAGACCTTTCAATTAATGCCATAAAATTTGATCTAGTGACCTTGACCTTGGACCTTGACCAAGTTAAAGATTTTGGTAAAGTTTCTGGTTGAAGCAAAATCTAAGAAACTTTATATTATACATGTAGGTTGTCTCTGACAAGACCTTTCAATTTATGATTCAATTTATGAAATTTGACCTAACGACCTTGACCCAGTTAGTGACAAAAAATTACTTTGCAATCTGACCATACCATCTTTAGCAGTTTTTTATTCCTTATTGATATTTGTTTCAGAATTTAGTTTTGAAGCTACAGAATGGCTACTTGGGTGGATTCAGGTGGGAGCAATGACCAGCTTTTGGATGGTTATATTACATGTGCAGAGAAACTTATGGCTGCGTGTAGGGAGAGTATGTGTCACATAAAGGGAGCACAGAAGCTGGAGAGAATGTGTAGATCAGAACTACGTTACCTAATGAAGGTAGGCTGATACTGATATATATCTTAAACATTATAATTTATTGTATATATGTTTATATGCAGGTTTTTCAGAATCACAAAATTTGAAAGGTTGTACCCTTACATACTATGTGTAGTTCATAGTTACAGGTTTCAAAAAGTACCATCATATGTCATTTTGACTGGAGGAAAATCACTGTCAAAAATCTGTGTAAAGATGAAAAATATGTAAGATTGTGTTTCAATCTCCTAGTCCCCTTCCTACACTCTATTGCGTAAATTTTTATTGCAATGGTATCACGATCAAGAAATAACTATTGCAATACATTGTAATCTTAAACATGTTAAAGTGATCCTGTTCCCCTGTTTGACATATACTCTTCAAAAGAAGAAACGCACATACATGTAACAATATTACAATGTATTATTATTATTTAATATGCACAAGCTATTGATTATGTGACCTTATTTGTTTGCATAAGTGATGGTATAGAGAAAGGACAAGCAGTTAAGGGCTTAAGTACAAATTTTTGATTATCATAAAATCTCTTTTTAGGTAAAAACATGAAATTTTGAATTTTTCGACTTTTTATGTTTTGATACATTTTTTATGCTTTTGAGGAATTTGAATTTTCCCAAGTCAAAGTTCATTGATGCCCATAAAAAAGATTTGGACTTTAACTTCTTCGGGTCACTTCCGCTTTAATGCAATGCATGCTTACAATGTCCGATGCCATGCATTTGAACATTGCGACGTGATCAAATGACTCCCATTTGTGAGTAATACTCAGTAAAGTTCAAGAATCAAAAAGTCAAATTTAGAGGATTTTTCTCCTTATGAAATAAATTTCTCTCGATAAAACTGATTCGCAAATTCATGGAATGCGGCGAACTTTGGATGAGGTAGTAGAATAAAACATCATCATGCGTAGTAATGCGGCCATTATGAGATTTTCGCTATTTAGTATGGTGTATCCGTTTGTTAATCGAATAAAAACATTTTCAAATGATATGGAAAACAAGCGCATACAGATCTCCGAAAAATACACAATTTGGCCTCTAAAAGAACAACGAGGGCATATTGTTTTTGAGTCATTTTAACTAACATTTTAAAATACTAAAGATGTTCTTGTTGAAAGCTTAGGATCTGAAAATACCATTATGTACATTTGGTTTTATTTTGTCCATTAGTATTACAATGATAAATGTGATTATTTTATATTGGCACTTAGGATGAAAGGAACAAACACTATGCGTTACTTTTTTTTAATGAGTATATATAGCAGATACTTAACAATGGTTTTTTTTGGAAATAAGATAGAAAGAAATTTAACCTGATGAATCCCTTATAAGTTGTATACTTTCTGACTATCGAAGCAATTGATAGTTCAGCCTACTATTGGCAATAGTAATCGCTGCTCAAATTTGGTATCAATGTATTTCTAACAGGGGGATCATTATTGCAATACATGTATATCTTTAGTGTGATGTATTTTTACACCGCTACCAGCAAGGTTTGGACATTAACCTAAGAAATGTGATTTGGTTTTAAATGTCTGATGGTTGACAAGCCATCATGAACACAGCAAAAATGTTGTTGGAGATCCCCTCCCTTCTTTTACATGACATATATAAATGCCCTTGATTTAGGATGCATACCTGCAACAGACACCTTTTCCTTAGCTATGCTTGGTTGTGTTTTTTGCTTGAATCTTTATCATTTTTTTTATGGCAAAAATCTGCAGCAGTTAAGCGCATTTGATACAAAAGATACTTAAAGATCACCTATAAATGATAGTAGGGTTGTAACGATAGTCGCCAATGTCACCACTATCATCACTGAAACTTGAATGTCGCTGACTATCGGTAATGGTTTAGAAAATCTATTGTCTCTGTTGAAGTTACTTTGACCTGAAATGATTTCGGTGTGAAATGTTTTAACTTTAATTCAAAAGGAAATACAAGATGCTTATGTGATGCCGGAATTACCGGTGGAGGAGGAGCAGATTTATCCATATCCCGGGCATACTAAGTCTGCCATGTGGGACCATTTTGGCTTTAGAAAGAAAATGGAAGGCCCTTCTTCTAAAGCAAACCTCGTGATAAATATTATTGGTTGAATGATCTTCTTGCAAATGTACTCACTGATAAAAAACAAGTAAAAAGTCTGATTATTCCATTTGTGATATCCATTGTACTTCTCCGATAAATTCCGATAATCAATAGTAAAATTTTTCTGATTTTTCAACACTAATTGAGAGAGAGAGAGACATGCCTAGTATATTAGTCATATTATCATCATGATTATGATGAATCCAAACGAACATTCATTTAATTTTTACTTTCCAAAATTGAAGATACGTATACAACATGTTGTTTTTGATCTGTCCATTTAATTGTTAACTGTCTTCCTGTCTATCTCTCAGTGGAAAAGTCTTTAACTTCAGGGCAATATTTTTTTAATGGTAAGTGATATGCTTTTCTTATTTCACATAATTTATGTTTTCCATGTGATTTTACCATTTAGTTGGTGCCAAGCCTTTAGACCTTGTGACAAGTTGGCCTCTTTATCATGTTTATTTGATATGTATAGATTACGTAACTTTATAGAAAAACATCAAGTATATCTTTTGAATAGTGGTAGTGCTTTCATGTTTCATCAGTCGTGCAGTCCATGTGACAAGGGCTATCTTTTGGTAACAATAATTCTCAGCTTCTAGCTGTCAAAATGTTGAATGTAATGCTGGATATCCTTTTTAGCTCACCTGAGCAAAGCTCAAGTGAGCTATTGTCAAAGCACACAGTCCGTTATCCATCGTCCGTCGTTATGCGGCATAAACTTTTAACATTTTCGACAACTCCTCTGCAACTTTTGAACAGAATTTTATGAAAACTCAAGGTCCTCTACCAAGTTTGTGTTTTTTGTGCAGATCGGTCAACAAATATGGCTGCCGAGGGCTCTACTTGGCTGACACATTTTCGACATCTCCTCTGCAACCGCTGCACAAATTTTACGAAACCCTACAGGAAGCAAGTACTCAAGGTCCTCTACCAAGTTTGTGTTTTTTTTGCAGATCGGTCAACAAATATGGCTGCCGAGGGCTCTACTTGGCTGACACATTTTCGACATCTCCTCTGCAACCGCTGCACAAATTTTACGAAACCCTACAGGAAGCAAGTACTCAAGGTCCTCTACCAAGTTTGTGTTTTTCGTGCAGATCGGTCAACAAATATGGCTGCTGAGGGCTCTGATTGGCTGACACATTTTCAACATCTCCTCTGCAACCGCAGCACAGAATTTTATGAAACCTCACAGGAAGAAAATACCATTGTCCTCCACTAAATTGTCCTCTATCATTCTTTTGTCTTCAACTCATGTGAGCGATGTGGACCCCTTGGGCCTCTTGTTTGCAGTTTAGGAATTAACTTTATTGTTTCCCAGACACATCTTATCAGTCAAATAAAATTTCTAAATTTTCATTCGAGGATTGAATTCGTTATGGAAAATACAAAAACAGTGATGCTTTCGTCTAGAAACAGACATTAAAAGCTCAATATTGGAGAAAGAAATAAAATTTAATACAAGCGAAAGAAATAAATTCTTAATCTTAGAACAATTTATGGTTTATATTACCGTCAAGATAGCTCATATACACATCAAAAAGTGACACATGGTGCCGGGAGTAACACTTAACAGCATTAAGAACTCTTAACCGTTTATCTTTGGATTTATTCAGTGTAAATTCTCAGATATTCATTTTACATGTTTATTACATAATATGACTCCTTGTACCCATATTGGACAGCATAATTGTCCAAACTTGAGAATTATAGCGTGTTCCTCTCATAGTAATGAAATACTATCTTTTACGTCCTGTCCATTTTCTGATAGGTACACTCCTGGCTCTTGTAACTCATAGATAGATACAATCACATGCATGTGATACATTGTCATTAGAAATTTCAGATCAGGTATTTTAAATTAGAAAAAATGGGGGAATGAATTTTCATTTTATTTGGAAAAAAAAATCAAATGATTAATATTTCTAATGAAATCCACTTTGTTTGATTAGAAAAAAGTAAAAGAAGTAAAACATAATCCTATCATCATATTTGTTGTAAGGCGTCAATGACTTACTGTCTAATATTTTTGCCTTCCCTTGACACGGTGTCATAGAGTTTGAGTCCCCATCATCATAGGGAGATCCTGATTGATTTGGCCCATCAGTATTCAATGTTTGATTGATGAATTATTCTCAAAGAGCGAACAACTTTTGTTTCACAGAGGACCAGTTGCTCTTTGTAATTCAATAATTGCATTTTGTCTCTGAAGAAGAGAAGAAAAAAAAATACGGAAAGCAAAATGAAAATAGAAAAAAAAAGACTGTGAACCAATCATTCTTTGTTTGACAGGAATCTGAAAAAATAAAGATGAAGTTAGTCAGAATTTCCCTCGTGACATTTGAAATATCAAAGACACGGAGGAGTAGATTAAATTATGAGGGGATGACATTAACAGAATATTCATCTGAATTCATTTATCAAAGAGAATTTATAAATATCAAATTTTTTCAGAGAGAAGTTTTTTGATAATCAACGATGTACAACTTAATGGGAATTATATTGTCCATTGTTTGCCTTACTATGATAATAAAGGGGACCATTTAGTCCACAAGATCAGAGGGTCACTCAGTATACTTCCTGTTAAAGTACTGTAAGCTGTTCAGTAACCATACATTTTTTTTTAATTTAGAATATTTCATTTTGTTACCATGGTGACAATAATGTGTATTGCTATTTAATCATATGACAATTATAATTCTGCTTGTAAGAGCAAAAAAAAACAAAAAAAAACAAAAAAACATAATGATAATAATAAAAAATGAATATAAAAAAAATACATTATATATCATAACTTGTATATAAAAACACCTTTATCCTCTAGAGGGAAAGGCAAGATACAAATAAAAACAAATGAAACATTCGAACCCTCAAATATTTTTGCTTTTACAATGTATTGGCAAAGGGACCGAGAATTTACGTATCAGTTTTTGTGTGCTTTTAATCATAATTTAGTTTATTTCATATGATCTGTTAGCACTATTGCACTCTTATAACAAGTTCTTATGAAAAAAAAATACCTACAATGCATTCTACAAATGCTTGCCACACTTGCACTGGAGATGGTTATTAGATACCGTATATCGGGTAATTTTCGCGTCGGGTAAATTTCGCAAAAATGACCCCAAAAATGTGTGTCTATTTTTCGCTAAGGCTTATTTTAGCTAATCTATTAATAAGATCAAGGGTTTATATATGTGTCTTTTTTTTGCCATGTTCATTTTTCGCGATTTGACGATGCTCGCGAACTTAGCAAAAATTAAACACACGCGAAAAATTCTCAATATATGGTAAGTTGTCCTTCATGTTTCTCAATTTCTGTGGGGCTTGTGTTGTTGTCTTCATCTGTTTGTCCTATTTTCTCTTCGCATAGGGAAGTTCTGTTTAAATTTGTATTTTTCCCCCAAAATTTGTAAGTCTTTTGATTGTGGTCTTTGTAATATGGTATGTGCTTTTGTTTTTAACTTTCGTTCACTGATTTATAGTATGAAGATGAGGTTAAAGTGACTAGACTATTGGTATTGAGTCTTTGCAAAAAACAGAGTTATTTCCATTTGAGACGGTATCTGACGTAATACCATTATGACGTCGTGTAATGTCGATTTTATACTGTCTTTTCTCAAAGTTTAAGGACCGTTTCCATAGAATTTTATGACGTCACCATTAGTCTACATCAGATACCATCTGAAAGGGGAAGTAACTCTTGTTTTCGAAAATACAGAATTGTGACTGATATTTCTTGATACTAAGTAAACCAGGGATGACACAAATATTCAGGAAAATTTCCCTTTAGCATTTGAATAACATTTTCTTAAAAAAATGTAAGGACGTGATTTATACACGTACTTTAAGCGATTCCCTTTCATGATAGATATCATACAATTAACAAATATTTACTTTTACCTTGGTAAATACAATGGTTTCGCTCACTCGAGAAGACGATAAGAATATTGTGTTCGAGGGGACCTAAACCATTGTATTTACCGAGGTAAAAGTAAAATAATTATTTCATTAGATGAAGTTTCAAATTTATCTATATAAATCTTTCAAACATTACTTTCAGACTATGAAAAGCCTCTCTGATCTAATTTTAGCACAATGGGAGAGCTGTTGTAATCTAATATCTACCCGGGATGACGTCATCCTAGGTAGACATTACGTTTGAGCATTTCACCGAGTGGCTGTTTCAGCCAATCAGAAAAGGGGGAAATTCACATTCATGCAATAAAGCTGAATATCTATAATCGTGATTGAAGTATTTGTTTTGATATTGTAAACCTGAATAACTCAAAAAGGAAAAAAGACAAAAAATAACTCCAAAATATCCCTAGGATATTTCATCAACAAGCTAAAATAGGATAGATGAAACGACAATACCGTGTAATAATCTTTAAACATAGTACCAAAGGGAAGTAATCAATGACAAGGGGAACAAAAACTATTGCCATTTGATTTGATTAGAGACGGCAGCACTCTAACATTTCCAAGTTAAATTTGATACCACTACAAGTCAGTGATGTGATATTTGAAATTTGAAGTACAATCAGCAGTTTAACGTATTTGAAGCATGTGATGTGATTAAAAGAAACCTGTATATCTTATCCTCGTTAGCTTTGATGAAGAGTTAATTGTGAAGCACTTGTACTTTACAGGGAAGTGCATCTATGCTTGCAGTGGAATGTCTCATCTTTAAAGATCAAATATAATATTATCACACTTTGTCTTGGGATTGGATTTTTGAAGCATCTTTCGTAGTGCCTCTTGTTTACATAGTTGTTGCATAAGAAAATCTTCATTAGGGATTCTGCAGCATTGTTTGAGTTCCCGACATCACTTTCTTTTCTGTTTATTTCATTAAAAGATGAATTCACCGAATCTACTGGCTGTTTCATCAAAGAAATGATTGCTCTCACCAGATATTAATTTTGCGACCGAAAACGTTGATGATTCTTTCGCTCCTTCTTCGGTAATTTAGTATTGAAGCAGCAATTTAGACCTAAATTTTGGGAAGTAATCATATGATGGAGGAATGTGCGAGACAAGTGTGCTCCCTTTCATAGATCTTTTGCAAGTAAACATTATGACATTCTTCGACCCAAACGAACACAAACAAAAAATCTAGTATGCCGTGGGTTGGCGAATTTCAAACCAGTCTCGTTATGCGACAAGGCGGTACTACTCTGTTTTGTATAATTAAGTCGTCTTTGTCTCTAACCCCTTAAGGAAAGACGCCATTCTTTACTGTACAATTTCCATTATATTGCGCGATGTTTTGTAGTGAAAATAATTCTTCTTTGCCCCTATTATCTTACCCCTCAGTTATTCTAGCAAACTTTTTGCCCTTTTCTTTCCCTTCAGGCATTGTTTTTGCCGCTGTGTATCTGTCTTTCCTTTCACGTACTCTACAACATTTCACCTTTTGAAAATTTCTCAACTTTTTGTAGACATCGTTCACATCATAGAAAGTTGGAAATTAATAGCGTAAATATTTAGATTATGCCGAATGAAAGATTTAGATAATGCCAGATTGATTTCATTACTCTTCTTCTCTCTTTGTATGTCCCTTCGCTTGTCGGAGCACTCTCCTTTCTGGAGATAAAACTGTAAAATCTGCAAAAAACAATACATTCATGCAAGCACTAAGAACATCAAAATTAAAAGCATAAAATATAGTTATATAGTTATAGGCAGGATTTAACACTAAGCATTATATAACTCCTTTGGGTAAGTATTTACATAGGGGACTGGGGGTAGTACTAATTTTATCATTTCTGTTCAAGATAGACATATGCGTATCAGTCCAAGAGAATACAGAAAACAGCAACATCACACAAAACAATCAACACGACCTAACTAAGAGTTATTAGCAATATTATAGTTCTACGCAATGTCACTATTTCCAGCTCCCTCCCGGACCTTATATCACAACATATATAATTGTAAGATCTATAGGATATAGAACTCTTATAGACATGAATATTAATTTCGTGTACTAAACGGCATCCCCCCCCTTTCCCCACAAATTCATAATCTGTTTTGTAATGTTTCATAAACCCCATATTCGGAGCACTAAGGAAATCACCCTCATTCACGAAGTATTGGAGAAATTGACACGTCAAGCATATATTCTAGCATTGATAATATATAATATCATTTACAAATCCTTTCAAAATATAATGCTCAAATGACGCAGATTTTCATTTCCATGGTTTCCATCGCTGATGATATGACATTTACTCTGTCATTTAAACAATGCAACTATAGACGCATTCTTTGTCGGTAAAACATTGTCAGAGATATATTGACATTTACATATTTGAATCAATAAGGAAGAATTGAAAATGTCATTCGCAAGATGACAAAGATAAGTGCAATAGTTGTGAAACAAATCCTTGTGAGGATTCTATGTTACACAATACTGAGTGATTGCGATGTCTTTGGACAGATTTGCATGGATTTGTTCCTCCGTCCATTTGTTTATCATAGGTTTGGTCACTTTTGAATGGTTAGCGAGAAGGCTCTCGCGTTTCCTATAATGTGTATTCAACTATGACAATACTATTACATTAAATACAGTAGCTTAAAGTTCTAACTATTTTCGCAGGAACAAATAATTGCCAGAAATATTATTGTTAAAAGTTTTTAAAACAATATTTTTAAACAGTAGTATTATGTAATATGTACTAATGTACTTATTCTATTAGTTCAACAACGCATATCGGTGAACTTATTTCATTGTTCTTTGTCTTTAACATCTCTGCGTTGTTGTATTGCTAGAAATCGTTTTAATTGTATTTGTTTCACCCCTCGTGTCATTGTGTTATTCTGTCTGTCCGCATTTGTCTTCCAGTACTCAGGTTTTCTGATTTTTTTTTTCGAGAAATGTGTTTACCTTCGGTCAAGAGATCTAACCTGACCAGAGGATCCAGTTCGACAAGTCAATTCTGTCTGCCAGGATAAAGATGCCTGCTATCTAGAAAAAAAAATACTTGCAGGAAATTGGAAAATATTATTATTCTGATCATTTTCAGAGTCGTGATGTTACAGTCGACCCTTTCTTTATCCTTTTATACATTGGTTTAAGGTAGAGCATCCCTCAGGTTTCAGATGCTAATATTTCCAAAACTTTTACAATATTTTCTTTTTCATATATTCGAAATTTGTGCCAGACCTGATATACAAACCAAGTAAAATTTGTGGTTACATGATTATCATGAAAACGTACGTAGTCTGAACTTTAGCATTGGACCCTTCTGGGAAAAGTAAGGAAATACCAAGTTTAGAGGTGATAAAATGTAACTATAAAATTTTCTTTTCCCAAAACTATGTTAGTTTGATTCTCTGAACAATATTCTGAAGAGAGAAAAAAAAACCAGTGTATCCAGGCGTAAAATTTTCAAAATTCTGACCTGAGGGATACTCTACCTTAAGTCAAGTGTCCAGGGATATGCACATCTTATTTATCAACGCGTACATGTATAATGAAGTCTGAATATAGAGTCCCCTGGCTCTGCACCTTTATCATATTTTCTGGGTTTACTTTTTTATTTATATTCATGCAGCTGCGCTTCTTTGAATTGATAGGCCTTTTTCGATGTTTATCAGTTAATGAATAATTATTAGATAATGAATAATTCATGAATGAAATAAAAAAAAAATGCTTTCTTCTCTGTAGAATTTGTGCCTAGAGGCATTATGCTATAATGTTATCCGCAATTTGATTTTCCGTTATAGAGTCTGCAATCATGATGCCTCGGTTAATGAAGCCGTTTACGTGACATTCAGGGAAGTAGCTTAAGCTTTATTTTCAAATGCCATATTTGTGATTTTAGTGTGCTTAATAGAGGGGATAACTCATTCAATCTGTCAGGCGTCTGCCTCCTTTGCTTACATTCCATTTTAAGCTGCTGAATCCTGGGAAATCATCTCTAGAAATGAATGCATTTATGACAACGAAAATAACGTATTGGAGTGCATTATATGTTCATGATGTTAGGAGAGCCCAAGGGAGTTCCTCTCCGTATGGAGAGATGCAATTTGCACATTTCGATCATAGTCTAGAAGATAGGGAGGTCGGAAAGTGACCGAGTCAGAATTCAAACCTTGGATCATCAGGCCTTCGAACTATCGAACCTTCTGAGTATTGGGTGGTCACTTGTTTGCCAGTGAAAAGAAATGCATTATATAAGTAGAACGAAAAGAGTTTAACGTAAATAGGTCAAATTTGAAAAGTCTCATATTTGTGTCTACGCATATACGTAGATCTGGGCCCAGCACCATAAATTTAAAAAAAATCAATGTTCTTTTGTCTTGTTATAATTTCAGTATTAACTTTCAATAATTCATAGGAGTTTTCTTATAGAATCCCACCTAAGTCAGATTTTATTTTAATGCCGCGAAGTGCTAAAGGAAGCCTTAGATAACTATACCAATATATGGTGTAAATCATAAGAAGTCGAATCGCAAGCACTGAATACATGGAAAAACCGATTTAACGCATATAAGAATAGACAGCTTCCATAAACACCCTCATCTCTCTTAAAATCCACTTTTAAAATCTGAAAGATAGTTTACATCCAAGTTAAGTAATTAACATGATAAAAATCAGGGGATATGATTTCACACTCTTTGGCTATATTACATTGTTTAGATTGAGGATCACTGACGAGGGTTAAGTACCCGAAACTTGCATGTCTGCTACATGCTGCAAATTTATCTGTTTTTAAATGCTGCTTTTGAAGTTGAAGACGTTTAACATTTGTGCCACTCGGCGAGTGTCACTGCCGATAGACCAGGGCACATATAGCCAAGTTCGATCAACTTCGGTTGATCTTTTCTTCAACGCATTCAAAAATTTCCTTTAAAATTTTCTTGAAATTTCTAAAACGTGGGTCCTACAGCATCATATCCCAACCATCCTGCTACGTCTTTCCGTACATGTCAAACGTCTTTAAATTTAATAGCATCATTTAAAATAGCACGATAAATTTACAGCATGGACCAGACATGCACGTTTTGGGTTCTAAACCCTCGTCAGTGATCCTCAGTCTAAACAATGTCATATGGCCAAAAAGTATGAAAATTATTATGTCCAAAAATGTACCAAAAGACGTAGCAGAATGGGTGGGATATGATGCTACAGGACCCACGTTTTAGAAATTTCAAGAAATATTGTAACAGAAAATTTCAAATGCGTTGAAGAGACAGACGATCAACCAAAGTTGATCGAACTTGGCTACATGTGCCCTCGGGGACTCCTGGTCCACCAGCAGTGACACTCACCAAGTAGTTCAAATGTCAAACGTCTTTAAATTCAATAGCATCATTTAAAACCTGATAAATTTGCAACATGGATCAGACATGCACGTTGGGTACTAAACCCTCATCAGTGATCCTCAGTCTAAACAATGTAATATGGCCAAAAAGTATGAAAATTATTATGTCCAAAAATGTACCAAAAGACGTAGCAGAATGGGTGGGATATGATGCTACAGGACCCACGTTTAAGAAATTTCAACAAATTTTGTAACAGAAAATTTCAAATGAGTTTAAGAGACAGACGGTCAACCAATGTTTATCGAACTTAGCTACATGTGCCCTCGGGGACTCCTGGTCCACCAGCAGTGACACTCACCAAGTAGTTCAAATGTCAAAAGTCTTTAAATTCAATAGCATCATTTAAAACCTGATAAATTTACAGCATGGACCAGACATGCACGTTTCGGGTACTAAATCCTCGTCAGTGATCCTCAGTCTAAGCAATGTAATATGGCCAAAAAGTATGAAAATTATTATGTCCAAAAATGTACCAAAAGACGTAGCAGAATGGGTGGGATATGTATACAGGGATATGGTCATTATCCATATTTGTCATGCTACAGGACCCACGTTTTAGAAATTTCAAGAAATTTTGTAACAGAAAATTTAAAATGCGTTTAAGAGACAGACGATCAACCAAAGTTGATCGAACTTGGCTACATGTGCCCTCGGGGACTCCTGGTCCACCAGCAGTGACACTCACCAAGTAGTTCAAATGTCAAACATCTTTAAATTCAATAGCATCATTTAAAACCTGATAAATTTACAGCATTGGACCAGACATGCACGTTTCGGGTACTAAACCCTCGTCAGTGATCCTCAGTCTAAGCAGTGTAATATGGCCAAAAAGTATGAAAATCATTATGTCCAAAAATGTACCAAAAGACGTAGCAGAATGGGTGGGATATGATGCTACAGGACCCACGTTTTAGAAATTTCAAGAAATTTTGTAACAGAAAATTTCAAATGCGTTGAAGAGACAGACGATCAAGCAAAGTTGATCGAATCTTGGCTACATGTGCCCTCGGGGACTCCTGGTCCACCAGCAGTGACACTCATCAAGTAGTTCAAATGTCAAACTATTTCGACATAATGACTTTCACACTCTTTGGCCGTATGACATCGTTTAGATTGATGATCGCTGACGAGGGTTAAGTACCCGAAACGTGCATGTCTAATCCATGCTTTTTGAATTTGAAGATATTAAAAATCTAGAAAATTCCAAGTCTATACGATTTTTACAAACGACTTCTCTAATATGTACACCAAGTTTCCTCACGACAAAATCAATATTCGATTATCTACACTCATTAAACGATGTTTTGAGCGGAAAACTTGCATTTATACATCTGAAGTAAAGAGTTTCTTTTCCTCAACAGACTACAAATCATACAAATCATGGACATATCTTGACCCTGTTTAATGTCCTGTATTTCCTCTTGGACAACATTGATGTTAGATTTGGCGAGGATCTATACAAGCGGGTTATAGGGATTCCTATGGGTACTAACTGTGCGCTTCTTGTTGCAGATATATCTTTATACACTTACGAAAATGAATTTTTCCAAATTCTTCAAAGGCAAAGACAATTTGATGATTTGAAATGTTTCAATAACACATGGATGATACTCTAACTATCGACAATCCTGCTTTTGACTTTAAAAATGAAATTTATCGACAAGAATTAAAACTGTTCTTAAAAAGGCAAACGTTACAAATACAGCAACACCATTTTCGGACCTAAATATCAAAATTGTAAACGGAAAGATTCATACAAGTGTATATGACAAAAAAGATAATTTTGGATTCAACATAGTAAATTTCCCCTGGCTTGATGGTGATGTTCCCAGACTACCGTTGTACGGCATTAACATATCACAGCTCATCCTGTACTCTAAAGCATGTAGTTCTATTTTGAATTTTCACTCTGGAAATGTACAAATAACCATTGAACTTTTAGGTCAAGGATTCCGCTTTCATTAACGATTTCAGATTTTCTGTAAAGTTTCGAAAATTAGCTTCTTTCAAAATTCAGATCTATACAAGCAACATAGTATATTACTTTTGATATTACACAACCTGTCTTTTATGGTGATATGATAAACAGCAATTAGAGGGATCAAAGTTGGACAGCATAACCATCGAAAATGCGTCAGAATCATTAAACGCCTTTTATACCATGGGTATGATTCTAATGTCACCAGACGGACACTAAGCTTAGTACTTGACCAATCTACAGTCTTGCACTCTGACAACGGGGCTCCATGACAGGCCCTGTCCAAACCTCTTTAGAGAAGACAGGGTCCCGACCACCTGTCCTCTCTGAATGTCAGTCGAACTCCTCGGATGATAACATGCATGAACTCGCTACATCCGGCAGAGCACGGACTGTATTACGTACGCCCCACCCTTTATATCCATTTACATATTCATCTGTGTTCCTTGTACCCCAGCGTTTTTCCGTCTTGTTTGTGTGGTCATCTAACAGTGAGGAGGTTGTTTTACAATACAATTGTGTATTATTCTAGACCTTTTTGTAATAGGAGAAGTAGGAGGTTTGTGCGCACATAATCCGGATAACTACACTATTTGCTGCTTAGTCAGCACCAGTTGCCCATTGGTCTCGTTGGTTTATGTGTAGTCCTTTGTGTTTGATGTTTCTATGTCGTGTGTCTCTTTTTCGTCTCTTGCTGTGCTCGGCTTTTTGTTTTCGCTTCGGGTGTGTTGGTGTTTTGCTGTTGGTGCTGCAACAGGGTCTGGTTGGAGATCCACTCCCTACTTTTGTTTCAATGTAGAATAGAATGGATAAACTCAATAATCTTCACTGCTTTTTATGAGAACTTGACGTAAGTCAATTCTTATTTTATGGTGCTGTTTAAATTTTCACTGCTTTTTATACATCGTATTTTGAGAATTTGACGTAAGTCAAATCTTAGTTTATGGTGCTGGGCCCAGAATACGTCCGAGCTGGCTTCTCAATATGTAGAGGTTGGTCCCTATCTAAAACAATAGAATATCCCATGTGAACAATTAACTCTTGTTTTGATACATCTATAAATTGTAAATGAGAGATAAATATACTAATGAGATATAATATTGTCTATTTCATCTCCATGATGTACCCCATTTATCAATTTACTTCCTTATCTAGGAAGACTGTGCAAATATCGTTGTTATTAAAGAAGTACAATTTGATGTGATTGTTAGTAAAGGAAATCAATCAGAGCTTAGTCGAATGTTGAATCCAATTTTTGTTCGACTGAAAATGATCGATGATACAAAAAATAGCCAACATGATGATATTGCAAAGTAAATCTAAGAAAATGGAAGCTTTCGTATTCCATCTACATAAACAATAAAATGCATTTAAAAGTGAAAATGAATACAATTGAAACTTAATAAAGGGGAGAATGAAAAACGTACCGTTACCTCTGTAATATATTAGATGGTAGCTTTGGAAAGGGATATTTATGCTGGTATTCAGCTAGCCGACACATTGACTATGTGATTGGTTGGGTTGTGTTGGCCGCTGGAATCTAACTGTAACAAATCCGGCATCCAAATTCGGGATATGGCTGGCGCGAATCGGCAAGTTTTCAAGGGCATATCTGACTATATCTGACTCGAATGAAGCAAAACAAAACGATCGGCAATTATGTTTTACCTTGTAAAGCGACCGGAATTCCACTTGACTCCGCTTCGTCTTTTCAAATTGAAGCGCCATGTTGTAAGTTAGCAGTCATGCGTCTGGTCAAACATGTGACACCGCGAGGTTGTTTCCATAATAACTTCCATACATCGAGATGTCACTTGTTTGACTTGACGAATGAATGTAAACTTACAACATGACGCTTGAATTCGAATAGACGAAGCGGAGGCAAGTGAAATTCCGGTCTTATTATTGATATTTACGCTTTACAATGTAAAATATGATTGCCGATTGTTTAGTTTTGCTTTATTAGACTCAGACATAGTCAGTAATTCCCTTACAAGATGCAGATTCGCGCTGGCAATATCCCGATTTGGGTTCTGGATTTGTACATTTAGATTCCTGCGGCCTCACTGTCCTCTCGAGTTTCTGATAGGGACATCTAGCCAATTATTCCGGATAACCACACAATTAACCATTTTTGTAGTATATGACCGTCCGTCCAAGTTACGGCTTTGGAATTAAGGCCAGATACTTCGGATAACCACACCTTTTACCATTCTAGAAGTGTATGTCTGTCCTCCAAGTTTCTGATAGGGACATCTGTCACTTGTATAACCTCTACATTAACCATTCATGTGGTCTCTGAGGTTGAAACGTGGCCAGGTACTCCGAAAAACCACACCATTAACCATTCTTGTAGGTAATGACCGTCCGCCAGAGTTTCTGACACGGAGATCTGGCCAGATACTTCAGGTAAGAAAATGATTTATTATTCTATTATGTATGACCGTCCTTGGCCAGATACTACGGTTAAGAACAGCATTTAGTTATTGTTATAATGTATGACTGTCCCCCTCGACTCTTGTCATACGTCAGTCTCCCTCTTCCTTACAACCGTGTTGATGATTACACGGAAGTCACCAGAAGATTACTAAAGGGAAACGCAAGATAAAATCAGACGAATTATGTTTAAATAACTTCACATATATGATATTATCTAATTTAGATTTAGCGATACACGTATATCCCTTCATCAGTGATACGACAGGAAATATTTATGGACCATTATATAAGGACGCATACGAAATAATCAACTCAATAACTGGATCAACATTTATTAAAGTATTTATAAAAAGAATTGACAACGGTAAAAAATCGGAATGCAACAAAATGGTTCTGATGTTAACGCAAGTATCACTTTGGGCATTGAAAATATCAACAAAGGGGCAACCATTTAAGTCACGGAGAAAGAAAAATGGCTTGTTGAGTATCAAACATCATCAATGCAAGTTTCTAGTAAGCCTGGATTTCCCTTCTGTGAGTTCCTACATTTTTCACTCTTTATTTCCAAGAGTTCGTATGAATTCGTTGATTTTGGTAGCAATTCAGAGCTTTCTGTCTCACTAATTGACATACTTGACGATCGTCTACGATCACACCAAGTTTTATATGGATCAGAGTTATTTTCCCCTGAATTATTTGAATCTCTCGCCAAATTACAGTCTGGAGACATTGCTTGAGCTTGCATATTTTCCTGCAAACTGTGGAAAGAGTTGTTTGGTTCCAGATGTAAAACAATAGAACCGTCATGTTCACATTGCTGACACATTACCTCTTCGGCTGTTCTATTCATATTCAAAC
The DNA here is from genome assembly GCA_033119305.1 of Pinctada imbricata. Classification (NCBI taxonomy): domain Eukaryota; kingdom Metazoa; phylum Mollusca; class Bivalvia; order Pterioida; family Pteriidae; genus Pinctada; species Pinctada imbricata. The sequence goes on along the minus strand of VSWD01000001.1, from coordinate 32,284,543 downwards.
AGTTTTCACAATTGCATTCTGGGATATAATTTCCAATCCCAGCAGTCTCATTATTTGAATACATACACTGAGGACAATCAACATCGATGTTATAATTCTCGTTTGTGTTCCCTTTGTCATAACGATGGGGATAAACAGGAGGTTGGGATTCTGTGGATGAGTAAACCTCCTTAGTTTGAGAAATATACGACCGCTGTCGTCTTTGCGCGGGAGGCGGTATTTTCGGTCGGACACCTCCGTTACATTTATGTTTCAGATTCGATTTCTTTTTGTTGCAGTCACATTCCTGTTCCATTTGCTTGTTATGATGGGTAGTATCGTAATGTGAACTATGTTCTAAATCTTCTGATATGTATTCATCCGGGTCATGCGTTACCGTATCGCTGAAGTCGTACGTGAAATGCGAAGACATGCTGTCATATTTCCTTGAAACATACCTTTTCTTATTCTTTTGGAATTTGAAAACAAACGGGCACCTTGCTACAGCGAGCACCAAAATTACGATCATAGACAGCGCTAACACCGCTCCAATACTGCTGCCGATAGAGATGGAAACAGGAAGTCTCCAATTCGTTGTAGATGCGCCGACGCATTGTCGCATCGGCGAAGTGTCGTTTTTGTACATAACAAGGCACACTTTATAGAAGGTGTCGGCGACGAGATTTGTGATGTCAAATGATGATGATGACCTTGATAAGAGCGGTCCGTACTGTACATATTTACTGGCCTCTTTCTGATAATGTACGCGGAAACCTCTGACGTAAGCAGAAAGATCGTCACTTATTTGCCACGTCAAATGTATAGAAGTTGTGGTGGACGACTCCACATTTACCGATTCCAGATATGTTGGAGGGATGCTGGACGCCATCTTACTATAGGTCTACTCTTCAGTTTCCAAGCATCTATGTTTCAAGCATCGTTCATACAGTCTCAATCTGACTTTAACCTGAAAAAAAAGAATTAAAAATAAGTTTATCCATAGTAACAGAATATTATTTTGAGTTCTCTTTTCTTGTCAGTTTGTAAAGATCACAATTAGAAATATTGACTTACATACAGAGTACTTATATAAAAGTCCAAACTTTTGGCTCTTTGTAGGTTATCAAAGGTCTCTTGAATGAAAGTCCGTTATGATACTCTGATTTTAAAGTAAAAGATATCAAATCTGTTACATGATAAAAGCCTGTATTTATCGGTTTTTGCCTCCTTACTGATGTTATTGCACGGTGAGTAGTCGGAAGTTTCTCAGTTTATGTTTGCTTGAATACCGCGATAATTTCTTAGTAATTTCAATCCTATATCGATAATGTGTTCTACGGGAAAAACAGAAGTAATCAGGGAAAAGTTATTGTACTCTTGTATTTATGGGGCGATTTGTTATTATCCAACAAACAAAAAGCTATGTCATAATTCGTGATGTTTATTAGCCGTATTTAGATGAATTATGATCTAGCATTCATGGGTATTGGAAAGAAGGAGGATTCCAGGGACGGTAAGCCCGTAGCTGATGAAAGGGAACTTAACGATCTTCAGTATGCAACATTCACAAATTAAACAAGTTATATACATTTATTTTCTCCTCCAATTTTGTAGAGAAAAAATAGTATGAAAAATACGAAAGTAATCAGCGAAAATTCATTGAACTCCTTTCAGAGTAACAAGTGAATGATTTTCCTTCCAATTTAAAGAGAAAAATATTTTTTTGGTGGGGGGGGGGGGGTTGATTTTATGTTATGGAAAATACGAAAGAAATTAGTGAAATTCAAAAAGTACTATTCTCAAGAAAAAAAAACTCTTGATCGTAGTTATTTGATCTTAAAATTAAGTGAAAAATCACAAATATACACACAAATTATTTGAGTTATTTCATTCATGCATCGAATTGTAGGAGGGAAATTCTTTTTTTCTATGTTAAAGATTTTTCTACGTTAAAGACGAAATTAATCAGGTAAATGTAACTTTATTCTTCCATATATGGGCGATGCTTAATTCCTCCATATATGGGCGATTTCTCTTGATAATTCTTATTCTCGAGAAAACATCTTGCTCTCGGCTATTACTCTTGTGAGTTTTCATTTTAAGGAACTCGAAGTTCATATATGATCGGTTATGAGGTACAGGGCTGATTAAGCATGATTTCCTTTCCCTTATTAGTAGCAATAACTCCTGTCGGAAGAAAAGGATCTAGCTGTCACTGAGGACGAAGATCTGATTAATTAGAAATGTCCATGAACTTCTTAACGTTGATACTATTAGATGCGCGTAAATGATGGAAAACATTTGTGAAATGTCGAAATTATTTTCTTGTTTTTGCGAGACAGCATTAACAAAATTGGAGAGGCGGTTTTTAAGTCGGTACAACTTGTCGCCAATCCTACGTTGTATTGAGCAAAAACTATGTCTATATTGTAGACGTTACGGCTCGAGGAAAATTCACTTTGACCTTATTCTACCTGCTTGAGATAAGTACTACTGCCGAGGATTCAATATCCGAAACACGTGTCTAGTACAATATACTTGGTACTATAAAACATATATTTCAATATTGACAATTTAAACTAGCAATGTTTTCATCCACAGAATGTAAAATGGTATCGCACAATTGAGTAATACTATATGTATTTTGTAAGTCCATAATTTGTACATCGAGGGCAACTAACCATCGTTTTTGTCTTAGGGTTTGTGGAAGAAGGGAATTCTTAAACACACCAGATTTGTTGAGTTTTAAATTTCCCTCATTTTGATTACGCCAAAATATTGGGGTATGAATCAGGAATGAATCATTAGAAAAAGGACTTTAATATATTCCTTGTGTGACAAGAAATCTTTCTTTCGTTTCAAATGTTTTTGACCTGTTAATCTTGACGTTGAAGTTTGGTCTTCTTTTACTGTTAAAAACTTACACACAATAGGAGGAAGTCACATTTCTTCGAAATAGCTTTTCAGAAAATACATTTTCTCGAGTAACAGTGATCTCATGAACTAGGCACTGTTTTCAGCTCTTCTTCTGGTTTAAAGAAACCCTCTATATGTGTTATGCCTTCAGAATACACTTCTTTGGAGTCTCTCTTTGTTTTAATCGCTTTTTTTCAAATTATCTCGTCGTTATTGTTCTACACTGCCATCCATAAATTAGTAGACACCATTTCCGTTCATGTTGCTGTTAGAAACTGAACAATTTCGAATATATTGCTGTATAACTCTGAAGATGAACCTTATAGAAATCATTTGTAACAAACTTGACCCAAATATTTGCAATTTTTGAATTTTCATTCTTTTTGATATAAAATGACATTTTTTGAAAAAAAATTGTGCAGATGAAAAAAAATGTCTTTTCACATTTTTGTTATCACAATTCATAATTTAAATTATGTGAAGCCAATTATTATTATTCTTTCAAGTTCAGAATGGAAAAATTAGGATTAATTTATAAAGAGTTTAGAATGATTTCCTTGTTTGTATAGTTATTTATGGATGGCAGTGTACTTCATCAGGAAGAAACATGTCAAGGGTTGCCACCTGAGTCTTGAAATGTTAAACGTGTTCAAATTCAATAGCATCCTTTAAGAATACTGAAGTGTTTCAACAACTCTATACCTTCTTGAAGAAAATTTCAAACAAATTTTTATAACAGATAAATTTGCAGCATGGACCAGACATGCATGTTTCGGGTATTTATTCCTCGTCAGTGATTCTCGATCTAAACAATGAAATATGGTCAAAGAGTATGAAAGTTATTATGTCTAAAAATTTACCGAAAGACGTAGCAGGATAGGTGGGAAATGATTCTACAGGACCCACATTTTATAAATTTTAAGAAATTTTGATAACAGAAATTTCAAATGCGTTGAAGAAACGATCAACCGAACTTGATAGAACTTGGCTACTTGTGCTCTCGGGTCTCCTGGTTCATAAGCAATGACACTCACCAAGTGATGCAAATGTTAAATGTCTTCAAATTCAATAAAGTTAGGGAAATTACCTTTTTTCAAGGTCAAGGAATTGTCAGGGAATTTTGGAATTTGGTCAGCGGAAAATGAAAATCCACGAAAGTCTGGGAAAAGTCTTGGAAAAGTCAGGGAAAATTTATTTCAGAGCTGAAAAGATATAAAGATTTAAACTTTATTGATGTTGATTACCAAACAGTAAGAAAGCTATGTTTATATTAAGCTTACATTTTATTTCATGTTTATTTATTAAGATATTGAAAAATAGGCATTAAACAATAAAAAGAATTATGGGCAGATTTGACGACTAATAGGGGGGTCAGGAGGCCGTTTAAATATTTGGCGGTTTTGATCACTAAAAAACATAAATTGGTCAGAGAAAAATCATGGAAAGTAAGGAAATTCGTTCTCCAAGGGTGCTAGCAATGCTGTTATCTGAGTAAATAATATTTGTATGTAAAACACAATTATTTTTTCACTAACAATACACATAATTGTGTCACTTGCGGAAGAAGTGTTCCCTCCGTCCTGGTTATACTAATCGGAGGGGATAGAGTACTGAAAGAGATTCAAATAGAATCGATGGCACTAGTATGTAGGGCTGGCACGATAATCCGATTCATCGCGATATTTTATTTTGCGATCCAAGTATCGATACACCCCGACGATACCTAAGTTAAGATTAACAAAAAATATGTGTTCGAATTTTTCAGATTTTTTGTCTGTCATACAAGTTTAAAGAAAACAAAAGAGAAGTTTTGAGAAAGCTAGTGTTGAATTAATATTACATGTAAAGTAAAAAAAGCTACTATGTTATGACATAAATACTATCAAAAGCTTTTTGAGAAGGTTTTATCAATTATTTATTTAGTATCGCGATACGTATCGGATCGGATGTCAGGTATACGTGATACGTATCGGATCGGCTGGATGCTGTATCGTCCCAGCCCTACTAGTATGACCAAAAAGGGAATTGAAAGGAGAAATGAAAAAAAGCAGCGGTAAATCTGTGGCGCTTTGTATAAGATGTGCTGTAGATCATGTAAAATCCACGGGTAATTCCCCGATATCACTGGCTTATCGTGTGAGGGATAAAGTACTCTAATTATCTCCTCCGCATCCGAAAGGAAATCAATTTGAATCAACCAATCACGAGGTCAATGCGCGTTCTCTCGAACATTTCCAATACTGATGTAGATGTTTATCTTAATGAAATGGATTAGAATTTGGCGCAAGGAAAACTCTATAAATCTACATATATATAAGATATTGGCCCTTGGTTGTTTAGTAACTTTCGTCGTATTAGGAAATGATGGTGAGGATTTTAAATTTTTTTAAAAGAAGATGCCGACCCAGAGTGACATCGAACGCGAATAAACTCCTCCGCTCATCTTTGCTCCGTTTTTTACAAAACAAATCCAAGAAGTTTTGAAAGTAAAAAGAAGGGAGGAGATCTCCAACAAGACCCCGTTGCAGCATCAACAGTAAAACACCAAAACACCCGATGCAAAAACACAAAAGACGAGTACAGCATGAGACGGAAAAGAGACACACGACATGTAAACATCAAACACAAAAGACTACACATAAACCGACGAGACCAATGGATAACCGGTGCCGATTTTGGACGGCCATCTGTCACGCAAGTAGCAAATGGTGTGGTTATCCTGGATTTCGTGCGCACAACCCTCTCACTGCTCCAATTACCCAGAGGTCTCAAAGGACGTACAACTGTGGTGTAAAACAACCTCCTCACTGTAAGATGACATCACACAAACAAGACCGCGAAACGCAGAGGCCCCATAGACACAGATGAATATGTAAATGGATATATAAAGAGGGCATGCGTAATACAGTCCGTGCTCTGCCGGCTGTAGCGAGCTCATGTATGTAATCACCCGAGGAGTCCGACTGACATTCAGAGAGGACAGGTGGTCGGGGCCCTGTCTTCTCTAAAGAGGTTTGGACACTGATGTGAAGATAGTCCAAACGAATTTCAAATGATTACCTGGCAGTTGATGATAACCTATTCATATACTAGAGATAATAATCAAAAAACTTACAAGAAGACCCCAGTAGCATATAGTATAAGAAATCAACGAGTGCAGCTCCTATAGCACCGTGTCTGCATAGTGAAGGTTTTCCTTGCTTGTTCCATTTGATTTATTCTATAGAATTTTAAAAATGTTTTTTTTTTAACATAAAGAATAATTATTGTATTTGTAGCCCAAAGACCAATTTAAATAGCAGACCAAATTGTCGTTGAAATCGATGGCTACATTGAGGTTGTCTTGAATTTGTAAAATCTGAGATTGATTTCTTTAACCCTGCTCTATCAAACCGTCTCTGTGTCTTAATCCAAAAGCGTCTGCTAAGCATACATTGCCTAATAAAGTGATCAATGGGCTTTCAAACATAACCTGTCAGTTTTACTGAAACTCACTCTCGGTCATGTTATTCTAGACAGATACTGATTTATAAGAGTTGTCAGAGATAATTCTACACAAGAAATGCGAGATTAATTTCATCAGTGCGGACCTGATAGGAGTCATGACATCAGAACGAGGCTACGTTAGGAGACTTCTGGGATTGTGACCTTTATGGTTATATTTGTAACATACATGTGACAGACGATTTTGATCTTTGTTATATCTGTATGTGACAGGCATATGATGCCGTCCTAGAAAACGTGACGTTCATGATCATTTGCTGTCATTACAAAATTTCACGCAAAGGAAAATAATGTCGACTGCTGTTAGAGTACTGTATCATATGAGGTGTGCTTTGCCTACGTGCTGAAGCTATTTATCTTTATCGTCGCGATAAATATATGTCAGACCTTTTTTCCCTCTCATATTCATTTTTTTTCTTTCTTTTGTAAGGATACTATACGGAAAAATGAAACTGCTCTTCGAATTGTGAATCTGGAATCTGGTTTCATTGTACTGTAAAGACAATAAACATGCATGGCCTCGGTACGTACGGTTAACGTGATATATCTATTGTGTTTCAAAAGTGTTTTCAAGTCCTTTAGAAAGCCTTGATCTTGCACAGTAATTGATCAAAGTTCCTACTTCATTAATGATTGGAATCGAACACAAAAACATAAAACAAATGGAGATTTTTTAAAATCCCGTTACGTAATCAGTCGTTTTATTCCCAACTGTAATAATTTCTGATCCATCGAATGATGTGAATATTGTCGCACTGAATTTGAAACTTTTATAATAAATCTAAATCTAAATTCAAAAAATAAAAGAGGGCGCTACTGAAATGTATTGTGGTGGCTCCGCTGGAAGCATCACTGATGAGAATTTAATATTCGAAACACGTGTCAGGTGCAGGAAAAAATTGGTTTGCAATTTTCTTCATGAAGGTACACAGTTGGAACACTTCCGTATTATTTTTATGTCTTAGAATGTTAAACGTCTTTAAATTCGATAGCATCATTTAAAACAGATGAATTTGCAGCATGGACCAGACATGCACATTTCGAGTACTTAACCCTCGTCAGTGATCCTCAGTCTAAACAATGTAATATGGCCAAAAGGTGTGAAAATTATTAAGTCCAAAAATGTACCGAAAGACGTAGCAGAATGGGTGGGATATGATGCTAAGGCTGTTCTATTTTAGAGTTATAATACTGCTAAGGCCCAATTTGTGGCGAAATATATTGGATTCAGTACAAAATTTTCCGTTTAACGTTTAATGTAAAGCTCAAGGAAACGGATTGAAAAATGAATGAAATATCTAATGAGGATATCGCCTTGCAAAAGTCTGACATTGTAGATTCGTCTCAATCGTATTGACATGTTGGCATCGGATTGTTTCGGTCCTTTGCTGTGGGTGTTGTAACCGAGTCTGGTTGGAAAAGCCCCTCCTTTCTCATTTTCGTGATCTATAGTTGTTTATTTCTGTGTTCTTCAGAAGTCGTTTTCGTGTTCTTCAATCCTTTTGGTTAATTTAGTCGTACATGTGTTCTTAAGTCGGTATTCGTGTTCTTAAGTCGATTTCGTGTTCTTAATAACAGTCGGTTTCGTGTTCGTATTCCATTTTCACGATGCTGACGATCGACTTTAGTCTCGACTAGTTTTGTCTCAGTCGTATTTGCGTGGCATTATTATAACGTTCTACTTGTTGTTTCGGTGTTACTGTATACTTGGTGTTAAGATTTTCAGAATTCGTTCGGCGTGAATGTCGACGGAATGTGAAGTTTTGTATCGATCTGTCTACGGGACTCATAAGGCTTTGCACACCAGTGACATGTTAACTGAATGTTAAGCTTTGCATTGGTTGTTTTGAGGTGACTTATTTTGTGTGATCTTCGATAGTCATTTTTCAATGATCTAAATATAGTACACTTCACAAATACAGCGTCCCTTTGTTATAATGCCGATAAGGTGTGTAATAAAGAGATACATTAATCGAAAATGGCGGTAACACTCAAAACCTGGTCAATATTTTATTAATGGTTAGATTTCCAAGAAAATCCTCGTATCTAAGTGTTCCGTCCTTTTTATGCTTTAAATGTTCTTAGATGACTTTTATTTTTGATTGTATCAAGTCTAAGGACCATCAGGCGAATGGGACATAAAAATCACATTAAAACTCTGGAAAATGGTATTTTGATGGACGAGGTTTTATGTCGAGACTCTCTTAAGTAATAAGACTGCTCAAAAGATTGGTTTCTCCTTAAATGTTGTTATTGATATAGATCCGTTTCCTTATCTTGGAGAATGGGTGGAAAAAAAGCCAAACCAAACAAACATAAAGTCGAGTTCGATTTCTATGTCCTCTTATATAAAATGGAAAAACAAATTATTTAGCTAGGAATCTCATGCAATCGCCTTAAGCAATTGTACATTCTTGTCAGAATGGATTTATCCGGGACCTCTATTTTTTATTATTCTATATAATCCCATTAAGACCCGTGTCATTTAAATGGCACATTTATTTTGTATTTTAATATTTCCGATATCAGAGTTCAAGGTTAAACTGCTCTGGTCGCTGGGTACAATTGACAGGTGTTGGGGGTATTTTTCCACATATATGTTTGAAAGATGAAAGAGGAATACTAAAGTTAAACTTATCTGAGGACAAGTGGGTAACCGTCATTGTGAAAAGAATGGGCGCTCAAAACAGCCAAGATGGATGCCTTTATTTGTCAATGTCAAAGGTCAAAGGTCGAGGAAAAAAATCAGATATTTATACATTTCAGCCTCAACTAGAAAACAATAGGCAATCAAAACAATCAAGATGGAAGTCTTTATTTGTCAATGTCAAAGGCCAAAGGTCAAGAAAAAAAATCAGATATTAATACAAGTTCAGCCTCAACTAGAAAAGAATAGGCAATCAAAACAATCAAGATGGATGCCTTTATTTGTCAATGTCAAAGGCCAAAGGTCAAGAAAAAAAATCAGATATTAATACAAGTTCAGCCTCAACTAGAAAAGAATAAGCAATCAAAACAAACAAGATGGATGCCTTTAATTGTCAATATCAAAGGCCAAGAGTCAAGAAAAATTCAGAGATTAGTACAAGTTCAGTCTCAACTAGAAAAGAATAGGCAATCAAGATGGATGCCTGTATTTGTCAATGTCAAAGGTCAAGAAAAAAAATCAGATATTTTTACAAGTTCAGCCTCAACTAGAAAAGAATAAGAAATCAAAACAATCCAGATTGATGCCTTAATTTGTCAATGTCAAAGGCCAAAGGACAAGAAAAAAATCAATTTTTTATTAAAGTTCAGCCTCAACAAGAAAAGAATAGGCAATCAAAAGAATCAAGATGGATGCCTTTATTTGTCAATGTGAAAGGCTGAATGTCAGGAAAAGAAAATAAGATATTTATACAGGTTCAGCCTCAACTAGAAAAGAATAGGCAATCAAAACAATCAAGATGGATGCCTTTATTTGTCAATGTCAAAGGCTAAAGGTCAAGAAAAAAATCAGATATTTATACAAGTTCAGCCATAACTAGAGGAAACAAAAGGAAAGAACTAATGATGAATGAATAAAAAAAATCGATTTGAATGCTCTAAACGCAAACCTCCAAGGATCAGAACATAAGTATTTCGATGAAAAAGTCTTTTGTACCAATCAACATTGGGAATACTCTTAAATCGTCTTCTTTGATGATGAAGCTAAACTTCCGATTACCATATATTTATAGGATCCATAAAATAGCTGTAGCTAACGGTAATAAAACAGCGGTTACAGAAGTTCTTTATCGCATGTATTAGGAAAACATCTAAGTTTGAACTCATTACGGAAAAGAACCCTTTATTACTGCTTTAGAAATGCTATCATTTGTTGTTGAGGAAAATAATTTTTCTAGTAAGTCAGATTTTATATGAACATATGCAATGTTAAATTTTTGTGTCGCCTGTGAAGCATAGCGACACTTAGGGATCACTTTGTCCGTTGTCCGTCTGTCCGTCCGTCCGTCCGTCCGTCCGTCTGTCAGTCTGTCTGTCTGTCACACTTTGGGTGTCACAGCCCATAACTTTTGATTGGTAAGTGATAGGGCTTTGATATTTCACATGTGTATTCCTTGTGACATGACCTTCCTACACATACCATAATTTTTGACCTAGTGACCTTGACCTACATATTTGACCTACTTTTCACAAAAATTAAGAATGGATATATCTCTTGATTGGTGCGAAGCATAGCGACACTTAGGGATCACTTTGTCCGTTGTCCGTCTGTTTGTCCGTCCGTCTGTCAGTCTGTCTGTCTGTCACACTTTGGGTGTCACAGCCCATAAATTTTGATTGGTAAGTGATAGGGCTTTGATATTTCACATGTGTATTCCTTGTGACAAGACCTTCCTACACATACCATAATTTTGACCTAGTGACCTTGACCTACATATTTGACCTACTTTTCACAAAAATTAAGAATGGATATATCTCTTGATTGGTAGGTGATAGGGCTTTGATATTTCACATGTGCTATCCTTGTGGCAAGACCTTTCAACACATACCATAATTTTTGACCTTGTGACCTTGACCTAGATATTTGACCTACTTTTGAAAAAAAGATAAGAATAGATATATCTTTTTATTGGTAAGTGATAGGGCTTTGATATTTCACATGTGTATTCCTTGTGACAAGACCTTTCTATACAGACCATAAAATTTGACCTTTTGACCTCGATCTAGATATTTGACCTACTTTTCAAGAAAAGTAATATTGGCTATATCTTTTGATTGGTAGGTGATAGGACTTTGATATTTCACATGTATTTTCCTTGTAACAATGCCATTCTACACATACCATGATTTTTTACCTTTAGACCTTGACCTACATATTTGACCTACTTTTCCAAAAAATTAAGAATGGATTTATCTTTTGATTTGTAAGTGATAGGGCTTTGGTATTTCACATGTGCATTCCTTGTGACAAGACCTTTCTACACAGACCATAAAATTTGACCTTTTGACCTTGATCTAGATATTTGACCTATTTTTCAAGAAAAGTAATATTGGCTATATCTTTTGAGTGGTAGGTGATAGGGCTTTGATATTTCTCATGTATTTTCCTTGTAACAATGCCATTCTAAACATACCATAATTTTTTACCTTTTGACCATGACCTAGCTATTTGACCTTCTTTTCTAAGGTTGTATATATCTTTTAATTGGTAGGTGATAGGTCTTTAATATTTCTTATAATGAGACCTTTTTGTTACCAATTTTTACGTAGTGACCTTGACATCGATGATTGACACTCTTTTCTGAAAATTTGAGAATGACCATATCTTTTAATTTGTAATTAAGAGGTCTGATATTTCAAATGAATTTCATATGACAAGACTTTTCTACTGATACTTATAATTTTGATCCACTTTCTAGAATAATAATCAAACCGCTTCGCAGGCGACACAAGCATTCCTTGGATTGCTATTTTATATCATCATCTATTTGAACGTAAATCGGGAAAAAGAGGTTTTTATGCGAGTTTCGCGAAGCCTTTGGCAAATGCAGGCATTACGTGACCCGAGATGTGTGATATACTTACGCCCCAAAAATGTATAAAGAAAATATTATATATTGAGTGAACCGCGCATCTTTGGAGGCTTAACAAAGCTGTTCCTGAGAACTTGGATCTTTTGTGCTATGCATTGAACTTGCCTCTTGATTTTCCTTCATATTTACCAAGTTTTCTGATTCAACTCATGACCTCAGGATGTATTAACCGACAATGGCAAAAATCAAGGTCTAGATGTAACTGGTTTAGATGTAACTGGATTTTGCATCGAACTTTATCATCCGACTTTGTTTGTAGTAACAAAAAGGGTTACAGAAGGCCTAATAATAATTATAATTATTTTACATGTAGTTCTCTTGACGAAGATGAGTATGGTGGAACACTCGCCTTCACTGTCTTCAGAGCTTTGACATTACTACTTAGTATTTTGTAAGTAAAACTAGAATCACTGATGGAATTATTAAGTAAACAAGCATGACATAACACAAAGAAATATGTACTCATAGAATCGTCAACCGAAAAAGAGGAATCAATAACCTTAAACGTTGTTTCTGTACTGGTATGTGCACTCAGTAAAGGAAAAACAAAAGCAATGCCTCAGGATTTATAATGGGTAAAACTTAATTAGTAAATGTGGTTCGCGTCACTTAACGTGTTTGAACGAAGCGGAGGTAAGGGCTCGAGGGAACTCTCTTCCAATAAATGATTTTATTTAATGATATCTAGACGGAAAATCCATGATTACTGTTATGGCAGTTAAGTAAACAATGCTATTTTGATACTTTGCCGTTTCATTGATACCTTGTATCGCACATTGCCATCCATATGTCAAAGAGTGTCCAATTATAGAAAATTGTTGAACATCTTACAACCGGGAAAGCGGTTAAAGTCTTATTCAAAGTTCTAGATTTTGTTCACATGTATAACTTCTAAGTCTATTCAGGCTATTGTCACGTAGCGTCGTTTGTTCGTCGTCCACGGACATTTGATCGGACATGTTGTCTGACAAAAATAGATTCGGTCTGACGAAACCTCTAAGTACATTTAATTGTTCGGTTTGACAGTTACGTAAACATTTCTGACAATGTTGAAATTTGGCAGTTTTGACTGTAAGCCCATTGTCTTCAACATTGAACTTTTTTAGTCCTATGAACATTTCGTGATGGAATTCTGCTCACCTGTACAGAGGTTCATTCGAGCTAATGTAATTTTGCGTCTTTCGTTCGTGTCATTAAGAAGCATTGTCATATATTTAACTATAAAACATTGTGATATGTTGTATAGAACTACCATTTACTTTATGTTTGCCTATGCAAGATCCGTTTACATTTTGTTCCTCAATCCTTAAAGTATACACATGCACACATTGAAGACTTGAAGAATCCCTTCTTACAGGTTTATATGTTCTTAAATTATGTCATTGAATTTGATCATGACGTTTATCATGTGCACCACTTGGTGAGTGTCACTATTGGTGGACCAGGAGTCCTCGATGTGACATGTAGCCAAGTTCGATCAACTGCGGTTTCTTCAACGCATTCTAAAATTTCTTTTATCAAAATTTCTTGAAATTTTGAAAACGTGGGTCCTGTAGCATCATATCCCACCAATCCTGCTATGTTTTTCGGTACATTTTTGGACATAATAACTTTCACACTCTTTTGCCATACTACACTGTTTAGACTGAGGATCACTGAAGAGGGTTAAGTACCCGAAACGTGCATGTCTGGTCCATGCTGCAAATTTATCTGATCGTAAATGATGCTATTGAATTTGAAGACGTTTATCATTAAAACGTAAAATAAATTGTGTGAAGTATCATAACGTCGATTGATTTTTCGATAAGATGTCTAGCAATATTTGCAAATGAAATGTATTTTCATCCATTTTGTTTTAGATGAATTTTATCGAAATGAATTCTTCCACTACGACACAGTAGGAACGTCTACGTTGGAAATTATTATTCTACAACAGAAAAATTTAAGTCGGTCGCGTTTACGGTACAGTAACGGAGAGATATAAAATTGATACACGACATGAGTACATTTCGACTATATTCCTATAAATGAATCATGGTTTTTGACTTTAATCGATTTTTGTCTCCCATCTACATCTACTTGCCTCGTTCACTATCTTATATATACGTTGTAATTCCAGGTGAAACCTTATACTTCCTCAAATACACTCCTTGTTTCTTTTGATTATTGTCTCCTTTCTTTTCTCTAGTTAAAAATAGGTATTGTTAAAAAAAAACCACAGTATCATTTTCATCCCTCATCAGGATAATAAATGAAGATACAATGTAAATAATACATATCTTACTTAAATAAATAAGTAAATGATTGAAAAAAAATCACCCATCCATTAACAAATAGAATAAAAAGAGAAATATATAAATGAAGAAATTAATGAATGAATAGATAAATAGAAATAAATAGATTAATAAATAAATGAATAATTAGATAAATGAATAATTGAATAAATGAATTTAATGATAAATAAAATTAGCAAGGCTAACAACAATCATGTAATTTAGCTTACTGACATAAGAGACCTACTTACTTATACATAGGATAACTTTATGAAGCCAACCGAAATAAAATCTCAATCAAACCCGGATGCTGACAAGCCTTATTCCCAGCTATGGTATAATCAGTTGTTACAGTATATGACATTGAAACCTTAGATAACTCTGCGATGGCAATCATATTCTATATGATCACTGTACAGGTTGCTGACAATATACTTAATTTAGACTCAGCGCTATCAATTATTCATTGACTTATTTATTTGATGGGAGACGGGTGGTCGGTTTGACGTAATAGGAAGACTTTGACATGTGGTCAGTCATCTATGATACATTGTTTTTGTATACAAGTCGTGTACCGAACATTGTCTTTGAGCATAATTATATTCGCATATTTCCAATATGGTAGAACAGTGAATAAAAGCCAAATACGGAGCAAAACAATATATAAAACAGAACGTTCTCACGAGAAACAGAAGACAATAAAACAGCTTCATAGAAACACGAAGGAAAGCTTAATCTTATGAACAATATACGATGTCCAGTGCAAGTACTTATGAGAAGCTTCTCGGAACATACAGAATACGGAAGTGTTCCAACTCTATACCTTCATGCAGAAGACGTAACTAATTTTGTCTTTCATCGTAGAATAGAATCGCAAAATTCCCAATTGTGGTTTTGGGAACACTGTACAAGTCATTTACCGAAGATTGTCTTTGGGCATAATTATTTTCACATATAGCCATAAAAAATTTCCCTAATTATGTCTTTTAGAATTCAATTGAAGTGACCTGTGCATGTTGCATGCAAGCAGGAGATGTTCACTCTTCCTGTGCACCTGATCTCACTCCTTCGCAAGGAGTTCACTTCTCTTACTTCTGGTATTTTATCCTGGTTTTGTATGCCCTTGGTTAGATGATTTTTCGATTAACGATTTTGTTCTTCTTAATACGGATATGGTTCTGTCAATATTTGTCATTCCAAATAATGTTGTCAGGGACATTGTGCAAGTCTTGTATCGAGCAGCATTGTCTGTGATCATAATGTCCACGTTGCTAATTTATCTGTTCTTAAATGATGCTATTCAATTTTAGGGCTGAGTATCGCGGGTCAAATGTGTATTGCGATATATTGCGATATTTGGAAAAATATTGCGATATATATTGCAATATTTTTATACGGTAACATCAAGAGTCCTTATGTATGGTCTTTTTTTTTCCTACCTCAATTTTCCTTTCAAAATTTTATTTTAAAATCTGAAAATGTCTTCATCATGATATAATTATGGATGCACACGTTCAGACAAATTTGACCAATCATACGTACATGCATGAATATCCGGTTGAAAAAATAATATCCATCCAGTTATTTTTAGCTATTAATGTGATAATTCTGCTGAGACATCGGCGGACACTCGCGGACAGACAGTGCAAAAAGTCGCTAGGAAACTTAAAATGACACCGCTATATTGTACGTTTAAACAATCATAACTAAATATATACATGTACTATAAACAAAATATAAGAATTAAGCTAATATGATAAAGTCTTTCTTGCAAATTAGTATACCAATGTGCAGTGTGTTGCGGAACGTTTCTAAAGGTCGAAGAAACGTTATTTTACCTATTTCTTGAAATCTATTTTGCTGTGTAGCATAGAACGGACACCTCGTCATGTTTGAAAGTGGCTAGTCAGAAAATTGCAGAACTGATCGCTTTCGCCCATAAGTTTCAAAGAAACAACATAAAAATATGAAGATAAATAATATCGCCAAAAACCGGTTTTTGAAAACAAATACCGTGGTACGTATTGCGAAGCCTCGTATTGCGATATACCGGTACCGCGATAAAACCGCTCAGCCCTATTCAATTTGAAGACGTTTACATTTATACCACTTGGTGAGTGTCACTGCTGGTGGACCAGGAGTCCCCGAGGGCACATGTAGCCAAGTTCGATCAATTTTCGGTTGATCGTTTCTTCAACGCATTCTAAATTTCTGTTATCAAAATTTCTTGAAATTTCTAAAAAGTGGGTCCTGTAGCATCATATCCCACCCATCCTGCTACGTCTTTCGGTACACTTTCTCGACATAGTAACTTTCATACTTTTTTCGCATATTACATTGTTTAGAATTAGGATCACTGATGAGGGTTAAGTACCCGAAACGTGCATGTCTGGTCCACGTTGCTAATTTATCTGTTCTTAAATGATGCTATTCAATTTGAAGACGTTTACATTTATACCACTTGGTGAGTGTCACTGCTGGTGGACCAGGAGTCCCCGAGGGCACATGTAGCCAAGTTCGATCAATTTCGGTTGATCGTTTCTTCAACGCATTCTAAATTTCTGTTATCAAAATTTCTTGAAATTTCTAAAAAGTGGGTCCTGTAGCATCATATCCCACCCATCCTGCTACGTCTTTCGGTACACTTTCTCGACATAGTAACTTTCATACTTTTTTCGCATATTACATTGTTTAGAATTAGGATCACTGATGAGGGTTAAGTACCCGAAACGTGCATGTCTGGTCCACGTTGCTAATTTATCTGTTCTTAAATGATGCTATTCATTTTGAAGACGTTTACACTTATAGATACTTCTCTGAACATGCCGAGTACACAATTATTTTTTTCTTTAGTGCTCAATAGAATTTCAAATTTCCCCATAACATTTTCAAGCATGTAAAAAATGCTTCAGGACAGCCATTTCCCATGTTAGATTCGAAGTTATTACTTGTTGTGTACACTATGGTAAAATCTCAGTACTATACAGGTAGATTACCGATGACCAGACCTTCTTGTAACATTTGGATTTTAGATCTTGACTTGCCTTTCGACTTGGTTGTTTTTAGCTCTACTGGTATCAGACCTGTCGAGCTTATGCGATCAGCCTTCGTTTAGGGTCTGTCTATCTTTCCGTAAACAATTCTTGTGCGCTCAACACCTTTGAAACTATTAGAGATAGAAAGTTAATTCTTTTTTGCATTTTACTTAGTCCATGGTCTAGTTGTGCATCTGACATTTGGTTTCATGCCCTGAATCTCAGGGTCTTAGAAAATGGACGTGGTTGTGAAAATCTATGAAATCTTTTACTCGCAACTCCTCTGACACTATTAATGATGGAGACTTAATATTTTTGCAGTATGATAGATGTATGGTCTAGTTGTGCACCTGATATTTTGTTTGAGCCCCTGACCCCCAGGGTCTTAGAAAATGGATGTGGTCATTTTCTCCTATATAACTCTATGTAATCTTGTGCTCACAACTCCTCTGACACTCTTAATTCTTTTTGCGATATGATGGATATGTGATCTATTTGCTGGAATACAGTTCCTCCAAACACCACAAAAATGTTGTCTATCAAAAACTCAAGCATCCGGATGATATCGTCTTCGGTATACTTTATGTTTGAATCAGAATGTTCCTTCACGAAATAAGTATCCTCCTGCCCGATGACAAGGTATTTGTATCTCCTGTTCCCATTTTTTGAAAGAAAGTTGCGAATGATATTGGCCAGTCTGTAATGTTTTCTTGATATCATAGAAAAAAACCCTGATAGCCATATCGACAGTCTGAGTTCGTGTCGAGTGCTATCAGTGATTAAATAAATTAACATTTCACGAGTCTGTTAATCTTAGAAGAAGTATGGTAATGAATACTTATGATGTCTTCACTCCCAGCACAATCCATTACAATTACCTCCCTTGCGATCTATAACCATTACAGATCACCATCAGAGAAATGTGCTAATCAATCTAGCCAAGACCGAAATTGATGATCCGGTAATTAGAGACACTCTTGTATGTTTCAGACAATTCCTCTTGAAAATTCTTCGTCCAATTGATGTTTCGTGTTATATAACCAAAAAGCTTTCTATGAAAATATATTACTTGACAATCCTTTTCCTTTAGGGGATTATTTCGAAAGCATCCATTGAATACAAATACTTGTCGTTACTTCCGATTGAAGGTCACTATCGTATTGGTGGTGTTCAATACAAAACAAGGTCAAGAAAAAACACCCTATCCATTTCCTAAAAATCACAAGAAGTAATTTGAAAAAAAAACTACGACATCCCCTCTATTACTGTTCCCCTGCGTAATCATAGCGATACTAAGGTATGTGTCCGTTGTTTGTCTGTCGGTCACCTTTTTGGGTGCTCATCCAAGTAAGATCCTCAAGGTGTCGCCATGTTTCGCATGGTTACACCCGAACTTCTTTGAATTATTCAATTCTAATTTGAAGAAAAAATCGTATGTTGAAATTCGTTTTGAGCAAATTTTTATGAATTGATATACTGAGGCAAAAGTAACCAATATTCAATCAGTTGATGTCTGAACAAATGATCACCTCTGATTTCTATTCGTACACAAAAACCAGACAAAAGTTGTCATTAAGGGAAGCTGTAATGAGCACGGACCGAACTGTTTCCAAGATGAGGTATAATTTCCTTTCTGCGGTATTTTTCCTTGATACCCGAAGCTTGCGATTTCGTGACAATTAGTCCCTGCTATATAGATTAATTAGATTCATGAAACATGTATTACCGAGAATCTAGAACGACTAAATGAGCGGTACGTCAAAGCCATCAAAGTCAAACGTCTTTTCAAGTATTTATGTGCTATTTACATACCGTATTTTGTCTTAAGAATGTAAGAATGTAAGCTAGTATATATTGAATTGCATAGCAGTTTTATTTTTTTTCACTAAGATTCTATGTTTGAAAGAAAAGCTCATGTTCAATTTTTCATTTGAATGATTACTAGTATTTCATTTTCGAATATTTTGGCATATGGATTTGGTTCAAATGAAGTTAAAAAAATTGTAAGAAATAAGGTGTTCGTACTTTTCTACTTTTCTACTGGACTACTTCTGGACGATTTAACTTCGATTCTTCCGTTAGACCTAGTTACTTTCACTTTCAAGAAAGCAAACATTGTGCCAAGATTCAGTTCTTCCTCCGGAAAGACAGAATGAATTCATGATGCATGTACAATCAATACATCTTTCTTTATGAAATGATTGGTCAGTATAGATTTCCTGTCCTCCGATCAATTTCTCAAGTTCTTTCTATATATGTTATGCTTGGTCAGTAAATATTGTATCACTCGAATTTATGTAAAAATATCTTCCTATATTATATGTTTCATTAGTATGAATTCTAGTCTTCCCGACTAGAGATTTCTTCTTGAGGTGCTGGGATAATGCATTCGCTGTAAATAAGGTTAGTCCGCTTAATTCGGGAGAGTGAAGTCGACCTCTATAGAATGGAACTTCAAATCTCTCAATGTGAAAGTCACATGGCCACGGATATTGCATACCTACCATTCCTTTGATAATAAACGACTTCTAGTAGATGCTTTTTTCCTATTTCTGACTTTTGAGTTTCATCTTTTGTATCAGGATTCAGATAGAGAATATGATACAGTACAATGATATTATGTTAAACCATCAATTTGAGCAACATTCGCTTTGGGACAATTCTTTATGTAATAGGGTCATAAACCTGTTACCAATCCCGCGCAATATTAATGAATATCATTTTATTGGTATGTCTTAGACGGTATGATATTATGGCCGTATTTGTAAATTTGATTTTGGTTTCTCTCGTCTGTGGGGATCCGGACAAAAATTGCTGAGATGTTTGTCACGGACTTTTCAGAAAACGGATCATTAAGTCTGCCAGGAAAGAAATCCCAAAGGGAAGGTAACTACGTGGTAGAATTGAGACGGAGCCATTAGTGTCCTCTCTTACAGCTTTCATTAGATATATTTTGCGGCAAATACCGCTTTTTATTCGTTTACTTTAGCCTTTCCTGTTCCGAAATGTCAACTCGTGCTGCGGCTAGTTCCAACGGGGAAATTTAATCTTTTAACACCCTTGTTTTTGTCATAGTCTGCAAGGAAAGACATGGATATGTAAGAACATCCTTTAAGTTTAAAGACGGAAACGACAAAAACAAACATGAGTGTGGGAATGGGTTGTGAACGATGCTGCTTTTCGAGTAGTTGAGACATTCGAATCAACTTCGATTGACCAGTCCTGCTTCTCGACATGCATGGGTCACTTTGTCAAGCGTTCAACTGTCTGTTCGTTTTGAAGGTCATTTTTTTTCATAAATGGCTATTACTTACTTGATATACATTATACTTCTATTAAACTTTTAAACATTATACTATAATCAAACTTTTAAACAACAACAAAATCATCTCAGACACAAAATATAATATTTTCTTTACCTTTCGTCCATTTTTGAAACGACATTAAAGTTTAAGAATTATAAAAGAAGGTTGTCATCTAAATCCGTCAGTTCTGAGGGAAAAAGTAATATCGGATTTTTTTAATCATCTATTTGACATTTACACTGACATTATGAAATGATATATTCTTAAAGTCATGAGGGTATAATCAGTTTTGATCTTCTTAAGTCTGAACATTGAAGAGGAAGGTCGTTTCTGGAGATTACAAAGTAAATTAAGGTTCAAGCGCGGACCTAGAGATGGAGAGGGGTAGGGAAGGTCCTTACTCCACACCCTCGCCCCTCCTCGGAATTCACCAAAAATCAAAATTGCTTTTTACCCGTTTAACGTACATTTTTTTTTGTCTCACCTCACGAAGTGAGAGGGAGCTTATGCTGTCACTCGGTCGTCGGCGTCCGCACTAGTATGTTAAGAAGTTTTATTTCTTTGTTTTAAGTGCTAGGAGGGCCAAACTTGCACACATGATGCGACTTTATGAGTAGTTCACAAATCTATGTTAAAATATAGGTCTGGACCTATATTTTCCGCTTGAGTGCACATGTTAGGAAGATTTGGGTAAGAAGTTTTATTTCTTTATATTTTAAAAGCTAGGGAGACCAAACTTGCACGTATGACGCAACTTTATAAGTAGATCACAAATCTACGTTCAAATGTAGGTCTGGACCTATTTTTTCCCCTTTAGTGCACATGGAAGGATGATTTGGGTGTCAATGTTAAGAAGTTTTAATTCTTTATATTTAAAAGTGCTGAGAAGGCCACTCTTGCACAAATGATGCATCTTTATGAGTAGATCACAAATCTACGTTCAAATGTAGATCATGACCTATATTTTCCGCTTGAGTCCATATGATAGGAAGATTTGGATATCATTGTTAATGCGTTTTTTTTTCATTATTTAAAGTGCAAGGAAGGCCAAACTTGCACAGATGATGCGTCTTTATGAGTAGATCACAAATCGTCGTTCAAATGTATGTAATCAGGCTTTCTACTGTTCCTACTTTTTCCTACTATTTCCTACTTTTCCTACTTTTTTATTTTGATCCTATTTTTTCCTACTTTTTCTTCAAAACCTCCTACTATTCCTACTTTTTCATCTCAAAAGTAAAAAATTACTTGCTTCACTTGTCATCGACATCCGATTCAAAGTTTTAAAAAATTTTCGGGCTCGCTTCGCTCGCCCATTCTATATATTTTACATGAAAAATCAATCTGTCCTTATTTCTCTCTGTGATTTCCTCAAAGATGAACATTATCAGTCTACAATCATTTCTTACTGTCATTTGTGTGTCATACTTACTGAAAATTGTCGCTAAAAGTGATGGAAAATTTCCTACATTTCCCCTATTATTTCCTACTTTTTCCTATTTTTCTCCTACTTTTTTTCATTGACTACTCCTACTTTTTTCCTACTTTTTCATCAAGGTAGAGTAGAAAGCCTGTGTAATGATATATATTATCCGCTTGAGTGCACATGCATGCTAGGAAGATTTAGGTATCGATTTTCTAACCCCCCCCCCCCCTCCTTTTCTGTTTTGTATATTTGTAAGCATTTTCGTTGGTCCTCAATGAGAGATTCTCAAATTAAAAACTGTGTGATATTTGACTACTATCTATTTGCTGTTATGATGAAATGAAGTGAGATTGATCGTTTCTTAAACGCATTCGAAAATTTCTGTTATTCTTGAAATTTCTAAAACGTGGGTCCTGTAACATCATATCCCACCCATCCTGTTACGTCTGTCGGTACATTTTTGGACAGAATACGTTTCACTTTCTTTGGCTATATTACATTGTTTAGATGTAGGATCAATGACGAGGGAGAAGTACCCGGACCTTGCACGTCTGGTCTATGCTGCAATCTTATCTGTTCTTTAATGATGCTATTGAATTTGAAGACGTTTAACCTTTGTAATCTTTGATTACACTATGTTTTTCATAACAGACAGGGCTCCCTGAAAACCAAAGACTGGAACAATCCACAACCCACAACCCAGAGGGGAGGGGGGGGAGTCTAGATACACCTATGAGGTACTTACCTGAGAGTATGGCGGTTTTAATTTCAGCGTCTTTGCAGCGACAAGGTAGATTTAGATGCTGAATCTGTATTCATAGCTGGTTTTTCTTTCTTGTTACCACTACACTTTGATCCTGCAAATTTGACATTTATAGTCGTTGGTTACTGTAAATGAGTAATATCAAAGTAGTACATATCAGTTATTCAAAGTCAAGGTCGATAAGGGAAGGCAAAATCATTAGAATTTTAATTGGAACGATTGAAACATTTCTTTACAAAGGTTGCAAAAAGTTTACGGTATCTTGATAATTGAATATGTCGATGGTTGTGCTCTTTATGATTCCACAGGGTACAAAATACGTTCATAGTTAAAAATTGTTTCCCTGTCAGAAAGTTCCAGCTAAATATCAAAACTTGATATCAGATGACACTTATAGAGTATTTCAATTTTTTTTTTTTTTTTTTTTTTTTACAATTTTCAGAATTATACAATATATAGGGGATGGGACACAAATATAAACACATTCATACAGACATGTACTGGAGCATAAATACGAATAGGAAACATATCTGTTCAAGTAGATTTAATGTAGAATATACAAACGTTTTATCATGCAGGAATTAAGTGTCCTAATGAAACAGAAAAGGAAATAAAAAAAGTAAATAAAAAAGTCCTAACGACATGAAAAGTAGTGCAGAATGACTAAGATATAAGACTGATGACACCACGGCCACCTAGTCTTAAAACATTGAACTTTAGGAGATTCATCAACTGAAAGAAAATAAGTTCGATGTTGATGATCTTGGTTGAGGGGTCAAGGTTATAAGGCGTTTTTGATAAGTTAATAAAACAGTGTTGACCTGAAGAGCATCGCTCATGGTTGAAATTCTAGGCATACGATATGTTGCATCATTGTTGCAACTTTCTCGTTTTATTGTGAAAACTTATTTAGAATAAAAATCATATTTGAAATTTTCATTTTAAGGGAACTTGCTATTTTTTTTATGAGAAATGTATATTTATTAAAAAATAAACTCACATGGCCCGATATCCACTTAATACTGTTTGGCAAAATTAATGTCATTATGATGAATCACGTGATTGTCGAGAAACTGTTTCGTAAATTTTGTTGAGTAGATATTACTTTCACAGTATAAGATACTGCCGATACGTCACGTGACTTTCCTATGTTTTCATTATATTGGAAGTATGAATCTATAGATCAACCTTCATGTCTGCAAGCCACTTAAATGTGTTCTACTTTCAAGTCGCACAGCAGATATAAGAGATTCACCTCTATTTTTCCGGTATAATTAGAAGTCTACATCAGAAAATAGCGGAAACTATCCAATATTTATTTACCGCAGTGGCCCTAAATTACCTTTTTTCCATTACAAAAACCTTCTTCCAGACGGTTGCACAACCTAGTTAACCAAGTGTACATCTTTAATGAACTCGTTAAGGAATATTGTACATGTATGTATTGAAAATTAATAAAAGCCTCAGCTCTTTGATCACCCTAGGGGAACACCATGTGGTCCATAACTACAAAGTTGATTTTCGAACACGCACAGGATTTTGTGGTTAGACTCATAATCATGCTCTTATCACCTACGGATGACCTTTCTAGATTCTTACCCAGAGGGAATATATGACAAATAAGTCAGAGAAAACATTAGCTCAGGCTTTCTTAGAATGATGAAGGAGAAATCAGTGAACTAATCTAGCCTAAGTGCGTCAGAAACTCTATTTTTAATGAACACACCTGATCACTATTCTGAAAGGGCAAAACGAACACGCCCATTTAGAGAAATCTGAAATTATAACATCTCAAATATCTTACTTCGATTACTTTGGAGATTTTCATTTTCAAGAAAAATGGCTTAATATGTATTCAATACAATAGATTGATGACGACATCAAATTCTATACTACTTTTGTCCCCTGTATCGAAAATCGGGGTATATACTAGTATGTCGGTCTGTTTGTTTGTCCGAAGCTATAAACTGTTGTGGTGAGTAATGCTTACTTTGTCTAGTATTTCTCTCCTTTTTTGCTGACACGATTAAAACTGATCTCTGATACCAAATTACAGTATAATTCTTTTGAAGATACGCTCGTACATACAGGCACTATACATGTAATTAGTTCTTCTATGTATTAGATGATTTCAATTTAGCGTGAGACACAAAAGAGGCTCTTTTAAACGAAAGGTACAACTGAAAGACTGGTGGAAATGAATTTGTTGGAAATGATTCTGTTGGAAATATTGCAAATTTATCTATTCTTAAATGATGCTATTTAATTTTAAGACGTGTAACGTTTGAACCACTCGGTAAGTGTCACTGCTGGTGGACCAGGAGTCCCCGATGGCACATGTAGCCAAGTTCGATCAACTTTAGTTGATCGTTTCTTCAGCGCATTCGAAAATTTCTGTTATCAAATATTTTTGAAATGTCTAAAACGTGGGTCCTGTAACATCATTTCCCACCTATCCTGCTACGTCTTTCGGTTTATTTTTGGACATAACAACTTTCACACTCTTTGGCCATATTACATTGTTTCGATTGAGGATCACTGACGAGGGTTAAGTACCCGAAACATGCATGTCTGGTCATGCTGCTTTATCTGTTTTTAAATGATGCTGTTGAATTTGAAGACGTTGAATATATCAATATATGCATGCACCATCTAGTTATCGCCTATAATCTGATATAAATCTGTAAAATTCTATTTCATAAAAAGGCTAAAAAATTGATAATAACTCAATTCTCGACGTCTATATAGTTTAAGTCTTCATACGATTCTCACCCCAAGTGTATTCTCATGTAATATTTGATTGGCTTCCTGAACATTAGAAACAAATCCTTTAATCTTATTGTTACAAGAAAGGAAAGCTTCTTGCGACAACCGGCGGTTCGTATCTTTGATATCAAGTAAAACCTAATCAATTGTAATGAATTAGGAAGTCGCATGAATCTACATAAATTAATTGGAATTATAAGAGGTCCAAAATATCGATTCTTTCAGGCTGAATTTTTACCGCTTCATCGGTTTCTTGTTTTCTCAACTAACATGGAACAAAACTGGACAAAAAATAACAACACTTCTTCAGACATCCTTCTAGAACATTCTGCTTTCGGTTGTCGATATGTGCTTCAGTTCTGAAGAAAAAAGATGTCGAAGGAGGGTATCCCGGGATCTACTTTTGGCTGTGGTGGCGCCATTTGTTGACGGATCCGAACAAAAAAAAAACAACAACAACACTTGTAGGGGATCATGAGTACTTAATCCTTACCAAGTTTCACCAAAATCCCATCAGTGGTTCTGGAGAATTCGAAAGTATGAAAAGTTGATAAATTTATAAAATGGTTACTCGATAAGTAGTCCGAATTTCCCCGGTCAAGGAGTAAAAAAAGAAGAAACAAAAGACAACAAAGAACATGTTAATTCACCTTCATATAAATTATGCATGACACATATAATAGGAAAAGGCTGTTGATCCCAGAATAAGCTATTAAAAATCAATCTTCGTATCGTGGTATTCATGAACCGGTTGTTTAAAGCATTTCTTGCTTCCTTCTTGAATATTTAATGAACAAATGAACAGTAATTGCAGGGTAATTGTACCTTCCCTAAGGATCAGTAATGTAACTAAACGTTCAGCTCCATTGGTGGATACATTCATACTGGGAAAACAGATACGGAATACTATTTTTAGGTCGCCTGCAGCGCATCAATCTGTCCTTTGTCAGTCTTCCTGTCTGTCCGTCCGTCTGTCTGGAAGCCTACCTTTCACATAAATGGGTATGACTTGATTGAGATACGTTATACTTCCAATGCCCATACGAAATCTCATAATTTCCCATTTTTCCACTTTTGCAAAAATTGAACCCCCTTTTCAAGTATTGCAAAATGGAAAATTTAAAACAAGGTACACTTGAAATCTTATATTTTCCTTTTTTCAGTATAACAAATGTTGAAACAAGTACATATGTCATCCTATTTTCCCTTTTTTCGAGGATTGCAAAAATTGAAACATGGTGCATATAAGATCTTATAATTTCCCTTTTCATCGGAAGTCATCCCAATATACAGCTTAAATCTGTTGATTTACCCACACATACTTAAAAGTAGCAATCTAATCCTATGTTTCAGTCATTAAAATAATTGCAAAAAATCCACTTACCTCATTTCTTTATATTAAATACATCCCATTTTCTGAGAAACAAAAGACGCTTCCTGATATTTATATGAAAATAACACATCGTTCATGTCAAAATGATGGGAAGACAAAAAAATCAAGTTCAAACACATAAGTTAGTAGCCAAAGTGTAATGTTGATTAGAATTTCATATGCTTGAAAATTTGTTCGGCTCGTTTTTCCTGAACTTTTAACATCAATATGCCTATTCGCGCCACGTGAAGCCCTCTCTATATCTTTTAAAACCAAGATATCGTCATTTGGCGAGTCTGGTCTATAAATTTTACATAAGAAATCACCTTCGGCTTAGCTAGGTCGGTCGCGGTCGGTATAGTAAGTATTTTGGGGTAAAACTATCGATAATATAGACTTGGCCTTTATGTCGTATCGATGGGAGGAGGGCCCTTACTATTATATAGACTTTCAGTAGGATGTTGACAATAAATATAGTACGGATCGATCCCTAGCATCATTTATAGATTTCTGAAACTTCTACGCTCGCTCGTATATATACATAATGAAGAAATAATCCAATCTAACTCCACCCATTCAAGGAGCTTGGACAAACCACTTGCGACCTTGAGCATTCAAGCGCGGATGCTAGAGAGGAAATGGGGGGGGGGGGGGGTTAAGGAAGATCCCTTTCCCTTGGAATTTACCAAAATACTGATTTTCCTATGTTTACTCATGTTTTTTTAAACCATTGGCTGAACGCCTGCCCCCATGACGGCTTGGGTCTGGATTCGCCTATGTAACGATGATTTCCCGCGCGTCTTTTCCCACAGAAAGCGCGTAAAATCCACGAGCAGCAGTTCCGTTCGTATAAAAAGCAAAAATTGGTTTGCCGGATTTGCCCGTAGAGGAGTTTTCATAAGGTTTCTCTTTAACGTTTTCCGATCTTGACAAATTAAGTATATTATAGCAGACCGGTATAGTTCCTGATGAATGGGTGTACATAGAACGCATGCTGATCTGACAGCGAACCTTTTACATTGGATTGGATCAAAAATGGTTTCATTGATGAATTAGCTCCGTCGTAATCGTAAAATACTTCATTATTTGCGATTGGTGATTTTATGAGAGAATATTTTACTCCCTTTTATTACCCTACATTTAGTACATGTGGCTCCCTTACTGACCTAATGATTAGTCATTTTATCTGTCTGTCCGTCTGTCTGTTTTCCCGTCTGCCAATGATACTTTGTTATATACTTTCCTACACGTAGAATTGCTCGTTGAATTCAATTACCAAACCGTCGGGGTGTCAATCTAATGATTTTGATAAAAGTACATCTGTAAAAAAAATGAAGAATCAGTACTTTAGGCAAATTCTTAGGGTGTTGGGGGACTCCCTAGATCCGCACTTGAAATTCATCACGAAACAGAAAGTAAAACATGCTCGCTTTAGAGGATTCCAATTTAAATTCATTAATGAAATGAATTCATATTGATTCATCTCTGACTTTCTCTCCAACGTCCAGGTCAAAACATTCAGGTTAGTTGACGAAGCGAGTGCAATGCCCTGACGAGATTTGTGGTCGCAATTCCATTATTCCGGCTACTTGTCTCGCCGATAGACATCATGACTGTGGCATATTTTGATTGGCGTTGTGTAATAAAGTCTAAAAGCTTTTCCAAAATAAAAGATCGTTTCTCCTTTCGCGGTCTCTCTATGACTCTATATGCACGTAAGACTATAATTTATCAGGGGCTTTATAATCAAAAGTCCCATAAAACCACTTGGGTAAAGTATGCATTATGCCTGCTGCATGTGTCCGTCTGCCTCTAAAAGAGGCCATCATTAATCCAATGTCCTACAGTAAACAGTTATGGCCTCTTTTATCATTACGTCATGTGTATGTGAAACTGTCCTTATAAATGCAGTAACAAAAGAAAAAAAAAAAAGAGTATAGAATCCCGTCTACAAACAGCAAAAGACAGACGATATACAAGTAATAAACTGGCGTTATATTGTACATTTTGTAGTCGTTCCCCTTGGTTACCCCCCCCCCCTGACAATTTCGCGGGTTTCTTTGAATAAAAATTATAAAATGGCAGAAAAATGGAAATAGATTTTCTTTTGCATCAGAGTGTTACGTTCATTTTGTATTCTAGAACATGTGTTGTCCTTGCACTAAATATTTTTTCAAACATCCATCAGTTTTACTGATTTGGTTTGTTTGTTTTTGTTTGTTTGTTTTTTTTTTTTGGAGATTCATGGGCATATGATTAAATTTTGGGATGATCTTTTTGTCTTTCTAAAAATAATAAGCCTGTACATAAATTTTAATACATTTCTTGCCGAAATGCTATATTTTTACTTTGGATGTAGCTATCCCTCTTGCAAAATCAAATTCAGTCTCGTCATAAGATTTCGAAAAGGTAGAGCGATTTCATTAGGCTGTATTAGGAAACTAATGGTTGAAAGCTGATAAGTTGATAATTAGACACTCAATACTAATGAATCTTAATTTAGGATGCACTCTACACTGATGAAGACTTGTTCGAAAAAGATTCAAATCAGCTTACGATTGTTTTACTCTCAACATATCGACCAGATTACAGTCCTGCGATTTTGTGGATTTTTCAGATACTGAACTGACTACTCGTGAATTTCGCGTTCATCGATTTCAAAATTTAGAGTCTGATATGGCTATTTCTTACCCAGTAGTGTAATTGCTTTATGCCCCCGTAATCGGTTACACGGGGGCATATAGTTTTTGGTCTGTCTGTCCGTCTGTCTGTTTCTCGGTTTTTCTGTCCGAAATACTTTAACCTTGGCCATAACTTTTGAATGGTAAGTGATAGAGCTTTCATATTTCACATGTATATTCCTTGTGAGAAGACCTTTCCATGGATACCGAAATTTTTTACCTTGTGACCTTGACCTCAAAATGCGAAACTACTAGTAATTTTCAGCAGTTTTACTATCAACGATGCCACCGGGAGCATTCGTGTTGGTGCTCTATTGTGAGTGCTGTTGAGATTATCGTCAGGATCTTCTTTAACTCACAAACACAGGTTTATTATTATTCTTTTTAATATTGCAAATCGCCCTCCTTTGTATTAAGTTTCTATTAGGAATGAAAAGAAATACTTAAGTTGATTCGAATAATTGATTCGAAATAAAAGCTAGTTCATGTCACGTATAAAGATTTCTTGAAAAGAAAGTTCTATAAAAAACAACTGAAAGAAAAAGGAGTCATATTTCATAACTTCGTGTTTTGTTAATGAATTTGACAATGAAAATTTCATTCGTAAATCACTGGATGAAATATATTTTCACTTCATGAAATATAAATGAAATTTAGATTTGTATTTTGAAGAGCCATCGATATAAACATTTTCCCAATATTCTCCATGAATCTCGGAGGGAAATCAAGATATTGTCCCATTCTAGGACGTGGAGAAAGCTATGGCAAGGACAGTTTTTTCATTAATCATATGAAATAAAAAAACTTGTTAATATGGATTTTTTTCTTTTAGATGTTCTTTATTCTTTCCTTGTAAGGCCTTGATATAAAATCCAATTGTGATCGTACAGTTTAAGAGACAATCACCGAATTTAACTTGTTTTCATGAAGCTGTTGAGACGGGTGTTGCTGCAGATCACTCCCTTTTCTTTGCATGCAATCAGAAAACGCTGATTCTCCCCGGACACCTGGTCTAACTTCGGAATGTTATTCATTCCGATGTTCGCAGTCGTTCCAATGGGAATTCTAATGGCTAACGGATGGGTACTTCTTTGATGTTAATTCAAAACATTGTATCTCAAAATATATTTTGTGCCAAGTTCATACCGTACGTATATATTCTGAAAATCAACTTTTCATTATAATCCCTTTTCATCATCATGCACATACTTCAGAATTATTACAAAACCCTATACTACTTTTTTTTTTTTTATTAAATCCCAAGTACAAACCACTTGTATATATCTTTCGGGCATCTAGACGATATACTGTGGTACAGGCTAATAAAACATGGGATTTTGCTGATCAGTTTCCGATAATCCGTAAGAATCTTCTGAGATATATACTATGGTTAACCCTGCAGACGATACATCAACTTTTTAAGTACCAAGTGTGAGGGAAATGTGTCTCTTAAAAATGCGCGGACCGAAAAGTGGGGGAGTGGGTTTCATAGAAATTGATCAGAACTGCCAATTTCCAATTTGTCTTCTTCGGTGTTTTATGTTTTGTTAAAAACTTACTAGAAGTTTTGTCGAAAGCAATTACCGATGACCTAAGCTAATTTTACACCTCCTTCAAATTATCATACCCCCTCCATTTCCAGTCGAAATGTTTTTTCTGTATATATGGATTTTACATATCCCTCTAACAAAAATTGATTTTAGTCTCCTAATAAGATTGCGAAACGTAGAGTGATTTCATTTGGCTATATTAGGAAACTAATGGTTGAAAGCTGATAAGTTGATAATTAGACACTCTCAATACTAACGAATCTTAATTTAAGATGTACTCTACACTGATGAAAAGGTGATAAAAAATGATGCAAAATGGCTGGGGCCCTTTAAATTGCGAAACGAAACAAAAACGAAACAAATCGAAAGCGCGGGAACATTAAAACCGGTTCGTTCGTCTGTCTGTCTGTCAGTCACAAAAACTTTAACCTTGTCCATATCTTTTGAATGGTAAGTGATAGTGCTTTGACATTTCACATGTGCATTCCTTGTGACAAGACCTTACCATGGATACCAAAAATATTGACCTTTTGACCTTGACCTTGGGGTTTGACCTACTTTTCAAAAACTTTAACCTTGACAATAAATTTTGAATGATAAGTGATAGGGCTTTCATATTTCTTATGTGTATTCTTTGTGACAAGACCTTTCCATGGAATTTTTTTTACCTAGAGACCTTGACCTTGGAGTTTGACCTACTTTTCAAAACTTTTAACTTTGACCATAACATTTGAATGGTAAGTGATAGGGATTTCATATTTCTCATATGTGTTCCTTGTGACAGGATCTTTCCGTTGGTAACAACATTCTGACTTTGTGACCTCGTCCTTGGAGGTTGACCCAATTTTAAAAACTTCAACCTCGATCATAACTTTTGTATGGTTATTTCAATGATTGGGGATCACTGACGAGGGTTAAGTACCCGAAACATGCATGTCTGGTCCATGTTGCAAATTTTTGTTCTTAAATGACGCTATTGAATTTGAAGACGTTTAACATTCTTACCCACGTAACTACTCTGATGGCTCCAACTTTATGATCGTTCTACCTTGGATATGACCCAACATTTTAGTATGCAAAACTTTGACATTGTCCATAACTTTTTAGCTCTACTGGTCTCAGACCAGTCGAGCTTATGCGATCACCCTTCGTCCGGCGTCCGTCCGTCTGTCCGTCTGTCCGTCTGTCTGTCTGTCCGTCTGTCCGTAAACAATTCTTGTCCGGACAAGTCCTCTGAAACTGTCAGGGATAGAAACTTAATTCTTTTTGTATTTTACTTGGTCCATGGTCTAGTTATGCACCTGACATTTAGTTTCAGTCCCTGACTCCCAGGGTCTTAGAAAATGGGCGTGGTCATTAAATTCTATATAATTTTGTCCGGACAGCTCTTCTATCACTATAAATGATAGAGACATAATTCTTTTTGCAATATGATGGGTCTGTAGTCTAGTTGTGCACCTGATATTTTGTTTGAGCCAATGACCCCCAGGGTCTTAGAAAAGGGTGTGGCCATTTCCATATAATCTTATGCTTACAGCGCTGACACTATAAATAATGGAGACTAAATTCTTTATGCAATATGATGGGTCTGTAATCTCGTTGTTCACCTGATATTTTGTTTGAGTCTCTGACCCCAAGGGTCTTAGAAAATGGGTGTGGTTGTTTTCTCTCTATTAAACTACATGTGATCTCATGATAGCTAATTTCCCAGAATTTATGGATAATAATTAATTGATTTATTCCAAAATATTATCGGTTTGCAGTTTAGATGTCATTACAGTATTTCACTTGAGTCCCTGTTCCCTAGGATTCTGGAAAATGGGTATATGGCTATTTTCTCTTACCCTATCTACATGCATTTAGAGTATGTAAGTGACAGAAACTATAAATAAACAAAGATATTGCCATTTTACAATATTATCATAGATGAGTCTGTAATTTAGTTTTTCTCATATTTTATTTGGGACCTGACCCAGGATTTTATCTTCAATTCTATAGAAACGCTAGGGGATAGTTTCAGAATTTCCTCTGATCAATCAATCAACATGAAAATCTTTTCTATAGTGTTTATACAGTGCAAGAAAGATATCAAATAGTCAAAATGCATGTATTTCTCACTTATTTTTTATTTGTTTAACATGTTTAAGGTGTAAGATTTTTGGGGAGAGTAGTGAGAATTTTTGTTGCAAGAGTAGAATGTCCTAAGTGATCACAGACTTGAGCTGTGCTTTCTGTTAAATGGGAACACCAGAATCACAAAGATTGGTCATTTTGTCAAATAAAATAGCAATAATGCATCCTTCACATTGCCAAATGAAAGGAATATTGTGCTTGTGTAAGTTTTTTTTTTGGGGGGGGGGGGGAGAGGGGGGAGGTAACTAGAATGTCCTAAGTGATCACAGACTGTTAAATGGGAACACCAGAATCACAAAGATTGATAATTTTATCAAATAAAATAACAGTAATGCATGATCCTTCACATTGCCAAATGAAAGGAATATTGTGCTTGTGTAAGTTTTTTTTTGGGGGTGGGGGGGGGGGGGGGAGGAGAGGGGGGAGGTAACTCTTACATCTTTCTTTCTTCTTATAAATTCCTCCACTGCTTGGAGTACCACCCCCAATGGGATGTAAAACTGTGTGGTTTGATAAAATTTTCATAATGTTTACATTAAAGCAAGTGACACATGTTTTAATAGAAGATGATATAACAAGAGATGCCTTATAGAAATATCTACTATGTGTTAATCAAATTAAAAAAAAATAAAATAAAATACTAAAAAAAATTCATTTGTAAAAGCCAACTCATACAAAAATAATTCAACCCAGGAAAACTTCTACCAAAATCTTCCTTTATTGCCATTTTACAATATTATCATAGATGAGTCTGAAATTTAGTTTTTCTCATATTTTATTTGGGACCTGACCCAGGATTTTATCTTCAATTCTATAGAAACACTAGGGGATAGTTTCGGAATTTCCTCTGATCAATCAATCAACTTGAAAATCTTTTCTATTATGTTTATACAGTGCAAGAAAGATAACAAACAATCAAAGTGCATGTATTTCTTACTTATTTTTTTTATTGTTTAAGGTGTAAGATTTTTGGAGAGAGTAGTGAGACTTTTTGTTGCAAGAGTAGAATATCCTAAGTGATCACGGACTTGAGCTGTGCTTTCTGATACATGGAAACACCAGAATCACAAAGATTGATCATTTTATCAAATAAAATAGCAATAATGCATCCTTCACATTGCCAAATGAAAGGTGCTTGTGTAAGTTTTATTTTGCAAAATTCCAAATTTAGTATTAATTATAGAAGTTAAATTTGTAACAGGAGAGGGAGAGATGTGACTGGACCGGGAATCGAACCCGAGATCTTCTGCTATCAGGACAGACGCTCTTACCAACTGAGCTATCTGGCACGATGCCCGTTCCTGCCACACTCCTCTCCACCAATTTTTTAGGTTTCCATGCACTGGAAACCTCACACAAAACTCCACTTCACCTTGAGTCATTTAGTTTGGCGTCAATTCTGTAACAGGAGAGGAAAAGATGTGACCGGACCGTGAATCGAACCCGAGACCTTCTGCTATCTGGGCAGACACTCTTACCAACTGAGCTATCTGGGTACGATACCTGTTCCTGCCATAAATTACTGGTAATGAACTTATGTTTCAGGCCTTTTTGTCAATTGGACCTCGAGTCATTTTGTCCTTTTAAAATTTGACCAATCAAAAACATCATTTCAACTGCATGCAGATTTAAAAAAATTTATGGGACACCCTTATTCTGAACTGGGATATATGGTAAAAAAATTTTCTATAGAGGATCAAATATTTCATACCGGTATGTAAAAATATTTTGTATTATATTTTAATAATTAGCTTCTGTCTACATTAATACCACATTCACCCTAAAAGTTCATGTTCTTTGTTCAATATTCTATTTACATTGTTTTACATTTACTAAAAAAATAGCATAAAACCTTTTTAGGTTTTAGAACAAAATGGCCAATACTTTTTTCACTCGGTAGGCCACATGTCCTATTATATTTAATTTCAGTCTGAAACTGTCTGATTACTTGATCTAAGTATTTTCACTGGTCAGTATAAGAAAGAAGGAAATATCTCTATAGAGTATCCTATGCAATGCTATTCCAGCTCAAATGAGAGGTTATTTATGCCTTTAGTCTTAATTTTATCAAAGGGCATATAGTGGTAGGTCTGTCTGTTCATCTGTTTGTCTATCCATCCAACTGTCAGTATATCATTCCATTCAACTAAATTCTGATGAAAGGGTATAAGATGATAGAGCTGTCATATATTGCATGTCTATGTACCTTGAGAAGGCTCATCTTTTGGAGCCAAATTTTAACCTTTGACCCCATCACTGACCTTTGACCCACATTTTTTGAAAAATAAAAACATCTGTTATTTTAGTTTTGATACATATGGTATGTTATATATACACGTTTTTAGTAATTCTCTCACATTCTAGAGAAATCTAAAATCTAAGGCACAGTCCATTTGATATTCTTGGGGGGGGGGGAGACTCCGTTTTTTTTCGAAAAAAAAATTTTGCTCTGAATTTTGATGAAAAAAATTAATTAGAAATTGATGGATATGCATTGGCATGTGGTTGTTGGTTCTCATAAAAAAAAACTTGATATACATTTATCCCACCTCTGGCAAATTTCTTGCAATCTGATTGGTCGAGAAGAACCAAATATTATGTTGTATTATTTTACTAACAGGATATTATTTTGATATCCTGCTTCTACTAGGACGCTTTATGCTCTTGACGTCACCAAAATGCTTTAGAATATGTTGACGTAACATACACAAACCAAAAGCAATTCAGCGGGATAAATTCGTTATACAGTGTTTTACAGGGGGGATACAGAAATATATTGGGTCGATGAAAAAAGTACTTGTATTAGGCAAGGTGAAGCCGAGCATTCATTCTCTTGAGTGTATATGTGCAAATCAACCAGGAGAGCTTCAGTCTCATCAGAGACTTCTGGTTTTCCGTACGAGATTAATAGAATCTATCACGACGTTGAGACTGGGACAGTGGAATCTCATCCGAGTGTAAAAGATTTGCAATCCACGACGAGGCTTGCCGAGTCGTGGATGTAGCAAATCTTTTGCACGAGGATGAGATTCCCCTGTCTCAGTCGTAACGTCGTGATTGATTATTTTTCTCACTCACCTCATTTTATCATCACTTTAATGTTTTTTTTTAAACTAGAATCGATACCAAAACCTACACAAATCTAACGATGGCGTGACGTTACTTTCTATGACGTCATAATAGGAGTCACGTGGAGTGTGAGACAAGGAAATCTCAAACTGCTACATCTACGTTTTTTCTTTTGTCTCACGACGTAAGTGAGTGAGAAAATGTCCTTCTATTTGGCATGTGTATATCTTATAACAGATCCTCTCTGTTAGCTCCAAATTTTTGGAGTAGGAAACTTTGACCTTTGACTTTAGACCTACATTTTAAAACTTGTACATGGCATGACCATGACTACTGCACAATAATGGGGGGAGGGGGGGTTCAATATTTAGCATGTTTGTTACTTGTGACAAGACTTTTTTGTTACCAATATTTTGGATCATTTGACCTTGACTTTTACACTACATTTGAAGTTGTTTAAAACTTGCAATTAGTGCTTTAATAGAAAGAGTATATTGGCTTTCATATTTGGTATTCTAATCAAAACTAGCTATATCGATTTTTCGGGGAAGGTGGGGCACGTTCTGACTTTTGAAATGTAGAATATTCCCATGCAAGGCACAGAAAACATTCAGGACGGAGTACTTTTTGTATAGTATAAAATATGACACCCACTGATATTCGAGACACAACTTGTTCAAATGTGCATATGGTGCATTGAAATATTAACAGTCGAACAAATGTTTCGATATTGATTATTTGTAGTTGTCCTCTTTCATGTAGATATAATTGACGTGTACAAAGGAAATTTATGAATCATTTTTGTTCAGAATGGAGACAGCGTGGACTTTGTTCGCCAAGGCCCTTTTAATGAGTGTTTCTTTTGTCTTAATGTCTGTAAATTACTTTTGATAAGGCTCTAAGCGCGGATCCAGAGATGGAGGGGATGGGATGGGGGTTAAAGCGATATAATGTACATAAAAATTCTGATTTTTTTCAGGTTTTTACGTATTTATTCAAATAGGCTGGGAGCTCACCACTTCCCTCCCCCTCCTCTGATCAAGTCGGTTAAAAGGGGATGTTTGCCTTCTGTAGACATAAAAACCGTCATAAATACTCAAATACAGTATTTCCTGGTTTGTGATATTAAGGAAAATAATCGTTTGACTCTTGAAATTTGCATTTGATGGCCAATGTTTACAAAATGTAATAACTACATGGATATGCATATCTTTTTGTCCAAATTACTTTGTTTAGACTGAGGATCACTGACGAGGGTTAAGTACCCGAAACGTGCATGTCTGGTCCATGCTGCAAATTTATCTGGTTTTAAATGATGTTATCGAATTTGAAGACGTTTTCTATTCGAATTCCAACCTTCTGTTTCATTGTAATCGAATTTACATTAAAAAATGTAATAATTTTTTTCCGTTTCCTTTACAGTTGAAAAAGCGTCATGTCAACACAAATGAGAGTGAACTCAAAAGCAGTAACCTGAGCCACTTTACTGGTATCCTACACTCTGCATGTCACTTTCCTGACGTCACGAGGCTGCTCAGACCGTTCTCTTTGGCAGGAAAAAATGAGAGCCTCGTTGTGGACGTCGTCGCAGGTCAAGGACGAATTTGGATCAAGGTCATCGCAAGGAAGGCGCAAGCATTGCATCTTATTTGGGCAGGTAATTTGGTCTTTTGTCTGATACTTTATTTTTTCATAAACTGAGATTATGTCGGGTCAAGGGTCACTGTGAAAATCCGTGATCTAATGGTAGGTACATATTAATTTGAATATAAATGTCAGAGGTCAATTTCATTTTGATCCAGCGAGAATTCGGTGGCTAATTTATCATAATTTGTCAGCTAACCATTCAAAATGCATCAAGAAATCGAAATAAATCGACTTCAATCCAAAATTACAGATGGATCGAGGGATGCACGTGTACTTGGATGACACGCTTTTCAATACAGTAAATTAATATCTGCTTAAAAGAGCGATAAAATGTTAAGTGTTTGCCTGCTTGATTATCCGATTTCAGACTTTTTAGTACAAGGCATATCACGATGGCATGATTCTTTGTTAACCAAAACTTGTAAACATTGTCAAGTCATAGTACAAGATAGATCACAGTGTTTGCCACATATATTATTCGGTTTGTGTCGGAATCATATTATGTTTAACTTCAGTTTAAGAGTTTAGCACCATTGGCGATATTTACATGTATCATTGACTAAATTTGCGTCTTTCTATTAATTATTATTGTTCTTCACTTCCAGTTTATAGAGTCTGCGTGTTATGTTTCTTTCCATTCTTTAAAAAAATGTTAAACGTTCGTATCAAATAATTTATGATGCAACATTATTTTTTCCATGCAAGACAATGAAAGGTAATGCCCATGCAATAGTGGTTCGCTGGCATGTACTGGTAGTTTCTGGCCTGAACAAATTTTATTTCTGTCCGTTAAAAACTTTAATCTTAGCAATGACTTTTAATAATTGTAAGTGATAGAAAAATCAGTATCACAATGTTTAATTCAGGAGAATTGAAAAAAAAAATCAGAGTACAAGTATAATTCACAGAGATGTTTTTTGGTGTGTCATGACCTTGAATCATGGTCATATGTCAAAGGTCAAGGTCACAATAGACTGTCCGGGGCATAACTCCTTTCCCTATTAATGGTTTTCAATATTATTTAACAGATATGTTTCTTATGACCAAAGTGTGTGTCTTGACCTTGAACCAAAGTCATATGTCACGGGTCAAGGTCACAATAGACACCATTAGTAAAACATTGTCCGGGGTAGAATATTAATGGATTTCAATTATAATTCACAGAAATATTTGGGTGTGTCATGACCTTGAACCATGGTCATATGTCAAAGGTCAAGGTCACAATAGACTGTCCGGGGCATAACTCCTTTCCCTATTAATGGATTTCAATATTATTTCACAGAAATGTCTATTAGAATCTAAGGGTATGTCATGACCTTGAATTAAGGTCCTGGGTCAAAGGTCAAGGTCACAATTGTAATCATGGTCAAAACCTTGTCAATGGCATAACTCCTCCCCCTGTAGATGGATTTCAAAAATATTACACAGAAACATTTCATAGGGCCTAAAGGTAAGTCAAGACTTTTTTAACCAAGGTCATTAGTCAAAGGACAATGTCACAATAGAAACCATTAGTAAAACCTTGTCAGGGGCATAACGCCTCCCCTGGATTTTAATAATATTTCACACAAATGTTCTTTATATTAACCTAAGGGTGTGTCAGGATATTGAACCAATGTCATAATAGACGCTTGACCTTGATTCAAGATAACTTTTCGAAGAATATTGGGAGATAGTTTCGTTTCGTTAGGAATAAAGTCTAGTTGGGGTCAAACATACATGTTCCTGACGAATAAAAATGAGGCCCTCGTTGTGTACGTCGTCATGGGTCAAGGACGAATTTGGATCAAGGTCATTGCAAGGAAAGCGCAAGCATTGAATCTTATAAGGGCAGGCAATGTGATCTTTTGTCTGATACTTTATTTTCTCATAATCTGAGGCCATGTCGGGTCAAGGGTACCACTGAAAATCTTGTATATACGATGAAAATCCGTGATGTGATGGTTTCGATATCATTGTCAGAGGTCAAGGTCATTGATCCAGTAAGAAGTTAGTGGCTACTTTGTCATATTTTGTCAGCTATCCATTCAAAATACATCAAGCAATCAAAATAAATCGAACTCAAACTTCCAGAATTACAGACAGAACAAGGGATGCACGTGTACTTGGATGACACGCTTTTCTGTACAGTAAATTGATATCTGTTGAAACAATGATAATGTTAAGTTGTTGTCTCTTGATTATCCGATTTCAGACTGTTTAGTTCCAGTATGTGATTTGAATGGCATATCACAATTCGCTGTTAGCAAAAACCTATAAATATTGTGTAAGATAGATCACAACGTTTGACAGATATGTGATTCGGTTTGTGTCGGAGTCATACTAGTATTATATTTTAAACGTAGGACGTAGTTTACACGTGTACCACTTACTGAACTTACGGACGTCACATGTACCTGTTCCAAATGAATAAAAATGAAGGCCTCGTCGCATACGTCGTCGAAGGTCAAGGACAAATAAGGATCAAGGTCATCGCAAGGAAAGCACATGTATTGCATCTTAATTTGATAACTTTTTCTGGCAATTTGAAATGCCGGTCAATGGTCACAGTGAAAGCTCTGTTTATACAATGAAAACCCATGTTCTTTTTATAGTAACACATTAATTTATCCGTATCAGAAACGAGTGATCCTCAATCTAAACAAGGTAATATTGCCAAAGAGTGTGAAAATTATTATGTCCAAAAATGTACCGAAGGACGTAGTAGGATGGATGTGACATGATGCTACAGGATCCACGTTTAAGAAATTTCAAGAAATTTTGATAACAGACATTTTCGAATGCTTTGAATAGACGATCAACCGAAGTTGATCGAACTTGGCTACATGTGTTCTCGGGGACTCCTGGTCCACCAGCAGTGACACTCACCAAGTGGTACAAATTTTAAACGTCATAAATTCAATAGCATCATTTAAAAGAACAGATAAATTTTCAGCATGGAGCAGACATGCAGAGAATCTAGAGTCATCACTTCGTGGGAAGACTCGATAGTACTTTATCATGTTTGTCGGTTAACCTTTTGAAAATTGTTTCAGCAAACGGATAGTTGATTTTGAAATATATAATGTAATAGCAAACAATTCAGTCCTAGACGAAACTATATACAGAGTAAAGACACCCGGACAGTAAGATGATGATGAGGGATGCACGTCTACATGGATGACACGCTTTTCTGTTTAGTAAATTGATAGTTGTTGAAATAACGATAATGTCAAGCTGATCTTATTTCAGAAACGTGTATGCTGAATTGCAGGTCACGATTCTTTGTTAACCAAAAGTTGTAAACATTGTGAAGTTCATTCTTTGTTAACCAAAAGTTGTAAACATTGTGAAGTTCATTCTTTGTTAACCAAAAGTTGTAAACATTGTGAAGTTCATTCTTTGTTAACCAAAAGTTGTAAACATTGTGAAGTTCATTCTTTGTTAACCAAAAGTTGTAAACATTGTGAAGTTCATTCTTTGTTAACCAAAAGTTGTAAACATTGTGAAGTTCATTCTTTGTTAACCAAAAGTTGTAAACATTGTGAAGTTCATTCTTTGTTAACCAAAAGTTGTAAACATCGTTAAGTTCAATTGTGTTGGGGTTTTTTTTTTTCAGATCATTCGCGATTATATTTAAGAGTTTACATGAGTAGGATTATTGGCGATATTTACATGTACCACTTATTGAACTTGCGTTTTTCTAATACATGTAAATCCATTTTTATTATCGTTCTTGTAAAATATAAGAGTCATCTTTCAGTTTACATTTTCTGTCTTAAAAGTTTCGTAAGTTGATAGTTGTTGCTGTTTAATTAATATCCAATATCAGAAATGTGGAGTACAAGTGGCATGATGCTTTATGTATGATTTGGATGGCAGATCACGATTCTCTGTTAACCAAAACTTGTAAACATTATTCGGTTTTAGTGTAAGATAAATCACAGTATTTACCTCAGATGTGATTCGGTTTATGTTGGAATCATATTATATTTAAGAGTTTACACGTAGGACTATTGACAATAATTGCATTTACCACTTACTGAACTTGCATCTTTCTTATACATTTCCATACATTTTATTGTTCTTAAAAGATTTAATCCACTTTCAGTTTACATTTTCTGTCTGAAAATTCTGTCTGTTTTGTATCTTTCTGTCTGAAACACTCGTATCAAATACTTTACGACGCAACATTATTTCGTCAAATTGTAGGCAGAGTAAAAGAGGTCATATGCATCGGGGCCCACCAATCGGAAATTCTTGGCAGTTGTTATTTGGCCCGTCTCTTTTCCTTTTCGTGCACCAAGATTTCAGTATATGTCATGTCTTTTGAAATAAATTCTCAGAGTACAAGCTACGTGAATATGTTTCTGCAAGGCAAGAACGGCATATTTAGGTCATTTTGTCCGCCGTCCGCTTGTCTGTCCGTCTGTCTAGTATTCCTATTTTCGTATACATTTTGTAAATGACTATACTATACCTTCATTATACTTCAATAAAATTGGCAGGGATGTTCACAGTAACACCCATTGAGGGACTAGGTCACCTTCAAGGTCAATATCCCATAAACGTGCCACTGGCGGCAAACCTGTTCTTGAACAGTCTATTAGAAATATATCTTCGTAATGTTATGTTGACGATCAGTGTAATGCTTTCACCGTACCTTACTTCCCATAAATGTAATCTTTACTGAAAGGATTTTAAGGGTGGGGAGGGGAATCTTTTGAACTTCAAATAGTAGGATCATGATACATGTAATGATAATAATAAATAGAAATGTCACAGAAAAATAAATGTCATCGTATGATATTGTACCGGAATTGTAAGTGCGATGTAAAATCGTTAACCTATTTATTTGATTAATACTAGTGACTAACTAGTAACCAGCACATTCGTCAAAAGGAACGATTGCCCCTTACTAAGTTTTGCATCCATACGGGCAGGAACACGTTACGTCGCCTTACAGTACCGTTGTCAGAAGTATTTAAAGTTCTGCACTTAAAACCGTCCGTTGACATTATGCCACAGGTGAGGATATGTTGGAAACCATCCGTTGTCATGAAAATTATCGACAAAATTTCAGTAAAATCACAAATAAATCATTAGGTAACCGGCTATTTCTTTTAAAAAGCCAACGGGGGGTAGCCACACGCTTCAGTAATACATTATTACCATGAAATGAATAAAACTCCTTTTATGTTATGAGGAGATCTAATTGGCGATGACCTACTGTCAGCAACGAAAACGGAAATTTGAACAGGAAAACTATCCTGTCTCTTAATTATTTGAATTTATATACCAATTTTATGTAGAAAATTATCGACAACATTATACAAACAATATATGTGAATGACCGCCTTTTACATTGTATATTTATTGTATACTTTGATTATTTGATAAAGAATGTCCGTTGTTATGACAAGACAAGAAGATATGGTTCGTTGTCATGACTCTTAACGGTATTTGGGCATGAATGGG
The DNA here is from genome assembly GCA_033119305.1 of Pinctada imbricata. Taxonomy (NCBI): domain Eukaryota; kingdom Metazoa; phylum Mollusca; class Bivalvia; order Pterioida; family Pteriidae; genus Pinctada; species Pinctada imbricata. The sequence goes on along the minus strand of VSWD01000001.1, from coordinate 32,241,088 downwards.
GAATCGAATTGAACAGGAAAACTGTCCTGTATATTGCACCCGTTTATATTGCAATCTTTATTTCGAATCTAACGCCGAGCAATTAAATTAGCTTAGTTAATTCTTAAAGTATTCAGCTCTCTTTTTTTTTTTGTAAAGCTTTAAAGGAGGATATCATATAATTTTCAGGTTACGTGAACATAGATCGTATAGAATAGATTTAAAATTGAAAATATGATTCATGAATTTGAAGAGGTGTAGGATGAGTTCATGAATTTATACATTGATCAATTAAACAACAATTGTTAAAGGGATTTTGAAGTCATATATACAGCGTTAAAAACAAAGACATCAAATATCGGTCATTGAAGACATTTTGATAGCCTCAGCCTTTATCACGTTATTGTTCCGAACGTTCTTCTACAGATAGGCTATTAGGCACCGTTTTATCGAAGGGACAAAATAATATCAAATGCACAAAAATGAATATAAACGTACAAAGTATTAAAATACTTGTAATAAATGGCCATTATAATTTTGCCCATAGTAGCTCCCTATAACTGCTATACACTTACTGGAGACCCCCCTCCCGCGAAAAAAAAAACAACAACTTTATTGTAGTCTTTGAAGTCCCCTAAAGCAGATTTCCCTCGCCTACCATTAATGGTTTGGATTTTCTCTTTGGAATATTAAATTTATAATTTTGCATTCAATAGAGATCTTCGATGGGGGTATGATATAGACCTTACATGTATATCTCAGGTGATGATGAAAATTGTAGTTGATATGTTATTTACATTTGTGTGTGTCTGTGTGTAAGTTCGTGTGTTTTTTTTTTATGTCAGCGTCGATATCGGTGTCTCCGTTTGCCTGCGAGGGAATTCTTTTGTCCGCATTTGTTAGCATGTGTGTCTGCATGTGAGTGAGACAGTGTATCTGTCTGTGTCTTTTGTGTGTATGTCTGACTATATACATGCCTGTCTGTCCGTTTGTTTTTGCGTATGTCTGTGTATACCCTGTGTCTGTCAGTCTGTCGTTTTGCGCATGTCTGTGTATATCTTTCAGGATGTTTCTTTCAGGATGTTCATGTCTGTGTTTTGATCAGTGTCTGTCTTTGAGTCTGTCTGTATGAATCTCTTTTTGTTTCTCCCTGTCTCTGTTTTTCTGTGAGTGCTTGACTTTGTGTGCCTATCTGCTTGACTTTATGAAAGGTATTTTGTCAAGAAAGAGATATTGGCCTAGCTAGTCTGATTTTTCGTCTGTCTTGCATGCTGTGATAAACTGTGGATTTACTGAAATCAAAGTCAATATATTTTTTTGTTTGTGTGTGAGGTTGAGTACATCTGTGTATGTCTGTCTACCTGTCTATCCGTCTGTCTATGCATATCTTTCTGTATGAGTGTGTCTGTTGATGAATGTGTTTGTCTGTATATATGTATTTGTCTGAATATATATGAATTTGTCTAAAACCCCGTATATGTGCGATTGTCTAACCCTCCCCCTCCCAGAAACCTCTTACATATTCTACAAAAGAAAAAATAGGAAAAGGGTCAGGTGTCCGGGAAGAGTAATGATATCCTGCTCTGTTGAAGTTTTGTGATTTTTTTAATTACAGCACACCATCTGTCTTCCGCCAGTCTGTAAACTTTTCAAAATGTCGCGTTCGTTCTGCAGAACCGATGATGAAAATCAAATTATAAAGTCAACTTTTCAAGAGTGATAGAGACTATTGGTGGGTAAAGAGGAGACATGGGTGCAATAAATATATATGTAAGACCTTGTCCCTTTTTAGTCTCTTTCTGTGGGTGCCTGTTCTGTGTTTTTTTCATGGGTGTTTTGGGATTTTGCTGTGGGTGCTGCAACCTAGTGTTGTTGGAGATCCCCCTCCTTTCGTCTTCTCTATGGGGAAAATACATGCTAATATGAGGAAAGTCTAATATATAGCGGAATATCTCCAAGGAGAAGAAACCTCTTATATAGCAAATTTTCATATGACAAAACTACTGCATTACACCAGTTCATAATACACTTATAAAGTAAAATACTGTATACATTCAAATTTTCGCCTCCATTTATATTTTACCCTTTTCACCCATAGCCCAGAAGATGAATTTAAGACGGGACGAATAAATTTAATGTTAAGGATATCTTAACAAAACGGATGATTCGGCGAATTCAATTCTGGGCAAATCAGTCTCCATTCTAAATTGGTTGAAAATTAAATTGTGCGTATTGATTGATGAATTTTAATGATTAGTACAGGTATCATAGTATAATTCCATCCATTAAAATATAAAAGTAGACAACGGACATCTGACAACGAACAGAACTTTCGCAACATGGATTGACAACGGACTAATTTTAGAAAAGTCCCAAAAAAGTGGTCCAAAATTGAATTCGTCATCATGACACTACCAGAGGAGCATTATATAGACTTGATATTTATTATTAGTATATTTCTGGAATAACATAACCTGAATATTCAAAGATTTCAAGAAAGAGGAAGAATAACACATGTGCAGGACGTGGTGATCAAAGGACGCCAACTCGATCTCCTCTTTTCAAACTGTATATCAGTACCAGAAAAGCATATAAACCAATAGCTTAGTGTTATGACTACCACCCCCCCCCCCCCCCCCCCATTGAATTTTCGAGTGTATTACTTCTAAAATTTCAACGTTTAATAGAAAATCATACTTTCCACACATGCTCATTGTCGCGACAACGGATGGATTCCTTCATATCCTTACCTGTGGCATAATGTCAACGGACGGTTTTAAGTGCAGAACTTTAAATACTTCTGACAACGGTACTGTAAGGCGACGTAACGTGTTCCTGCCCGTGATCCATCTGTCTGTAGATACACTTTCATGTAAACTTTCACGGATGACCAAGCATGTACATTGTAATATCAAGTGAGAGTCACGGTAACAACATATTTAGGGTATCGAATACCGGAAAAGACTCAATTTTTTTTTTCCAAATTTTAAAATACCTTATTTTAAAGAAGAAAGTTACCGAAACATGGTCCCATTCCAACGGGAAAAAAATTAACTGACTGGAAACTTTCCCGCATTGTTCATGTCAGGAAAATTGCACATGGTTTCAACGTACAATAACTTACAAATTGTCTAATTTGTCAATGCTTATAACGATTGTTTCACATGTTAAAATCAGAATATTTATCTTGTCTTCTAACATTTATAGGATTCTACACTTTCGGGTTAAAGAAACAAATTGACGCTGTTTCCCTAAAAACCGTGGGCAAAATAATTATGAGCTTGCACGCTAGTACATGTTTTCAAAAATATATTTGCTCTCGTTTCCTGTATAAAATTGGGATATGACGTTTACTGCATAAATAAAATGAAACACATAAATAAGTAAATAAATAAATGTAAAAGTAAAATTAGAAAAAAACTAAATAATACCTATCGAGGAAAAAAACTTCTTGGAGCAAATATTAAATTCCAAACCTACCTGTTAAGGTTTAGAAGTTCCTGGCTTTATGAAGATAAACTACCTTTCCTGTCGGGAACTCCGTGTTGATTGGTCAATTCCTGAACAAGTTCATTTCACAAGACAGTAATGAGTTCTGCGTCATTCACACTTTCAAGTGTCAGCTTTCAGAAACACATTTTCGCGTTATTTTTTTCTCTTTGGTTTTTTTTTTCTCTTTTTCTCCATTGGACAATGTTTTTCTACGTTTCTAATTATATTGTTATTGCATAAAGCGTACTTTTCGCCGTCTATCTGAGCGTGCTATCACCCGGGCGATTATTGGAGATTAACTCTTGTTAGTATGCAGTGATGATTTGATTTGTCTGATAATAATGGAAAACACATGTACGATTACAAAATATAGAGAAGTAACGAAGGACAAACATGATAAAACGATATCGACCATGTTATCATTGTTAGTTTGAGAAGTAGTGCCAAATCATTATGTGTCAATAACCTATAGGCTAGACATCTACAAAGATGGAGGGGAGAGAGTCTTTGCAATTTTTGGATTTTTCAAAATGACTTTCATTGTCCCATTCTATTGCATACATGTACAAGTATTTTGTCTGATGATGTCTTGTGCATTCAAAGTTAGTTGTAAAAACAAAACTTAAAAAAACATTGCAAGAAATTGAAAATAGCTAAACGTTAACCCGAAAAGCAAAAAAACAAACAAACAAAAATTAACAAAAACAAAACATAAAATCAAAATATTTGCCCCCCCCCTTTCCCCCTCTCCGAAAAAAAAAACCACCCGAAACAAAGCAACGCAACACAACTCTTGAGGAGTTTTCCACTTTTGAAACTGTTCTGTATTTATATACATTCAAAAATATCCTACTTTCAGGGAAGGGGCAGTTTGGAGAGAGGGATTTGGCCAAGCAAGCCGAAGACTACGTAAAATGTGCAGACGAGCATCACGTATGTTTCGCCCCACCCCAAGTACATTTTGTATTTTACAATCAAGTGACCGCGCCCATGGCTGCGGAGCTAGAGAGAAGAGGGGTGGTGGTGTGGGGAGAAAGGGTGGAGGTCAGTCAAGAAGTCCTAGATAAAGTTCAACTTGTTGAAGACTTTTCTGATGATGATGACAATGACGATGAGGAGGAAGAAAACGATATTAGCGATGACAGCGCCACAGATGAGGATGATAACGATGAAAATCAAAATATTAACCATAGGTTGCCGAGTAGTGATCTTTCTAGTTCGTGTAGTGGGATACAGTCTCTTCACATAGCTAATGACATACATACGGATACGTCCGCCCAAGTCAGTAAAAGTGATATCGACTCGGAAGCAGACGAAGTCAATAAATCTAGTCGGGACGCAAGTGTACCAAGTTATAAAAGTCACGAGTCACAAAGTGCAGTCAATAATGGAACGACAGACAAACCCGCTGTCTCCAAATACTTAGACTTCTTTGCTGTCTGTGATATTATACCCAGAATTATTACCTCATTCCCTTTTCACTCGTCCGAAGACCTTAATCAAGTGCTTCAGGAGTCCATAAATCGTTCAGAGAAGTCGTTAAATCTTGATATTACGACGCTAATCACCATGGTTTCCTCTGTGACTCACGGTGGCTGCAATTTCATATTTCCCGAAAGTATACTTACACAACAGGCCGAGGAAGAGAGGAAGACGCCGGTGCTACCCTTACTTAACAAATTACTGAAAGGTTAGTGACATAACTCATGTTTATGATGTAATTAGCTAACTATATTGATATTACCTCAGTTTACCTGGCGATATGTCTAGTGAGTGTTCGAATAAATGGTAAGACAGTGATTTGCTTGATCAGTAAGCAGAAAAGGGGGACTTTGAGAGAGTCATTGATAATGATAATGGAGGTGATGGTGATATGTCATTTATGTTATGTATAGCCCACTAAAATATGTACACATTGAATACTGTATGTATTACAAGATGCAAAAAAGCACAACATACAAGGATCATTAACGTCAGCAGACTGTACACAGCCAATTGTGCCTCACATGAAATTCATATGAAATGAGCATCATTTAAATTTCACATGAAAGTTCATGTAAAATTCATATAAATTTCACATAAGATTTATGTGAAAAATATTTCACATGAATTTCACATAAATTTCCTTCACATGAATTTCACATGAATTTTTCTAAGTGACCTTCACAGGAAACTGAATTCACATAACATCCATGTAAAAATCTTCACATGAATTTCACGTGAAAAATTTCATGTAAATTTCATGTTCGTGCTCGTTTCACATAAATTTCATGTGAACTTTCATGTAAAGCTCATGTAAATTTCACATGAATTTCATATGAGGCACAATTGGCTGTGTAAAGCACTGCTCCCAAATGACAAAATATGCAAAACAAAAACAATCAGAAATATTACACGGAATTACAGAGACACGAACAATATGACAACATAACAAACAGATACGACAAGCATCAAATAACCGTAGATGATGAATTTTAGATTGAATTTGTATATCAGTTCACAGACGGAGGTGATCTCTAACAAGATACGGTTGCTGTAGCCACAGAAAAACACCGAATCTAATGTAAAAATCACAGAGGGACAAGTAAAGGGGACAAGAAAGATTTTTACTGGCACTTGACTCAATAGACTACACATAATCCAACGAGAGAAATAGGCAACTGGTGCCTAATTAGGACGGCTGTCTGACACTTTTTGAGGAAAAGGTGAAGTTATTCGGATTACAGTTGCACAACCCTCTCACGTGTCTAGTTTATTACTAGTTTATACAACAAGACACTTGAACTCTGAAATTACAAGCTCTACTAACCTATTATGGATGGTATTTGCTGAGAGCTCAGGAGTATGTTTAATTTGTTTTAATGAATTGGCAGATTTTGACGATAATCAAATGAAGGAACATCGAAAGATAAAGTGTAAGTCAATAGCTATGAAAATACCAGACTTGTAGTTATACGAAAGCACAGAGAAATCTGTTGTATACTTTGCTGGCCAGATCAAGCTCAAAACATGGACAGTTCACAGTTTAAGTTCTGGTTCTATACAAAAAACTTTGTTCGCTCCATTTATTTCAAAATTTAAAAAAAGAGTTTTCTTTGAATTCCAGCTCTGTAGCTTTCTATGAGATTACCTTCATGACGAGATGTTCAAAGAAGACTTTGTATTCTTTCCATTAGTTTAAAACATTTACTTTTCATTTTGTCTGAAAGGGCCTTGACAAATTTTCCTGCAACAGGAAAACAAGATTTTATTTAGATTCTCTTAACGATTGAAGCCATGCACTTTATGTCTATAGAACGGAACTGAAAATTTGTATTTTTATAAGATAGTAGCAGGAAAGTTGCAATTTACTCTATATACATGTATGACCGCAGGAAAAACGTTTCTAAATAACAGCTAATTAGTAGTTAAGAGAACATATTGATTGCTTGACTGTTATTTCCGTGGAAGTAGTATGTCCAATAATCACTTCATTTCCGGCTGCCTGCAGAGACATTGCTGAACCTTTAATTAATTACGGATTCTCAAGCCGCTTAGAAAGCTAAGGGCAAAGGGTAGGCGTTCCCGATGCTGTCATCGTCAACATTTGTGATGAAGATATCGAGGTCAGCTTGTTGTTGAAAATTGTAATTATATAAAAAAAACAAAGGAACCGAAGTACTTTCATTGCTATTTGACAAAACAAACTCTTCTGTTCACCGCATTTCTTAAAAGAAAGGAGGGGATCTCCACCAACACTAGGTTGCAGCACCCACAGCAAAATCCCAAAACACCCAATGCAAAAAACACAGAACAGACACCAACAGAAAGAGACGCAAAAAAGACAAGGAACATAAACTCACACCATAGAGACATTAAACATAAAAGACCACGCATAAACCAACGAGACAAATGGGCAACCGGTGCCGACTTCAGACGGCCATCTGCCACGTTAATAGCAGACGGTGTGGTTATCCTGGAGTACGTGCGCACAACCCTCCATGGAACATCGATTGTAAACGGGTGGTGCCAGGTGCACGATGACACCTCCTTCATCAAGCGTGGATCAAAGGATTGGGGGGGGGGGGGGTTCAGGACCCCCTGGTATTTGAAAAAAAAAGAATAAGTAAAAACTGCATTTTTCCATTTTTTTTTTCAAAACTTTAGGCAGGACACCTGTGATAAATTTTCTAGATCCGCAAAGAGGACGCCCCCGATCCATTTTCTGGATCCGCCTATGTTCATTCATCTTTGAAATTTGCTCTTATATGTAATGTATAGGCGTCTTTTTATATCCGTAAAAAATTAGATACAATGTACCCATAAAACTTTGATGAAAAGGAGGAAAATTCGAGCACGTCTCCCTTCTTTCGTTTCCCTCAAATTTGTTGAATTTTAAGACGTGACAAAATGGAAATATTTGCATTATATTTTTTACATCTATAGGGAAGGATCTCTTTGCATGTCAGACAGCGGTAGAGAGTTTCTACAGCGTCCTTAACACGCTTGGAGGCATCAAAGAGAAGGAAAGAGCAGCAGAGTTTATGAAGAGGGTGAGAGTGGTGCCTGATCAACCGTCTGAGAGAACCAAACTGTTACCAGAGACGGGCAAAATCAAAAAACGCTCTAAGGTAAATATTTCTTTTATTTGTGCACATTGCCTGCGTTTTTATGGTCTGTTTGTGTGGTCGTCTTACAAAAGAGGCTGTTGGTATTATATACCATGATATACAACAATTGTGCTTTCTTCTATACCGTTGGGTATCTGGCATGTGGGAGGGTTGTGCACACGTAATATAGATAACCACACCATTTGCTACTAACTTAGCAGATGACTGTCTTAAGACGCGACACGGTTACCCATATGTCTTATTGGCTTAATGTTAAGTCTCTATGTTAAGTGTTTTTGTATTTAATGTTTAGTGTTTTGTTTTGCTTGTTCCGTTGTGTTTTTGCTTTTGAGTGTTTTGTTGTGGTTGCTGAAACCACGGGTTCTGTTGGAGAGCCACTCCTTTCTATCTTTTACATTGTATCACAATCATTCAAAGTCAAGTTAGTAGTAGAGGACTTTTTGCGCTCTACTACCCGAAGCGAACTCAGGATCAATCAATAGAGTAATATAAGACTTCTCACCCTACTTCTTGTATTCTATGTACAAATGGAGATCTCACTGACGTCTCGTCCAGGTTTCAAGCACAGGGATTTATCGCGCTTTCCGGTTGCTTGATGTATTAGATATTGCTTATTTGATAACCCATATAGTTACTGTACATCAAGCAACCAGGAAGTGCGATAAATCGCTGTGGTTTCAACGGCTAAGATGTCAATTGGCATGTTGAACTTTGATGATGGAAACCAACTATTACTGTATAACATTGTATTATATTATATTTAGATAAGATATGCTATGATACACTTAATATTTATTTGTACAACGGATACCTTAAAAGTTTAAAGAAAAGTTTTTAGACGAGGATGTCCGTCATGCATTCCACTATTCACAGTTGGCTGATACCAACATGGCTGATAAAATTCTCCATTATAAGCTTCGTTTGTGTCTAATAGTTATGTACAGGTACAACGTAAATAATGGAATATAATTTGATATAATTTAGTGTGATATATTGACATAATTTCAACAGAACTTTTAGTTCTTGTAACTTGGATGTTTTATTTATATTCTCTGTTCTTTGTAGTACTGTTTAATGATGAAACTTGTCACTTTTCAACTTCTATTGCATCAATTTTGGTTACAAATGAAAGTGTAAAGCATGAGATGACAGTTGAATATTTTCAATATTTATTTTGTAGGTGATATTTGGAACAGGGGATGAACTGAAGGCAATCACAGTAACAGCTAATGTGGGATTTGTCAGGGCGGCAGAACACATGGTAAATTTAACATTTATGTATATAATATTCTAGATAGAAACACTGTAAATCTGTATAGAACGTATATCTGTGTGAATGGCAATCAAGATCTAGAGTGGAAAGAAGTGTATAATGCTCTCCCTTCTTTCCATGACCTTGATCAAAGATCATACATCAAAGGTCAAAGTACATGTGGGTTGTAAAGTCTTGTCCTGACCATAATTTTTCACTGCCTTCGTGGATCTGAATATTTCAAAGATGTTACCAATGACTGGAGGATGTGTCATAGCCTTGATCCAAGGTCAATAGGTCAATATCACAGGAAGCGGATAAGAAAACTTTGTCCAGACTATAATTTTCAACAATGGATCTGAATGTAGCACAGAATTTATTCCCAGGATCAAAGTCAAAGGTCACAGTACATATTGGTTGAAAAATCTTGTCGATACCACAATTTTTCACTGCATTCATAATTCTGAATAATTATTTCAAAGAAATGTTACCCAGGACCCAAAGATGTGACCTTGATCATAGGTCAAAGGTTAAGCTACAGTGCATACAGGTTGCCATAATTGTTCACTGCTTTCATTGATCTGAATAATACTACACAGAATTGTTGCCCATGACCCAAAGATGTGTCATGACCTTGACCTAAGGTCATTGACATGTGGATTGGAAACCTTGTCCTGGCTTTAATTGTTCACTGCCTCAATGGATCCGAGTGATAAATCAAAGAATTGTTGCCCATTTTCGAGGGATCTGTCATGACCTTTATCCAAGGCCAGAAGTCAAAGGGCATGGTCACAGTACTTGTAGGTTTAAAAATCTTGTCCTGGCAAAAACTTTCGCTGCTTGGAGTTGTTCCAATATTTCACAGACTTTATGCCCAGGACCATGACATTGAACCAAGGTGAAAGGTGAAGGTCACAGTGCATTTAAATACTAGTTTAGGTGATGTGATACAGAAATCAAACTTAAGTTCTGTTTTGTTTGAAGCTTTCAAGGTAGTGTTGCAGGACTTATATTTGTGCTGATAAGGGGCGTATACTGTAAACGCGGAAATTTTCGAGTGGGGGTAATTTTTGTGCTTTTACTATTATCGCGAAAGTTACCCCCTGGCCCATGTGAAAATTACAAGGACTAAAGGTAATATTCCCGATTTTGCAAAATTATCCCAACTCACACTGTTGCAATGGTCATTTTGTGAAAATTTCCCCCAGTGAAAATAACCACGTAAACTTTACAGTGTGGCTGAGCAATCAAAATATTGTCATCTCCAGCTGTTCTTTGGTATGGTTGTTTTGTTTGGTGTCCGTTGTTTGATGCAGTCTTGTGTGTGTGTGGTCTGCTGTGGTCTCTACAGCAAGGTCTGGTTGGAGATCTCTCCTTTATTCTGTTAAGATGGTTTCCCACTATACATTGTATAATACACAATTATCATATTACTGTAGTAGACTTGCATGTAAACGTCTTCAAATTGAATAGCATAACAGAAAAATTGGCAACGTGGACCAGACATGCACGTTTCGGGTACTTAACCCTCATCTTATACAGGGCAAGACCCTAACAATCTCCCGAGCATGTGCCTCCAATTTCAGTTCCCCTTTTCATTGTTTTGGAATCTATAATCTGTATTGCAAGCTTGTGCGGCCTATGACCTTGTTTGCAAGTTGGCCAAGATCCAAGGTCACATCATTTAATATGACTTTTGACTGTGGCATCAAAACAGATCTATGATGTCATAGAAAGATATAATATATCAAAAGGTTTGATGTCAGGTCTTGGAGAATGCAAGAGTAGCCGTGATATGAAAATTGTCTCTAAGGTATAAGAGATTTGGTCTGATCTCATAATGTAAAGTTATACCCTTTGTTGGTAGTTTCTGGGATACATTGGAAGCTACTGAGACTGAAATTCTGTTGACCTCCATAAGTGACTACGTGAGATAATACTGGGAAAAAATTTACTGAATGTCGTAAAGTATGATTCTATTTCTATTCTGATAAATTCTATAATTTTCCCAATTTTAACATATAACGTGTTTTTCCATTCACAGGGAATTTCTTATGCTGTTTATGTGATACCTTCGAGACCACTGACAGAAATGAAAGAAAAACTTGCGAAACCAATCAATGCAACATGATCAGTGCCAGATCAGATAACATTGGAAGTGTTTATGACGTCTGGTTTTGTACTAGCTATTCTTGTCATATACACAATTACAAGTTAAAACTCAGATCAGCCAAGATTCAAGAAATGATCATTTCGCACAGGACAGTATCTTGTTAGGGACCGCAAAATCAGTATCTTCTCTACAAAATGATTTCAAGTACAATTTTTGACATAAAGAGAGTCAGCACTTGCCGTCAACAAGTCATAGTCAAGCAGGTATTAAAAAAAGGCTTATACAAAAGTTTCCGCAATTGCATTAATAACACTTTTTCAAAACCAATCAGAACAACTTATTATACCCGATTGCCAGTCAGAACAATTCTTTATATGTAAGCTTGGATCATATCACAGCTTTAAAATAATTAATGAAGGGTCATATTCTGCCATTTTTGCTCTTGTGTTTTTGTTGTTTTTTAAACTACTTTGTGAAAGATTTGTTTATTCCATCTGTTGTGAAGTTTGCATGAAATGTACAGATCAGATGTAAAATGTTATGTTAAATAAGCAGTATTATATCAGGAGAAATTTTCTGCCTTCCAAGAATCTCAGTGAATATGGTTGAATTTATGTATCAATTTCATCCATTGTATTTTTTGTATACTAAAAGTCTTCATTTTGATGAACTACATCACGGACGCATATCATCAGATACGCAAATAATATGTTCCATGGGAATCCCCTGTTATTAAACCAGGTAAATACTGTCAAAATCTATTTTATTTGAATTTATTTTAGGCTTACGATTTGACCATCATGATTAATTATATAATGGTAACCTATTCTGGTCAAGAATAGAGAACACTTAAACAGAGTCAAAGGCATAAATTCATAAAAACAAGAGGCCCAAGGGGGCCACATTGCTCACCTGAGTTGCAGACAAAGGGCTAAAAGTCACAAAAATACTTCTACAGATCAAAGCCCTTGACATCCATATTTGTTGACCTATCGACAAGAAAAACACAAACTTGGCAGAGGACCTTGAGTACTTGCTTGCTACAAGGTTTCGTGAAATTCTGTGCAATGGTTAAAGAGGAGATTTCGAAAATGTGTCAGCCAATCAGAGTCTTCGGCGGCCATATTTGTTGACCGATCAGCACAAATTACACAATCTTGGTAGAGGATCTTGAATACTTTCTTCCTGCTAAGTTTCATGAAATTCTGTGCAGTGGTTTTTTTGCAGAGAAGATGTTGAAAATGTGTTAGCCAATCAGAGCCCTCTGCAGCCATATTTGTCGACCGATCGGCACGAAAAACACAAACTTGTTGGAGGACCTTGAATACTTCCTTCCTGTAAAGTTTCATGAAATTCTGTGCGGCAGTTGCAGAGGAGATGTCGAAAATGTGTCAGCCAATCAGAGCCCTCGGCAGCAATATTTGTTGACCGATCGGCACGAAAAACACAAACTTGGTTGAGGACCTTGAGTACTTCCTTCCTGTAAAGCTAATTATGAAATTCTGAGCAGTGTTTTTTTTGCAGAGAAGATTTTGAAAATGTGTTAGCCAATAAGAGCCCTCTGCGGCCATATTAGTTGACTGATCGGCACAAAAAAAACACAAACTTGTTGGAGGACCTTGAATACTTCCTTCCTGTAAAGTTTCATGAAATTCTGTGCAGCGGTTGCAGAGGAGATGTCAAAAATATGTCAGCCAATCAGAGCCCTCGGCAGCCATATTTATTGACCAATCGGCACGAAAAACACAAACTTGGTAGAGGACCTTGAGTACTTCCTTCCTCTTAAGTTTCATGAAATTCTGTGCAGCGGTTGCAGAGGAGATGTCGAAAAATGCGTCAGCCAATCACAGCCCTCGGCGGCCATATTTGTTGACCGATCGGCACGAAAAACACAAACTTGTTGGAGGACCTTGAATACTTCCTTCCTGTAAAGTTTCATGAAATTCTTTGTGGCGGTTGCAGAGGAGATGTCGAAAATGTGTCAGCCAATCAGAGCCCTCGGCAGCCATATTTGTTGACCGATCAGCACGAAAGACACAAACTTGGTAGAGGACCTTGAGTACTTCCTTCCTGTAAAGTTTCATGGAATTCTGTGCACCGGTTGCAGAGGAGATGTCGAAAATATGTCAGCCAATCACAGCCCTCAGCGGCCATATTTGTTGACCGATCGGCATGAAAAACACAAACTTGGTAGAGGACCTTGAGTACTTCCTTCCTGTACAGTTTCATGAAATTCTGTGCAGAGGAGATGTCGAAAAAGTGTCAGCCAATCAGAGCCCTCGGTGGCCATATTTGTTGACCGATCGGCACAAAAAACATAAACTTGGTAGAGAACCTTGAGTACTTCCTTCCTGTTAAGTTTCATGAAATTCTGTGCTGCGGTTGCAGAGGAGATGTCGAAAATGTGTCAGCCAATCAGAGCCCTTGGCGGCCATATTTGTTGAATGATCGGCTCGAAAAACACAAACTTGGTAGAGGACCTTGAGTACTTCCTTCCTGTAAAGTTTCATGAAATTCTGTGCTGCGGTTGCAGAGGAGATGTCGAAAATGTGTCAGCCAATCAGAGCCCTCGGCGGCCATATTTGTTGACGATCGGCACGAAAAACACAAACTTGGTAGAGGACCTTGAGTACTTCATTCCTGTAAAGTTTCATGAAATTCTGTGCAGCGGTTGCAGAGGAGATGTCGAAAATGTGTCAGCCAATCAGAGCCTGTGGCGGCCATCTTTGATTTCAGATAGGCACGAAAAACACAAACTTGGTAGAGGGCATTGAGTACTTGCTACCTGTGAAGTTTCGTGAAATTCTGTGCACCCGTTGCAGAGGAGATGTTGAAAATGTTAAAAGTTTACGACGGACGGACGGACGACGACGACGACGGACGGACGACGGACGGCGCGCTATGACAATAGCTCACTTGAGCTTTGCTCAGGTGAGCTAAAAATAAATTTAGACAGTATTTACCTATTTTAAACAAAGAGGATTCCCATGGAACATATCATTTGCGTATTACGTGATATGTGACAGTGAATATATGGGATGTGAATCCTTATTTACTAACCAGCATTAAACAAACATTTTTTTTATAATGCAGTTAATACATGTAACTATCTTGGATCCTTTAAATTCAAATGTCTCATGAATAAATAAAATGGACAAGATTTTGTCCAAGTATATTTCACCATAAATTTATTTCTGATCCGCTGTCTGGATTTACAAGATTTTCCAAAATAATACAAAATCAAGAAAATGAGATCCATTGTTCCATATTCATTTGGTGTAGAATTTGACATAAAATAGTAATTTGTACACTTTGCTATTCTATTATACTTTTAAGCATGAGTCATGTTCATATATAATGCCAAACTTTCAAGAGAAAATTTGTATCTTTCTATGAAATCAAATAAACATCAACAGAAACTTATGAGTGTAATTTGTATATTACCCTAAATAGAAAATTAAATTTGTCAGATATATCAAAATTCACGAGACTTCATTTAGAAATAATAAATTTGAATTTGAAATTCTACAGCCAATTCTTGTTAAGTTTAAAAGGTACTGTATCACCCTGGTTGAGGATTTTCAAAGTAGGTCAAAGATCCAAGGTGACTGGGTCAAAATTCATGGTAGCAAATGAAAGCACTGTTCATGAGGGATCTACATGGCCATTAAATATTGAAGCCCTTTCACTTTTTTAAAAATATTGCTGAGGTAAAGAGTTTTTTTAATAGACGCAAATAAGGACACCAACCGAAGCTGAGACTGTGTACTGTACCGTGTAAATTGCTTCTTGTGAGCGGAAAAATTAAAGAATTACGTCTGAAGAAATTTCTTGTTTATGTTTACTTCTTTTATTCAAAGACCTTTACAGATTATTAAAGGTCAAGACCGTACAAATTCTATTGAAGAGATGGTTGTCAATCTATAAATGTAGCTGAATCACAGTCTCTGATGGAAATAACATTTTTGATCAGACATTCAGTTCTTGTATTAGAAATCCAGTGCTTGTCCGTCCTTGCTCCTGTTTATGACTTATTGCCAATTCTTGTATTCTTAGTAAAGCAGACACCAATGAATCTCAATCTGTAACACTAATGGTTATGGAATAAGTCTCAGTAACGTTTTGTGTATCTCTCTATCATTGGAACCTGACTACATCACACATCTTTGCATTTTTGATTTTCTTCTCAGCAATATCAACTTCTTCCTGGGACAAAGAAGTGTGGGATTTTGTTGCACTAGTTCTGTGACTTGCGCTATGATTTTACTGTAAAGGTTGTGACCTCACTGTCAAGGTCATCATGACCTCACTCTCAAGGTCGCAACCTAATTGTCAAAGTCCTTGTGCTGCGAGCAATGTCATATGGAGTGGTGTCAAGGATCCTTATATTTAAGGTGGCTGATCTGTAATGAAATAAAAGCATTCATAAAAGAGACAAAATTTCAAGCAGCCCTGCTACAGGCCTATAGACTTTTAAGATATGTTTGACTTTCAAAAACCTACTTTTGACCTTGAAAGCTTGCCATCGCACATTTTTTTTTTAAAGAAGAAACGTGACGTCTATCCTGTCTCTTCGATATACAGAGTTACTTCCCTTTTGGGACGATATCTGATGTAAACACGTTAGACATAATGAAATTCCTATAGAAACATCGTATCTGAAGCATGTTTTCCCTGAATTTTAAGCTTCCCATAGAATTTGATGACGTCACAATTGACCCTTCCGAACGCGAGAAAAATTTGAGAAATTCCATGACGTCACAATGCAATTTTGATGTTAGACCGAGGTTCAAAGCTTGTTTGTCCTAGGTAAAAGCATTGTGATGTCACTATATTTTGCATTTTGTCCCGCAATCGGAAGGGTCAATTGCTGTCCCAAATGAGAAGGGAACGAAATGACCAGATATGGACATTTGTCCCAGTTGACAAATAGTTTGCCAAAGTTTGTACTTGTCATTTGACCTTGGCAAAAATTTCAGTTTAATAAATAATTATTATAATGCTATTATAATTGACACATTTCTACATTACTTTTTCATTTTTAAGTAGTAAATTTTGGTTTTAACTTACGACAAGATTACCAAAGAAAATATATAGATTCTTTTACCGTATATACACATCACAGATAGGGTTTTCCTATGAAAGAAAGGAATGAAGGAAATCCCTGTCTTTCATATCACATGATAGCTTTCTTTCCTATCACCTGACAAGGCTGTTTCAATTGTTCATGTTACTATGACACCGACTTGCAAAACAAACAAACAAGTAGCGATGTGACATCAAAATATCCTTTTTCTATGTACCCTTGCTTTATTAATTAAAATGCCAATTATTTACCATTTTCAGAGGCACTGAATTTGAATATTGCAATACTATAATAATTTTTTTTTCAAATTTCTCCTCTTTCTTCCAATCTTTACATTAAATCTTAGATATGATAGGTAAATGCTCAGTTAAGGTCTGCTATAAAGGATATGTTGGTTCCATCCTCGGGGTCTCATAATTGTGCATAACCCTCGGCAAGTCTTGGATTTAATGTGATTTTGAGACTTGGATGGAACCCATGTTTTTTCTCCAGTTTTGCTCTTACCCTGTGAGACAGCCTATGTAAGACACATTAGTTGCCTCAAAGGCTCCAATTGACCAATGATAAAAGAGAATCTTATTGTGATGTCACAGTAATGTCGTCAGAAAACATGGCGCTAGATGGCATGAGACGTTGTTTGAATTCTCTTTTTTCTTATGTTTCATGGAAAAAGAAATAGATTCCATCACTTTCTTCTGAGTGAGACATAAAAATTTACATTCATGACTGAAATTTTTCATCTTTTCCCTCGTTATGCTACGCTCCACTAGTGGAAAAGACAAAATTTCCGTTACTTGTGTAAATTTTTATGTCTCACTCGGTAGATCGTGATATAACATATTAATCTTTCACAGCAGAACATGAATGAATCTTATAATCATAATAACATACCAATAATCCGTCACACAGCCTTGACGAGTCCGGTACAGTCTTGCTGTTGTTAACCAGTACGGACACTAGATCTAACAGTAATGTATATGGCAGCATCAACTGCTGCACAGAGTTGTCTTTCTTCCACTGTATATACAAAGCATCGTTTTTCCTAGAACAGACAATATAGTGAAGATGAGTCATAGAATCTTAGTGAAATTTAAGTTAAAAAAGTCAGTATGCTTTCAAATTCATTTTATGAATTTTAAAAAGAAAATAATATAATTTACCCATTGATTTATAAATTTATTCTGATGATACATGTATAAGACGATAACCATTACTTTACACTTAAAATAGTATTACATTGAAATAAATGAGATTTTTCCAAACTGTGTTTTATGGTCAATATTCTCACAAAGCAATAATTTGTTTGACAACTTTAGTATGACAGAGAGCCGGTAAATAAAATCTATAAAACAGGAAATGTCCGTTTCTTCTCCTTGTGAGCAGCCTTTTGGACGGAATCTCTAAATGTGGTGTACCAGACATACATGTACATATTTCTGATAATAAATCTTCAATAATGTTGTAAAAATCTTTTTTCCATTTTTCACTGATTTCTATGGGAATAATGCTTGTTTTAACTCAATTAATGGTCTTATTACATGTATGAATAATTTATCCAACCTGATGTAATTTCTTTCCTGAAAAATCTTCATATTTTGCATTTTAAATTTTCCACTTCAGGGCAGATTTTACCCCTTATTACATGCTTAACACCTCCTTCTTAACAGAGTAAAATTGTAATTTGAAGTGCAAATATAAAGTACCCTAAATCAGCCAAAAATTAGTAATAATCAACTTGAACCTTCATTTTTAAAAAAGGAGGGTCCTCTATCTCACCATTTTCCATTTTCTCCTAAGCCATACGCCTGGAATAACAGCTTTATACACTGCCTTGGCTTCACAGTACCAGAATCTCCTTGCTTAAGATCACCTAGAAACAACTGTATGTTCATGTCCAAAAGCCATACCTAAACACAGAAATATTGGTAAGATAGCAGAGCTTAAACGCCTACCTTGAATGTTCAACTATTTTTGTGTTGGAAATATCTCTATTGTCATAAACATGCGTAAAAGAAGAAGCTGCAAACTTTAAAGTATTTCGACAATTTTAGCTGCTTGTGCCATCTCACTTGATGAATCAGGTTTAAAAAAAATAATAATAATGGACTTTGACTACTTTCCTCCTGTATAGATAGGAAGTTCTGTGATGTTGGTAAGATAGCAGATAGCAGAAAAGAGAAGTAAAAAAAATGTGAAAAGTTTACATCTGACATTGATCATTATAGACAATAAGGTTGGTGAACTAACAAGTTTGAAATTTGTAACTTCATGCAAGTTCAATATCCTTATTATACCCCCGCCATAAATGGTGGGGTATATAGTGATGCACTTGTCCGTCCGTCCTTCCGCGCGTATGTGCGTGCGTCTGTCCGTCCCACCTATGGTTTCCAGACATTTAAAGGAAAACCGTAACAGATAATCAATTCATTTTTTGCATATAGCTCTTACACCAAGAAATACATGTCAAGTTCGAATATGGGTCAAGTCCCTCAATTTTGTGCAGAGTTATGCCCCTTGAAACTTAGAAAAATTCAAAATTTTGTGGTTTCCGGACATTTAAAGGTAAACCGTTACAGATAATCAATTCATTTCTTGCATATAGCTCTTACACCAAGAAATACATGTCAAGTTCGAATATGGGTCAAGTCCCTAAATTTTGTGCAGAGTAATGCCCCTTGAAACTTAGAAAAATTCAAAATTTTGTGGTTTCCAGATGTTTAAAGGAAAACCGTAACAGATAATCAATACATTTCTTGCATATAGCTATTACACCAAAAAATACAGGTCAAGTTCGAATATGGGTGATGTCCCTCAATTATGTGCAGAGTTATGCCCCTTGAAACTTGGAATAATTCAAAATTTTGTGGTTTCCAGACGTTTAAAGGAAAACCGTTACAGATAATCAATTCATTTCTTGCATATAGCTATTACACCAAGAAATACAGGTCAAGTTTGAATATGGGTCATGTCCCTCAATTTTGTGCAGAGTTATATCCCTTGAAACTTACACAAATTCAAAATTTTGTGGTTTCTGGACATTACAAGGACAACTGTTACAGATAATGAATTCATTTCTTGAATGTAGCTATTATACCAAAAATTACAGGTTAGGTTTGAATATTGCTCAATTTCATGCAGAGTTGTGCCCCTTCAAACTTGGAAAAAATCAATATTTTATGCTTGCCTGACATTTAAATGAAAACTGTAACAGGGAATATATTTATTTCTTAGATATAGCTTTACATTGAGAAATACAGGTCACATTCAAATAAAGGGTCATGTTCCTCAATTTTGTGTTGAATTGTGCACCTTCTAACTTCTTATACATTGCTTATATGTAAAATATGCTGGGCGGGGGTATCATTGTCCTTAGATCAACAATAGATTTCATTACAATCTACGAACTCCATACCATGAGATGTATGACCCTTCCTTTGCTTCTTGCAGAAATCAGAAATTTAAAACTTGTGTAAAGATGGCTCTTCTCATACAGATACTGGGCAAAGCTTCCTTCCAAACTAAAAATGAAAATGACAAGAGTTTCAAAGAACTAGTTGTAAAACTTTGTATAAAGGAACAATCCTTAACTTTTTTGAAGGAGAAAATAAGTTGTGCCATATGCTTTTAAGAAGACATTATAATTTGTGTATTATTTCAATATGTGCACATTTTAGGGAAATTGTATTTGAAAAACCTATTTTTTCTCATAAATAAAGAAGAGGACTAGAAGGCTGATGAGTGGAGAGAAAACATAATACTCTGTTATCAATACATGTATAGACTTTACATGTAAAACTTTTTCATGACATTTATTATTTATCATAATTACATGGTTCTCATTTATGAAAAATTGAGAAAATTTATTGAAAAATTTAATAATACGTATCATACGTGTATTTTAGGTGAACTGGGCCAAAATATTCCAATTTACCTAGAATTTTGTATCTCTGTACTCAACATTTGGTCTTCCTTAAATTCTTGGAACACAACGGCTTGTTCATAAAGCTTGTACACTGTTCTAGCATTCTTTGATACCATTCCTGGAAAAGGACAACAATCATTCTCACAAATATGCCACATTTTTCATGGTTGGTGCATATCAATCAAGTTAAAATTATTTATGTGAAAGGATGACTACCAGACAGATAGAGAGACAGACTGATGGATGGACCGGCAGACAGAGAGACAGACAGATGGACGGGGAGAGTGATTCCTATATGTGGCTCTTGTGTTGCTGTGACATGAATTAGACATCTATGGTGTTTTAGGCTAAATTTGATACCTAGCCAAATATTGAGAAAATACTAACTTAAAGTTGAGAAAATACTAACTTAAAGTAGAGAAAATACTAACTTAAAGTTGAGAAAATACTAACTTAAAGTTGAGAAAATACTAACTAAAAGTAATAATCCTCAGACCTACGTAATACACGTAGTATCTGTTTTATAGGAAAACAGTAATATTTTTTCTCCAAAAAATGTAATTAAGGGGAGGAAAGGGTATTATGAACCATTAATTATAATTTTGAAAAAAAGACATTGTTATCTCCTCACTTGGACAATGTTCATTTACTCATTTGATTATATGATATTGAAGAGATTCGCTAACAAAGAATTTTAGTACACAAGTCTTTATTTATATTTGTTACCTGAAAATTTTGAAAAAAAAGGTAATTCTTCTTCAAAGATGTTTGCAGCATAAAATTGAGCAGCAAAAGTGTAGCAAAAGTGTAACATAAGGTCAAAACTCGTAAAAGTTGCAAAGGTACACCGGTCTGCATCTTAATTACCTACCATTCTGATTAGGCACTACAGATACTTCTCCTATAATGTTTTGGCATCTTGAACAGCATATAACATCACATTGTTCCCTAACTCCGCCTCTAGTCACATGACCTGAATCCACTAGAAAATACAAGTCACCCACATGACAGTCATGTGACCTTGGTAGCATGGACACACCCCCTGGATTGTCAGCTTCTGATTGGTCACCATGTTGGTGACAAAACCAGATGTCTGTAAAATTTGACCAATCATCTGATGGCAAGGGGTAAACATTACGGAATTTCCTGAAAAATTTTATTGATGACATAATTTTTTCATTATGTAAAAGATGTATATTTCAAATGGTTAAAGTTTCATATTGAACTAAAAATTCATTTCAGTAATGAAACTTTCTTTTCAATCTTTTAGTTATTCTTTTTTGTTTACATGCATTGAATAAACCAACGAAGAGGAATTTAAATAATTCAATTCTTAATGAAGTTGAGTCTATTTTCTCTTTACAATTCTGCAAAATTAACATGTAGTCAAAATTTCAGACAACCTTCACCATGTTAACAGAGAGTTGATTATAAGCTTACATTTCATTGGCCAGAAGCTTCTGTCCACATGCTCTACAGTAACACTTGTCCTGATTGGTTTGTATGTATTCTACCAATAGGTCCTGAAGTTTCTTCCTTTTGGTGTTTGGAAAATTATTCAAAGTGTCTCCTGCAACTTGTTTAACCTTGTGATGAAATAAATCAATCTCAATATATATTACAATTAGAATGTTGTATTTTTGTTAGTGATGTCTGACTTTATGCAATTAACATTTTTATTATCATTAATTTTAAATCATTATACACATATCATATTAAAACAATTTGTGGTTGCCTTGCTCTGAAAGAAACTTCTGGTACAGACTGAAAATGGCAATCAATCAAACTACCGTGTGTTCCCACACAGCTATACTTCCTCCAAATTTGCTAGAGTTATTTCCCTCATTGGATTACAAGTCTCATACTTTATCCATTTCTGCCATGTTAAAATTGCTCTACTTGGCCAAATGTTCTGATGTTTTTTAAATCGTATACATCAATATCTTAATGAGAATTAGAAACAATGTGATATTTTTAAAGAATAGTCAGAAGGTTAGATATGAAATCTCTTCTGAAAATTTATTTATAAGATTTTTTTGTCAACGTTTTGCATGTTAGAAATGGATAAAGCCCGAGAGTTGTAATCCAATATGGCGGTTAACTTGGAGGTATTGCGTCATCATGGGAAAACACTATTTGATATACAAAGTAATTTCCCAATTTGGATTGTATCCGACTTTTAAAAAAGCACCACGAAATTCCTATAGAAATGTCGTAGTTGATGCATATTTTCCCTGAATATTATTGTTATACTAGTTTCCTCATCGTCGGAAAACCACAGCCTATTGCCCTATGATTATATGAAGTAGAACGGAGAAGATGCCGTGGGTTTCAAACAATGTAGTTTCCTTGGAATTTGCTGACCTTACAATAAGTTTACGTCAGATGCTGTCTCAAATGGGAAGTAACTCTGTACACAGAAATACATGGAATATGGATGCAAACATTCAAAAGAATGAATAAGATTTGTATGATGACAACAATTTAATCGCTATATGTAGGTTTTTAATAGTACATTGGGAATTTCTTTTTCTATATGGTGAGATATAGCCTGGTTGAAGTTTAAAGTAGGTCAAACCCATAGGGTAAAGTCAAAGGTTAAGGACTCAAATGAAGGTCTGTTCATGTGAAATATCAAAGCCATATCCCTTATAGTTCATGAGATATTGCAAAGGTGAAAGTTTTTAAGGTCAAGGAGATAAAGCCCTGGTTGAAGTTTTTCAAAAGCAGGTCAAACTACTAAGGTCAAGTCACAAGTCAAAGTCTCAAATAAAAGGTCTGGTCATGAGGAATCCACATGTGAAATATCAAAGCCCTATCCCTATCAGCTCATGAAATATAACCCAGTTCAAAGTTTTGTTTTAAGTAAATCAACTCAGGTGAAGGTCAACATGGTCAATAGGTCAAAAGTCAAGGTTCTAAATGAAATGTCTGGTCATGAGGAATCAACATGCGAAATATCAAAGCTCTACGCTTTATATTTCATGATATATAGCTCAGGTTAAAGTTTTTTTTAAAGTAGGTCAAACTCCAAGGTAAAGGTCCCTTGGTCAATAGCCAAGTTTTAAAATCAAAGGTTTGGTCATGTGGAACCCACATGTGAAATATTAAAGGCCTAACCCTTATATTTCATAAGATACAGCCCAGGTTAAAGTTTTTGTCCAGGCATGCAACCTCCAACACTGCCGACACAAACTATCAGGCTACGACATTAGCTCCCTAGACATTCGCCACGGCTCACTAAAAATCTGAGAAAGATTTTACTACCTGTACATTGAACTGGAGTTCCTGTGTAGCAGAATGATAAGTAAGTCCCCTGCAGGTATCTGGCATCATGTGTAATCCCTGTATAGTGTAAGTGGCCTTGGTGTCATGTATTTCCACTGATATCGTAGTATTACTTATGGATACCTCCACATCATCTTTGCATTTTGGTGAAAAGCTGTAAAATATGGAAGAGAAATTGTCTTCAATAGTCTGTAACATGAAGCAGACTTACTATCAAGAAGAATGACAGCTCACCATTTGGAGGTGGCAAATACAGCCAGACAGTCAGAGTCATTTCAACAAAGAATGCAAAAAAATCTGTACATCTTGAAAGAAGAGTACTTTCAATGATGCATGTCAACTGTGTAAATTGTCCCCTGGAATTTTCATTTCAACATTTTTTCTTTTTTTTTTTTGTCTTTTTTCTTTCCTTCTTTTTTTTTCTTTTTTGGACTATAAAAGAATATCTCAATTTAGAAGATAATGAATATAGCAGTTTTTTTTCCCAAATCCAATGCTGTTCAATTTAAAAAAAAATGTTTTTGAAAGAAAAACATATATCTCCCACCCATCCCTCTACAAATATAACTGGTACCTACACAATACACAATGACCTTGATCACACAGTTTTGGGTCAACTGTGATTCATATAAAAATCTTAAAGTTATAAAAATACACACAAAAATATGAAAACGTTCAAATAAGAGATATTGCCTGGTCAAGATAAGTTGATAAGTGACCTTCACCTTGGTTACATGACCTTAGCTTGAAGTTGTGTGAAACCTTTGGAACAAGAATAACAACACAGAAATCTGAAAGTGATTGGTATCATGGTTATTAAGGGTTCAATAAGATACAGCCCTGACAAACAATTTTAATTTATAGGGTTAAAATAGGAAAATGGGCCATTTTTGACCAAAATACAGGGAAAATAGCACACGTCTAAATATTTTGTGATAAGGCAGAAAAATTGAAACATAAAAGTCATAAAAGTGAAATATGAAAGCCCAGAGTAGTCCACTTTGTCCAGAATATCACCATTAAGTGCAGATTTAGACAGGAAGGGAAGGTGTGATGAAATATTTTTTCTGGGAGAGGAATTCAACTAAGTTAGAGAACTTGTTTCCAATCCCTTTGATGTTATTTATATCAATAAAATATGTTTAATCTAAATATTTCTTCCAGCATAATATTTATTCCTTGGAAATTTTATCATATAATATTTTTTCCCTGGAATTTTTATTATGTATTAAAAATTCCGATAGGAAATTTTATTATGTAATGAATCTTCCATGATCATAATAAAAGTTCTCGTGCCATGGAAAATATAATACATAACAAAACTTCCATCTGGAATTTTTTTCGTGTTCATAATAAAAGTTCTGATACTAGTACCATTGTAAAATCTTACAGAAAAAAAATAAGCTAGGATTTCATATACTAGTATGTGCATAATAGATTAATGATTGTCACTGGAAAAAATATTATAATGAACTTATTTAAACATCAAATTCAGAATAAGAAATAATAAATTTCAAAAATCATGTACTGTATAGCATGGAAATTTGATCCCGATATTATTTCTTCCAATAGCGGAGTGTTTTACTTGTAGAAAAAAATTAAAAAGTTTAAAAACTATTTTAATAAAATTGAAAAGATAACTGTATTATTAATACATATGAACATACGAACCATTCCACAGAATTATTCCTGTAAGCTAACCATGTTACTGTAATTATTGAAATGTTTAAATTATGAGAAAATATCTGTAAGTCAGTCATTTATGTATTTGAAGCATAG
Source organism: Pinctada imbricata (assembly GCA_033119305.1). Lineage (NCBI taxonomy): Eukaryota > Metazoa > Mollusca > Bivalvia > Pterioida > Pteriidae > Pinctada > Pinctada imbricata. The sequence continues at coordinate 32,215,567 of VSWD01000001.1, read as the reverse complement.
AAGGAAAAATATTACACATGATACTTACATATAATATTTCTTCTATTTCAAAGAAAAAGTAGTCCTTTGGGTAGTGAAAAAGAGTAAAACATCAACAATTTTCATAACAATGTTTCCGTCCACATAGACGGAAATGTTTTCATGAAAATTGTTGATGTTTTACTCTTTTTTCACTTACCAAAGGACTGTGGAAAAAGTATTATTGACAAGGAAAAAATATTCCATAATGAAAAATCCTGGGAAATTTCATTATAATAATAAAACTTCCAGGAGGAAGAAATATTATGCGGAAGAAAAGTTCGTTCACAAAGGTGTTTCATGTTTAAGGGTCTTTCTATACAAGTCCTTGATGTTGACTGGAACCGCCCCCCCCCCCCCCCCTCCCATTTTTTGGAAAAAATCTAGACCCGCTTAGTCCAAGTTATAACTAAAATGTCAAGATCACAAGATCAAAATATTTGGTATGATTGGTAACTTGTAGCATGTGTAGTAGGGTACAATACACGTGAAATACTAAATCAAAGGCAAATCCGGAAACTTTAGTGTAAAATTAACCGTATTCAAACTACGCGTTTACTTTTGCATTGGTGGCGAAACGAACATCCGTTGTGGCATTCGGCGAATGCAATACCATCAAAAGAGCTTTATTTCATGTTGATTGTGTGGGTAATGTGTTTTAATTTATACCCTTTACTCACACAAACGTCCAGGAAACTTTGTAATGAATATTGAATACGAACTGAGGCACTGAGGGAGGGGGGGGGGGGGGGGGGGGGGGGGGTTCGAGACGAGTCATCTGTAGAAACTATAAAAAGATTAGCTCTTAGTCTTACTGAAAGTTTAAGGAGGGTGCCCTTTCCCAACCGTAGTATCTTACGGTATCTGAAACTATAGTAAGCCTTTTTCACATAGCTGCATGACTACTGTCCGCACAGCCCACTTCAGAAATTGGAAAATTTAAGTTTTCTCTACATTGTCGGCATATTTTCCTATTAAAATTTACATAGGGGGATAGATCTCAATCTCTCATGACTAACGGTGTATGATATATGTCTGTACGACCAATACTATGCTCACAGTGAAAGAAAATAATTTTAGATGGGGAGATTTCTATGTTAATTTTAGCATGACGTCATCTATGTTCTCCATAGACTCAGTGTTGCGCTAAAATTAACATAGAAAACTCTCTATCTAAAACTATTTTTTTCACTATGAGCGTAATATTAGTCGTAGGTACACCGTTAGTTATGGGAGTTAAGATCTATCCCCCTGTATAAATTTTATTCGCAAAATTTAATTGCTGACAAAGTAGGGAAAACTTCAATTTCCCAATATCTGAAGTGAGCTGCGCGGACAGTAGAATTTTGTGGATGGCAAGTTCCGACTCTGATTTACGTCACAGTTAAAAAGTGATTGTCTTTGGACGTAATTTTGCAGGAAAAACACTTATTTTGCCGTCCAAAATAACTGGACCGCAGTTAAAGGAAAAGGGTAAATTGCTTAATAAATGACCACAGGGGCTACAGTACACAAAGAGTACAGAATAAATATCCCCCCTCCCCACTTTCATACATACACTTACAAAAGGGGTGACTCGAATGACGATATCGCCTGATTCACTCAACTAATTTCAGCTCAAATTTTGTGAAATTGATGAAAACTTGGTACTGATCCATCAAGAAACGTCTATTCTTCATGAGTACATGATCAATTTTGTTATTTACCTGTGTGATCTCGGAGCTGTTATTGAGTGTATTTTGTCACCCGTATCGAGAATCATTGCCAAAGGAAAAGTGAAGGCAACCTTGCTCTTTGCCGTATAGGCTAGTACCCGAGGCCTTCCAAATTGCACCGGAAGTCTCGGTATTAGCCTATACGGCAAAGAGCAAGCTGAAGGTCAAATTGCCTTCACATATCCTTTGGCAATGATTCTTGACAGATTACACTCAATTACAGAGATTGCATAGGTAAAAAATTTTATGAATCGCAAGCGATATAAGTCTCCTACCGGCATTAATCCATGTCCTTCAACTCTGCCTTGACCTGTACTTACACCAAAAGATGAATACAACATTGAAATAAGTTCAATATGTGTTTTAGAAAAAGGTCTGGAAATCAGGAAAATTTAGTGAAATTTGCTATGAGGACCATACCTTATGTAAGAACAAATAAATCAAACCCAACTTCAACTTATTCTTAATCAGACTATAATGTATCTGTAAACCAAAAATCAGCTCAATATCTACAAGAACAGGCATGAAAAGACTGGAAACTGAGAAGTTCATGACATTTGCTAAGTGCAGCGGCCATAACTCTTTTAGAAATGGTTCAATAAAATTGAAATACGAACTTGATTTGTATCACACCAAGATATATTCACATACCAAAAATGATTTCAATATCTGCAATACCATTGAAGAAAAGTCCAGAAACTCTAATTTTACTCTTGTAAAAATAGGTCAATCGGAACCAAACTTGAACTTGATCTGTACACATGTATAACACTAAGATGTATCACATATAAAAAAATATTTCAATATCTACAACAACTGCCGAGAAAAGTCCCTGAAAACTGAGAATTTCATGAAAGTTGCTAAGTCCAGGGGATATAACTCTTGTAAAAATAGGTCAATCAGAACCAAACTCGAACTTGATCTGTATCATATTGAGATAAACTCGCATACCAAAAATGTTATGATCGCTGAGCGATACAAGTCCCCTATATATATTTATGTCCTGCAACTCTGCCTATGAATTACTCTTCAATTAAACATGAGTTTTAATCAAACTTACTGTCTGTGCAGCTCAGTTCTGAGGTTTTATCTGCTTTATCGATTCGAAAAAGAGGTCAAGTGTGACGAAAGTTGAAATTGCTCTGTAACTATCCAAGACTAAGCTGAGTATCAAATTTCACCCGAATATCTCTCTTTGTTGCAGGAAAAAGTATGGAAAACTGACACACTGAATTTTCCAAGTCATCAAGGGCAAAACTTCTCGAAGAATCGGTCAAGCGTGATGAAAGTCAAACTTTCTCTGCAATTATCCAAGACCAAGCTGTGTATCAAATTTCACCTGCATATCTCTATTTGTTGCAGAAAAAAGTTCCGAAAACTGACAAAAACTGAATTTTCCAAGTCATCAAGGGGCATAACTCCTCGGAAAATTGGTCAAGCGAGACAAAAGTCGAACTTGCTCTATAACTATCAAAGACCAAGCTGTGTATCAAATTTCATCTGAATATAAAAATTATATATCCATCTGTTGCAGAAAAAAAGTCCGGAAAACTGATATTCGGACAGACGGAGGGACAGACGGACAGACAGACCGAGAGGAAAATAAGAGTCCCCTTCGGCGTTGCCGGTAGAGGACTAAAAATGAGATCAATATCTGCAACGACATGTACAGCGAAAAAAAGTATGGAAAACTGAGAATTTCATGAAATTTGCTAAGTCCAGGGACCGTAACTCTTGTAAAAATAAGTCAATCGTAACCAAACTCAAACTTGATCTGTATCACATTAAGATAAACTCACATACCAATCAAAGGACTGAAGGTCCTGAACGATACTTCTATTCAAAATTTATAGTCAGCAGATGAATGTTGAATAATTCTATTGTCTATGATGAATTGATGATTTTTGTACATAGGATGCATATGCATGTGAAGCTAATAATTTTCATTTTTATGAGCTCATCGTGTTCTATAAACAACATAATTTATAAACTGTTGATATTTACTATAATTGGTATACTTTAAATTACATTTTATTCTGACGACTTTAACCCCGAGTAGTGTCTTAAAATTAACCCATTTGGAAACTAGAAAGACGTTAAGACCATGCATGCATGTTTAAAATAGAAACTAGAAAGACGTTAAGACCATGCATGCATGTTTAAAATTACTTACAATCTACAATATATCTGATAAAAGAGCGGTTACATGTAGTTCCAGCGTAACTTTAAGTTTATTATCACTGGTAATTTCCAAAAAGTATCATTTTAATTACCAGAATTTCCTATTTCTTTCAACAAGATCATGCTTCGTTTCTCATCGGTATATATACATCATGTACGTAACATAGGGAAGACAACTCTTACATTGTATAAGTTAAAAGAAGTACTATATTACTACGCCACCAGCGAGCAGTGAAAGCAAGAAATGAATAGTTGATTTTTTTGTGATGCATTTACTTTATATGCAATTGAAACTTTTTTCAAGAAGGAGGATAATCTTGATCTTGCATGTGTCAGACAGCAAATTCCTAAATTAGAAATAGCACTATATTTTGAGGCGTATGGATATGTTGCAAATCGGGAATGTCTCAACTGTTACAATAACAGACTTCCTGAAAGGAAGTCTCCTAAATATGAGATCAATATCTGCAATGACAGCGAAAAAAAGTCTGGAAAACTGAGAATTTCATGAAATTTGCTTAATCCAGGGGCCATAACTCTTGTAAAAATAGGTCAATCGGAACCAAACTCAAACTTTATCTGTATCACATTGAGATAAACTCACATACCAAAAATGAGATCAATATCTGCAACAACAGCGAAAAAAGTCTGGAAAACTAAAGTGTGACAGACAGACGGACAGACAAACAGGGTTGGAAACTATAAGTTCCCTCTGGCGAGCCGGTAGGGGACTACATGTACTCATGGAGAATAGACGTTTCTTGATGGATCGGTACCAAGTTTTCATCAATTTCACAAAATTTGAGCTAGAAATTAATTGAGTGAATTGGCCGATATCGTCATTCGGGTCACCCCTTTTGCAAGTGTACCGTATGTATTAAGTGGGGGAAGGGGTTATTTATTCTGTACTCTTTGTGTACTGTAACCCCTGTGAAATGACCTAAAACTATCCACCAAGTCACCCCCATATGCCCATTATAAAAATGTTGACACTTGTTTTGATTTCTAGTGAAACTTTATAAGTTACAGAACCTTATCGTTCGGTTACTGCTTTTACACCAGTAAACATGAAAGGGTCAACCCGATAGCTCAGTTATAATGTATCTTATACTCTGAAATATATATCATACACCAAGTACACATGGTCCGTTTAAAATTGATATTATTGAATAGTCTACATGTTGTCATAACGGTATAGTCATACACATGTACATTGTATATGCAATCATCTTATACAGACAAAATATGTTTCAGATGGAGTTTTCGATGTTGGTCATTATCAAACTTAAATGTGGCGTTGCCAAGTTTAACATTGAGCCTATGGAAAATGCTACGGAAATAATTAGAATGGGAAATGGCCCATCTAAACCTGCTAAAATTTAATGCTTTGTCTATAAATCTTGATTGTGTGTACTGACTATCGTATACCTTTTAGTTATACCAAACTTTTCAACTTAGCAAGATCCATTGAACAATTATATTTATCTATTTGAGTATTTCATTAAAATTTTTACATGCAGGGCTCTTACGCCCATTTTTGGGACTAGGGCCAGGGCCTATGACAATGGGAGAAATAGCGGAATTTTCTCAAAAACTGGGAAAAATCTAAGGGATATAGATGCCTTTTTACTAGAAAATAAGCATTTAAAACTCTTTTTTCAAATTTTCCATGAGGTGTCAAATTGGGGAAAAATTGGTCAATAAATTGGGAAAAAAAGATACTATTTTACATTGGGAATGGGGCCTACCCCAAATCCAGTAGATCGAGAGCCCTGGGATAAATCATAATACAGATACATGTAGTACATGTAGTCAATATTCTGTTTATCCAGTTTCCCCATTGCAATTGATGGTTTCACATTAGAATTTTTACGTTTGTTATTTGTCTTTTTTAACAGAACAAAAATTTTAAATTCTAAATCGAGCAAAATGATCGAACAGTATCAAAACTTCGGTGAATTGTTATTCCCTGCAGCTAAGTCAGTAGAATTTGGAAAAGTTTCTCTCTAAGTATGCAGCCGCTCCATAGAACTTTGAAATGTTTCCATAATTCTGTTCAATTAACACATTGTCATTGTATTTTTCAGGTATGGGGATTTAATTGCCAGTAGTAAGGCTCGGAAGAATGGCTGAGGCTAATCATCCGCCTATGACTGAGAAAGATATAAAATGTGGTGGGGAATGTCAAATTTATCAATTGCCTTTTATAGCGGTGACCAAGATACTCAGCTTCCTGCCATGGGAGGATAAGTTGAGCGTGGTAAGAGCATTGCCTGTGTGGAACGATAACCTACACACGGTGGAAGCATGGCATATGGTACAATACGATAGGGAACTGGACGAAAACATATACTTCATCAAAGACAAAAGATGGCGATTTGTTCTCTGTATCAAGAAATATGGAAAGTGGTTTCGCTGGGTCAAATTGGTTTTTGGATGCAAAATAGGTCATATTGGTCTTAAGATTCTTCATGCGATTTCCGAATTTTGCCCTAAAATCCTAACTTTTTACGTAGCGCAAGAAATGAGAGATCAGACAGATATGGGTTATTTTTGGAAGAAAAATGTCATTTTGGAGGTTTCGCGCATAATTACAAGCCTAGCAGATCTTCGCCATTGTTACATTGTGCAGCCTAGTGTGGACTGGGAAGACAACGTGGATAACAATATTATCAAATGCTTTATAAAGAATGAGTTAACAACAAAAGTAACCCATCTTGAATTGACATCTTTATCTCTTTTTAACCATGAAGGACTACTGCATGTATTGACTAATTTCACAAAATTGAGGTGCCTTGTGGTGAACAGAGAAAAAGTGAACAACAGCATTCTTTTATCTTTGGTTGATGCAGGACTACAGGAGCTTACACTCGTTCAAGAGGAAGAGGTGTCGTTAGAACAACAGCAAGACCTGCGTGACGACTTCTGGACAAAGGTGATGGATACCTGTCCCTTGTTTCACCTGGATCTTGTATTCAGATGTGTTATGGTTTTAAAAGACCTATTCACTCCAAAAATGCCTTTGCGCGTGTTAGTATTAGACGATCTAGTCAATATTGTAACGAAAGGCGTTTTAGACCATATCATCACTTGTTATAAGAACTCCCTAATAAGATTTCACTATAGTAACTTTCTATTAGAGAATCTAGAGGAAGGAGACAGGAGGCTACCTCGAGCCTTAGTCAACATGGCCGAAACCTGCACTCGATTGAAATTTCTACAATACGGGTTCCCACTCTCAAGTACGACAGTCCTACTTATTGCGCAATCCAGGAAACTGCAAAAATTTGTTGTGCCAAGTGTTGAAATCACATATGAATTTGATTGGCCAGAGGAAGTGTTTACTCAGGATGAAATTACTCGACTAAAACAACAGGGTCGCTCACAACGGAGTCTAGAAAATGCCGTGTCAACTCTCCTAGGTTACTCATGGACTCTTTATGACGCAGAAGAGTCCACAGTGGAGGAGCATTTATCACAAAGGATACTTTTATAAAATAATTAAAGATAATATTTTTATATCATAAATGTGGACTTTGTTTTTGTACTTTAAGGGCTGTACTTTTCAACAAATCAATACATGTATTTAGCTCTTATGTCAGAGCATAGTGCACTGTTTGCCATTGTCGCCCATCATAAACTTTTAAACATTTTCAATATCTCGTCAGAAAATGCTGTACAGAATTTCGCCAAAACTTACAGGAAGCAAGTACATGTACATATAAATTATAATGTACACAAGGCTCTTTAAAAAGTTTGCATTTTTAATTTTCAAGACATTTTCCATATCTCATCGGAAAAAGCTATACAGAATTTCGCAAAACTTACAGGAAGCAAGTACATGTACATATAAATTATAATGTACACAAGGTTCTTTAAAAAGTTTGAATTTTCAAGACATTTTCCACATCTCATCGGAAAAAGCTATACAGAATTTCACCAAAACTTACAAGAAGCAAGCACACAAGGTTATCTAACAAGTTTGAATTTTCAAGCCAATCCATCAACAAACATACGGCCACTAAAGGCTACTACCGGTACCTGTAATTGGCCTCTGATTCCGAGTCTGACCTCTCCTCCACAACTCTCTGCAAAGAATTTTAAGAAACCTTACAGGAGGCAAGTGCTCAAAGTCGAGCCAATAGGTTAACAGTCATGCCATGGAGAGCCCTGATTGGCTGATGCATTTTTATCTCACCTCAACCAAGCTACATCTAGGTCAAGGTCAAATCTTGATAACTCTTCATGTCTTGCCTTCTTAAAATGTTTCAATGAGATATTTAATTTACATACTAATTACATTGTACATCATACATGTAGCTTAATTTTTGGCCGGATTGAAAAGCAATTCCAGTCAATGGATTGACAAATGAGTTAAAGAAGATCCTGACAATAATCTCAACAGCACTTACAATAGAGCACCACACGAAAAAAGTGCATAAGTGTGACACAAATGAGTTAAAGAAGATCCTGATGATAATCTCAACAGCACTCACAATAGGACACCAAATTGAGAAATGTCTGTTCATCTGTTGTCAACATTTTGGTTAAAGTTCCAAAGAACTAAATGCAGCAGAATCATACATGTAGGTTGTCCATGACAACACCTTTCCAATGCATGCAGTTACACTGTATGCCATAACATTTGACCAAGTGACCTTGACCTTGGACTTCGACAGATTACAACTATTGGTTCAAGATTTTGGTTAAGAAAAATCTTAAGTACTGTATGCAGTAGGAACAAATATTAATACATAAGTAGGTTGTCCATGACAAGACCTTTCAATTTATGTCGTAATTTGACCCAGACACCTTGAACTTTGGCTTGGTTGAAGTTTCTAGTTGAAGCAAAATCTAAAGACTTAAATGCAGTAGAAACTTAATATTAGACATGTACATATAAGTTGCCCATAACAAGACCTTTTAGTTAATGTGTAATATTTGACACAATGACCTTGTACTTTGACCTACTTTTGAAAAATAATACTTTTTTTGGTTGTCTCTTCGACATGTTCAACTAAAGAGTATGAGGCTGTATAATTGTGCGTAAAGATTCCTGGTTACACTAGTTTTCATTTGATACCACCATGACCATAAAGTAGTGACCTTGACCTTAAACTTTGACCTAATTTTAAAGATGAATTAACTTCGCTTATATCTATAAGAGATAGGGCTTTGATATTTCACAATCCTTTTGATATGAGTTTTCACTTGATACTATGACCTTTAACATAGTGTCCTTGACATAGTGACCTTCGACAATTTGTGTTTACATGTATATCCCATCTCTTTTATACTAAAATCCACTAACAGCAACAGTACTTTATATAGTCATACCAGAAGTCTATGATGAGACTGAAGCTCTTCTCAGACTTCTGGCTGTTTCAGTAAATTCACCAAAGTGACAACCCTATTCAAAGACCCTGAGGGTCAGGGACTCGCACAAAATATCAGGTGCACATCTACACATAATAATGTAAAAAAAAAAATTACCCTCCATCAATTTTACTTTCTGAGACATGGTGTTCACAAGATTACTATAAGACTCTTTCATGGTCTTCTATGAAAGATACATCGGTTCCACCCGAGGGGTCTCAAAATCATGTAAAACCCGAGGCTTGCCGAGGGTTTTGCAAAATTTTGAGACCCAGGGGGTGGAAACGATGTATCTTTCATAGAAGAACATGAAAGAGTATTTTTCTCTCATATCTAAGGGTCAAAACAAAACTGAAAGAAAGGGGACGAAATTTGAAAAAATAACAAGTTGATCTAATTGCAAAAAATTTGCGATATTCGAATTCAGCGCCCCCGAAAATGGTTTATTCTATAAGAATAAACTACAAATATTAGGCTTTTCAAAATAAAACGCAAGAGTACATTGAAAAACGATCTTAAAATCGAAGTTTTATGGCGACGTCGCCGCTAGCTTGTTTGTTTTGCGGGCTGAAATCATGACGTCATAATAGCGTAAACAATTGAAACAATAGCGTCACATGATATGTGATACAGCTGTCACGTGATATGTGATACAGAAGTAGCTCACATAGCTGTATTTCATGGGCCTACTCTGTAATACATACGCGGGTATGAGAGAAATAGACATATATATGAGAAAATAGCAATCCAAGGAATGCTTGTATCACCTGCGAAGCGGCCTATTCTAGGAGGTGGATCACATGGTTCAAAATTACTGGTATCACTATAAAAGTCTTGTTTAATGAAATTCATTTGTGAAATATCAGACCTCTTACTTACCAATTGAAAGATATGGTCAATCTCAAATTTTCACAAAATAATGTCAATCAACTAGGTCAAGGTCACTACGTAAATATTTTGGTAACAAAACAAAGGTCACATCATAAGAAATATATGTGTGAAGTATTAAAACCTTATCACTTACCAATCAAAAAATATTAGCAATCCTTAGAAAAAAAAGGTCAAATAACTAGGTCAAGGTCACTAGGTCAAAAATGATGGTATGTTTAGAAAGGTCTTGTCACAAAGAATACACATGTGAAATATCAAAGCCCTATCACTAACCTTTCAAAAGATATAGCGAATCCCAACTTTTTTGATAAGTAGGTCAAATATCTATGTCAAGGTCACAAGGTCAAAAATCATAGAATGTGCAGAAAGGTCTTGTTACAAGGAATACACAAGTGAAATTTCAAAGCCTTATCCTTAACCAATCAAAAGATATATACAATCTAAAATTTTTTTAAAGTAGGTCAAATATGTAGGTCAAGGTCACTAGGTCAAAAATTATGGTATGTGTAGAAAGGTCTTGTTAGAACCAATACACTTGTGAAATATCAAAGCCCTATCACTAACCATTCAAAAGATATTGCAAATTTTAACTTTTTTGAAAAGTAGGTCAAATGGTCACTAGGTAAAAAATTATGGTATGTGTACAAAGGTCTAGTCACAAGGAATACATGTGTGAAATATCAAAGCCTTATCCCTTCCCAATCAAAAGATATAGGCGATCTTATTTTTTTTGAAAAGTAGGTCAAATATCTAGGTCAAGGTCAAAAGGTCAAAAGTTATGGTATGTGTAGAAAGGTCTTGTCACAAGGAATACACATGTGTTCACATGCCCATCTATCAACTTATTAACCGTTTTTATTCTCTATTTTATCTTTTAATTCTAAGACAGGGTTTAATTCATTCTGAGAAATAAAGCAGTCGATTTGCTTAAGGCCCCTTCACATATGGACAAAAGCCCCCTGACGTCAACTTGCGCAAACTGGCGAATAAGGTTTTTGCAAAATTCGTTTCCGTTTGCATATCAACTTTGTACTTCGTTGTCGACTTCACGCGGATTCGCTTGTGTGTGTCTTGATTCGTTCCGCCTAGTTCTGTTCGTCGTTTATTTTTGAACAATTTTAAAATTTCTCAGCGAATAAAATTTTCGTCCATCATTCGTATGTATTCGTTATAATGCGTCAATCATTCGGTATGCATTCGTTATGTGTTCGTCGGCGTTCGCAAGGGACTAGAATGTGACCTACTATTTTGCATATTACGCAACGTATTGCATTCTAGGCGACTGAAAGCGCACCTTTGCGATATTTTACTTATTAGTGCAACCTTAAACGAATAGTGACGATGCGTAAAAAATTCAATCGGAATTAAATGGCAAATAAAAACGAATTATTGCGATAGGTTGACGATACGAAACGAACAGCAAACGTTTTAGTAATAATCATTACGAAGGGTTACCACTGCATACGAATAGCAAAGAAAACTTTCGATGGCTTTTTGAAACACCTTACAAATTTATTGATTTTTATAGTGAAAAGGGAATTATTCTGGAAATTATTTGTTCAAAATGGAAGATACACAATGTCTGGTTCTTCTGTGTACTGCAATAGCCCATTAGGGAGTGAAGTGCTATGGCATCAACTCAACACCTATCCGTATATCAGATGCCGTATCAGATGGAGAAGAGAAGATCTTGAGAAGACCATTGCTGCATCACGAAATGTGGCGCCAATTTGGAATTTATGATCAACTCATAGTTGAGCTCAGGAGAGACAATCCTAGATCCTTCAAGAAATTAGACTTTTTGGCTGCATATCACTGCTTCTGAACCCCCCCCCCCCCCCCCCTACGAAAAAAAAAGAATTGATAAAGAAAACTGTACTCCCAAAACAATTCAATCTTTATGAACTTCTGTTTTCTGAGTGGCTTTGACCTATAAGAGATTAATAAGAATTCCATGTGTTTGTTAATTTATTTTTCATATTAATAACCTGAAACAACAAGTTCATGTCTATAACCTTGACCTTTAATCCTATAAATACCTTAAATACCTTTGAGGGAAAGCTCAGATCATGCAAAACATTTTGCAAAGTCTGCTGAATTAGTATTTTCATATCCTATATTACATTGTATCATTGGTTAACAAATTACCTTGATCTTTAAGAAATTGCCCATTTTAGTCCAAAAGCTCACAATCAAAAACAATTTGTCGATGTATGATGATAATATGAACAGCATATATATAAGAAGTTGAGTATTATCCCCTCTGATAATAATTATAACTCTTATATAATTACATGTATAGAATACATGGATGTATTTTTCTAACATTGTATATATTCTTTCATATCATTTGGACAAGAAATACATCTTCATGGATGTTTGAAATATTTCATGCAGTAAATGCTATAATTTAGCTATAAAGTGACCTTGGCTTCTGAACGACATTAAGTGACCTTTGACCCAAACTGGCGTTATCCAAATGAACAAACTTCTGAAAAAAATCAAATTCTGATGTATACATATCATATAAGGATGTACAGGTATGAGCTCAGACGGACAGATAGAGAGGTGGACTTAACGATGGACTCAAAGACAGCTTTTTTCGGTGATCATAAAAACATCAATATTTGCTTTCAACAAATAGTTCATGGAGTTAATTTTCACGTTTAGTGTACATTACAAAAACAGCCACATACATGTAGTTCTTACGGACTACTAGGCCGATTTTCTGGCTGCATTCTTTCCGATCCTCTACACGTACCTTTCCCCTTTCCTCTTGGCACAATTGTACTAACGTCTGCCAGTCTACAGGAAATGTCACGGCTAGCTCCGCAAGAGTTAGTATCAATGCGCAAAGCTGCGTAAACTTTCGCATATTTACGCTCCTAATCGCAAGTGAAAAAACAAAGACATAATGCTCATTCTAACCCCCCGTTTACGCTATGTTCCCGGCGGCCACGTTTCAAGCCACCGTGGACGAAACGTGGTGACCGTGAGACAACGTAGGGGAACGGGATCGACAATCGTAACTAGCCGTGGATGCCGGGGCTGACGGGGCAAATGTTTAAACTGTCAAAACATTTGTCACGGCGGCCCACGGTGCAGATAGCCTACTTTAGAAACCGTAGCAAAACGGATCGAACGCAACGCAACGTGACAGAACGTTACAGACCGTGACAAAACTTGGGACACTGTCCGTAGCGGAATGGGAAGCAAAAGTATGACTCAACAAATTACGATCCTTGCGAAGTTGAGTTACGGTCTGCCACGTTTATGTCCCATTTAGCTGCGGCTGCTTTAGGGCAGATGCACGTTTTACCAAGGTGAGCTACGGTTTCTCACGGCGAGCTAAGGAAGTGTTAGCCGTTTCATCACGGTACGTCCAGGCTTGTTACGTTTTATTTCAAGTTCTACTACGGCCTGGTACGGCACGCATGATCACACAAGAAGTATAACAAACCAAACCCTTTTATGCAGCTTTTTGTGTCTCCTGTTCCCGGTTAATCGTAGTGGGCCTTGGCAGAACTTCGTAGCCGTGGCCAACTTGATTGGATCGTAACAAACCGTGACAGACCTTATCAGAACGTGACAGGTCGTGAGGAAACGTACAAACGTCCGTAACAAGCCGTAGGTTGAAACGTAGTGCGCCGTCAGGTCTCCGGGATTCAGGAGCCGCGGCTCGTCAAGGATACCTTGATAGACCGTGCGAAAACGCAACGAGACCTAACAGAACTTGAATACCAAGATAAAAACTGCCAAAAATCATACGGTGTGCTACGTTTTTGGCCGCCGTGATTGCCGTGGTCGCCGGGAACATAGTGTAAACCTAGGGTAACGTATCATAGCGCGAAGTCGTAACAATTCGCAGTGCTTCGTTTCTTATTTGCAATAAGCAGTTCCATTGCGTTTTCATTTCGTTATGGTCATATTTTTGAAGACCGTTTTCGTTCAAAATTCGTCTAGTTTGACCAATTTTACTCATTCGCAAGGTTTCGTTCTATGGATTCGTCTATATGTGAAGGGGCCTTTAGTGTGCCACGTTTCAACATAGCCTTTAAAATAAGTTGCAGTAAAACCGTATAAGACCTATTCTTCTTTACATATAATTATTAATGGGCAAGTGATTTTTTATGGTCGAGCAAGTATGTTACGAGTTACCCGTGGCAAGTAGAATTTGAAAACAAGTAGAGATTGAAAAAATTCTTGACCCCTGTTACAGTTCAAGAGATACCGCCCAGCAGCCTGTTTCACAAAATAACTTACGGAAAATTATAGGAATTTTCGTAACTTTTGATTGCTTAGTATTTCATATGAACTCTGTTTCTGATGTAAGAAAGTGCAATATAATCTAAATAAAAATCTTTAAAGTAAGTATTTGTAAGAGATTTTGCGGAACTGGGCACAGGTTTTTGAAAAGTAGGTCAAAGGTAAAGGTCACTAGATCAAAGGTCATGATCTCAAATAAAAGGTCTTGTCACAGGGTATCTACAGTACATGTGTAATAATATCAAAGCCCAACCCGTTATACATGTTATGGTTCAAGAGATACAGCCCAGGTTAAAATTTTCGAAAAGTAGGTGAAAGGTCAAGGTCACTAGGTCAAAGGTCATGATCTCAAATGAAACTTCTCGTCAAAGGTATCAAAGTCCTATTCCTTATAGTTCAAGAGATATAGCAAGGTTAAAGTTTTGTCTACAGACGACGACGAGGGTATGGTATAAGTTTTCCAGACTTTCGTCCCGAGGAGTTAAAAATCATATGAATAGAAATACTTATACTGTTTTTACTCACAACTCCTTTTGAAATGGCAAAAAAATTGTAAATAATATTGGGAACTACTGTATGAAGTGATTTTAAAAAAGCACTGTATGAAGAAGTATGAAACTCAAAGAATGAGTTGTCCCCCCTGATTTCCATAGTAATAACTCATTTTAGTGATGAATTCAGAAAACTGTGTAAAGTATTTTAGAAAATCACTCTAAGCAGTGATCATTGATAGTTACTGTAGACAGTGATCACCCCACCACACTTTAAAGCCAAAACACCAGTATTTCTGTTTGATATTATGAGCTGATGCAAGCGGTCATAAAAGTTATTTTTAGATACAGCTCCATCTGGAAATAAAGCATGTGTTTGCGAAACACGAATGCCCCGGTGGCATCTTTGTTAGTATAAACACCATTTTCTGTTAACTACATGTATGTGTAAGGTCAAGGTCAGGGTCACTGGGTTAAAAAAAATTGTATTGATGAAAAAATCTTGTGACAAGGAAAACATATGTGAAATATGAAAGCCCTATCACTTACCATTCAAAAGTTATGCCGAATGTTAAAGTTTTTGAAAAGAAGGTCAAAGGTCAAGGTCACAAGGTATAAAATTGTTGAGATCAATGGAAAGGTCTTGTCACAAGGAATACACATGTGAAATATGAAAGCCCTATCACTTACCATTCGAAAGTTATGCCCAATTTTTCAAAAGTAGGTCAAACTCCAAGGTCAAGGTCACAAGGTCAAAAATTTTGGTATCCATGGAAAGGTCTTGTCACAAGGAATACACATGTGAAATATGAAAGTGAAAGCCCTGTCACTTACCATTCAAAAGTTATGGCCAAGGTTAAAGTTTTTGCGGACAAACAGACAGACAGACGGACAGACCAAAAACTATATGCCCCCGAATCCTCCATTACGGGGACATAAAAATTATGCTGATTTGAAGGCAATATCTGTCTAAATAATATATGAAATTTATTTAGGGTTTCCCAGATTCATTTTTGAGAAATCCACGATACATCATGAAGAACCGAATTTCACAAGTCCCCATTCTGAGCCCCTCACCGGAATTACCTCTACCTTGTGACTCCTTCCAGTTTGATTTTTATATGCATATCACAAAATAGAACCCATGAAAATCTTACAAAAATCTTACAAAAGCTAATGATTAGGGCTGAGTATTGCAGCTCAAATTTGTATTGCGATATATTGCAATATTTGGAAAAATATCACAATATATTGCACTACTAGTATTTTATAACATTTAAAAATTTTCTTATGATTTTCATTATCCTGAACCTCAATTTTGCTTTCAAAATTTTATTTTTAATAAAGCCTGTGTTTGTGAAACACAAATGCCCCCGGTGGCATCTTTGTTAGTATGAACACTATTTTCTGTTAAGTACATGTATGTGAGGTCACTGGGTTAAAAGGTCAAAGGTCAAGGTCACGAGGTCAAAAATTTTGGTATCAATGGAAAGGTCTTGTCACAAGGAATACACATGTGAAATATGAAAGCCCTATCACTTACCATTCAAAAGTTATGCCAAATGTTAAAGTTTTTGAAAAGTAGGTCAAAGGTCAAGGTCAAGGTCATGAGGTCAAAAATTTTGGTATCAATGGAAAGGTCTTGTCACAAGGAATACACATGTGAAATATGAAAGCCCTATCACTTCCCATTCAAAAGTTATGCTCAATGTTAAAGTTTTTGAAAAGTAGGTCAAAGGTCAAGGTCAAGGTCAAGGTCATGAGGTCAAAAATTTTGGTATCAATGGAAAGGTCTTGTCACAAGGAATACACATGTGAAATATGAAAGCCCTATCACTAACCATTCAAAAGTTATGCCCAATGTTAAAGTTTTTGAAAAGTAGGTCAAAGGTCAAGGTCATGAGGTCAAAAATTTTGGTATCAATGGAAAGGTCTTGTCACAAGGAATACACAATGTCATGTGAAATATGAAAGCCCTATCACTTCCCATTCAAAAGTTATGCCCAATGTTAAAGTTTTTGAAAAGTAGGTCAAAGGTCAAGGTCACGAGGTCAAAATTTTGGTATCAATGGAAAGGTCTTGTCACAAGGAATACACATGTGAAATATGAAAGCCCTATCACTTCCCATCCAAAAGTTAAGCCCAATGTTAAAGTTTTTGAAAAGTAGGTCAAAGGTCAAGGTCATGAGGTCAAAAATTTTGGTATCAATGGAAAGGTCTTGTCACAAGGAATACACATGTGAAATATGAAAGCCCTATCACTTACCATTCAAAAGTTATGCCAAATGTTAAAGTTTTTGAAAAGTAGGTCAAAGGTCAAGGTCAAGGTCATGAGGTCAAAAATTTTGGTATCAATGGAAAGGTCTTGTCACAAGGAATACACATGTGAAATATGAAAGCCCTATCACTTCCCATTCAAAAGTTATGCTCAATGTTAAAGTTTTTGAAAAGTAGGTCAAAGGTCAAGGTCAAGGTCACGAGGTCAAAAATTTTGGTATCAATTGAAAGGTCTTGTCACAAGGAATACACATGTGAAATATGAAAGCCCTATCACTTACCACTCAAAAGTTATGCCCAATGTTAAAGTTTTTGAAAAGTAGGTCAAAGGTCAAAGTCAAGGTCACAAGGTCAAAATTTTTGGTATCAATGGAAAGGTCTTGTCACAAGGAATACACATGTGAAATATGAAAGCCCTATCACTTACCATTCAAAAGTTATGCCCAATGTTAAAGTTTTTGAAAAGTAGGTCAAAGGTCAAGGTCAAGGTCACGAGGTCAAAAATTTTGGTATCAATGGAAAGGTCTTGTCACAAGGAATACACATGTAAAATATGAAAGCCCTATCACTTACCATTCAAAAGTTATGTCCAATGTTAAAGTTTTTCGGACAAACAGACAGACAAACAGACAAACAGATAAACAGACAAACAGACAAACAGACGGACAGGCCAAAAACTATATGCCCCCGAATCTTTGATTCCGGGGGCATAAAAATCTGAAAATGTTTGATGGACATGACATGCAGACAAATTTGACAGTATGTTGACGTACGCCTTGGTATTTATAGTATTACTGTCCTGTTCACTAAATCCAGAGCACCCTCTTTTGGCGATTTATTCCGTCGTCTAAAGAACTTTGCTATAAATTATTGTTTCCGAGAATTGACCTCCTTTAGTCGTAACTGGAAATTAACTTCAACTTACCCTATCAGCTGCCTTTATACCGCAATATGAAAAATGAAAATGTCTACGGGAAATCCCCATGTTAATTTCTAGCCGCTGCCATATTGTTCTCCGTGTCAACAATAGTAAACAGCGACGTCAAGGCCTCCGATGTCACGCATTTTCAGCGATTTTACTATAGAAAATCCCCGTAGACTTTTTATTTTCCGTCCTATTTCTAACTTAACCGACACACAGCCAAAACAATGGTATTTTCTGTTACGACTAAAGGAGTACTATAAAATTGATATCTTTTTGGAAGATGACATTATCATATTTTAGAGAAAACAGGGTGCTCTGGAATTAGTGAACAGGACAGTAGGCTGTGCACCAAAGCACTGAAGCTTCTTTTTTGAACTAGTCGTGCTTATAAGTGGCTAGTCAGAGTATTGTAGATTTTATAACTGCTGTTATCAGACGAAATATTTAAAATAAGAGATGGAATGCGCATGATGTTACAGTAATTCATGACGTTCTAACTTAGAGGTCATACATGTATCATAACAAAACAGATATTTCTATCCACCTTTAGCAATTTGAATTACCCTATTGTTGTACATTGTATTTTGAATAGGAATTTGCATTCTCTCATAATTTTCAAAGAAACAACTTAAAAACATGAAGATAAGAAATATTGTCAAAAACCGTTTTTTAAAAAAAGAATACCGTGGTACGTATTGCGAAGCCTCGTATCGCAATATACCGGTACTGCAATAAAGCCGCTCAGCCCTACTAATGACATCACCTTAAAACTTGCCTTTATTTTAATTATTAATTATCATGCACACTATAGCGATATCAGTCTCTCTTTATATAAAGAAAATTGAACAGGGCCAAATTAGCTTAGAGGCTATAGGGTTTACATGTATGCTATTGGTAGAGATGGCCGAGTGGATAAGGCATTCAACTCTCACGCAGACGACTGGGGTTCGAGTCCAGGTGCAGTCATGAGTTTGAAAGTCATATCCATTCGTTCGTCCCCAGGGATTTTTCAAGTCTGTTTTTGGGTCCGATTATCGGACCCATTCCCAACGCCAAAATGGCCTGTATTTTCCCAATTTATGGTTGAAATTTCCCAATTTGAACCTCAAATTTTTTTTGAAGTGTTCTTCAATAAAGAGAAAAATAATGACGACTGAAATACATTGCAGAAATACGACATTAACGATCTATGTGTAAACTGGTCAAAAATCTTATATCCGGTATAGGTTTACGTTTTAATCATCAAATCGTATCTCCTGTATTGGGGACCCATGGGACCATGTCGTCTTACAACTGCAAATTTGATACCAAAAAATGATAAAAGGGAGTACATCTTCTTTCGTTCTTCAAAATAAAATTTTGGATAGTGACTATATATAAAAGAAACAACAGAAAGTAGTTCATGTTCAGTAACAGAATAGGGCGACTCGGACAGTGGGAATGTCCCCCGTCAAACACTGACTTTGAATCTGAATCCTGATTGATCATGATCATTAAAGTAGCCCCTCTGACTCTGAACAGATGCCTGTTCCTGATCCTAGAAGATTATCATTATGTCCTTTGAAGTACAATCTAAAGTATAGATGGTTTTACTAGTACTTTGTTTATTTTATTGAAGACACTTTGAATAAGAAGGAGTTATATCTCTGTGTAAGGATTTATTCCATTAAGAATCAAATTAAACTGTTGGAAATTCCCAATTTCATTTAAACGCCGCGATTTTTCCCAATTTTACCGGACCCTGGACCCAAAGTAAAATACCCTGAAAAATCCCTGGTCCCTGCCGAGTCTTCTGCCTGGGGAGACAATAAAGGGCCCAGTTGGGTACCCATGTTTATGCTGCGGCAAAGGTACATGTTTTTTGTATCCAGGTGTGGCAGGGATCACCCTAGGCCGCGATTTTGCGATATTCTTGCATTTTTTTACTCAAATATCGCATTTTTGCTGCTCTGTCGCGCTAAAAAATCGCGTACCTCCTTTGCATAAATCGCACTTTGATTGATACAATGCGACAGAACAAGTGTTTCGTCTTTAATTTTCAAAATTGTAAGCCGATTATTCGAATTCCGCGTGGGACATCACGTACGTATTTATGAAAACTTGGCAGGTATTGCCGACTCTGTATATATACATACCCAATCTTTCCCCGAAATTCCCGTTTCTCGTACTGACGTTTGTATGCGGGCATTTTTTTCTGTAGATGCGAGCATTTAGTTTTACGTTTTTCTAGCGGTTGTCAGCGGTACGTGCTCTTTTGTCATTATAATACCAAAAGACTCAATAGAGTATGAAATATTTCAATGCAGTCTCGGTATTGACTTTTGTTTGCATAGAAAATGACCGGAAAAGAAAATTACTATATATAGTATACATACAAACACAGTTGAAACACTTTCATAGTATGGCCACTATGGGGTACGCGAGTAGACCGGCTAACGTGTCGGCTTGTGGCCAGTACTCAGCAATAACTACGGGTTAGTATCTTCAATGACTTGTAAACAGTTTATAAGTCCTTGAAATCGTCAATGTGAACAATAGTTATACAATATTTACAATGCGTGAATTTTAAGTCTTGACGTGCACCCCAATGACCCCATACTCGCAGATTAGACGTTTCCGTAAAATGACTTGTCACGACGCGCTGAAATCCGTTGGAACATTAAAAAAAACATCCACAAGACAATGTAATTTCCTTTGAATGAATAGATACTTCATATTTAACCAGCGATTGTTAATGAGGCAAGGCCAACATTTTTCTCTGAAGTTGTGAAAAAAGTCTCGTCGGCGACAAATTATAGCGGTGTATAAGAAACAAAGAATTAATCTTATTTAATCTTATTTGACCTCATTTGTCATTTAAAATGGCATTCAAACAATGGAAAAAATTCCATGGCGATTCTCACATTCAAATAATGTGTTGCTAGATGTGGACTCCACGGAAATAAAGGGAAACGGAAGTTTGATTTCTAGTTCACATTTTTTTCATTCAAAATCTCATTGAAATCGAAAAAAATCTCATTGCTTTTTAGCAAATGAGATTTTTATCTCATTACTCTGCAGGGCTAGGGTGATCCCTGGTGTGGTGGCACCTTATAAAGGCCGTTGGAAATACGGACCATCCAAGCAGTACATTGCACATAACTATACAATCTTCCTGCATACAAGGACATGCATACACCACATACACAAATGGAGGGTGGACATGGAATGGGGATGCACTCAGCCCCTTAAAAAATAGAAGGGGCTATGAGGCGCCCCAAGGGGGAACGGCCTGGCAAGAGTACTCTGTAACAGGTGGGGCACCACCCCTGATTTGCGAGATCGTCTCTATAATGAGGGATTGTGTCGCAGTATCGAGACGAAAATATCCCTCTTATTCGAGATTTTTGGTTCAGTTTTATCACTTTTGAGAAATTCGTCTGAAAAAATAAAAAAGCGCAGCATTGTCGGCCAATGGCACGAATATTTAGATCA
The DNA here is from genome assembly GCA_033119305.1 of Pinctada imbricata. Classification (NCBI taxonomy): domain Eukaryota; kingdom Metazoa; phylum Mollusca; class Bivalvia; order Pterioida; family Pteriidae; genus Pinctada; species Pinctada imbricata. Next base: position 32,193,953 of record VSWD01000001.1, on the reverse strand, counting down.
CATTCCTTCTTTTTTATGCAATATAATGATGTGGCTTTGAAATATGCTAAATTGAAATCTGAGCTCCTCTGCATTTCCGTGTCCTATTCACATAACAAATTTGGTAATTTCTCCAGCAAACTTCGTTATTTTTATTTTTTCACAAATACGTTTATGAAAAAAAAAAATATTAAATAAACATGATGAATAAAATTCAATGAACAGTAGTCTGAAATGATACCAACTTGACATTATGATAGAGCATTAAAGAAAAATCCAATGTTGCTAAACATTCAACATGCACAAGTCTATGTTACGTATTGCTCTCCATACATGATGACAGGAACTGATAACGAAAGTAGGGCAGTGAACTAGATTGATGCTCATTGGCTCATTGTGCAAATGTCATATCCGGGTCAGTGCATAGAAACGTTTTTTTAAAGATGTCACAACCATCTCAGTTGGCTTTTCCCATCAAAGAAATTTTATTTTAAGGTGAAAATAAACATTGAAGTCGGGGGTAGGTAAGATTCTCAGCCTGAAGCATCTCTAATTTTCAAGCTCCTGCTTCATGGCAGCATCCGATATGTTGACAGTAAACATTTTTATGTTTATTGGGCAGAGGAAATTCGGACCAAACGGGAAACATCAATGCTTTTGCGTTCTTTCCGCAAAATTCAGATTTATTCTCATTATGATCACAATCATCTTGCATTTGCGAGATATTTTCATGACCCAATTCAGGGATTATACCTCATTATAGAGACGATCTCGCAAATCAGGTGTGGTGCCCCACCTGTTAGCCGCAGAAACGGACAACGACACTTGGATATTTGGTTGGTAGGGGTGTGTTGGCCGCAGGAAAGTACATTGAACAAACCCGGGACCCAAATTTAGGATATGGCCGGCACGAATCGGCAAATTTTCTAGGGGATTATTGACTGTGTCTCACTCGAATAAAATAAAACTAAACCATCGGCAATCGTATTTTACCTTGTTAAGCTTTAATATCAATGATACGGCCAGGATTCTACTTGCCTCCGCTTCGTCTCTTCGTATTCAAGCGCCATGTTGTAAGTTTACACTCATGCGTCAGGTCAAACACGTGACACCTCGATCCATATGAATGGACGTTGTTATGGAAACAACCTCGTGGTGTCACGTGTTTGACCTGACGCATGAGTGTAAACTTACAACATGGCGCTTGAATTAGAAGAGACAAAGCGGAGGCAAGTAGAATCCCGGCCGTATCATTGATATTAAAGCTTAACAAGGTAAAATATGATTGCCGATCGTTTAGTTTTATTTTATTCGAGTGAGACACAGTCAATAATCCCCTAGAAAATTTGCCGATTCGTGCCGGCCATATCCTAAATTTGGGTCCCGGGTTTGTTGAATGTACTTTCCTGCGGCAAACACACCCCTACCAACCAGATATCCAAGTGTCGTTTGCCGTTTCTGCGGCTACCCACCTGTGTAAAGGGCAGTTGGCCAATGAGTTCCCCGCAATACGTGACATCAATACAGCAAACTGACCCGTAGAGGGTTGCCGGGTGCCCAAACAGAAAGAAAGAGAAAACCTGACGTGACAAGTGCCTGTTGGGAAAGGAAACTCACCAGGGAAATTCGCACACAGCTGATCTAAGCTCACCAGTTTTCTATTGAACAGGTTGGGCACATCATCGAATCTCCGATGTTCTATCGTAACTGGTCAGCTATGTCGTAAATGCGTGACTGATCAATGTCGGAAACTCGATGTTGTTGACAAGAAATTCAACGTTTTTATTATTTTCATCAAAATAAAAGATTGTAGCATTTTATATCCAACTGTGTTGAATACTTTATTGACTAATGAATACATGAAAGTAATTTTAAAGGTATTCTATAGCTGCATATACGATGCAGATTGAAAATGCAACTTTTCCTCTGACGTCGGATTCCATGGGTTGCACAATTCAAATAGTGATTTCACCACCATAAAGGATAGGAAAATCTGTGTTTATGTGATTGCCGGCTTTAAGAGACTTTAATTAATTCCCCATATAACTTTTGAAACAAAATAATTGATATTAATTAACAATCAAAACAATCACTCTTCTCCCAGTCGGATTATTGGAGGAAAGTATGGAGCACCGTTGATGCTAAGACAACAGATGGGATGCAGATAAAAATATTTTAATTTGATGATGAAAATCATTGTTTTTGTGAAGTTTTTTTTATTTTTTTAATATATGCGTTAATAATCCCCTTGAAAAGATTGAATAGCTCTGCTTACATTATTGTTTATTTCTGCCTCTCCTTGAACATCATGGACACCAGAGGAATAAATTTCCCGCAGATGGGAATATATTTTCTGCAGCAGGAATAGATTTCCCACAAACGGGAATAGATTTCCGACAGACGGGAATAGATTTCTCGCATTTTTCTTTCCCTGATGGGAATAGACTTCCTGCTATTGGGAATTTATTTCCCGATGATGCGAATAGATTTCCCACAGACGGGATTATATTTCCCTCGACGGGAATAGTTTTTCTGATTACAGGAATAGATTTTCCGCCAATGGGGAATAGATTTTCCGCCGACGGGAATAGATTTCCCACCGACGGGAATCGATTTCCCAACAACGGGAATTGATTTCCCACTGACAGATTTCCCGCTGACGGGAATTCATTTCCTGATATCTTTATTGGATACACATACACATGTAGGTACATGTAACTTCTCTTGTGAAATCAATTCCCGTCGGCGGAAAATCTATTCCCGTGATCAGAAAAAATTTTCCCGTCAGGGGAAATATATATCTGTGGAAAATATATTCACATCATCGGGAAATTAATTTCCGTCAGCAGGAAATCTAAATTTATTCCCGCCAGCGAAAAAAAAAAAGGCGGGAAATATGCATTCACGTCTGTGGGAAATCTATTCCCGTCTGCAGAAAATATATTCCCATCTGAGGGAAATTTACTCCCGTCTGCAGAAAATCTATTCCCGTCTGAGGAAGTCTATTCCCGTCTGAAGGATATTAATTCCCGTGTGAAGGAAATCTATTCCCGTCTGCAGGAAATATATTCCCATCTGAGGGAAATTTACTCCCGTCTGCAGAAAATCAATTCCCGTCTGAGGAAATATATTCCCGTCTGCAGGATATTAATTCCCGTGTGAAGGAAATCTATTCCCGTCTGTTGGAAATAAATTCCCATGTGCGGGAAATATATTCCTTTCATCAGGAAAAAATTACTGTCAACGGGAAATCTATTCCCGTTTATTGGAAATATATCCCCATGTGCGGGAAATCTATTCCTTTCATCAGGAAAAAAATACTGTCAATGGGAATCCTATTCCCGTCGGGAAATATATACTTGTTAGAAAATATCTTCCCATCACAAATTTTCTTATATAAATTGACATCAGAGAATTAATTCCCGTTACAAAATTGAAATTTCGTCTAAGAATCAATTGAATCCCTGTCTGTAATTATTTCCTGTAAGATAATTAATATTATTTCAATTCCCGTCTGAAAATCAATAGAATTCATGCCAGAAAATCAATACTCTTGTGAATTCATTGAAATCTCTTCAGAAGTTATTTGAATTTTCAGAATATTAATTCCCATCAGAATCTACGTGTAATCTTTTCCTGTCAGAAATTCCCCACACCCTTACCTCCCCTTCCCGCTCATCCCCACCTCCCTCCTTCCACACTCTGTCACCCTTCCCTCCCCTCCCCTCCATCCCCCTCCCCCTCTCTCATCCCCTTCCTCCCCCTCCCTTTCACCCTGTCCACCCCTCAGTATAATCAACAATTGACACAGCGTTGCAATGTACGAAAAAAAAAAAAGAATTTCTTTTACACTTCAAGGCCTCCATACTTATGCTTTCAAATACCATGATATACGCAATTTTTCCGCTGTGGAAGGAATTGTCACAAGAAAAGTTCAGTTGAAATTGAGACTATTGTGGTAACTTTATGTGGTCAACATAACAAATTTTTAAAACGAATACTAACTAGTGAATTATTTACCAAAATAGGGCGACATTTTAGGTCGAGTTGTGACCCCCTTTGAGCATTAACACTGCAGTAGGCAAATATGCACTTATTGATATGCAAACGACGACTGGATTCAAATTCAGTGATAAAAATACCTGTTTGCTGATAGGTGGACTGTTTCCTCTAATGAAGAATATTTGGAAAATCAAACAAAATTTATGATTTGTTGTTATCGACATCGAGTTTCCGACATTGATCAGTCACGCATTTACGACATAGCTGACCAGTTTCGATAGAACATCGGAGATTCGATGATGTGCCCAACCTGTTGAAATAAATTTTTCACTATCCACGGATATAACAGGCGTAAGGGAAGGGGTGTTTCAAATGAGAATACATACCTATCATCCTTCAAATAAACTTTTAAAACACTAAGTAAATGTTTAAATTCACAGAACATTCGCGCTTTTGCGGGCGCCGCCATTATTTTCTCATGACGATCTCGATTTTTTTTATTTGCATATTCTCTTACTTGATCTGACTTTCTGATCAGAGTTGTCTGCTTGCAGCTTCAGGTTCAGATATCCAAAACTAAGATGAAACATTTTTGCCCGGTCTTGGGTCTTGCCCCCCCCCCCCTCCCGCGAATTTTATAAAAGCTCTTCGAGGTCTGTGTCTTCGAAGAGGAGGTCTTCAGCAGCGGTGCATCCCCGCAGAAGCTCAACTAAATGAAAGGTCAGTGGTCATCGATATTTTTTAAACTATTCATTTACTACACAGATAAAAGAAAGGCATGTTCATCATTAAGACTAATGTACGTCGTAACTGATAATTTTTCAGGGGTTCTCCAGGACCGATATTCGGCCCCATACCCAATGCTGAAAAACGGGCATTTTCCCCAATTTCTGAGCTTAAAATTCCCAATTTCAAAATAATAAATTCCAATAAACAAAGTATTAAAAACACTTTAAAATTACCAAAACTAAATTTATTATTTATTATTATCGTGATTATCGGTTTTGCGATGTACATGATCTGAAATATAATATTCTTGGTGTCTACATGCGTTCAATCGTCTTCTCAGTCCATTACCCATATATATATTCGATTTTCTGGTATCTTTTACAGTTAGAAAGAGAATAAATCAAGCTAAATAGACATGATAATCATTTTAAAATACCTTTGATAATAAAAAAAGTTACGACGAGTTAAGATTGGAAAAGTGAATTAAGATTGCATTAGACATCGCGATTTTTATTTTTATTTATTTATTTTTATTTATTTATTTTTTTTTTTGCACCTAAGCCACTTTGACTGCTTGACACTCTCTTATTTCTTATTCGATTGTTTTGTATCTTATAGAGTTGAAAAGAGAAAAAATCAAGCTAAATAGACATTTTAATCACAAGACATTTTAAAATACTTTTAAGAATAAAGTTACGACGAGTTGAAACGGAAAAGTGTAAACAGAGGAAGATGCAAATTTAAGGTTTAGATTTTAAATTCGAAACGGTTTTAACCTTAGGTAGCGTACAACTGCCAAAAGCATTTTTCGCAGTCGGCTTGAGAGGCCGCAACACATTTTCCAAATTGGTTGCCATGGCAACAACTTTTTTCTTTATTTTACCAAATAAATTGAACAATGGGACTTCAAAGTACCACATAGTAGTAACTTGTTTGTTCTATCACAATAGCATAGTCAGAAGGGCTAGTCTTGTATGATGACAAATACCAGTAAAAATAGGGTGAATTTTGGGAGAAAATACCTCTTTTCGTGAATCCCTCGAAGGAAGCACAGATTTTTCTCAGAATTTTTCAACTTCAAAATAACTTGCTAATTTCCTCCTCTTTCAAATGATACCAAATTCATCAGTACTTCCCAGATTCATTTTCTCAGTAATTAGCAAATCCCAAAAGACACCTACCTAAAACTTTGCTTTGGAGCACATGTACAGGTCTACTTTCTGTTTGCACCGGATATTGTCAAGTGACTGAGAAAAAGATGCTAGAACGGGTTTCCTACAAACAAATCCGGCTTTTTCCCTTCTAAACATCTGCATCAGCAATTTAAAATTCAAAAATCACTATTCTATATCACTATTCCTCATCATATTTCCTCATTTATCTATATCAGGAATTTATACCCTGGTAACATTAGTTTCGTACAAAAGGGGAAGAACTCTTACAGGAGTGTAACGCCCCCTTAAGCTTTTTGTTAACCCCCCTTTTGAGACAAGTTATGTTTTTATATCAAATTATAAGATATTTCACATTATTTAATACATTTGTTTCTGCGATATGCATAATAAATTTGACGCAACACCTCGTCAAAGGTCAAATGCACACCTAACGAATAACCCCTCATAGACCTCATAGTAGCCAAATCAGGGAAGTGAACAAATTTCAGTAGACATTATTTTTCATACAATTTTAGTCAAAGCATTTAATAAATAGATGAATTAGGACCAAAATGGCCATCTGTGAGAGTGGTTGCTATGGTAACGACATTATGTATTATTTCGCAGCTCGCGTTGTTTTCCACAAGTAATTGAGTAAGTGCGCAGAGTATTAGTCATTTCATTCCAGAACGGTTGCCATGGTAACCCAATTTTAGCAACATTTTACATCAAACGAAAGTTTTTGACATTTCTTTTATCTTTTGGTACCAGTCATTTTGTTCCCTGCTTTCTTAATTTGTCTCAACGGGATGGCTAAGAACATATGATGCCGCAGATGAAACCCCTTTTCTGAAAATGGGTCCATGTACAAGGGCAGCTAAAATTTTCATAACAATCAAAAAATTTTGTACATTTACTTTACCACTCCAGTTATGGTACATTATGATACAGCAATGTCATACCCATAATATAATACAAACTGTTACCATGGTAACCAATTTTGAAAATTTGAACCTTTGCGACATATATGCTTAAGGTAGCGTACAACTGCCAAAAGCATTTTTCGCAGTCGGCTTGAGAGGCCGCAACACATTTTCCAAATTGGTTGCCATGGCAACAACTTTTTTCTTTATTTTACCAAATAAATTGAACAATGGGACTTCAAAGTACCACATAGTAGTAACTTGTTTGTTCTATCACAATAGCATAGTCAGAAGGGCTAGTCTTGTATGATGACAAATACCAGTAAAAATAGGGTGAATTTTGGGAGAAAATACCTCTTTTCGTGAATCCCTCGAAGGAAGCACAGATTTTTCTCAGAATTTTTCAACTTCAAAATAACTTGCTAATTTCCTCCTCTTTCAAATGATACCAAATTCATCAGTACTTCCCAGATTCATTTTCTCAGTAATTAGCAAATCCCAAAAGACACCTACCTAAAACTTTGCTTTGGAGCACATGTACAGGTCTACTTTCTGTTTGCACCGGATATTGTCAAGTGACTGAGAAAAAGATGCTAGAACGGGTTTCCTACAAACAAATCCGGCTTTTTCCCTTCTAAACATCTGCATCAGCAATTTAAAATTCAAAAATCACTATTCTATATCACTATTCCTCATCATATTTCCTCATTTATCTATATCAGGAATTTATACCCTGGTAACATTAGTTTCGTACAAAAGGGGAAGAACTCTTACAGGAGTGTAACGCCCCCTTAAGCTTTTTGTTAACCCCCCTTTTGAGACAAGTTATGTTTTTATATCAAATTATAAGATATTTCACATTATTTAATACATTTGTTTCTGCGATATGCATAATAAATTTGACGCAACACCTCGTCAAAGGTCAAATGCACACCTAACGAATAACCCCTCATAGACCTCATAGTAGCCAAATCAGGGAAGTGAACAAATTTCAGTAGACATTATTTTTCATACAATTTTAGTCAAAGCATTTAATAAATAGATGAATTAGGACCAAAATGGCCATCTGTGAGAGTGGTTGCTATGGTAACGACATTATGTATTATTTCGCAGCTCGCGTTGTTTTCCACAAGTAATTGAGTAAGTGCGCAGAGTATTAGTCATTTCATTCCAGAACGGTTGCCATGGTAACCCAATTTTAGCAACATTTTACATCAAACGAAAGTTTTTGACATTTCTTTTATCTTTTGGTACCAGTCATTTTGTTCCCTGCTTTCTTAATTTGTCTCAACGGGATGGCTAAGAACATATGATGCCGCAGATGAAACCCCTTTTCTGAAAATGGGTCCATGTACAAGGGCAGCTAAAATTTTCATAACAATCAAAAATTTTGTACATTTACTTTACCACTCCAGTTATGGTACATTATGATACAGCAATGTCATACCCATAATATAATACAAACTGTTACCATGGTAACCAATTTTGAAAATTTGAACCTTTGCGACATATATGCTTAAGGTAGCGTACAACTGCCAAAAGCATTTTTCGCAGTCGGCTTGAGAGGCCGCAACACATTTTCCAAATTGGTTGCCATGGCAACAACTTTTTTCTTTATTTTACCAAATAAATTGAACAATGGGACTTCAAAGTACCACATAGTAGTAACTTGTTTGTTCTATCACAATAGCATAGTCAGAAGGGCTAGTCTTGTATGATGACAAATACCAGTAAAAATAGGGTGAATTTTGGGAGAAAATACCTCTTTTCGTGAATCCCTCGAAGGAAGCACAGATTTTTCTCAGAATTTTTCAACTTCAAAATAACTTGCTAATTTCCTCCTCTTTCAAATGATACCAAATTCATCAGTACTTCCCAGATTCATTTTCTCAGTAATTAGCAAATCCCAAAAGACACCTACCTAAAACTTTGCTTTGGAGCACATGTACAGGTCTACTTTCTGTTTGCACCGGATATTGTCAAGTGACTGAGAAAAAGATGCTAGAACGGGTTTCCTACAAACAAATCCGGCTTTTTCCCTTCTAAACATCTGCATCAGCAATTTAAAATTCAAAAATCACTATTCTATATCACTATTCCTCATCATATTTCCTCATTTATCTATATCAGGAATTTATACCCTGGTAACATTAGTTTCGTACAAAAGGGGAAGAACTCTTACAGGAGTGTAACGCCCCCTTAAGCTTTTTGTTAACCCCCCTTTTGAGACAAGTTATGTTTTTATATCAAATTATAAGATATTTCACATTATTTAATACATTTGTTTCTGCGATATGCATAATAAATTTGACGCAACACCTCGTCAAAGGTCAAATGCACACCTAACGAATAACCCCTCATAGACCTCATAGTAGCCAAATCAGGGAAGTGAACAAATTTCAGTAGACATTATTTTTCATACAATTTTAGTCAAAGCATTTAATAAATAGATGAATTAGGACCAAAATGGCCATCTGTGAGAGTGGTCGCTATGGTAACGACATTATGTATTATTTCGCAGCTCGCGTTGTTTTCCACAAGTAATCGAGTAAGTGCGCAGAGTATTATTCATTTCATTCCAGAACGGTTGCCATGGTAACCCAATTTTAGCAACATTTTACATCAAACGAAAGTTTTTGACATTTCTTTTATCTTTTGGTACCAGTCATTTTGTTCCCTGCTTTCTTAATTTGTCTCAACGGGATGGCTAAGAACATATGATGCCGCAGATGAAACCCCTTTTCTGAAAATGGGTCCATGTACAAGGGCAGCTAAAATTTTCATAACAATCAAAAATTTTTGTACATTTACTTTACCACTCCAGTTATGGTACATTATGATACAGCAATGTCATACCCATAATATAATACAAACTGTTACCATGGTAACCAATTTTGAAAATTTGAACCTTTGCGACATATATGCTTAAGCTTTTTGTTATCCCCCCTTTTGAGACAAGTTATGTTTTTATATCAAATTATAAGATATTTCACATTATTTAATACATTTGTTTCTGCGATATGCATAATAAATTTGACGCAACACCTCGTCAAAGGTCAAATGCACACCTAACGAATAACCCCTCATAGACCTCATAGTAGCCAAATCAGGGAAGTGAACAAATTTCAGTAGACATTATTTTTCATACAATTTTAGTCAAAGCATTTAATAAATAGATGAATTAGGACCAAAATGGCCATCTGTGAGAGTGGTCGCTATGGTAACGACATTATGTATTATTTCGCAGCTCGCGTTGTTTTCCACAAGTAATCGAGTAAGTGCGCAGAGTATTATTCATTTCATTCCAGAACGGTTGCCATGGTAACCCAATTTTAGCAACATTTTACATCAAACGAAAGTTTTTGACATTTCTTTTATCTTTTGGTACCAGTCATTTTGTTCCCTGCTTTCTTAATTTGTCTCAACGGGATGGCTAAGAACATATGATGCCGCAGATGAAACCCCTTTTCTGAAAATGGGTCCATGTACAAGGGCAGCTAAAATTTTCATAACAATCAAAAAATTTTGTACATTTACTTTACCACTCCAGTTATGGTACATTATGATACAGCAATGTCATACCCATAATATAATACAAACTGTTACCATGGTAACCAATTTTGAAAATTTGAACCTTTGCGACATATATGCTTAAGGTAGCGTACAACTGCCAAAAGCATTTTTCGCAGTCGGCTTGAGAGGCCGCAACACATTTTCCAAATTGGTTGCCATGGCAACAACTTTTTTCTTTATTTTACCAAATAAATTGAACAATGGGACTTCAAAGTACCACATAGTAGTAACTTGTTTGTTCTATCACAATAGCATAGTCAGAAGGGCTAGTCTTGTATGATGACAAATACCAGTAAAAATAGGGTGAATTTTGGGAGAAAATACCTCTTTTCGTGAATCCCTCGAAGGAAGCACAGATTTTTCTCAGAATTTTTCAACTTCAAAATAACTTGCTAATTTCCTCCTCTTTCAAATGATACCAAATTCATCAGTACTTCCCAGATTCATTTTCTCAGTAATTAGCAAATCCCAAAAGACACCTACCTAAAACTTTGCTTTGGAGCACATGTACAGGTCTACTTTCTGTTTGCACCGGATATTGTCAAGTGACTGAGAAAAAGATGCTAGAACGGGTTTCCTACAAACAAATCCGGCTTTTTCCCTTCTAAACATCTGCATCAGCAATTTAAAATTCAAAAATCACTATTCTATATCACTATTCCTCATCATATTTCCTCATTTATCTATATCAGGAATTTATACCCTGGTAACATTAGTTTCGTACAAAAGGGGAAGAACTCTTACAGGAGTGTAACGCCCCCTTAAGCTTTTTGTTAACCCCCCTTTTGAGACAAGTTATGTTTTTATATCAAATTATAAGATATTTCACATTATTTAATACATTTGTTTCTGCGATATGCATAATAAATTTGACGCAACACCTCGTCAAAGGTCAAATGCACACCTAACGAATAACCCCTCATAGACCTCATAGTAGCCAAATCAGGGAAGTGAACAAATTTCAGTAGACATTATTTTTCATACAATTTTAGTCAAAGCATTTAATAAATAGATGAATTAGGACCAAAATGGCCATCTGTGAGAGTGGTTGCTATGGTAACGACATTATGTATTATTTCGCAGCTCGCGTTGTTTTCCACAAGTAATTGAGTAAGTGCGCAGAGTATTAGTCATTTCATTCCAGAACGGTTGCCATGGTAACCCAATTTTAGCAACATTTTACATCAAACGAAAGTTTTTGACATTTCTTTTATCTTTTGGTACCAGTCATTTTGTTCCCTGCTTTCTTAATTTGTCTCAACGGGATGGCTAAGAACATATGATGCCGCAGATGAAACCCCTTTTCTGAAAATGGGTCCATGTACAAGGGCAGCTAAAATTTTCATAACAATCAAAAAATTTTGTACATTTACTTTACCACTCCAGTTATGGTACATTATGATACAGCAATGTCATACCCATAATATAATACAAACTGTTACCATGGTAACCAATTTTGAAAATTTGAACCTTTGCGACATATATGCTTAAGGTAGCGTACAACTGCCAAAAGCATTTTTCGCAGTCGGCTTGAGAGGCCGCAACACATTTTCCAAATTGGTTGCCATGGCAACAACTTTTTTCTTTATTTTACCAAATAAATTGAACAATGGGACTTCAAAGTACCACATAGTAGTAACTTGTTTGTTCTATCACAATAGCATAGTCAGAAGGGCTAGTCCTTGTATGATGACAAATACCAGTAAAAATAGGGTGAATTTTGGGAGAAAATACCTCTTTTCGTGAATCCCTCGAAGGAAGCACAGATTTTTCTCAGAATTTTTCAACTTCAAAATAACTTGCTAATTTCCTCCTCTTTCAAATGATACCAAATTCATCAGTACTTCCCAGATTCATTTTCTCAGTAATTAGCAAATCCCAAAAGACACCTACCTAAAACTTTGCTTTGGAGCACATGTACAGGTCTACTTTCTGTTTGCACCGGATATTGTCAAGTGACTGAGAAAAAGATGCTAGAACGGGTTTCCTACAAACAAATCCGGCTTTTTCCCTTCTAAACATCTGCATCAGCAATTTAAAATTCAAAAATCACTATTCTATATCACTATTCCTCATCATATTTCCTCATTTATCTATATCAGGAATTTATACCCTGGTAACATTAGTTTCGTACAAAAGGGGAAGAACTCTTACAGGAGTGTAACGCCCCCTTAAGCTTTTTGTTAACCCCCCTTTTGAGACAAGTTATGTTTTTATATCAAATTATAAGATATTTCACATTATTTAATACATTTGTTTCTGCGATATGCATAATAAATTTGACGCAACACCTCGTCAAAGGTCAAATGCACACCTAACGAATAACCCCTCATAGACCTCATAGTAGCCAAATCAGGGAAGTGAACAAATTTCAGTAGACATTATTTTTCATACAATTTTAGTCAAAGCATTTAATAAATAGATGAATTAGGACCAAAATGGCCATCTGTGAGAGTGGTTGCTATGGTAACGACATTATGTATTATTTCGCAGCTCGCGTTGTTTTCCACAAGTAATTGAGTAAGTGCGCAGAGTATTAGTCATTTCATTCCAGAACGGTTGCCATGGTAACCCAATTTTAGCAACATTTTACATCAAACGAAAGTTTTTGACATTTCTTTTATCTTTTGGTACCAGTCATTTTGTTCCCTGCTTTCTTAATTTGTCTCAACGGGATGGCTAAGAACATATGATGCCGCAGATGAAACCCCTTTTCTGAAAATGGGTCCATGTACAAGGGCAGCTAAAATTTTCATAACAATCAAAAATTTTGTACATTTACTTTACCACTCCAGTTATGGTACATTATGATACAGCAATGTCATACCCATAATATAATACAAACTGTTACCATGGTAACCAATTTTGAAAATTTGAACCTTTGCGACATATATGCTTAAGGTAGCGTACAACTGCCAAAAGCATTTTTCGCAGTCGGCTTGAGAGGCCGCAACACATTTTCCAAATTGGTTGCCATGGCAACAACTTTTTTCTTTATTTTACCAAATAAATTGAACAATGGGACTTCAAAGTACCACATAGTAGTAACTTGTTTGTTCTATCACAATAGCATAGTCAGAAGGGCTAGTCTTGTATGATGACAAATACCAGTAAAAATAGGGTGAATTTTGGGAGAAAATACCTCTTTTCGTGAATCCCTCGAAGGAAGCACAGATTTTTCTCAGAATTTTTCAACTTCAAAATAACTTGCTAATTTCCTCCTCTTTCAAATGATACCAAATTCATCAGTACTTCCCAGATTCATTTTCTCAGTAATTAGCAAATCCCAAAAGACACCTACCTAAAACTTTGCTTTGGAGCACATGTACAGGTCTACTTTCTGTTTGCACCGGATATTGTCAAGTGACTGAGAAAAAGATGCTAGAACGGGTTTCCTACAAACAAATCCGGCTTTTTCCCTTCTAAACATCTGCATCAGCAATTTAAAATTCAAAAATCACTATTCTATATCACTATTCCTCATCATATTTCCTCATTTATCTATATCAGGAATTTATACCCTGGTAACATTAGTTTCGTACAAAAGGGGAAGAACTCTTACAGGAGTGTAACGCCCCCTTAGAGCTATGATAGCATCTCGTAAATCGTTCGTTAGTTAGATCCGGCGTCATATGTACTTTAACAGTATAATTATCTTTTAAAAGTCATTCTCTAGCATAACGCGGAATATGAGATTTTTGAGACTATCTGAATTTACTCCCATATTGCAACGGTTTATGGGTTCTATACAGACTAACTTTTTTTTTCATATTGGTGGTTTAGAAATAAACCAGGAGTACTTATGGATTTTGAATAAAGGTATATATCTCACTGGCGCTGACAATTATAAGCTACTTCTTGAGGGTTATATTGCACAACGGCTGAAATCATCATATATAGGAAGTTCTTCGGTCGCTACGGGGATATGATAAAAGCATATTAGACCCCCCTTTCCAGAATGATCGGTGACATTCTGGATTGTAATTGAATGGCTGTCATCATCACCAAATAAGAAAAACGTACCTGATGTGTACATCAATATGTACTTCGAGACAATCACCGAATTTGACAAGTTTCTATGGAGTTGTTGCGACGGGTATTGCATGCGCTGATTCTCCCCGGGCACCTGGTCTCACTTTGGAATGTTAAATATTCATTCCGAGGTTCGCAACCGTTCCTATGGGAATTCTTATGATATTGCCTTGCCTTCTCGACTTTGAGACTGAAAAACTGATAGGTACATGTACCTTTTTATTGTTTATATCTATCTTTTCTTTTTTTCAGGAAAAGTTGGAGAGTGGAAATCAACACTTTCAAGTAACGTCAATCAAGCTTTGGATCACAAGAGGAGGATTAATTCGATGAATTTCTGAATTACAAAAAACTGCATGTACTATATATGATCACTGATGAGGGTTAATTACCCGAAACGTGCATGTCTGGTCCATGCTGTTAATTTATCTTCGGTTGATCGTTTGTCTCTTCAACGCATTCGAAAATTTCTGTCACCAAATTTCTTGAAATTTGTAAAACGTGGGTCCTATAGCATCATATCCCACCCATCCTGCTACATTTTCGGTACCCTTTGGACATAATAATTTTCACACTCTTTGGCCATATTACATTGTAAAGAGGATCACTGACAAGGGTTAGATACCCGAAACGTGCATGTCTGGTCTATGATACAAATTGATCTGTTCTTAAATGATGCTATCATTGAATTTGAAGATGTTTAACATTTGAACCACTTGGTGAGTGTCACTGCTGGTGGACCAGGAGTCCCCGAGGGTACATGTAGCCAAGTTTGATCATGTAGCCAAGGCTAAAGCGAACGAGACTATAAACCTCTACCTTTACCTTTTTTTTTTTTACTTCGGTTGATCGTCTGTCTCTTCAACGCATGTGACATTTTCTGTTACAAAAATTCTTGAAATTTCTAAAACATGGGTCCTGTAGCATCATATCCCACCCATTCTGGTACGTCTCTCGGTACATTTTTGGACATAATTTTCACACTTTTTGGCCATATTACATTACACTAAGTACCCCAAACGTGCATGTCTTGTCCATGCTGCAAATCTATCTGTTCTTAAATGATGCCATTGAATTTGAAGACGTTTAACATATGTACTACTTGGTGAGTGTCGCTGCTGGTGGACCAGGAGTCCCCTAGGGCACATGTTCCCAAGTTCGATCAACTTAGATTAATCGTCTGTCTCTTCAACGCATGTGGTATTTCCTGTTAAAAAATTTCTTGAAATTTCTAAAACGTGGGCCCTGAAGCATCATTTCCCACCAATTCCGCTACGTCTTTTGGTACATTTTTGGACATAATAATTTTCACACTTTTTGGCCATATTACAGTGTTAAGATTGAAGATCACTTACGAGAGTTAGGAACTCATGCATGCATGTCTGGTCCATGCTGCAAGTTCATCTGTTCTTAAATGATGCCATTTAATTTAACATTAAACGTTTAATATTATGCATAAATATAGACGATATTGCCATAGGGGCTCAGTTTTCTACGTATCAGGCTTATATTGGTAATGGCTTTTATAAGAAAAGGTTAATATTTCTTACTATTTGGACACAAGTAAGTATGTCATAGGTTGAATGTAAAAGTGTACAATGAATACATATTGGTCTTTCTCCTTTTATGTGTTGTCATTTGTTTTTCAGTGAAAAACTCTTTACGTTATTTTTTAGTTTACTATGATGAAAGTATTCACTTTGTCCCTATCTGCTTATCCCTGTATTAGTTGTATTTCCATTGTTTGTTGCTTTGCTCGTGAGTTGATAGTCTAAAGTCCTAATATTGCGTTGACTATACATTATTTCATTATAAAAGTCGTCTTTCATGTTTCTGTGGAGCTGTGTCATTGTCTCCGTCTGTTTGTCCAATTTTTCTTTTCGCGTGAGAAACCAGAACCGGTTGCAGCACCAACAGTAAAACACCAACACACCAGATGTGAAAATACAAAGACGAGCAAAGCAAAGGACGAAAAGAGACATACGACATGGAAACATTAAACAAAAAAGACTACGTGTACATAAACCAAGAGCTTCACTACAAGACCGGAGGAAACAACAAAGATTAATATTCTTCTACAAGGTGGTTGAGGGGCAGATGCCAGCAACTCCGACCGAATCGTATATCAGATTTCAACGAAATAAACGAAATATCAAACCAACACAAAACCTTTGAGGACTATGTAAGCAGCAACATCGTCAACTTTAGATCAAGGAACAATTCGAGACCAGTGGAAATTCCAAATTAAAAAACAGACCAACACAGAAACTCTTTCTCCATCCGCACAGCGTCCGACTGGAACCATCTCAGTGACGAAATAGTGCGCGCGAAAAAGATCGAAGAGTTCAAAAACGCGATCCAGAAGCAGCGCGACCAAGCGCCCTCCACCGTTGCATTAAAGCCCGTACGGGATACTGCGACGTAACAGTACAAATAAAGATACCAACGAGACCAATGGACATCCGGTGCATGCCGACTTAGGACTGCCATTTGCTAGACAAGTAGCAAATGATGTTGTTATCAGAATTACGTGCGCACAACCCTCCCACTTTCCCGGTTACCAAAAGGTCTTGAAGAACGCACAATTGTAGTGTAAAACAACATCAGAAAGTTCTGTTTCGTATTTTTTCCTACATTTGTAAACCTTCGATTGTGGTTTTTGGAATCTGGTTTCGGATTTTGGGTTTAACTTGTTTTCACTGATTCTACATAACATTTTAGCAAGTCATGCAAATTAACATTAACATTTTATAGTCGTTAGATCATTATTAACATATCAACAATTGTATCTCATTGACAGAATTAAGCCTATTAGTTGATTTAATTCAGTTAGAAACTATTTGAGTACTATTTTTCTCGTCATGAGAAATCTATATATGAAATATCACAGCCCTATCCCTTATAGTTTAAAAGGTCAAAGTCACTAGGTCAAAAGTAATGCATTAAGGAATAAAACAAAAGCTCTCCTCATGAGGAATGTATAACCCCTAAAAGTTTAAAAGAAGGTCAAACTTGACAAAGGTCAAGGTCACTAGGTCAAAAGCCATTGTATCAAATGAAAACTCTCATCATGAGGAAACTTAAATAGATTAAAATGTACCTAAATATTGATTAACGATTTCAGCGATGTGTCCATGCTGTTTTGGTGACCAATAACTTAGGAAGAAGAATTGAAGACAATTTTCATGTTAAACGTCATTTAAGAACAGATAGATTTGCAGCTTGTACCCTTCATAGAAGAGGTATGATAAAAGGTGAATTGATAAGAGACATTTTGACAAGTCCATAAAGCAATAATACACTAAAATTCCCCTTTCACTTCAGCCTTTTGAGCACATCCCTTCTCATGGTCTGTAAATGTTGTCTGTGTCAAGCTTTAATAATTGAACTCCCATAGTTATTTTCAAGAAATAAATATTCTGACTGAGAAACGCGTTGTTGATTTAAGGAATCATTGTAATATTTTTTTGGTTGATCGAGGTATCAACACCAAAAATTGAGGGAAAACTGCATCGTGCGCGTAGCGCATGATGCATAAGTTTTCCCTCAATTTTTGGTGTTGATACCTCGATCAACCAAAAAAATATTACATTGATTACTTATCATTTCATGTCGTCGCTTTTCAACGTTTATTTGCAGTTTTGAAATCGTGTTGCTAACGACGTTGCTTATGACGTTGCTAAGCGCATACTTCCGTTTTGTGTTGATACAGGTATCAACAAACTTTTTCGGCCAATCAGAATCGTCGTTATTTAATAATAACAATGGAAATTAAATGATATATCGATCAAAACAATTTTTCTCGGGTCTATCCTACAAAGGGAAATCAGCTCGTAGCTGAAAATACAATATAATGATGTTTGCTTAAAATTTCAAGGGTGCCATTTCTTTTTTACTTACTCAAAAATTAATGTGCATGTAGGATTGGCTCAAACTAACTCTTATACAGAGCGCTATACGAGTATATATAACAATATTTATTTTTAGAGAGTTATAGACAGTAAATTGTGCTTGGCTTGACGGGGATGTTACGATATTACCTTGGGAATTTCACATCCTGCCTTTTATGGTGTCATAATAAACAAGATTTGAAGGATTAATGGTGAACAGATATTCAATTAAATGCGTTATAATTATCAGACCTCTTTTTATCATGGATATGATCCTTCTGTCACCAAACGGACATTTGGCATGGTACTTGACCACTCTTCAGCCTTGTACCAGCGCATTCAAGGTTAACACTCTGACTGTGACGACGGGACTCCATGACGAGCCCTATCCAACCCTCTTTAGAGAAGACAGGGGCCTAACGACATGTCCTCTCTGAATATCAGTCCGACTCCTCGGGTGATAACATTCATAAGCTCGCTCTAGTTGGCTCACCAGGGACTGTTTTTGGTATGCCTTTTGTTTTTATATCCTTTAATTATTCATCTGGGTTTTGCTTGGAGCCATGAGTTTTTGCTGAGGAGGGTATTTTACATAACCATTATGCGGTTTTCGAGACCTCTTGGTAACCGAAAAAGTGGGAGGGTTAAGCGCACGTAATCCGGATAACTACACCATTTCTACTAGCGAGGCATAAAGCCGTCCAAAGTCGGCACCGATTGCCGATTGGTCTCGTTGGTTTATGTGTAGTCTTTTGTGTTTGGTGTTTTGATGTCGTATTTAATTGGTTGTCCTTGTCCCTTTTTCGTCTCTTGATATGAATGCCTTCTCTCTTTTCACTTGCGGTATCTAATATTTTGCTGTGGGTGCTGCAGCCACATTTTGTCGGAGATCCCCTCCTTTCTTTTATACCACAGATAAGAGAGGCGATTACTCGCTGTTTGAAATGACCCTTTCGATTGAGGGAAAAAATGGCAAAATTTCGTGACGTCACAATGCTTTTACCATGTGTTTACCTCGGACAAACAAGCTCCGAACCTCGGTCAATCATCGAAATGGCATTGTGACGTCATGGAATTTCTCATTTTTTTCCCGCGTTCGGAAGGGTCAATTATGGCGGCAGTCATAACTTTTTTTGGAAGAAAGTTGTAGCACTGCGCAGCCCCCGATATTACGAAATATAGTGCGGGGATAGATTAATTGTTATTAGATTGCAAAAAAAAAGTCCAAATTCCATAAGTAAAAGATATGAAATGATAAGAAACGATTTCGTGTATTGATGCAATTTATTTGGTGATACCTGCATGGACAGGTTAGATTTTAGATTAATGTCTTACTGTCCGCGCGGCTCACTTTGGAAACTAGATAAACGTGATTTTGACTATTCTGTCATTCAGGAATATATATAAATGAAATCGATACCATTCATTAGATCTCGCGAAGTCGTAAATTAAGGTATAAGTCATATGATGGTCAGTGCGCGCAATTCAGTTTGATAAACAAAACAAGTTTTAGATGGGCCACGTCGAGCTGAAATTCAACATTGAAAAACTCCCCTTCTAAAATTTATTTCATCTGAATATAATGTATATTTTTCGGTTTATGGTCACTTCGTACCATAACCAACTCGTACCTTGGTCACTTCGTACCTAAATTTACCAACTCGTACCATAACCATTTCGTACCATGACCAACTCGTACCAAAATAAAAAGTCAATTCGTACCCATTGCGAATTCATGGGTACAACTCGTACCCAATTTTATTCCAACTCGTACCATAACATACTCGTACCATAACCAACTCGTACCACACATAATCTCGTACCCATTGACATTAACTCGTACCATATCAAACTCGTACCCAATTTTATTTTAACTCGTACCATTACATACATGTACTAGTACCATAACCAACTCGTACCACACAAAATCCCGTACCCATTGACATTAATATCATAACCAACTCAAATCACCTAGAATCTCGTACCCATTAACATTTACTCGAATCATAACAAACTTGTGCCACACACAATTTCGTACCAATTGACATGAACTCTTATCATAACCAACTCGAATCATCTAGAATCTCGTACCCATTAACATTTACTCGAATCATAGCCAACTCGAATCACCCATCGATGTAGCGTATATATACAACATCTTTTGAATAAACTATGAATTATTAGTTGAACTCTTTACATTGTATGATAAGTTTCCACTAGTGCGGATTAGATATTCGAAACATACATGTCTGGTGACGCTTAATCAATAAAAATTAATGAAAAATTTTTTCAAGGTCCGAAAAAAGTTATTTCAGGAACGAGTTTACAGAATACAATTTACTGAGAGCCATGGTATGAGTTGGTAGGGGCCGGGAATTTATGCATGGTACGAGTTTATTGTATTGGTACCATGATACGGGTTTATGGGTGGCACGAATTTATGCATGGTACGAGTTTATGGTACGATTATTGGTACCATGGTACGAGTTGGTAATGGTACGAAATTATGTATGGTACGAGTTGGTAGAATTTATGGTACGAGTTGGTCAAGGTACGGAATGGTTTTGGTACGAGTAGGTAGTAAGGTATGGTACGAAGTGGCAGGTACGAGTTGGTTATGGTACGAATTGACCATACCCCTATTTTTCAAGTTAACGTACTTCGGACTTCGCACTCCGGACTTCGCACTCTAGGGGTCATATAAAAGAAAACAGGTGCGGTTGGAAAACGTTAAATCAGAAGACACATGGACGAAATGACAGTGGACAACTTTCAATATGTATTTATACAAATGAAAACAAATAAATTCTTCATGCAGAGTACTCTAAGTTCATTGGAATAAGATTTATATTTCGCGTTTTTGACAAAGTCCCTTCGAAATTCGATGTCCGAAGTCCGTGACCATGAAAAATGTCCAATATGATTGCATAAATCCACGACCATATAACATATACCAAAATTTACGACTAAGCGAGATCTATTCAATGATATAGATTCTATTTCAATTTTTGTTTAACAAAGTAATAAAAAATCGCGTTTATCCAGTTTCCGAAGTGAGTCGCGCGGGTCAGAGTCCGCTAAAAGGCGTGTTTTGATTGGAGAAAAACCTGTAGGGTGAGGGGCCTGTTATTTTAGATGTGACAGAATTTAAGATGTGATTGGTTATCAATTATGTTTTCTTTTGGTTTATTGTTTGAAAATAATATATATAAGTAAAAAAATAATTGCAATTAAAATGTCGATGCCCTGATTTTTTCCCTAGCTCCCGATCCGCTAAAGGGGACTGGGGCGGAACATTTTGAAAATTCACTGCAGGGTACCTTGTGACGCAAATAGCGCGAAAAAGAGCCGGTCATGCTATATTTTTTTTATTTAGCTTCGTATAAAGCTTGAATCAACGAACAAATCGGTATATAACATGCATGGCCAGCAATGTTGGTATAGAAGTTACACGGCATTTTGTTAACATTACGGCCTATGGAAAATGATTTAGTGGACGCTGACCCGCGGACAGTAAGACAGTAAGTCACTTTTACATTCCAAACTCTGCTGTACTAGCATGTAGTATGCCTTGTAGTATGTACAGCATGTAGTATGCCTTCTTGAAAAACCGTTTTCATACTGTGCACGAGACAAATCCAATTGTCCATTCCGATTTACATTTCGGGAAAGAGTGATTCTAATGCACTCCGTTTGCAACGCGCATTCTGATTGGCTGAGCGATTAAAAACCTGCAAGGGGATTCACGTTTCACTGCAGTTTCTGTTATGACGTCATGCGTTGCTATGACGACGTCGTTAAAAGCAGACGTTTTCTAGCTTCTTACTGACCAAAGCATTAGAATAGGGTTACCATACTGGTGTTTTACAAAAACTGACAGGGTATCGGCGAATCCCCTGTCAGAAATATCCGTTTTACCACTCGGCTGACGCCTCGCGGTAAAACTCAATTTCTGACAGGGGATTCGCCGATACCCTGTCAGTTTTTGTAAAACACACGCATGGTAACCCCTAAATCTCATACAAGACTCGGTAGCAGTACCTACACATAATACTTTCTATATAGACATTACCTCATACAGTGCATGTATATTTATATATTGTTTTCATTTTCGTGCTTATACATCTACAGTGGGTGCGGCTAGCAAAAGAGGGGATGCTTACTCCTCCCAGGCACTTTGTCCCACCTCTAGCTTGCTAGGATTCGCTGATGCTCAAGTTGGTGCTCTATTTTGAGTGCTGTTGAGGTTATCGTCAGGATCTTCTTTAACCCATGTACAGAAAATTCCCCTGTGCGAAAACAAGATTAAAAAAGCAGAACGAAGGACATATTAAGGACATAGAAAACCAATGACATCTAAACACTAAATACAAAAGAATAGACACAAATCAGCGAGACCAATACAGGTAATATATGATATGCATCATAAAGGATTTTCATGCAAGGACACATGTGACACAATTTTAAGTTGACTATCATTACGCGCTATCTACACACTCATGTAATGTGCAAACATAGCTATCATAAAATTGTGGTTATGTAGTATAAGTTTATGTGTCGGATTAAAATAGCAAAAATGGTAATTTGTTTCAATAATTTGGTTGATTATTCAGAAAATAATTAAAGCATGTTTAATGATTTGCTCATAAGATGGAATTTCCCCAAGGTTGACCTGTTTTGGGGCAACTCTGTTTCGCATCCCCTGATGTTTGTAGCGAACCCCTCATTAGACCTTTACTGTGATTGAGCTTTCTTGACGTCACATAGATCTACATATATAAGTAGCGAACGAATAATCAGAATGTTAAAATATGAACAATGTTAAATGATTAAGGATTAAAAAAAAGAGAAAATCAATCACACCTTTGTACAGGGACAGAGAAACTCCATTCCCATATAAAAATGTCGTGTACCACAGATCATTCATACTCGGATGGGATTTTCCTGTCCCTGTACAAAGGAGTAACCAGATAAATACCATGTGTCTAAAAACCTGCTTTTTATAAAGTTTTAAAATATTTTGTGATATCAATTAAATAGATCTTGCTAACTCTGGCATGTTCAAAAAGAAAGCTTCTTCTGTTCTAGCCAAATTTAATTAGATTCCTGCTACTTTAAAAGTAAGAAAAAGCCAAAATACATAGATAAATATAATAGATGACTCTCTTATTGTTTTTCCAATCACAATTTTATGACATGAAAATAATGATTTATGAAAATTAAGATAGGCCCAAAGCCAACAAATGAGTTACAGAAGATCCTACGATAATCTCAACAGCACTCACAATAAAGCACCAAATTGACCATCGACAGACCCCTAGCAAGCTAGAGGTGGGAGCAGATGCCCGGGAGGAGTAAGCAAATCCTGCCTGTAAATTGTTCCATTTCGAAGCCTAGCAACATTAATCTTCAGAACGAATGGTTTCTGAAATCTTTTATTTATAGCATTCATCATATGATCGCCTTGAATGACGTGTTGTAAATGTTTACAATTAATGCCCTATATTTCAGGCCAATGTATCCTCAGTGTATTATGGTAAAACCGAAGTTCAAATATTATCATACAACAACTACAACTTTTCACCTTTAGCTTTTTATGAAGGATTTGATAGAAACAAAACGAGGGAACATTTTGCCGCACTAGATCAAATGGAGATGCGCGAGAACGACGTAATGCTTTTAACATACCCAAAATGTGGTGAGTTCTAATTAATTAATACAATAGAGTATTCAATTTCTGTTTTCTTTTCTATATGCAGTGTCATGGATTATTAAGTCAATCAATGAACCACTCATTTTATCATTAAATAGCCAAGGAATTCATTATCCTTATCTATTTTTAGGAAGTAAGAATTATTTTCTTTTCCCGTGAGAATGCGTTCCCTCTTTCCGCTGTTGGAATCTCCTCCCTATGCACTGTCATCCATAAAATAGTATACAATATTTCTGTTCATTTTGCTGTTAGAAAATGAACAGTTTTGAATCCATTGCTGTATAATTCTGAAGATGAACCTTTAAGATATTTTTTGTAACAAATTTTACCAAAATATTTACATTTTTTGAATTTTTGTTCTTTTTTATATAAAAAATGAATTTTTTTTTATATAAAATGACAATTTTTGAAAAAAAATTGTGCTGTTGAAAAAGTTTCTATTTTACATTTTTGATATCACAATTCATAATTTTGAATTATGTGAAGCCAATTATTATGAATTTCTCAAGTTCAGAGTAGAAAATGACAAATATGGATAATGACCATATCCCTGTCTACAGTACAAAATCGATAATTCAGAAAATCAGAAACCGAAGGCATATAAAATAAGGATAAAACAGGAACCAAAGCAAACAAAAACAAAAACCTCCACCATATGAAAAGAAGCGAACTCCCGATATGAGAGTGAGACCAGGTGCCCAGGAAGAGTAAGCATCTCCTGCTTGCATGCAACACCCGTCGCTTCAATTCGGTAGAACTGTCACATCCGGTTACTTCCATTTTGGAAGATATAGAGTACAATCTTTGGTTGGATGGTTTAAATGGTCTATGACAGAATGTCATACACCATTCTGGATAGTGGGACATCATAGTGTATGACGAGTTCCCCATATCGACCGTAGAACTTCCTCAGTGACGATGTTAGTCGGTCACAAATATATCCCTGACTGAGAAGCTTATCTGAAAGACGCCTAGCTCTCAGAAAAAAATCCGTATATTTGGTACTTGCTCTGGCATAGCGTATCAACTGAGATATGAACACGCCATAAGCAGGCGATGAAGGGATGTTGCTACTCAGAAAAGGAAAGTTCGTAATGCTGAAATTGAAGTCGTCACGTTTGTCATAGAGTGAGGTGTTCATGTGACCATCAGTGTCGTAGGACAACATTATGTCCAAATAGGATGCTGAATTATTTGTCTCTGTAGTTTCTTTGACTTCAAGCTCCGAAGGATAGATACTGCTCAGGTAATCCGCGAATTTTGGATTATTGATGGACAACACATCGTCTATGTATCTGTAAGTGAAGTTGAGGTCAGAAGCTAAGTATCGTTTCCCGTCAGAGACCAAAGATTGAATGAATTCAGCTTCGTACGAGTAAAGGAAAATGTCGGCAAGGAGTGGGGGCACAATTGGTCCCCATTGGAATTCCGACAATTTGCTGGAAGACCTTTCCTCCAAACACCACAAAAATGTTGTCGATCAGAGAGTTTAACATCTGAATAATGTCTGTTTCAGTGTACTTTTTTTCAGAATCTGACTTTTCTTTTACAAAGTAGGTTTTGTCATAGTTAACAACAATAAATTTGTATTCGCGATTACCGTTCTTACTTGTAAACGCATTACTTATAATTTTTGCGAGTCTTTCTTTCAATTTAGAATGTGGAATTGTAGTGTAAAGTGTCGAAAAATCAAAGGCTTTGATCGAAAGGATTCTACTAGAATGAGTGGATTTCAGATGTTCTAAAAGTTCCTTCGAATTCTTTAAAATCCACATCTGGTTGATACCACTGCGAGAATATACTGTCGAACAATATTTTTGTAGCCCAGATTTGATTTCAGATAAAACTTTGGTGAGTAAGATCGATACAGATTTGGTAGAACATTTTGAGGAACCAGCGATGAAACGTTGTTTGTACGGATTCCTACGCATTTTAGGCATGCAGTACAAGCATGGCAAATCTAAATCTAAATTGGTAGTGTCGAATCCAAAGGAAGCAAGAGCTGATTTGTGGTTATCTATTAGAATATAATGATGATTTAGAATGATTTCCTTGTTTGTACATTTGTTTTGTGGGTGGCAGTATATATTTTGTTTTAGTTTACATATCTCAAGAATTTGTATGCCAATTGATCGGGAATTTTGGATCCTGCATTTCGTTTTTTTTTTGTGTTTGACTTTCATTCACTGATGATATGGTTTGTTTTACAGGTACACACCTCGTACGAGAAATAGTTCATATGATTCAAGTTGGAAAGATAGAATACATAGCTGAAGACCTAGATTTTCCTATTGAATACCGAAACACCACAGAAATGGACTCTATGAAATCTCCTAGGACAATGCATTCCCACTTGTGGCACCAGATGCTTCCGAAACAAGTACGTGAAGGGAAACAAGGAAAAGTCATAGCCATTTTCCGAAATCCAAAAGATGTAGCAGTCTCGTATTGGCATTTTTCAAAAAAGATTTTCCTAACTGAAATTCCGATGGATGAGTTTATTGATTCCATGATAAAGGGTCAATGTGAGTTAACCAATCTGCGATTTTTTTTTTAAAAAAGAAGGGTTTCTCTGACGAAAAGAAGGGGGCTTTGCATAGGAATTTATTTGAATGGACCATGACAAATATGAATAATAACCATGTCCCAATGAACAGTACAAAATGGATAATTCAGAAAATCATAAACCGAAGGAATACAAAATCAGGATAAAACAGGAACCAAAGCAAACAAACAAAGACCTTCACCACATTAAAAGAAGCAAACAATCAATATGGGAGTGAAACCAGGTGCCCAGGAAGAGTCAGCATCTCCTGCTTCCATGCTTTGTTTTATATTATCAATATACAAATATATCTTTTTCTATAATGAATTAATTCACAAAACATATTTGAACGATTGCGTAAGCCATCCAACTGCATATTTCTGAAGGTCGTGTTTGTCTTAAGTTCCGTCACTCCCCTAAAAAAATGATTACTTATATTCTAAAGATAATAATTAGATATGGGCAAAGGCTACAATGATGTGAATATCATGATTTGGTCGTTTTTTCAATATTTTTGTAGAAAACATAACAATACGATTTGCACACAAGTAAAGAAAGAATTAAAAAAAAAAAAAAAAACAATAGACTCCCGATACATTTTGTTGAATTAATTTAGTAAGAGATCGAGGGAAAAAGAAAACTGAATTATGAAAATAGACCTCACGGTAACATTGCTTTTTTCTTGACAAAATAATTTTGAAGTAACTTTCGCCATTCATCCCAAAGCGAAAACCCTTAAAATGCACGACAGCGTTTTACATTACTCCTAGATTTATCTCGATATTTACATTTCTTTAAATTTGTTCGTTGCTTCATTTAGGCGTCAGTAATTCATGGTATGATTGGCGACATAGCCTAGTAGAGGCAAAAAGAAAGAATAGAGAGCTCCAAATGTTAGTTCTGACATACGAGGATTTGATACAAGTATGTTTACAAACGTAAAGTGCACCAATTTCTTATGATAGTAATTGATAGTGTAATAGATGAATTAAATATATAATACACTTACTCTATTTGGTTCAAGCCAATGCTTTGTTAAAAGCCACATGCTAGCATAACCTATTTTCGCATTGCATCGGAAGTAACCATAAGTAAATTATAATACTTTTTCCAGAATCTTAAAGGAGGAATAAAAACAATTGCAGCTTATCTTGGAAAAGAAGTCTCGGAAGATTTCATAAACAAAATAGCTGAGGCATGTGAAATATCCACAATGAGAGATCACAAAGTTAAAAGCTTACCAAAAGATGTCCAAAAGATGTTCCAGGATGGATATTCACCGTTTTACAGGAAAGGTACATGTACTCTTTTTTTTTCAAATTATTCAGGACAATCTTTACAATCTTCTTTTGTTTTGAATAAAAATGTTCTAACAGTGGAATTAAATCTCTTGATATACATGAAGAAGGAGGGGATATTCAACAACACTCGGTTGCAGCACCCACAACAAAACACAAAAACAACCCATGCAAAACTACAGAGATGACACGCACAGCAATAGACGCATATTGAACACCAAAAACAAGACATAAACATCAAACACAAAAGACCACACATACACCAAGGATCCCAATTGGAAACTGATGCCGACTTAGCATGGACCATCTGCTACACCAGCAGTGTGGTTATCCAGATCACCTGCGCACAACCCTCCCATTTTTGAGATTATATTGTGAATGGAGATCTCCACTGCACGGGCATAGGAAAATGTTGTGTTTTTAGGACAACGTGCTAATTGCCCTTAAAACGTGGAATTCTAACTTCGAAATTGAAGAGCATTTCACAAACATCTAAATTTGACCATGTGTCATATGTGCTTGACCGTTCCTTATCAAAACAAATTTCACAGTTTATGTCCAAGTACAGAATGTAGGACATCACGGTACATATTATTCTACCCCTACGGTTATCCTTTGCTCTACATACTCACCCAATCTTATTCAGATGATTTAGGATAATTCTTATTGAATATGGATACAGTTTTATTTTACGGGTATATGTTTTGTTTTAGGGAAAGTAGGAGAATGGAAATTAACCCTTACAAGTGACGTTAATGAAGCTTTGGACCAATGGATAGCTTCGCAGAAAGAGGATGAATTTACTGAGTTTCCCACTTACAAAGACTACAACGATAACGCGAAAATATAGATAATATTGACAGGGGATACCTGTATATAACGTGACGATCTCATATGAAATATATATATGAATTATAGATCTAAAATTCTTGCTTTTATTTGTGTTTTGATGTACTTGAACATACTCTATAAGAACTTTAGTGATAATCCAACGTCATTGAATATGGTAAGGTTGGTTTTGAATGAAGGTAAACGTCTTCAAAGGCTCATGTTTGGCAAAACGTCATCTTCATACATGGACATGACTCAGTGGAAGAAATATTCAGCAAAACAACCCTTATCTGACCTCAGCGGAACACACTCAGGATGATACGATCATTACATAAATCAATTTCAACAATAATCTAGAGGCTGAATGTAACAGTCGACAGGGTTTTTTATGTTGGTACTGCAACATAGTCTTGTTTGAGATTCCCTATCAGCCATAACATATATAATGATCTTCTTCCGGTTTTGAGATTCCCGATCAGCCATCACATGTATAATGAACTTCTTCCGGTTTTGAGATTCCCTATCAGCCATAACATGTATAAGAACTTCTTCCGGTTTTGAGATGCCCTATCAGCCATAACAATGTATAATGAACTTCTTCCGGTGTTATTTTACTTTGAAAATGTGTATAAATAAACCGATGTTGATGGAGTTGGACAACAAATCTTTTAAGCTGAGTTGAAAGGTCATAGATAGAACTGTATTAAATCAAGGAATAGATTTGGACATCCTATTTGGACATAATGTTGTCCTACGACACTAATGGTCACATGAATACCTCACTCTATGACAAACGTGACGACTTCAATTCAGCATTACAAACTTTCCTTTTCTGAGTAGCAACATCCCTTCATCGCAAGCTTATGGCGTGTTCATATCTCAATTGATACGCAATGCCGGAGCAAGTACCAAATATACGGATTTTGTTCTGAGAGCTAGGCGTCTTTCAGATAAGCTTCTCAGTCAGGGATATGTTTGTGACCGACTAACATCGTCACTGAGGAAGTTCTACGGTCGAAATGGGGAACTCGTCATACACTATGATGTCCCACTCTACAGAATGGTGGATGATATTCTGTTATAGACCATTTGAACCATCCAACCAAAGATTGTACTCTATGTCTTCCGAAATGGAAGTAACCGGATGTGACTGTTCTACCGAATTGAAGCGGCGGGTGTTGCATGCAAGCAGTAGATGCTTACTCTTCCTAGGCACCTGGTCTCACTCCCATATCGGGAGTTCGCTTCTTTTCATGTGGTGGAGGTTTTTGTTTATTTGCTTTGATTCCTGTTTTGTCCTAATTTTGTATGCCTTCGGTTTCTGATTTTCTGAATTATTGATTTTGTGCTGTATACAGGGATATGGTCATTATCCATATTTGTCATTCTATTTGCTATCATATAATAAACAAAAGTTATGTCTTTCAACGGCAAGATATGATAAGTATAAATCTCGGTTTTTATATCAATATGTTATCTCCGCTAATTGTCGCTGTGCTCTTTATGAATGAAAAAAAAAAAAAAAGATGGCGCAAGTTAAAAAATTTTCATATTTCGAATACATGAATTTTAGCAGTTCATTAGGACAATTATTAAAATTACATCATGATTATCAATTTTGAAATACCTGTTTTAGTGTAATCATTTTTCGTCTAAATTAGCAAGTGTCAAAAAGAGGTCTAGTTTTCATTTTTAATTGACATTCAAGGTACATAGCTAAATATTGTATCAAATCAGAGCCAATAGAGTCCTCTTCAATATGCAATGTGTCGTAAGAAAATCATCGGGTGCAAAGCCGTGTTTTGTATTTTGGGGCAAAAACCTTCAAGTCACCCGGAAAAACACTGAAAACGGGAAAAAGCATTTGGAATAAGTATAAAAAAACTGGAAAAAAAATGTAGAAGTGTTGATTTTTGAATCATCTTTCAATTTTCATAATATTCAATGTCAGTTTCAGTACAGAAAAGAAGGGAGGAGGTCTCCAACAAGACCCCGTGGCAGCATCAACAGCAAAACACCCGATGCAAAAACACAAAAGACGAGTACAGCACGAGACGGAAAAGAGACACACGGCATGTAAACATCAAACACAAAAGACAACACATAAACCGACGAGACCAATGGGCAACCGGTGCCGACTCTGGACGGCCATTTGTCACGCAAGTAGCAAATGGTGTGGTTATCCTGGATTACGTGCGCACAACCCTCTCACTTCTCCAATTACCCAGAGGTCTCGAATAACTTACAATTGTGGTGTAAAACAACCTCCTCACTGTAAGATGACATCACACAAACAAGACCGCGAAACGTAGATGCCCCAGAGACACAGATGAATATGTAAATGGATATAAAAAGAGGGCATGCGTAATACAGTCCGTGCTCTGCCGGCTGTAGCGAGCTTATGTATGTAATCACCCGAGGAGTCCGACTGACATTCAGAGAGGACAGGTGGTCGGGGCCCTGTCTTCTCTAAAGAGGTTTGGACAGGGCCCGTCATGGAGTCCCGTCGTCACAGTCAGTCAGAGTGCAAGTCTCAAGGATGCGCTTGTACAAGACTGTAGATTGGTCAAGTACCAAGCCTAGTGTCCGTCTGGTGACATTAGGATCATATCCACGGTATAAAAGGCGTTTGATGATTCTGACGCATTTTCGATGGTTATGCTGCCTACCTTTGTTCCTTTTTATTTTGTTTATCATATCACCATTAAAGACAGGTTGTGTAATACCCATAGTAATGTACTCTGTTGCATGTATAGATCCGAATTTTAAAAGAAGTTGACTGTAATTTTTGTAAAATTTCCAGAAAGTCTTAACTAGTTTATGAAAGCGGAAACCTTGACCTAAAAGTTTTTTGGTAATTTGTAAATTTCTACTGTGAAAATCAAAAATATCAGTACATGCTCTAGCGTACCGGATGAGCTTTGATATGTAAATGCCGTATGACGGTAATCTTGGAACATCACCGTCAATCCAGGGGAAATTTACTATGTTGAATCCAAAATCATCCCTTTTGTCATATACACTTGTATGAATCTTTCCGTTTACAATTTTGATATTTAGGTCCAAAACGGTGTTTCTGTATTTGAAAGGTTTGCCTTGTTAAGTGTTAATTCTTGTGGATAAATTTCATTCTTATATAATTCAAAAACAGGATTGCCAATGGTTAGAATATCATCCAGATACCTAGAAGTATTATTGAAACATTTCAGATCATCAGATTTTCTTTGCTTTTGAATATTTTGAATAAATTTTTTTTCATATGTGTATAAAAATAAATCTGCAACAAGAGGCGCACAGTTAGTACCCATAGGAATTCCTACAACCTGATTGTATAGATCCTCATCAAATCTAACATAAATATTGTCCAAGAGGAAGGACAAGGCATTAAACAGGTCACTACATGTCCATGATTTGTATGATTTGTAGTCTGTCGAGGAAAAAGAAGGGAAAAAAAGGAAAAGAAACCCTTCGATTCAGATGTACAAATGTAAGTTTTGAAAAAGAAGGGAAAAAAAAAGGAAAAGAAACCCTTCGATTCAGATGTACAAATGTAAGTTTTGAAAAAGAAGGGAAAAAAAAGGAAAAGAAACCCTTCGATTCAGATGTACAAATGTAAGTTTTTCGCTCTCGATCAAAACACCATTTAATGAGATTAGATAATCGATCATTAATTTTGTCATGAGGAAGTGTGGTGTACATATTAGAGAAGTCGTATGAAAAATCGTATTGGCTTGGAAATTTCCAGATTTCATTTTTTCAATCACATCCCCTGAATTCTTAATAGACCAAAATAAATTTACATCGTTCCTGTTTAGAACCATTTCACAAAATTTAGTTATGTGTGCTTTAATAGCAGTAAGTGCTGACGTCAGATTTCTAGACAAAATTGTAGTTGAGCAGTTACTAGAATTAGCAATAAATCGATATTTGTAAGGAGACTTGTGCAGTTTTGGTATGCAATATAGTTTTGGGAGATCCAATTTAGAAATAGAGAGATTGAATGAAGACAGTTCACTGTTATGCTTGCTTAAAATGTTAGATGCACTTTCATTGCTTTTGATATATGTATTAGTAGACGAAAGTTCCGAAACCAAAGATTGATATGTAGTAACGTTTTCAAATGATAATGGTGTAGAAGTAACAATTTTCGCAATAAAAAGCCCTTTGCATATGACACTTAAAAATGAGACGAATTAGTCTCCATTAGAACATACGATCAATAGTCTTCGATACCAAACTGTTAATCAAACTTATATAGGAACATGTATAAATATAATTATTGATAACTTCAAACATGAAATATGTCTTTTCGAAACAAGTAAAAATGTTCAAAATAGAAATACATTTTTACAGGGATAGGACTTCGCCAAGATACGAACACGCCCTCTTAACCCGATAGAAACCACCGAATCTGGCATTTTAAAAACAAAGGAGGGGATCGCCAACAACACTAGGCTGCAGCAACCACAGCAAAACTAAAAAAACCCTAAGACATAACGCAAAGGGACAAGGAACAACGTTGTTACCCAACGACTCCAACAAAAGTCGGCATACAAAATCCTATTTGCCTTCTATTTTGAATAATGATTTCAAGACATGTACGACTGATTGATGAACAACTTGAAAATGAGTTAAGTACACCCAACCAACTTTTCAATAAATATAAAAAAAATCGGTTCAGTCGAAACATTAGGAATAAAGCTTTCAGAAATGTCCAAATTTTGTATGATATCTTCTTCAGTTCAAAACCCTCATACAAATTAAGCAATTGTTTTGAAAAATGAACTGTAGGTAATATCCAAAAAATGCTAACATAACTTTACTGTTAATGTTTTTATTAATCGATTGTGTAAGACACTGGCGAAATTATATAGAGAATAAGTGTCTTAATTTATGTTTCGTTACGGTTATGCAACACACAGCAAGTGCATTTATCGTACATGTAATGCGCGCTAGCACATTTCATGCGATAAATGCACTTACTATGTGTTGCATACCCGTAACAAACCACAAATTATAACATATATTCTATATGTAAACTCAATAGTTGTTTGTTTTATTCTTGTTTTCTGAAATTGCGTTTTATAGGTAAAAGGGTGATGTTAAAATTCAAGTCAACGCGGGCTCATTTTGTAGAATATCCGTCGCGGCATGTTTATTTACATCTTATGCATTCTGATGTAACGAACGTAAACATACGAATTGCAGCACGTTTCTTTCATTAGTTACATCTCAGGGAATTACATTGGTTGTGCATACATAAGGTAATAAAACATTGGACACCTATTTCATCACAAATATGTGGAATTATTAAGAAAAATGAATTCCGATAATCAGTTGAAAGATTTTTACTGTTTTACGAAAATATACATTTTTGCGTTATTTTTTGTATAAAACGTGCTTTCTTCAAATCAAAACATACAAACATAAATGTTTTTTTGGTTTTATATTGAAATTCCTCAAAATGTTCCTCCAAATCTGTATCGATCTTACCACCAAAGTTTTATCTGAAATCAAATCTTGGCTTCAAAAATATTGTTCGACAGTATATTCTCGCAGTGGTATCAACCAGATGTGGATTTTAAAGAATTTGAAGGAACTGTTAGAACATCTGAAATCCACTCATTTAGTAGAGTCCATTCGATCAAAGCCTATATTCATATGTAAATTCGATCAAAGCCTTTGATTTTTCGACTCTTTACACTACAATTCCACATTCTAAATTGAAAGAAAGACTCGCAGAAATTATAAGTAATGCGTTTACAAGTAAGAACGGTATTCGCAAATACAAATCTATTGTTGTTAACTATGACAAACCTACTTTGTAAAAGAAAAGTCCGATTCTCAAAATAAGTACACTGAAACAGATATTATTCAGATGTTAAACTTTCTGATCGACAACATTTTTAGGGTGTTTGGAGGAAAGGTCTTCCAGCAAATTGTCGGAATTCTAATTGGGACCAATTGTGCCCCACTCCTTGACGACATTTTCCTTTACTCATACGAAGCTGAATTCATTCAATCTTTAGTCTCTGAAGGGAAAAGATACTTAGCCTCTGACTTCAACTTCACTTACAGATACATAGACGATGTGTTGTCCATCAATAGTCCAATATTCGCGGATTACCTTAGCAGTATCTATCCTTCGGAGCTTGAAGTCAAAGAAACTACAGAGACAAATATTTCAGCATCCTATTTTGACAATATGTTGTCCTACGACACTGATGGTCACATGAACACCTCACTATATGACAAACGTGACGACTTCAATTTCAGCATTACAAACTTTTTTTGTTCTGAGAGCTAGGCGTCTTTCAAATAAGCTTCTCAGTCAGGGATATGTTTGTGACCGACTAACATCGTCACTGAGGAAGTTCTACGGTCGATATGGGGAACTCGTCATACACCACGATGTCCCACTCTCCAGAATGGTGGATGATATTCATAGACCATTTGAACAATCCAACCAAAGATTGTATTCTTTGTCTTCCGAAATGGAAGTAACCTGATGTGGCAGTTCTATCAAATTGAAGCGGCGGGTGTTGTATGTAAGCAGGAGATACTTACTCTTCCTGGGCACCTGACCTCACTTACATATCGGGAGTTCGCTTCATTTCATATAATGGAGGTTTTCGTTTGTTTGCTTTAGTTCCTGTTTTATCCTGATTTTGTATGACTTCGGTTTCTGAATCATAGATTTTGTGCCGTATACAGGGATATGGTCATTATCCATATTTGTCATAATACCGAAAAAAGGACACAATGAGCACTCAAACATATCAAAGCAACCGACGCAGACTTAGGGACTTAGGACGGGCCTTGCCACGCAAGTAGCATAAGGTGTGGTTATCCTTGATTACGTACGCTTAGCTCTCCCACTTTCCCGATTACCCTAAGGTCTCGAAGAACCTACAATTGTGGTGAAAAATAACCTCCTCACTGTTAGATGACCACACATAAACAAGACCGCAAAACACAGGGGCCCAAGCAACATGAATATGTAAATGTATGTAAAAAGAGGGCGTACGCAGTACAGTTCGTGCTCTGCCGGCTGTCTCGAGCTCATGTATGTTATCACCCGAGGAGTCCGACTGATACAGATACCAAGCCTAGTATCCGTTTAGTGACATTAGAATCATATCCACGGTATAAAAGGCGTTTGATGATTCTGACGCATTTGCGATTGTTATACTGTCTACGTTTGGTCCTTCTTATTTTGTTAATCATGTAACAATAAAATGCAGGTTGTGAAATACCCAAAGTTATAGATATATACCCTGTTGTTTGTATGGGTCCGAATTTCAGAAGAAGTTGACAATAATTCATGTAAAATTAAAATTTTGTAAAATTTCCAGAAAGTCATTACTTGTCTGTGAAAGTGAAAGCCTAGACTCAAAAGTTTCTTTGTAATTTGAAAGTTTCTAGTATGAAAATCCGAAGCATCAGTACATGCTCTGAGCTGTGAAATGTAGGTACCGTATAACAGTAATCTAGGAACATCACCTTCAAGCCAGGGAAAATTTACTATGTTGAATCAAAAATCATCTCTTTTGTCATACACACTTGTATGAATCTCTCATTTGAAAATTTTTGATATTTAGGTCCAAAAATGGTGTTTCTGTATTTGTAACCTTTGCCTTGTTTAGAGTCAATTCTTGTGGATAATAACATCTTTATACTTTTCAAAAACAGGATTGTTGATCGTAAGTATATCATCCAGAAGTACCAATGAAACATTTCACATCATCATGGTTTCTTTGCTTTTGAAGATTTTGGATAAATTCTTTTTCATACGTGTACATATATCTGCAACAAGAAGCGCACAATTAGTCCACATAGGGATCCCTACAACCTGCTTGTAGAGATTCTCAATAAATCTTACATAAATGTTGTCCAAGAGGAAGGACAAGGCAATAAACAGGTGACTACATTTCCATGATTTGTATGATTTGTACTCTGCAGCGGAAAAATAACCATTTGATTCAGATGTACAAGAAGTTTTCCCCTCTCGATTAAAGCACCATTTAATGAGTTCGGACCATTGATAATTCATTTTGTCGTAAGGAAGCGTGGTGTTTATATTTTAAAATTCATATGGCTTGAAAATTTCTTGATTTAATTATGTCAATCACATCCCCTGAATTTCTAATAGACCAAAAGAAGTTGACACCATTCCTGTTCATGACAATTTCGCAGTATTTGGCCACGCGTTCCTTTATAGCATTGATTTCTGACTTCAGATTTCTAGACAAAATTGTAGTTGAGCAGTTGCTAGAATTACCAATGTATCGAAATTCATAAGGAGACGTGTGAAGTTTTGGTATGCAGTATATTGTAATGAGAACCAATTTAGAAATGGGATGTTAAATGAAGACATTTCACTGTTATGTTTGCTCATAATGTTGGGGACACTTTCATTGCCTTCGATATCAGTATTAGTAGAGGAAAGTTCCGAAACTAAAGTTGGTATGAAGTAGCGTTTTCAAATGATTATGGTGTTATTGGCTGCTTTGTCTGCAGGCGCGATGACATATTTCTCATGTTAACTACGCGCTTGGATTTAGATATTTTCAGATTTAGAACTTGGATGAGGATTTTAGTGGAAGTTATCTATTCGAATGTCAGTTATATCCTAAGTGAGATTTTTCCAGTCATTCAGAGCATGCGATTCTCCTTCTTCCGATTTACACGTTCGTTTGGTATAGTTATCTAAGACTTCCTTTAGTACCTCGCGACATTTGATAAAATCTATCTTGGATGCTATTCTATACTTAGGTCCTTTTTCGAGAAGACCAAGGAGCTGCCTCTCCGGGATAATTGAAAAGTTACCTGTATCAATATGACCAGCTGGTTTATATGGGTATTCAGACGTTGCATTTTCTCAAGAAGCAGGACTTGATTCAAGTATTTTAGGTACTGATGTTACTTTATTTAAGATTCTGATCACTGACGAGGGTTAAATACCCGAAACGTGCATGTCTGGTCCATGCTGTAAATTTATCTGCTTTTAAATGATGCTAATGAATTTGAAGACGTTTAACATTTACTTAGTTAAATAGTTAAATACGAAATTTCTATTAGGTTTCTTATACTTGTAACAAATAAGAAGATGTTCTAAATTTTCAAAATATTGAGGAATAGTACTTTGTACGCAATGATCCCGAAAATATTAGAAATGTTTAGAAGGTCGATACCTTTGTTAATGAATGGATTTTTTTGTAAATCGTCTTTAAGGGAGGGATGTTTTAACAACACAACAAGATAACAACTTCATATGCCACTTACTTTAAATTTTATCAAATTTTCTGAAAAATCAACTTCATTGGGCCAAAACACTTCTATTAAGAAATAGATATTGAAATTCACATGATAAGAAAATGCATTTCACACAATACATATACATACATTAAATTCTCCAAAATTTGCATTTTTAAAAATATTGTAGATATTTTCCTGTTTCCCGTTCTTTTACAAAAGTCATGCTTTTTCCCAAAACACCACTTCCGCACCTGATCAAATTCTTACGAAGCCTTGCATATGAAAGACCGGTCAATGAAATTTATCAATCAGCCATGTACCTTGAATGTCAATTAAAATGAAATTTTCATAACCTTGGTTACCGTACTAAATAGCATATATATGGAGAGCGATGTTTGTTTATTGACGAGAGGCAGTTACTGTAGTATTTCACTGATATGATTTCAAATAATAGACACGTGCGTGAATAGGTAATTCAATATCTTATCTAAATTATCCCACTTCAGATGACCTTCTAATAAGTTCACCTCCTTTTGTCAAGGATCACCTTTCGGACACGGTAAAGTTTGAATTAGTTTTGTAAAATATCTTAGATACATTAACCAATGAAAAATATGAAACAAATCGTAGAAAGGATTAAGATATTTAAGAAAAGATAAAATCCTTCGGGCTATATGTAGTCGATAAATTCTGAAAAATCTGTAGTTACTTCTTTACCAATCTTTATATGAATTATCATTATTATGATAATTTGACTATTATATTGACATACACGTAAATATAATGCGTAATGTGGGCGGTAGCACAGGAATATAGAAATATATCATAAGAGTTATTATGAAGTTTAATTTAAAAAGTATACTTTACATTTTTCCCTTAGTGAATTACCTCTTCAGAACGCTATTTTCTTTAACTTTATACTGCTTTCTAAATGACAAATCTAAGTGAATCTTAATCTTAATCTGGGCGGCTTATGAAAAACACTTACGCTGAAAGCATCATGGATGAGAATATAATATTCGAAACACGTGTCTGGTGTATAATAAATTGATTTGAAATTTTCTTGAAGAAGGTATAGAGTAGGAACCCTTCAGCATTTTTTATCAGTCAAACACCAGAAACATTTGGCTTTGGTGAAAAAATCTTATAATTATTTGTGGATTACCTTATTCAGTTAATAATATAAAAATTGACAGAATATAGCATCTGAATTCATTCCTTAGGGCAGAATATATTCTTAAATCCTATTCCCAGAGTTTCAACTTGTAATACTTTTTGCATTCAATCAAATTATTTTGAATACTATACGTGGATTAATGCTGAAATCATTTTAGTGGCACTACTTATATTGTTTTAATTTTCGTGCGTGAACATCGACGACGGGTGCGGCTAGCCAAACAGGGGATGCTTACTCCTCCCGGGCACCTGGTCCCACCTCTAGCTTGCTAGAGGTCCGTCGATTTTGTGCTCTATTGTGAGTGCTGTTGAGATGCATTTTATTTTTTCAAGAATTTGTGAGGCTTTTCATTATAAATTTGGGAATCTGATTTCGGGCTTAGTGTTGGCCTTTCATTTACTGATTATTACCTCAAATTAATTTCTACGAATCTTCTTGGTATATAAGTTATGTTTATGAAACTATGTTACCTGCCTGCAACCTGAAATATGGAACATTGTCATGTCCCAAAAGCAAACGATTCCTTCATGTCATAGCGAACATTTCCGGTAAAAACGTTCAAATGTTTCGAATTCGAATTTGTCTTTCGCTCCAGATCATTTGATTTTATTTTTCTACGATCTTTTTGATGACTGAGAGTTTGTTATCAATCCAACAACAAATGAAACAAAATTAGAAATGTTTCTATCGGCGCCATTTGGAAATGACTACGGCTCAGGAAAATATGAATTCGAAACAAGGCATAACAGATCATATTGCCTGTCTGGAACCGTTGTAACCTATAATACCGTATAAATCTCTTTTCTTTACTAATATTGGAGTGTTCCAATTCTTTACCTTCAAGAAGAATATTTACAACTAATGTCAAATCACCAGACACGTGTTTCTGATACATGTAGGTGTAACTATAGGAAAAAAAAACCTTCTTTGTATGATTAAATCGTTTAGCTCGATTTCGGTGACTTCAAATGCTTCAAAGCTTATAAATTTGGTCTTTTTGGCTTAGGACATCTTTGGCACGCATAAAAACGAAATAAAAAAGGGGGGTCATGCATACCTTTTTTCTGCAAAATTCACTTTTTTACATGACCCCTCCTTCCGAATTGAAAATTTGCTAATTTTTATACATTTTCAAATCGATCTGTTGATTACATAAAAGGCAAAATCATTTTCAAAACTCAATTTCTCCAGACAGCAGGGAATCATACATCGATTTAATGTGCTATTTTTAAATTTTCAATAGTTTTGACCAATGAGGTGACACCTTTTATTCAGCCCGGTTCACCAGTCAAAAAGGAAGGGATTCCCTGATAAAATGATTTCCTGTAGTTACACCTATAGATTCTTCAAATTCATACTTTCATAATAATTTCAAACCATAAAAATCTGAAATAAAGCATTTTACATCCGCACCAACAGTTTTTGTTATGATTGGACCATGTTCCGAGGAGAAATCGGCCTTTTTGTGAAAGCTTTATTTATACAAAACTTCTTATTTCTGTTGTCTTCATTTCTTTAAGAAACATATGATTGTATTGCATTAAACTTCATTTCTTTTAAAATAAGGCATAAATTTGATTGAATCCGAGAGAAAGAAACGTTTTCTATCATTATACACGAAGAAAAATCACGAAAGACCTATACTTGTCTTATTCTAGGAGACAAAAAGACCATATATGGTAAAATGTTTAGATTCCTGCTAATTTAATGAGAAATCGTTTTAATGGAATGAATTTTAAAGAACAAAATACCAAAATACACTTTTGCAAAGATGAACAAGGATGATGACCAATAATTAGATCATGTTATAAGCCAATCAAACTCTTATATGGCGTTAAAATGCATACAGAAGTTGCATCCTGATACTTGATTGTACTAGCTCTTTACGTGTTTATCTGTGTTTATCTGCACAGCGGGGCTCTTAATAAGATTAACACTTACAGAAATACCTGCAGAGAAATGAATGGAAGTATGTAAATCCTCTTCCGAGAAATTGTCTCATTTTGATGTTCAATATTTAGCATGTATTGAATGTACATGCTAGAACATTGTTGTTCTTTAATTAGTATGACCGTTTATTTTGATCATTCAACGATAACGTTTCGAAAATGTCACCAAAGTGATACATTATTAGTTTGAGTAACATATATCATCTTTACATTCCAATTCGTGTAATAAACTGCAGCAAACACCGAATTACTGATTTTGGCCCATTTTGCCCTATAGGTGTAACTATAGGAAAAAAAAACCTTCTTTGTATGATTAATCGTTTAGCTCGATTTCGGTGACTTCAAATGCTTCAAAGCTTATAAATTTGGTCTTTTTGGCTTAGGACATCTTTGGCACGCATAAAAACGAAATAAAAAAGGGGGGTCATGCATACCTTTTTTCTGCAAAATTCACTTTTTTACATGACCCCTCCTTCCGAATTGAAAATTTGCTAATTTTTATACATTTTCAAATCGATCTGTTGATTACATAAAAGGCAAAATCATGTTCAAAACTCAATTTCTCCAGACAGCAGGGAATCA
This sequence comes from Pinctada imbricata, assembly GCA_033119305.1. Taxonomy (NCBI): domain Eukaryota; kingdom Metazoa; phylum Mollusca; class Bivalvia; order Pterioida; family Pteriidae; genus Pinctada; species Pinctada imbricata. Next base: position 32,152,318 of record VSWD01000001.1, on the reverse strand, counting down.
TACATCGATTTAATGTGCTATTTTTAAATTTTCAATAGTTTTGACCAATGAGGTGACACCTTTTATTCAGCCCGGTTCACCAGTCAAAAAGGAAGGGATTCCCTGCTAAAATGATTTCCTGTAGTTACACCTGTAGTGTTAGTGAATCCTCATCAGTGATACTTAATTAAATGCCGCAGTGATCATCAGACACAGCCAAATGTCTTTGTATTTAAGAAATGACTGTCTTACTTTGGGTGTTATGGTAGTATATTTCTGGTTGGTCACGTGCAAATTCCGTTAATCGCGAATCAAGAAATAAAATTTATGGTGAAACTCACCAATTTGTCATGAATATTAATTAAAAAACCCGTTGCTATAATAACTTGGAATAAATATTTCCGTATTCCGCATATTTAAAAGCATTGTTTTCCCCCATTTTTGAGTCCTATGATTATGAAATAGCATACATGTATACAAATAACATTTATCATAACCACTGGACCTTCAAATTATTTCAAGGTCATCTGTTCAAAGATTAATGTCATATCTAACTTTAGATTAAAATTTTCACAAAAATCAGGATTTCCAATTATTTTGAATTGCTTTCTCTAACTTTTTTCATTGGATATTTTGTTTTGAATTTTTACAGGTGAACAAAATTTCAAAAGAAGTAGAATTCTTGACAGTTTTGTTTAATCTTATTTCACTTCTATGTATGACCTACTTTCAATAATAGCATAAAATGGAGATTTTCTAGATTTTTCCTAAAAAATATTCAACATTTATTTCGGTCTTCGATGAACTTTGATAATTTTGATAATCATTTCAACAATTTATGCATTTATCATACTTTCACCTCTAGTTGATTGCTTTACCAAAGTACCGTACCATTAACTGTTAATCATGTCTCCTTTTATTGAAAAACCACAAACTTTGGTCTGAAAATAGCAAATATTTTTCAATGACCTTGACAATTTCTAAAGGTCATGATAGCATTATATTGTCTTTAATACATCTACATACCAAGTTTTGTAATGATAGCAGGCATAGATCTTTAGAAACTAGCTTTTTCTCATATGACAGGTTTTTACACCTTCGTACCAAATGTTGCCATAGTAACCTATTTCATTGGCATTTAAACAAAATGAAAATCTTATTTCTAGTGCATTGTTTAAGGGTTTTTTTCTAATACAAAACCTTGGTTACCATGGCAACGGAACGTCAGAGGAAAAACTGGAAGGTTATGTCGTTCTAATGGTCATCATATACACCTTGTACACAAAAAATATCCAAAATCTGGGACATGCCGTGGCCAAACATGTCTGATATTTTAGGTTTTTACATATAATCCATATTTAAATATGAAATATTTCCGAAGTTTCAGAGATATTACGTTCGACTTGTGCAAATGTTATATGGAGCAACACCTTAGAAACCTGTCGTACATTTGACATGGTAAGTATGATGTACTCGCAAAGCTATTTTAAAAGTTCAAAAGAAGAGTTAAAGAGAAAAGTACACGATAAAACAACAAAATATTTGGTATTCTATGTACATCTTTTACTTGAGTATTTATCTCTTTCTCTTGTATATGATAAATATCAAATGGATCTGATGTGGGGGTCGCTTGGACTTCAATCTTTTACATGTGAATGCTGATAGTGTTGTCTCCTGGAAATAACTGGTGTATTTTTATGCACCAAAGGAGGTGTTCCTTTACAGTAAAATAGTCATATTCGATTCAATAAGATTTAGATTTTTTGCATAAAAATATTTTTTGCGCTCTCGTGTCTAAAATATTTTGGCAGGAACATTTCCTACAAGTATACTAGTATTTCCTACAAAAAAGAAACGATCCCTTCGTGAATCAAAAGAAAAGAAATATTTTGGCGAGAAAATATTATACTTTTTCTTCTGAAGAAGCTTTATATAACTCTGAGGAACAACATATTTAGTAGAAAAATGTTTTACATAGATTAATGGATACCCTTTAATATTTCAATTAAAGGATTTTAGTGCACCATGCACTCATATCAGTAAACAGTGGGGATGAACGAAGCCAAACAATGGATTTTCAAACTTGAAAAAATGACGAGCTTAATCTGAAAAATTCACAATGGTATATGCAAAAGAAGGGAGGAGATCTCCAACAAGACCCCGTTGCAGCATCAACAGCAAAACACCAAAACACCCGATGCAAAAACACAAAAGACGAGCACAGCACGAGACGGAAAAGAGACACACGACATTCAAACATCAAACACAAAAGACTACACATAAACCGACGAGACCAATGAAAAGAACAAAATGGATTAAGGACATATATGACGGAAATACCACTAAAATTGAAAGTTACTCTTCAGGCCAAAGCGTATTCAGTTGAGTGTGGCGAAACGCTAGTAAAGATCTATGAGTACAAAAAGTTCAGATTACCTGCCGATTCCTTTCCTGAGGGATTTATTGCTGCCAATGTTCCTGAGCACATGGAGAAGTTTGATGGCTTGGAAATTCGGGACGATGATGTTGTGCTACTTGCATATCCGAAAAGCGGTAAGTTTACACATGGCATTTTCAAGACTTATCTAAGTGTACTTAAGGCTTTCTGATGATCCTAATATTCATTGTTTAATGATCCCATAGGGAGAAAAGATCGTTTCACTGTTGATTATGAAATTCACTTCCTTCCTTAATATCAGATCCGCTAATGCCTTAGCTCGCTGATGCAAAAATGACAGAGAAGAAAAGTTAGTCCTTGAACTTCATCTTTTGTAACGACGCGTCACACATTTTGGAGGATGGCGTCATTTGTTAACGAAGTAAACATGTTTAAAGTTTGTCATTAAAGCAAGCAATGAATACAATAGATATTTTCTGAGGAATAAGTCGTCTGCGGGCGTTCGTAAATGACATGGTCGCCATAGCACATTCTATATAGACATAACCTCAGACAGTGCATGTATTTTATATATTGATTTCATTTTAGTGCATGAACATCGACGGTGGATGCGGCTAGCCAACACGGGATGATTACTCCTACCGGGCACCTGGTCCCACCTCTAGCTTGCTAGGGGTCTGTCGATACTCAATTATGTGCTCTGCTGTGAGTGCTGTTGAGATGATCGTCAGGATCGTCTTTAACTCATGATACCCTATAGCATGTAATTGGGAATTGACATTTTTATTGAAATAGAACTCGAAGAATATCAATATTATATTTCAATGTAACCTCCATCTAAACTAGGCGAAAGCATTCATGTAAAAATATTATGCAACACAATTAAACGATAGTCATCCAAAAGTAAGAATTCATGATCGTATAAGAAAAAGATTGCGATAGTTGTTAAGACAGCCTTAACAAGAAAGCGAGAAAAATAATGACGGTCTTCAGAATACCCTATTGAAGTGAATTTGTATGCAGCGTTCCAGGGGCAAATGCAATGGCTGAAGTTTTTGTTTTCCTTTTTCCTGATTTCAGGCAGTCACCTAGTTCGTGAAATTGTCCATATGCTCCAAGTTGGTAGGATAGAGTACATTTCTAATGTTCTAGATTTCCCGATGGAGTATCGAGAAATTTCAGAATTGGATGGTCTTAGTTCCCCTAGAATGTTACATTCACACCTGTGGTATGGAATGCTACCAGAACAGATACGAAACAAACAAAGGGAAAGCTATTGCTATTTTACGAAATCCAAAAGATGTAGCTGTTTCCTTCTGGCATTTCTGGAAAAAGATATTCGATGCAGACATTCCCATCAACGTTTTTGTGGATCTGTATATTTCTGGACAAAGTAAGATTTTCGAAACATATTTATGTTCTTGAAGTTTTTCATTTAAAGGACTAGGCTTAAGGAATCATGAAAAAGTACCAAAATGGAAAAAAAGAATTTTGTTTTACAGAGATATTTAAGAGTTTATATTGACTTTGTTTGAATACAACAGGATTAGGAAGAATTACTTTTTTTTAAATGACAATAAGTCAACATCAAAGAGGTACCTTTCAGTTATTCAGTCTCAAAGTCGAGAAGGCAAGGCAAAATCAGTAGAATTTCCAATGAAACGGTTGTGAACCTCGGAATGAATAACATTCCGAAGTGGGACAAGGTGCCCGGGGAGAGTCAGCGTCTTCTGATTGCATGCAACACCCGCCACAACAGCTCCATGAAAATGTCAAATAAGATAAGAAAAAAGGTAAATGAATTTAAATATAATTTTACTTTATGCATTAGCTCTAAATGAATTTTAATATAACTTTACCCGATGTATTTACCAATATGTACATCGAGACAATCACCGAATTTGACAAGTTTCCATGGAACTGTTCTGACGGGAGTTGCATGCAATCAGGAGACGCATACTCTCCCCGGGCACTTGGTCTCACTTCGGAGGTTAGCAGCCGTTCCCATGGCAATTCTTATTTTTTTGCTTTGCCTTCTCGACTTTGAGACTGATTAACTGAGCGGTACTTCTTTTATGTTTACTTTTTGTATGTATTAGCTGTAAATGAATTTTAATATCACTTTTCTTTATGTATAAGCTGTATGCAACTCCTGGTACGAATGGTGGAATAGTTTTGTGGAGGCAAGAAGAAAATACGCAAATTTACCACTTCTTGTTCTCAAGTATGAAGACCTCGTACAAGTAAGAATGTAGAGATTTATTGCTGATTCTTTTTTGTCATAAGAAGATTGATATTGAAATATAATAAAATTTGTAATCATTTAGTGCATGTAACATTTCGGTGCAGTTTTGAGAAATTTATGAATTGACATATGATATATGATTGATATATTAAAATATTTCATTTCTATAAAAACATGACTTCAGTCTTGCCGAAGATACATCTAAGGTTACAGCTATTCATTTAGGGAGCTATTCGTTCAAGCTATATTGTATAGCGGCTGAAATCATTATTGAAATTTTTCGGTTGATACGGGGATCTTACAAAAGCATATGAGATCCCTCTCAACATCAGCAAACAATAAATCTTTACCTGATATGTTTACATCAATACGTACATGGAAGTTTTCATGGAAGTGTTTGACGGGTGTTGCATTCAAACAGGAGACGTTGACTCTCCCTGGGTACCTGATCGCACTTCGAAATATTGTTTATTCCGGGGTTCGCACTTCTGTTTCCATGGAACATCTTGTGAATTTGCCTAGCTTTCCCGACTTTGTGACTGATATTTATTTGACAAAATGAGTGAAGATTATATATTTGTAACATTTACACCATTTCATACTTTTACGAAGTCTTCCATATTAAGATAATCAAGCAATATTGACCGGGTCCGTACCTTTTATTTCAAGAATCTCAAAGAAGAAATTATAAAGATTGCAAAATATATGGATAAAAAAGTATCCTCAGAGTTTGTTGATGAAATAGTAAAAGCCTGCGACATCTCAAAGATGAGAGATGGGAAAGAGAAGAGCATACCGAAAGACGTTGCCAAATTATTCAAGGATACCTATAAAGCTTATTACAGGAAAGGTAAAGAAACTGTTATCTCTGCATAAAAATTCAATGTATCTTTTTTGATTGGACATCCTTAGATATTTTGATATTATAAATAATGTAACCATAAGCTTGCTACTTGTTTTATCTTTAAAAAAAAGGCAATTTTAAGCTCACTTGACAGTGTTCTCTACATATATACAATTGTTAAACGTCTTCAAATTCAATAGCATCATGGACCAGTACTTAACCCTCGTCAGTGATCCTCAATCTAAACAATGCAATATGACCAAAAAGAGTGTAAAAATCATTATGTCCAAAAATGTACAAAAGAAGTAGCAGGATTGGTGGGATATGATGCTACGGGACCCACCTTTCAGATATTTCAAGAAATTTTTATAACAGAAATTTTCGAATGCGTTGAAGAAACGATCAACCAAAGTTGATCGAACTTGGTTACATGTGCCCTCGGGGACTCCCGGTCCACCAGCAGCGACACCCATCAAGCGGCACAAATGTCAAACGTCTTCAAACCCAACAGCACCACGCAAGAACAGACGAATTTATACTTGTAGTTGATATCGGTACTCCGACATACCTTATTTGGTTCTCGATGATAAAGCTTAGTGCTTGCGAATAATCATTTGTGCCGAAAGTCAAAATAGCAACATCCTCCATTAGATTGAAGGGAAAACTCGAAACTGCAATCTAATGAATGCTATGACACGACCCCTCTTTAGACATTGTATAGATAGGTTCCATGTATTACAAGCTTATTCTAATATCACCCATACATATTTAGACCGAAGGTGGGCATCATGTTCAAATTAGGTACTTTTGCTTATATACGGACTATTTCTTATCTATTTCATAGTATTCGCTACGTTACTATTTTGAGCTTATTTTGATATTGGTTTTGTAAACGTAGATTTATCCTTTTGATTTCCTTATTTAAATCGTTGTCTTTCTCTCATTCTGCGTAAAACCATTTATCAATAACTCAACTGAAATCAATGGTGCAACGAAATTGTTGTCCTTTGTGTTTCTATAGTGCTGTGTTATTGTCTCTGTCTGCTAGCCAAACAGGATGCTTACTCCTCCCCGACACCTGGTTCCATCTCTAGCTTTTTAGGGGTTCGTCGATGCTCAATTTGGTGCTCTATTGTGAGTGCTGTTGAGAATATCGTCATGATCTTCTTTAACTCATTATACCAAGTCTTCTTTTCTCGTGAGAAAACGTTTCGCTGTTTTCACTGCTGAGATCCCCTCCCTACCTTTGTTTTGTTTTCAATAATTTCTATGCCTATCAATTGTGATCTTTAGATTCTTGTTTTGCTTTGTGTTTGACTTTCATTCACCAATGTTATTATTTTCTTTCTGTTACATATTGTTTTCATTATCGTGCGTGAACATCGACGGTGGGTGCGGCTAGCCAAGCAGGGGATGTTTACTCCTCTCGGGCAACTGGTCCTACCTCTAGCTTGCTAGGGGTCGGTCGATGCTCTGTTTGGTGCACCTTTGTGAGTGTTGTTGTTGAGATTGTCGCCAGGATCTTTATACTTAACATCAAATAAGTACTTGTCGTCAGGATCTTCTTTATAATAAACATCAAAGAAGTACCTAACAGTTACATGTATTTATTCTCATTTCTGTTGTAAATGAACAACAAGTAAATATGATTAGTACTTCTTATCAAATCTCTATCTTAGGTGCAGTTGGAGAATGGAGAACAACACTCTCAAGTGACTTGAACGAAGTTTTGGACCAATGGATTGCTTCACAAACTGATGATGAATTTGAAGAGTTCCCTAATTATAAAGACTACTACAAAGATGTATGAGCGGGAAATTTTTTTTTCATATGATTGTGATTTTAAAAAAAAAAATTTCTCTAAATTGACATTAGGAAAATATCCTTTAATACGCAGCTTAGATTAAACAACAAATCTAAGAGAATTATCCGGTTTCCAATTGCTTATAGAACACGTCTTTGTGCTTCTCACAAAGCATAATAAAGAAAAGCAAAACCAAAATAAAGCAAAATTTAACGAGACTGGGTCTAATTAGAAAATGATGAAATTCTACCCAAGGTATCATATAATTGCAGTATTATAATTTTATAATTTTATGGGAAAGAATATAAAATTGACCGTTCAGTATTATGTAGGGGTCATCTCAAAGATAATTACATCTTACAATGAGACCTTATGGGGTTTTAATGCAAAATAATGATTTTTCTAATTTTTTTTATATTTCTGTGCAAGAGATTTTAATTAGATTCATGTTATTTATTTCTTGTACTTCAAATATCATTTTAAGAAAAAGAAATTGAAATTTCACCGTCATCAAATTTTTCTAATTGTACTCGGCCTCGTTAAATAGCACAAAAGAAAAGAAAGCAAACAGTACTTGAATTGTATTAGGAGAGTCATGTTTTCTTTATATTCTCATGCATCATTTTTTGAGAATATCACTGCTGTTCATGTTATCACTAACTGTCTTCACACACAAATAATACAGGGAAAGATGGTACGGACCCATCATTCCATAAGTCGTTCATTTCGTAGTCCATGATGCTTAGCTGAGTTTCATTCCCATAAAGCTGCCATTGTAGATTATTGGGTTGCCCTGGGCCCCATTTGAAATACTGGACCAAATCACCGTTGCTATGATACCAATTAAAATCTGAACCTTGTTTTCCATCAATAGCTACACAACGGAGGTTTTGTTCAATAAGATTATTCTTATCAAAATACCATTCTGGAAATAAAAAAACTGATAGATTTGAGATTATAGAAATATGTGGGTTTTTTTTCCTAAATCGATTTCACATTGTGTTTTCATCAAGATGAAGAACATCGACACTTTATTAGATTTTCATGCAAGACAACTTGAAATGCCTTTGCTATTTTTATCGCTAGCCAAAGTAGAATGGGAAGCCGTTTCATCAAACACGTGTCAGGTGCTTTAAAAATGAAGTTTTCTTAAAAAAAGTAGAGAGTTGGAAAATTCAATATATGATATTATTCAAAATTTTAATTATGTAACAAATTATCTCTCACCGACAAATTGGTTTAAGATGGCATGTTGATGTGAACTCTCTACTCTAACAAGATGGGTGCCCATCTGTTGGCAGTAATTTGTGACGTAGGAATTTATGTCTGAAGACGCCCTTGGGACCTCAAACATTTCGTAGATCGACTCTGGAATACAGAGAGGAAATTAAAAATGATAGATGATCAAGATTGGTAATGCATACTACTTTTGAACAATGTAAGGTAAAGTTGGCGATGACAATAAGGGTTTTGATGATGCTGATGCTGACGACGACGGCGACGACGACGACGACGACGACGACGATGATGATGGTGGTGATGATGATGATGATGATGATGAGGAGGAGGAGGTGGTGGACGACGGCGATGATGATAGATGATCAAGATTGATATAGCATACTGCTTTTGACAAATGTAAGGTAAAGTTGACGAAGGCAATAACGATGATGATGATGATTTCGTTTTGGCCCTACGTACTTTGATTAGTGTATGCAAGTCAACCGCAAAACTTGAAATCAGATACTATGCTTAGATTTGTAGCATGATTCATGTGACATATGTACATGTATGTGTTCAAACTTTGTAAATAAGCATGGCGCGTTTTAACAACGCAGCCTATTCAGTGCATTCTGCCCTTGCAATGGAGTCTGAAGATTGTCATAAATTTGATATCGTCTTTCGTGTTTTATGGAGATCTATCATTGTCTCCGACTGTTTATCAGATTTTTCTTATCGCATGAGGAAGTTCCGTTATATATATTTTTAAAGGGTATGTAAGCCTTGCAGTTGTAATGTGATATTTTAAATCTGATTTAAATGTGATGTTTTAAATCTGATTTAAATCGGAAGTTCACTTCTTTTCAGATGGTGGAGGTTTTTGTTTATTTGCTTTGGTTCTTGTTTTATCCTGATTTTGTATGCCTTCGGTTTCTGATTTTCTGAATTATCGATTTTGTGCTGTATACAGGGATATGGTCATTATCCATATTTGTCATTAGGCTTTTGTGTTTGACTTAAGATGAATATGATGATAGCCACAACGAAGAAAAAGACTACGACGATGATGATAATGATATTTTACCTAAAGAAAAGTCCACTGATGGAATCTTTTTAGGATAGTACCTCCATCCTGTTTCATCCGTAAATGTTCCCGTGTCAGTATTTCTCCGATGTACACAAAGTTTCTGATGTCGATTGTAGAAAACACCGGAACATGACGTTACACCACAGGTCATGCAACAATGTATCGCACTTAAGACGGTCGTCATTACTTCACTAGATAATAGTTTATTGTTCATTGATTCTTCTTCTATGAACAGCGAACTATCAAATAAAGTTGATTGTGTGGTAATTTGAATTAACGATAAAGGTAAACAGCTGAAATAATATAATTTTCTGAGGTATTCCATCGCTGCTGTTCACAGGCTTTGAAAGCTGAAATTATAACGTTTAAATTATTCTAACTAAATTTTTATCTGTATCATTTCCACTTTTCCCCATACTATACTACATGTAAGTAGAGTCCAGCATTCATCGACACAAAACAAATATAAGCCATATTTAAGCATCTTGCATGAGCAGAACTCCAAATCATGTCTTGATCTATCTAAAAATGTATAAAGATAAACACCAGTCTAAAAGGCGAAAAGTAAAGGCAAAATCATCCGAATTTCAATTGTTCAATTGGAAACCTCAGAATGTATAAGTAAATCAAAATATGTGGCCAAGCATAGTTGATAAATGATGTACACTCATATGACTTCGAAAAACAATTAGTAAAATAAATTATTTCAACTAAAATTTAAAACAAAATCACTTAAATGTACAAGTTAGAGGAAAACACCACCTTTTTAGAATATGCAAAACTCGATAGAGAGAAGGGAGGGGATCTCCAACAAGACCCTTTTACAACATCAATAGCAAAACAACAAAACATCCGATTTGAAAACACAAAGACAATACCAAGAGACGAAAAAGACATACGATATATAAGCATCAAACACAAATGACGACACATAAACCAACGAGACCAATGGGTAACCGGTAACAAAAGTAGCACATGGTGTGGTTTGAGGAAGCTCAGAGTGACTTGACTCTAAACAAGGCAAATGTTACAAACACAGAAACACAATTTTTAAACCTAAATATCAAAATTGTTAATGGAAAGATTCTTACAAGTGTGAATGACAAAAGGTATGAATTTGGATTCAGCATTGTAAATTTTCCCTGGCTTGACGGTGATGTTCCAAGATTACCGTCATATGGTATCTACATTTCGTAGCTTATCAGGTTTGCTAGAGCATGTACTGATGTTATGGATTTTATAGTAGAAATCTACAATTTACAAAGAAACTTTTAGGTCAAGGTTTTCGCTTCTACAAACTAGTAAAGACTTTCTGGAAATTTTACAAAAAATATTGTCAACTTCATTTGAAATTTGGGCCCATACAAGCAACAGAGTATATTACTTTGGGTATTTTGCAACATTACCTTATTAATGGCGACATGATCAACAAAAAAGAAGGATCAAAGGTAGAGAGAATTACCATCAAAATTGTGTTAGAATCATCAAGCGTCTTTTATACCGTGGTTATAATCCTTCTGTCACCAGACGGACTCTTAGCTTGGGACTGGCTAATCTACAGACTTGTACCAGCGAATTCTCAAGAATTGCACTCTGACTGACTGTGACGACATGACTCTACGTAGGGCCCTGTCCAATCCTCTTTAGAAACGACAGGACCCGACCACCTATCCTCTCTGAATGTCAATCGGACTCCTCGGGTGATCACATGTATGAGCTCGCTACGGCCGGCAGACATGGACTGTATTTCGTATGCCTTCAGTTATTTTTATGTCCGTTGTTATTGGTCAGAATACCCCAAAACGCCAGCAAAAATCAGACAAAGACAGAATATAAATTTACAAGTTTAATTATGTACAAAATTTATATATTTCAAATGATTACAACTTACAATACAATGTCCGGATCAAAGTGTCCGTTACGGTCCACAAAGTCTATCGAATGTATGGTTTCCGGTAATCACAAACGTTCTCGAAAGATAAGTGTCCAAACGTTGTTAAATGGATTAAAGTCTCAACAAATAAAGTGTCCCAGTATATCAGAATAGATGAATGAATCGTGTCTACGAATGTGTACGAATGTCCACTTAACACAGTTCCTCAGAGGTATTTATACTTAATACAAATGAATTTACCAGAAGCTTCTAGAACAATGACTCATTACAAATGATTAACAATAGAGTAAATTCTAGAAATCACAGTCATGTGATGATAATGATGTAACAAAGAACATACTGGAATATTCTATAATGAGATAAACATGACATAGTAAAATCTAGAAAGAATTATTATGAAATCATTAAATAACATGACTAAGTACATGTGTACCTACACATAAAGTAAAACTAAAATAATACATGACCCACAACACCTCCCCCCTTAAAAAAGTTTGAATGTCAATGAAAACTTAGGTGGTAAATTCTGCAAAAATCACTCATGAAACTCTCGATAGTGCATCTGCAATCACATTGTCTTTGCCCTTTATATGGTTAATAATGATATTGTACTCTTGCAACAATAAACTCCACCTTGTAAGTCTTTGATTCTTGTTTGACATTTTTTGCAAAAATGTGAGAGGGTTGTGGTCAGTATACACAAGAATTGGATGTAGAGTAACATTCAAATAAACATCAAAATGTTGTAAAGCTAACAATAATGTAAGACTCTTTTTCAATAGTAGAGTAATTCTTTTGACATTTTGTCAATTTCTTTGAAAAATAACAAACAACTCTATCTACACCATCATCATTTTCTTGAAACAAAGCAGCCCCGATTCCTACGTCACTGGCATCAACAGTAAGCTTAAATTGCTTATCAAAATTTGGAGCTGACAGGACAGGACTATTCATAAGAACACATTTGATTTTCTTAAAAGATTCGTCACAGTCATTGGTCCATGCAAAATTCACTCTCTTTTGTAACAGATTGGTAAGTGGACCAACAACTGACGAGAAATTTTGACAAAATTTTCTGTAAAATCCTGCCATTCCTAAAAATCTCATTATCTCTTTCTTATTGGTAGGAATCGGGAACTTTGAAATAGCTTCCACCTTGGCCATGATAGGAGTAACAAAACCTTGACCTACTTTGTGACCCAAATATTCTACAGTCGCATGACAAAATTCACTTTTCGCAAGGTTCACTGTGAGGTTTGCTTTCGCCAGTATGTCGAAGAAGGTACGCATGATTCGGAGATGGTCATTCCAGGTGTCGCTGTAGATGATGACGTCATCGATGTACGCCTCGCATCCTTTGAGATGATTTAGGAGCGAATGAATCATCCTCTGGAATGTGGCTGGTGCGTTTTTCATACCAAAGGGCATTACTTTATATTGGTATAGCCCATCTGGAGTCGCAAATGCCGATATTTCTCTAGCTCTCTCGGTAAGCGGGACCTGCCAATAGCCTTTAAGCAAGTCAAATTTACTGACAAATTTTGCACTGCCAATTTTATCTATACAGTCATCGATTCGTGGGATCGGATAAGAGTCAGTTTTGGTGACTGAATTGACTTTTCTAAAGTCCGTACACAATCGGTAAGTTCCGTCTGGCTTCGGAACAAGAATACATGGGGAACTCCAATCACTATTGCTGGGTTCAATAATGTCATTTTCAAGCATGTACTGAATTTCTTTCCGCATGTATTGAAGTTTTATCGGGTTTAACCGATAGGGATGCTGTTTGATAGGTGACGCATCACCCACAATGACGTCATGATGAGATGCATTCGTCTTTTTTGGAACGTCCGGAAAGATGGTCGTATATTCCCGCATTAATTGGTGCACTTCCTCTTTTTGATGCACGTTCAGATGTCCGAGTTTCACTTCCGGACTTGTTAGAATTTCAGAATTCTTCAAACGGACACTTTGAGCGAAGTCTTTTTCGACAGTCTCTTCATCACATTCCGGTTCAACAGAATTTTCTAATGAATTTACATTGGCCAAAGTGGAAACTGGTTTTACAAAATTTCGGTCACTTCTATCAAAATACTCTTTCAACATGTTAACATGACACACTCTTTTTTCTTTTCGCCGACCTGGTGTCTTAACCACATAGTTAACATCACTAATTTTACTCTCAATCTCATAAGGACCGAAATATCTAGCTTGCAAAGGATGACCAGGGATAGGCAAAAATACAAGAACTTTATCGCCTGGTTTAAAAACTTTGTTTCTAGCATCTTTGTCATACCATGTTTTCATTTTCATTTGAGATGTTTTGAGATTTTCTTGAGCTAATTTGCAAGCATTATATAATTTCTCTTTGAAATTAGACACGTAGTCTAAGAGATTCAAATCGCTAGTCTCAGTCAACCATTTTTCCTTCAACAACTTCAATGGCCCCCTGACCGTATGCCCAAAAACTAGCTCAAAGGGACTGAACCCCAGGGACTCCTGAACGGCTTCTCGTGCCGCAAACAACACGAGATGAACCCCTTCATCCCAGTCTTTTCCATACTGGTGACAATATGTTTTCATCATAGTTTTAAGGGTTTGATGAAAGCGTTCAAGTGCCCCCTGGGACTCAGGATGGTACGCAGAAGACTTATACTGCCTGATACCTAGCTCATGCATAACCTGCTGAAACAATTCTGACATAAAATTGGAACCCTGATCTGACTGAATAGCCTTGGGAGCACCTACGAAACTGAAAAACTTTGTAAGGGCCTTAACTATGGTCTTTGCCTTAATATTCCTAAGAGGTATGGCTTCAGGAAACCTAGTCGAAGTACACATAATTGTCAGTAAGTACTGATTCCCTGACCTAGTCCTAGGCAAAGGACCTACACAATCAACTAACACCCTACTAAAAGGTTCCTCAAAGGCTGGAATGGGTTGGAGGGGAGCAGGTGGTATAACTTGATTGGGTTTACCTACCATCTGACAACTATGACAAGACTTACAAAACTCAGACACATCTTTTCTCAACTTAGGCCAGTAAAAGTGACTTAAAATCCTATTATAAGTCTTATTGACACCTAAATGACCTGCCATGGGTGTGTCGTGAGCTAAACTCATGATGTCCCCGCGATACGCTACTGGAACCACTATCTGGTGAACGACCCGCCACACTTCATTAGGGGGTGCATCAGGTGGTCTCCATTTCCGCATAAGGATGCCATCTTGTATGTAGAAGCACTCTCCGACTTTGTCCGCTTCTTCTTGGGGAAGGGCCCTCTTGCTTAGTCGGATGATCTCCGGATCTTTAGTTTGCTCGGAGAGGAGCTGCTCACGGCTTAAGGCATCTGTACCCCTGTCTAATGGCGGATAGGAATCATCACTAGGTACTGTCGGAGACTTGTCAACATGAAGTCGTACTGACGTCTCAGGTACGCTGTCATCAATGGTAGACATGAATGTGTCAGAAAGGTCTATATGTTTGGAGGGATGGTCCTCGTTAAGTGCAGAAGTACTCTCAGCCTCTTTTAGTCTGTTCCTGGCCATCGCCCTGGTAACTGCGCAGGCTGGGTACAAGTCGTCGTCTTCATCATCGGACACGACATCGGACGTGATTTTCTCACAAACAATCGGATCGGCTACAACTTTGCCGCCAGCTAAATCGTTGCCAAGCAACAAGGAAACGCCTTGAACGGGAAGAGTAGGTCGAACACCTACGATAACAGGTCCAGTAATTAAGTCTGACTTCAAATAAATTTTATGAAGGGGAACATCAATGACGCCTAGCTCCACACCCTGTAATAAAACTGACCTACCAGTAAAAGTGTGCTCAGACAAAGGCAATGAACCCTCTAACAATAAAGTCTGGGCAGCACCAGTATCTCTCAAAATCTGAACAGGCAACGCTTCGCCAGAATCACTGAGTGAAACAAATCCCTGTGACAAAAAGGGCTTATAATGATCCTCCACAAAATCATCAGAACTGGACTTAGAATCCTGAATCTCAGGAGTGTCAGAACAAATCGAATCTAAGGCATTCCTATCATTTCTAACAGACGCACAGGCCTGTGACTTAAGTTCTTTTTTCTTCTTAAGCTTCAAACACTCACCAATAACATGACCTTTTTTCTTACAATAATTGCATGTAGGAAGCGACCCCACCCCTGGGGATGCCTCAGAACGCTCGGACCTAGGACCGGACGTAGAACCACCTTGAGATGGTGACTGGGAACTAATGGACGACTGAGACTCTTGTAAATTTTTCTTTGGAAAATCTGACGTTTTAGCACTATCGCTAGATTGAGTTTTTGACACAAAATTTTTCTTATGAGTGAGAGCATACGTATCAGACAAAACAGCGGCTTCTTCAAGAGTTTTAACATTTTTGTCTTCCAAATGAGTTCTTAAATCTTGATGTACACACTCTTTGAACTCTTCTATCAGAATTATTTGACGCAAATTGTCAAATGAATTGGGAATTTTCTTGGATCGAAACCACTGATCAAATAAATCTTCTTTTTCTCGAGCAAATTCAACATATGTTTGATTTTCGAACTTTTTGTACTTTCTAAACTTTTGTCTGTACGCTTCAGGTACTAACTGATATGCTCTCAAAATCGTGTCCTTGACCTTGTCATAGTCTGAACTCTCAGCAATACTGAGCGCCGAGTACACTTCAGCCGCTTTGCCAATAAGTACGCTTTGTAACAAAGTTGGCCAAAAATCACGTGGCCACTTCAGATTGGCCGCGATTTTCTCAAAATGTGGAAAATATTTGTCCACGGACTTTTCTTGAAATTTTGGAACTAATCTGATGTTTTTCGCGGCATCGAATTCAGACTTGACAGGCGAAGGAGCAGGATTTTCCTTAGCGCCTTTCTCTAACTTTAACTTTTCTAGCTCAAACTGGAGTTCTCTCTCGTGCATACGTTCCTGTTTCTCTCTTTCTAATTGTCTTTCCTTTTCTTCTTTTTCAAATTGTCTTTCTTTTTCTTCTCTTTCAATTTGAAATTGTCTTTCTTTTTCTTCTTTTTCAAGTTGAAATTGTCGTTCTTTTTCTTCTTTTTCAAATTGTAATTGTATTTTCATTTTCTCTAATTCAAACTCAAATTTTGACATTTTGGTTTCGCTTGAAACAGGTTCAACAGGAAAATCGTATGACGAAAAGATTTCCTTAGCTAAAAGCTCTTTAGCCACAATATTTCTAATTTCTTGCTTTCTCATAGAAGATTTTACATCTAACTTCAAGTGAAGACCTAAACCAATCAAATCATCTTTTTTCAATGATTCGAACTCATCTACAGTCGGCGATTTCAAAAATTCAGTGACCGAAAATACCATGATTGATTTCTGCTGGCAAAAGTTTTGAGAATTTTCCTTTTTTCAAAAACGAACTTTACGTAAAGTGCAAATATGCAGAGATTACTATCCCGGACGAGCCCCCAATTCTGTTATGGGTCAGAATACCCCAAAACGCCAGCAAAAATCAGACAAAGACAGAATATAAATTTACAAGTTTAATTATGTACAAAATTTATATATTTCAAATGATTACAACTTACAATACAATGTCCGGATCAAAGTGTCCGTTACGGTCCACAAAGTCTATCGAATGTATGGTTTCCGGTAATCACAAACGTTCTCGAAAGATCAGTGTCCAAACGTTGTTAAATGGATTAAAGTCTCAACAAATAAAGTGTCCCAGTATATCAGAATAGATGAATGAATCGTGTCTACGAATGTGTACGAATGTCCACTTAACACAGTTCCTCAGAGGTATTTATACTTAATACAAATGAATTTACCAGAAGCTTCTAGAACAATGACTCATTACAAATGATTAACAATAGAGTAAATTCTAGAAATCACAGTCATGTGATGATAATGATGTAACAAAGAACATACTGGAATATTCTATAATGAGATAAACATGACATAGTAAAATCTAGAAAGAATTATTATGAAATCATTAAATAACATGACTAAGTACATGTGTACCTACACATAAAGTAAAACTAAAATAATACATGACCCACAACACCGTTAACATATCCATCTATGTTTCTTGGGCGGCCCCTTCTTCATGCTGTCTGTTTGTATGTTCATCTTACAGTGAGGAGGTTACTTTACACCACATTTGTGAGTTCTTCGTGACCTCTGGGTATTCGGAAAAGTGGGAGGGTTGTTCGCACGTAATCCAGGATAACAACACCGTCTGCTCCCGACGTGGCAGATGGCCGTCCTAAGTCGGCACCTCGTTGGTTTATGTGTAGTCATTTATGTTTGGTGTTTCTCTGTGATTTGGCGTTCCTTGTACCATTGCGTTTCTTTCTGTTTGTGTCTTCTTAGTGTTTTTACAGTTGGAGTGTTTGGGGGTTTGCTGTTGGTGCTACAACTAGGTGTTGTTGGAGATCCCCTCCTGTCTTGGTTAAGAAGTTTGGAGTAACTCAGTATCTAACAAAGTACTGATGCAACAGTAACCAATCTTGCACAAGTGATTCATCTTGGGACGCCGAGATGGACCCATGCATCGGATGCAGCATCTGACATACTTTTTCTGTCTGAGTGATTTTGCCTTTAAAAGCCAATATTGAGCAAAGAATAAGTGCTACATGTACAAAACTTGCATATAGGATGTATCTTTCGGCATACTGTTTTCGGTCATGTTTAGATTAAGCTCCTTGCACCTACCCTACATCGATTTTGGCCATATTTTTCACTTGAATACGCTTCTGAACAAACCCTACACAAAATTTGGAGCCGCTCTTTTTGGCAAGAGGAAATTAGAATTCTGTGGCGCCAGGAAAATTCACTTTGACTTTATTAAAACTGTTTGGGATTAAAATATCCGAAACACTTGTCTAGTACAACAAGATTGGTACTATAGAAAATATATTTCAATATTGACAAATTGATCAAACAGTCATAAAATAACCTTGACCTACTTTTAAAATTTGGGTGATTATGCCTTTACAAGCCAATATATATGTACTTAGAGATATGTTTTAATTACATTTTGCTGCCACGAAGTGAACTTTCGTTGTCTATGGTTACCTATATATCATAAAATCACGCTTCTGCATACGCCTAAAAGGAAACTCTTTACAAAATAGAAACCTAAAAATTAAAACTTAAAAGAAGGGAACCTCTCGATTTTTCACCTTTGAAGATTTTTGATTCATTTTATCAAACATGCACGTCTGGTGCACCTCATTCATATTTATTTTGTCATAAAATCTGCTCTTTGTCAGCATAGTTGCATTCTTCATTTCTCCATTTTAAGCAAAGAGACTTACATATTCCCAAGGGGTTATGAACATTTTTCTATATAGTAACAAAATACGGTATAAGTAGAATCATTCGCTGGTACTTTCTTTCGCAGTTTCATAAAAGAAAACAATTTCACATGGACAATGATTCGTTGATCCGCACCAGTTAGTCAAACACAAAAGCCTAAATTATACTCCAAAAGCCATAATCAAAAAATATACCACTTATTAAAAAATACGAAACAGACCTTCACCACACTAAAAGAAAATAGGAGAGAAAGGAGGGGATCTCCGACAGCACTCGGTTGCAACACCCACAGCAAAACTCCAAATCACTCAATGCAAAACACAGAGCAGACATCCACAGAAAGAGACGCAAAAGGGACAAGGAAAATCAACTCACAACGGTACCATAGAAACATGAAACACAAAAGACAACACATAAACCAAGACGACAAATGGGCAATCGGTTCCGACTTAGGACGGCCATCTGCCATGCAAGTACCAGATGGTGTGGATAGAAAGAGATAGAAACAGAGAAAAAGAAAAAAAAACTTGCAAACCTACCAGTCACTTGTGATTCGATCCTTTAGAAACTGACGCTGATTTTGTTTTTGAAATTATTTTACTATTTATATTCACGAGTTAATGAAGATTCTCGCCTCAGTTAAATAATCTAATAGCCTCTTAATTAGTATGAAGAGAATTATATATCGGAATATTGACCATCTCATTTATATGTAATTGGTTAAGATAATAAATCGTACTTACTTTTCCTGTGAAGTCAATATCTATTGTTTTTATTATATACGTAATGTATACGCAGATTTAGAGATTGTAGAGAACACAGATTACTATCGGGAGTATGATGGAAAAATATAATATACAAATCGGAAGGATTTCAATTAATAATCTATTATCTATTCCTCTGTGAAAATGAGAAAGAGTTCGTGAGTTCTCTCGTGATAACTGCAAATTTAAAGTAGTTCGGTACACCTACGGAACGTAACTCTAGCTAGCTAGCTACCTTGGAGGATTTCAAAACTCAACGTTGTGTAATTCTGTTATTTCTGAACGGATTGAAATGAAATTAGTATCTATGGAATCAGAAATATCTTTTCTGAATTTTTATACAAAAATTTGCGTTTGATTATTTGCAAAATAATTTTAAAAAACCGTCAGATTCGTTAAACGGCTTATTTTTGCGCGATGCATGAATTGTCTATTTAGCGGCGTTTCTAACATGCATTTCATTGGGCATCCCACAAAAATTTCAATAAGCACTAGTACTTTGCTGTTACAACGAAAGAGTAAATTTCTTTATGTTTATAATGATATCATTTTCAAGTTACAACACTTTATCTGTAGTTTAGTGTCAAGAAAAGCGCAAATCATATCGAAAATTTATTATACATCTCAATTTAACGGTAAATGTTATCGAGAAAAGTTATCCGGAGGAAAATATATGAGCGTATGAGTTAGAGAGTAAGCTCTCCTTAATCTAAAAATGTTTCTATGTCAACAGTAGCTTTATTTGTTTCTGAAATCGAATGAGTTAAAAAAAAATTAGCTCTAACCTTTCGCAACGTCAGCTTTACGTTCGCTGTGAAAACGAATGCATTGAGACAACGTCATTCTCATTTGTTTCAAGGCTCATTACGAAAAAATAAAAAAGGTGGAATTACAAGATAATGACAGACGACAGGCTACTTCTTGCAGGTTAAAAGAATACAAAAATTGAAAATAAAAAAAGCTGCTCGGACAGACGGCGGCATCTCTGTTTAAAAGCGGAGTGAGTTTACGCTATCTCAAAATAACACATTAGAGAGACCCAACAAATGGACTTAGATTCTGACTTGGGTCCCTTTGATAAAAGCAAAAAAATAGTAATTAAGTACATGTATATAGCTTGCAAAAAAATATGTACGCAGAATGCTATAAAAAACAGGAAAAATATTTATTTGTTTGTAGGAAAGGACTGAAAGAAAAGAAAAGAAAAGCACACAAATTTTCGAACATCCTTTATCAATAGAGCTATAAATCTGCAATTCTGGATGCACGTTGTCTGCTCGTCAGTCCCAATCCGTCTGATTATCTTGCTTTCTACTAGTCTTTAGGAAATGTCAGATGCCTTCGCCGTTCTTGCATATTTTAAACCCCTCGATCTTCTTTTTGTTTACATGTGAAATTCAATATAGATAACGAAGTAGTTTGAGATATTTTTAAATTGACTTTTTCCGTGACGTAAAAAAATATAATTGACGCTATGACAGGAAAGTGAAATTTTTGTACATTTACATTGTATTTATAACATATCACATGTCACTTTCCTCCCCTAAAATTTCACATCAAAATAAGGAGAACAAAAAAAAAAAAAAAAACAAAAACAAAAACAACAACAACAAAAAAAAAAAAAAAAAAAACGCAACACAACACAACACAAAAACCCTTTAAAAAAATGTGATATGGAAATAATTTTTGGAAGAATATTTTAATATTCCGAACCAATTTATTATACCCGTGAAAAGATTAATTGCAGCGCAGGAAAAAAAATTAGGATTATTAAAAATGAGCTTCAATTATTTATTACATTATAACAAAAAAGTTACACAACCATTTATAATGAAGTATGACGTTGGCTCAGAAGCTTCTTTTTTTTGTCTTGGGAAGTCCCATAGAGCAGAAGGAATCCGATCGAGGTACCCGGATAAAAACATTTTAAGACCGGGTAGGCGACTCCCATTACCGCATTAAATCCTATAAGAATCGTGGCCGCAGAGGTTAGAAGCAAGCGCACCATCCCTTCACTTAACTAGCCGTTGCAGGGATGGGAGTGAACCCCCCTCCCAATCGCCAGCACCTCTGACGACTTCAATACATCGTCTCATTTTATTAAGATTTTTTGAAAACTTCCCTACTTAAAAAATTTTTCATGTTCACCTTTTAATGGGTAATATTCCAGCACATTTATAAAGCACATCGCTTCAAAATTCAGAAATCATCAAGTTGAAAATTGCATGAGGAATGTTATTTGAATAAATCAAGAAATCCAAGATGACGGCGTGAAAACTGTCGAGGCGTCGTTACAGTATGTACGACGTCGCCGCATGACGTTCGCCAAAATGACCGAAAAAGGTGTCAAAAACCAAATTTCTATCGCCTGTAACAAAAAATTGGATCAATGTTTTGATTAATTTTTTGATATCAGTATTTTCAGAACAATTTCAAGAAAAGTATACTTGAATATAATGAATTTTTCTCGACTCGTTTTTTAAAAAATAACTATAAAGGATAAAAAAGGTAATTTTTTTCTTACCTAATTGTGACAAAATGACGGAGATTAATATGCCAAAACATGCAGAATATCCATATTATTGGCAATATTTTGTGGATTTATGCACAGAATTTATATATTTACCTAATCAATGTATTATTTTCTTTGGATGGCATGATTTTAAGAAAATTATCTTGCCAAATGTACAAGGACATAGTGTATCTTTATTATTACAACGGCAAGATACATTGTGTGTAAATGTCCCATTTTTGTGAACGTTTATAGAAGAATCGACGCAAATAGAAGTGAGAATAGCGGAAAAACTAGGGGATGTTTTGGATGATTTTATTATATCAACATGAAGAGTACATCTAGTTCATAGGATGTTAATTTCTATAAGGAGATTTTTCGACTAGATTTTGAATATTTGTTAAAAGTGTATGAAAATAAAAAATCAAAAGTCGAAAAAAGCCGTTAAAATATGAATTGCACGGTTTATTTTACACATTACAAGAAAATGTTATTATAAACTCACGATTAAAGAGATTTATCACTCAGAAATCCATCCTAGGGCATTTTGTCAACATCCGTTGTATATTTTGTCTAATTTGACGTTGTAATTATGCAGTTTAGCGCATACGAACGGCGCAAATATATGCCATGTAGGTAGCGTTTTATACCTACTTTGTGACGATATTAGTAAGGAAAACCAACTCCACAAATAGGTTTAATTAGCACAACATATTGTATTTAAAGTAAGCTTTTAGAATATGTATAAATCATACCGAAATGTACTCGTTTTACGGAAAACGTAACTTCGATATGACGCCTGTACCGAACGACCTTAAGTGTAAAATTATACATGTAAGTATATATTATCAAAGGAACTGTGAGTGTTGCTGAGATTGGCGTCAGGATCTTCTTTATTTCATAAGCATTCTGAAAAAAGAGTTTTATGCAAAAGTAAGAAGTAAATATTCAAGCAATCCACCATAGCAATGGTTTTTGACGTCAAAATTATGATATAAAATCTTTGCCTTTGTTCAAGCATGATCAGAAAGAGCGGGGATGAAGGATTGGTGGGTTGGTCAACATTGGTGGCTATCGGTGTCGAGCAATCGTAAATGATATTTACGCTCTAGGTATTTATGGATTACAAAGGGGAAGGGGCGCTGGACTGCCAAGTTTAGCATAGGACGGATACATGATTTTAACTTCGAAAGATATACTGAAATCGTAATAAAAAGATAAGGTTTTGGGGACTGCCAAAGTCTACCAGTGTTCAGAATCCAAGGTTTTAAGGTATCCGTTGTACAATTGGGTCATTTTGCATAGTGTTTTAATCATTTCCATAGTAAAGAATAGTAATTTTTATGCCTAGTAAGGTACTATAAACTATATATTTTCTGAAAGGTAATGATGCCCTGAGTACAGATATAAGACTCCCAGGTCTTAAAAATCAAAGGCGGAAAACTCTTGTACAACTTTGTTATTTTGCACATGTTATATAGAGAAAATAGACAATTTAAATGCTTAATAAGTTATTCCCCTTTGTTTTTCTGGCCCTCAAATTTTTATTTCTGAACAGTGGGCTTTATAACCTTTCAGAAAATATATAGTTTATAGTACCTTACCAGGCATGGAAAAATGCCCTATTGTAAATCAGATACCTTAATATACAGTTGGATTTGGAAACCTAAAGACATGATGGAATAATAGAATCTATCCCCAGATGTGATCAGGGACAAGGAAATCCAACCCGAGTGTCCAGGATTTGCTTGTACCACGACGAGGCTTGCCGAGTCGTGGACAAAAGCAAATCCTGGACACGAGGGTTGGATTTCCGTGTCCCTGATCACATCTGAGGATTGATTATTTTTCTCCCACTGTCTAAAAGCGCTCAAAAATGAGATTTTTTTTTTTTTTCATATTTTGATCGGCTAAAGCAGCAATCATGTATGACGTCACAGTTGACGTTACAGTCAAAAGGCACGTGAAAATGTTATCTTACCCCATAGGGGTAAGACAAGGATATCTTTTCCCAGCGTTTCCATGGATATCCCAGTCCACAGTGGGAGAAACGGTTATGTTGAATGAAAATAATGTCGAGTTTGTATTGCAAAAGTTTCGGTTTTCGGACATACTTGATCAGTAGGGCGGCCAAGCCAGATTTGCGCATGACGGCAACCGTTGCTAAGAACGGCGCATTAATATCGAAAGAAGTTCGCGTCGCCGTTACTTAGCATTTTTTCGAAACTGTTTCACTGCAGAAAAATACTGTTAACAGCGATGCAAATTGATGGTATCGGATCTTAAGGTATCCGTTGTACAATTGAGTCATTTTACATAGCGTTTTAATCATCTCCAATGTAAAGTATGGTAAAATTTATGCCTGGTAAGGTACTATAAACTATATATTTTCTGAAAGGTAATGATGCCCTGAGTTCAGATTTAAGGCTCCCAGGTCTTAAAAATCAAAGGGGAAAAACTCTTTTACAACTTTGTTATTTTGCATATGTTATATAGAGAAAATAGACAATTTAAATGCTTCATCAGTTATTCCCCTTTGTTTTTCTGGCCCCAAAATTATTATTTCTGAGCAGTGGACATTATAACCTTTCAGAAAATATATAGTTTATAGTACCTTACCAGGCATGGAAAAATGCCCTATTGTACATCGGATACCTTAAAAAGATTAAACAAACTCTTTAAGATTTTATGTCTCTAAATATACCCAAGATGTGCTGTTTTATTATGTAAATTTGTCGAAAATCAGCTGACAATATGACAGCAGTACTCTTAACGTTCGACTTCCATGCCCCCTTCCTCGCAAACAGGGGGATCGTTTTCAAAAATATTAAAAAGTGGTTCTGTAATTTATTGATATGTTGTGGAGAATATATCCAAGCTTTCAATTCTCAAATTTTATGAAAATCGGTGAGGGACCATTTTTTGTACCTCATTTATGTACCCCGACATGCTGCACAGTTTCGACAATTTTGGATAAATCGTCAATCGACCGAACGCTTCGATATCAGAAATTCGCAAAGCAGAATATAAATTCGAATTAACCATTCTAGAAGAAAAGGTTGTATTAACCTTTTGATGAGCAAACCTTTAAATTGTGAAAAATATCACCAGAATTCAACAGACCGAAGTTTTTTTCTAGCGACCTTCCGAATTTCCTCTGATCAAGTACAAAACTGTCACTCACAAGGGAAATATGACATTTTCTTGGTTATGCCAGACAATACATGCACAATTTGAAATATACTCATTGTATCCGAGAAAAAAAAACATATAAAAATTCCAATTTTGTTCTGTTTAATGCGCAGGAGCTTTCAATAATTGGAAAAAAAGAAGATACAAATATATGATTTTTTTCTGCAAGGAAGCCTATATTTGATTTTTTTTACTCCAGATAGTCACTACAAAAGAAATAACTATTATAATTTAATATGCCCATGATCAATGACAGTTGAAATTTAAATTCCTATATCACGAAGAAGAAATTTAATTGACTAATTAATCCTCTGCAAGAATTCACAAAATTTTATTTCATTATCTCACTGTATCTGCCATTGCCCAATAAGATTCACAGTCATTAGGCCTAATTTTTGAAATGTTGACAGGTCTTGAACTCATCCATCTTCTATGAATAATCCATTTGTATGGTATTTTTGAACACTCACAATTCACAAAGAAGAATATGATGACAATATGCACAATCTTCAATTTTTGATGTAGAATATTATATGATATCAATATACTATAGTACACAATTTCCAATCAATAATTCCTTTTCACATAATTGTCGAAATGCATGCCTTCCATATAATAAGCCAGTGGGTGATTTTCAGACTGCAAGATTTCTTCTAACAAGTTTGACCTGAAAAAAAATAATACATTTTCAATTAGTTTTTAGTCATTCATTTATTCACTCATTCATTTATCTATTTGTTTACTTTGATACAATTTCACTAATGCATAGTCATATACTGAAAAATTCAAAATGATTCATAAATTGTACTTAAATTGTATAAATCTTTTATAACTATTTGCTTGTATATGTTATTCATTTAGCAATCATTAATTTATCACTAGAAAGAATAGTATTGATAAATTCAACACTCAACAAATGGAATTCATGGAAAATTATTTTCAATGACTAGAACTACAATATAATCAAATTATATTATGATTTATTATCTTTCTAGAAATTCATAGTTTAAATTACCCATGTTGCATTTTATATGTTTATGTGTGAATGTAAATGTGAGTAACCCCCCCCCCCCCATCCCCATCAACCTCTTTTCTCTTTTCACTTTATATTCTAAATAAAAAAAACTACATTTATAATAACATGTATACTTGTGAATGCCAAAGTGCTAATTTTAAAAATTGAAAAAAAAATACTTTGGGCCCAAGGAGGTGGGGGGGGGGGGGTAGGCTTGGTGGGTCAAAATAAAGCCATTTTAAAAGGTTTAAGGCACATAATTTAACTTAATAAACTGATCAGTTCAGTGATTGAAAATTATAACAAATCTTGGTAGTATTAAGTAGGGTGTGTGTATGTGTGAGAGAGAGAGAGAGAGAGAGAGAGAGAGAGAGAGAGAGAGAGAGAGAGAGAGAGAGAGAGAATATTTGTTTACAAATTTGTTTGTTTACCTTGAGCTTGACGAAAAAGTCGTTGTTTTCAATAGTTCCTAGAATAATTTCGTCATCGAGGCAGCCTAGTATCCATTTCACTATAAAACAAACAGCTGAACTGAAGAGAGTACATGTATGTGAAGTACACAAGTCGTACCATGTTTTTGCGTCATCAAGTTTACATCACAGCGACACTGGCACGTACTGTACTGACATCGGCCTTCGTGAAGTCGGGTTGGACAAAAACAGCTTGAAACCTTCATTTATCTCTTCTTAATTGCAAATCCAAGGTTAGAAATGAGTTCACGAGATAAAAATCATCCAACAGTTATACTTTTTCATACACAAAATACTTTAAACTTCGAATAAAGTAACTCATTCATGTTTACAATGTGACACACGTTCAATGTGTATTGGGTGCAAAATCGTGATTCTGCGCATGCCGAAACGAAGCTAACACCAGCTGATTTCAAACGGGAATTATTTCAATATATGAAAAAGTGGTTCTGTAATTTTTTGATATTTGAAAGATGCCGATGTGAATGTAATTTTTGAAAATATTATAAAAATCTGTGAGGAACTATTTTTTTTGTACCTCATTTTTATTTTCCACTTTTTGGGGCATTTTTCCCGGGAAAATTTAGACAACTTCAATCATCGATTTAGTAATTAAAATGTCAGGTTTGTCTAAAATAAACTATTTGAGGGTAAAATATAAAGCTAAAAGAAAAAGTTCGACGATATTTTATTTGCTGAAATAAAAAATTGTGCTGTCTAGAGCTTTCGGAAAAGGACCAAAATTCGGAGGCGTCCATATTTTCTCCGACGAGAAAGAGTGCGTCATGCGTTTGCGGACTCACATTTTACTTTTTACGCCGCACGTGCAAATCTGGCTTGGCCGCCCTACTGGATTAAATGAAAACTCTCTGTAACTCAAGGGTATCCCCCGACAGCATACCTCTGTCCTTAGCTGGTTCTTTGGCAGAACCTTAAAGTTAGTTAAGACTTCTGCTCTTCTTAATTTCATTTGATTTTCTTTCAGCCTCGTGCATCACTGATGAAATATAACTTATTGGAATGCGCATATGGTGCACTTAACTTTTATGATAAAACATTAATACATTAACATGTATTTGAATATTTGAAATTCATCAGCAAAAGTCGGAACCATTAAGTTGGAAGCATTTGGCTTACATTGTCAAATTTTGAGGGAGTGTGCGTTCGTATGCCTCTATAAATCCATAAATCTCAGTGAACGTCAAATAATTATCAATTGTTTCAAAAGAAAATCAGTTAATGAAGGCATATCACAAAACCGAAATAAAAGAACAATCTGGGATTCATACCAGTTCTTGAAAAAATATAAAACAACTTTCTCACGACAATACAGAAAAAAAGAATTAATAAAAAAAATAATAGGATGAAAAAATATAGTATAATTGACAATAGAAAATTACTTCGAAAAGGATTTTTCGTGTTACTGATATCACATCTCAAAATCTATTCTATTTTCTTAAAAAAAATTAATTGTTTTTAAATTTTTTTTAGACATTTCAATTCCTTTATTTGCAACTCATTGTACATTTGTATGTTTCATCATTGATCATTTTAAATTAGGTTTGACATGTTTACCATTTCAGTTATGAGGCATATTTTGAGCTCTTAGTCTTATCATGTTAATTGCTTTTCAGTTGTACAATGTTTACCTTATATAATGTTCTAATAATCTCATTTGCATATAGAATGCAGATTTTATTTTAGCACTTAAATAACAAAGTATATCGATATTCTGAGATGAATTTCCTTTATCTGTGAAGAAAATGAATAGTTAGAATATCGATACACGTAACAGGGAATGTAATTATAGTGTTAATAGATATCGAACTATGTAAACATGTAACAGGGAATGTAATTATAGTCTTAATAGATATCGAACTATGTAAACATGCATTATAAAACAAACCGAAGTGAGAGGTAGTATATCCTCATCACCCCCGATCTTAGTCCGAATGAACATTTATGGGACAATTTAGGAAGGGCAGTAATATAACGCAATCCACAGCCACAGACATAGCCAGGGAAGTATCACTGGGTTGGGTGCACCTCTGTAACCATATGGCCTTTCCCCCACAATAATTATGCTAATTAATTATTCATATTAATTAGTTACATGTATTTGGAAAATGCTAACTTGAGTTTTCTAAAGTAAATTCCTTGACTATGAGTTCAAACTTCACATTGAGACAATTATTCTAGTTTATAAATTCTGTAATCTGTTTAATTTGATTCCCACGATGCTGAGAACACTGCAGTAATTTGCACACCTGCAAGTACCTTAGTCTTTGTTTTCCGTACGAGTTAATTGAAAGCTAATTGGAAATCTCCTCGTAAAAGCCGTTAAGGTTCTATATTTGGAAGAATCTAATTTCCAAAATGTCTTTTTAATCAAAAACCAATTACTTATTATTTCGTGCAGGTGTTAGCAATTTCCAGTCATCCACATATATACTCGGCGCATCGTTTTGCCGACGAGTTAAGTTTCGGTTAAGTTAGACTCCAGTTTCAGTATTGTTTAAGTTTAGGTTTATACTCCGCTCTCGTACTGTCAACATGTAACGTTTTTAAATAAACTTAGAACTTTTATTCGGACTTCGGTTCATAGTGAAAATGACTGATTAATACACAACGCGAACTACACACCTAACCTGTAGGCCATGGGCTTACAAGGTTTAATTTGGCGCCGTGTCCTAGACGAACTAGGGGAAAAATGAATAAGTTTATTGCCGAGAATGCAGACGATGCACGCCGCGGAACCAGGGTATTACGACAAGAGGATGAACACTTCGCTTTAAACGAAATTAGTGATAAAGGTAGGGCACATTTACTTTCTCAAAGTACTCTCAGATTGATTGACCATGTATTTTTGTTAATGTTATCTTTAATTTTTGCAAGTTTTAATCGAAAAAGTATTAAAGAAACCGGATAATTTTTTTTCTCTAAGATTTTCATGAAGAAATGACGGACAGAGACAACGAAGTAACGTTTAATATTTTTGGAATCGGCCGAGGTTCACGTAATTTTGAGTTGATTGAAGATTTAGGTTTCGGTCGTTTTGGGGATTTCGGTTTTTCTCAGCCGCTGAGTCAGTAGCTAGATCAGGGTCCTATTATGTCGGTAGAACGCCGGGGGAATAGGCGTGGGACTGTAGTAAGAGACAGGAGAGGACCCGTCTCTGTAAGATTGTTCAATATGATGGTACATTACAGTTAAGAGGATACTTCGATGGAAACCATATATTCCACTTTGTTAGGTGATGAGCTGTGGAATTTGCTCGGTATATGGCGATGGAACGCCGATTAATGGCACCAGAGAGATTTCTGGGAACGTAGAAGGTTCGTTCGGGTTTGTTGTGTATACAACCCTGTCATTTCTTTGTGCTATGTGAGAGCACGTAACTTTATTTTTCGGAATATATGATTAACATCCTAGTATTCATTATCTTATGGATGTTTTGTGCTGTCGTTTTGGAGATCTTGATTTTTTTTATTTCAAGAAAGGGAGGAAATGGTAATCAAATGTCTTTAATAAAACAAAAATCGGTCAAAGTTATATTGGAATTTCGTGTCAAATTAATCAGGAGTCTATCGCGATCGCGATGTATATAGTAGCAACAGTATACCCTTAGTTTGCATGTTTTTGTGTTTGATTATTCATTTAACCCCAATAATACTCTGCTTCTTGCACTTTGTAGTTTTAATTGGCCTTCATTTTGGGTATTCATGTTACAGTTCTCACTCATCAGTCAATGAGCGCTAATAAGTTTGACCTAGCTTTGTTGCTCCTTTTCTCAGTGTTGGAATTTCATTTTCTTATCGGCTACAGATGTGTAGTATCAACGAGTAATAACTACGCCGAGACATTAAAAGACAAGCGACATACATAGACATTGTATTTCATTTCAGAAAGTTTTCAGAATTTAAAAATAAAAAGCTTTAATTGCTACAGATATTTTTTATTTATCAATTAGATTTCTGTATTCGTCTTAAATAAATACAGAAAACCTGTTTTTCGTATAAAGTCAAAGAATATACAAAGTTTTCAAAATTAACTTTATTGATAGTATTGATAAAAAAAAAATCTCATCTTGGAAATCATTCACTTAGTTTTGGTACAGGCATCTAAATTATTTTTGTAAATTCAAAATTGTGGTCAGTTAGAGGTATAGAGAAAATCCGGTGTCATAAAACTACCTGTAAACAGAGACAATAATTTGAAACTTATCAGTGTAATAATGATGCAGACTTTATACTTTAATGAGATAAGCAGTGAAGTTCAAGATGTGCAGTCTTATTTAGCTCCTTGGTTATTGGAATCGCCTGTTGTGATACGAAAGACAAATTAGCGTACAGGTTTATCACCAAGGCATTAAATCAAATCAGACGGTAGCAGAAAAGAAGTCTGAAGCAGTGACGTCAGGTATCTCTGTGCACGATGTTATCCGTGTGGCCGGATGTCAAACCAGCCCGTCACTATTAACATTATTTCGCAGATTATATGACAGGGTGAAATCTGTCATAGCGAAATTGAAGACAGCAGAACCAGATTGGACATTTTGCACTTAATGACCTACTTGATGGACGTTTTGAATGAGAGCATTGAATACCCCGTCGCTTTTCTGGGTGCATGGCGTCATCCAGATTACGGGAAGATCTTGGTAACGTCACTAATACCAAGATGCGTCAAAGCAGGGTCCAGATGGAAGATAAACTCCAAATTCCGGATGGAGGAAGAAGACGAAACAGTTGACGATTCGATGATTATTGGTATACCAAACCAAGAAGACGACAAAGAGGTCCGAATCATTCGTCATACTCCTCAGAGGTTACAAGGTTCACGAAGAAGGACCGTAGACGAAATACAAGACGTACGGAACCAAAACCAAAGAAGAACGGCCGTGAAAAGATGATAAAGAAGTGAATTAAACCGGTGTTGTGTTTTAGTGAAAAAAGCAGAGTAAATGTTTAATACTAAATATATGTATTATCAGTTATGCTCCTTATTCCTGTATTGTATTGATAATTGCTTTTGTACATTGCTTATTATATATATTGAATGTTTAAGATACGTATTGGCCTTGGGTAAACGTATTTCTTTTGTAAGTCATTGACAGTGAACATTGATAATTAGATAAAAAAAATCTCTTAAAAGAACATTGAAAAAAGAACTCGACATGAAAATGACTATAACTTCATGTACTTTAATTTATCGAATTAATCTTAATTGCAGTATTCAGATGGAACCTGACGATATTTCATTGAGTTATGCATTATTGTGGTGTCAAGGCCATGCGTTTAGAAAATAACCAAGTATTATAACAGATTCACAAAGTTTGGATGATAATCGAAAGTTGTCTTACA
This sequence comes from Pinctada imbricata, assembly GCA_033119305.1. Classification (NCBI taxonomy): domain Eukaryota; kingdom Metazoa; phylum Mollusca; class Bivalvia; order Pterioida; family Pteriidae; genus Pinctada; species Pinctada imbricata. The sequence continues at coordinate 32,120,237 of VSWD01000001.1, read as the reverse complement.
GTTCATAATTGGTTGAAACTAAATAATTTGAATCTTGGTTATTTTCTTAAGTGGGGGAGTATTGTAACCATATGGCCTTTCCCCCACAATAATTATGCTAATTAATTATTCATATTAATTAGTTACATGTATTTGGAAAATGCTAACTTGAGTTTTCTAAAGTAAATTCCTTGACTATGAGTTCAAACTTCACATTGAGACAATTATTCTAGTTTATAAATTCTGTAATCTGTTTAATTTGATTCCCACGATGCTGAGAACACTGCAGTAATTTGCACACCTGCAAGTACCTTAGTCTTTGTTTTCCGTACGAGTTAATTGAAAGCTAATTGGAAATCTCCTCGTAAAAGCCGTTAAGGTTCTATATTTGGAAGAATCTAATTTCCAAAATGTCTTTTTAATCAAAAACCAATTACTTATTATTTCGTGCAGGTGTTAGCAATTTCCAGTCATCCACATATATACTCGGCGCATCGTTTTGCCGACGAGTTAAGTTTCGGTTAAGTTAGACTCCAGTTTCAGTATTGTTTAAGTTTAGGTTTATACTCCGCTCTCGTACTGTCAACATGTAACGTTTTTAAATAAACTTAGAACTTTTATTCGGACTTCGGTTTATAGTTTTCAAAATGACTATTTAATACACAACGCGAACTACATCCATAACCTGTGAGCCATAGGCTTACACCTCCCTCTATTGATCCTCCAAAACTTGCCTAACTTTGTAGCATTTTTTGCGCTCTTTCAGATAAAAAATTGTCTCATAGAATGTGCATTGAAAAAGTGGGGTTGTTTTTGGGGGGATATGTTTTTTAGTAAAAAATCACCGAAAATAGGAACAATTTTATAACTTTTATATGGTTGATGATTTTAAAAATTGAAAAGTGTGAATGTATAGTACTATTAATGCTCTTTCAGATGAAGATGAGCCCGGGAGGAGTAAGCATCCCCTGTTTGGCTAGCCGCACCCGCCGACGATGTTCACGCACGAAAATGAAAACAATATTCACAAAACATGCACTGGCTGAGGTTATGTCTTCATAGAAAGTGCAATGGCGACCATGTCAGGGAAAGGCATTAAACACACTTACTGTCAACCCCGCACGGGGAACTTTTTCGCGAGCTCCACACTTCAAAGGGCATAAGTGTGAATTCACATGTTATAATTATTGAATTTGAAGACGTTTAACATTCATCCAAAATAGCATCGAAATTACAGAAGGTTAACATCCTTGCACAATCCTTTCAATGCTTTTTTGGTCTTATGTTTGAACTTTGCCACTGAATCAACAATACAGGAATTTGGAGCCGCGTACTCTTTGAAATGCACAAATTAAATTCAAAATTTAAACTGGAGGTCTCTCCTTAAATACATTTGACCTAAATCCTTTTCGCATTAATAAAGTACCACTGACGATGATTTACTATCTTAAACACGTGTTTGATGCATTTAAATCAGTTTTAAATTTTCTAGTAAAGCACAGGGATAGTCAGTTGTACTCATTTAAACATATGATGGTAGTTATAGATATATCCTAAATCAATGATGTCATAATTGATATTGTCTCTTAGAGAAAATAATGTCTTATTTCTATATGGTAGATAAACCAAGTTGCTTAATTTGATATTTTACTATACACCCCTAACACAGTGCTAGATTTTATACAAAACGAAAGAATATGAAATGGGTCATCAGATTTGACCTGTCGTTAAAAACATTCGTAGTTGTCAGAATTTCTGTAATTTCATAGCATAGCGGAAAATAGTAGAATTCAAAAACTTCTACAAATAGTCTAACAGGGATTAAACTGTCAATAATGAAGTTTTACCGTAAATAGCTTTTAAGTACTACCATTTGAACATATATATATATATATTACTTACATAAAATATCTCTCACATTTTTGTTTTATAGACGTTTTTACTCTCTGGTACACACGATTTCGGTAAACTTCGGAAATTGTTATTTGCATATACAGTATGTAGAAATATGTCACGTTTACCAAGGTCCAAGTGAACACGCTACCACGATCAGCCAATCGCTTGAATGAACTTCACATCGTGGGATTACTGCGAAACATGTCGTAAACCACGTATACAGTCTTTTTGAAATTCTCTCTTAAAAAAAAACTAAGTCACTAATATTTCATTAATTGCAAACACAGGGTTGATATCATGTATAGATATCATGTTCCATTCAAATCACCATTTTGAACGTGGATAATCGAACACTTTCAAATGACAAACAACGTGTAATAGTGAATGACGACTTGAATGGGAGGCAGGTGTAGTCTCCTATACACATGTGCGTTTGTTTACCAAATCCTGAATGAAAATTAACCTTTATTCAATTATGAGTTTTTGTTCGTTTTTTTAATATTTGATTTAGACTGCGAATAATATATATACACGTCAAACTCTCATCCATAAAAATAAACGAAAACTATACATGTACATGTACACTGTAGATCCCTTTAGCTAATTTTCCCTCAGACTTGTCAGAGTTTTAATTTCACGGTCGTCCTCTAAGCTAGGTCTCTATAACTTTCCAATACCAAGCAAATACTATTTGTTCATTACATTTCTCTTTTAAGATTTTTGATGACACCTATTGTCGATTCATATTCGTCCCACGTGTTATCCGTCAGCCATGATGTTTTGTTTTGATACAGTACTAGCCTTATGCAAATAAGTGCTTACATGTGTTCGCAATCGGTCTTCTACGGAGAAGAGTAGGTTATATTAGGGTACCCATTTTATAAGCAATAATTGATCATATCTCGGTAGAGAGGGTATATGTGACTATTGTAACCAGCCAGTTTCTAATTTCTAAGCATGATAGACTCGTTTGCGTTAAAATTTTGACAAAAATAGTTTATTCATGGTTTGATCTTGACGAGACCTTTTGTACCTTCAATTCTTTTTACGAATGGATAGTCCAGGTGACCGAAATAGATGTCATTATGTTTATTGAAGTCGATAGAATTTTTTTTTGGATTGAATTGATTTTTATAATGTTAACTTTATGGATGAATGAGCACAAATTCTAAGATAAATGGGTAAAATGGAAAATTTCATTTCTTTCACTTGAATTATAAGAACGTTATTTCGAACATAAAAATTACCGGACAGAAACTATATTTTGATATGTGAATGCGTTTTTCGGAAAGTTTGATAGAGTTCGATTGAAAAACCTTACAGTTACATGCAAATACACTCCCCCCCCCAAACTTTTTTTTACTAGCGATTCACTGCAATGTTAACTAGAAGATAGAAAGGAGGAAAACACTACATAATTACAGCTAAGTCAAAAAAGATATAAATATGAATTGAAAAATATTGCTTTATTTTGAAGAAGACAACAAATTTACATCAAAATTTCAAAAAAATCATTTTCCACTTTCTGTACTATCATTTTAAACATTGTGATATGAAAAAATGTTGTCCTCCCAATTATACGTATAAATGATGATTTTGTGATCAACAAAACAAGGAAATATGCAATGCATTTTACTTCCACAAGTTTCAAGTAAGATAAGCATTGCATTTTCTTCCTCGGTTTTGACGGCGTGACAACACTTGTCGCTAAACCTTAACTTAAAGGCATTCTACTACATGTAGATGATGATGGGGATAACGTTCTTGATTTCTAGTTTCTGATTGGCTGATTCCTGATGGCCTTTATACGATATTGACGATATTGTATGTTTTTGTTAGAGTTTTCAATGTCTGTACATCATTGTCCGATGGACATATTTTTAATTTTCTCTGCAAACTTCCTCGACATAATAAATGAGTGTAACCATGAAAAATAATTTTTCTCTTCGGTCTATGTACATTTGTATTACAGTTGGAAATTGGAAATTCAGATCACTCAATATGCACCTAAACTTGCTAGTATGTAATGTCTAATGATGCAATCGTAGTGTTGTAGCTATAACACAGAGAATTTTTTTATAACTTGTACTTTTTTTTATTAATCTACCATTCATTTCATCGATGACTTTTCTTTTTAATGAAACTTTCTAGTTGATAATTCTTCTTTTTAAAGTACGGAGGTCAGACGCTATGCTGCGAACATCAGTCTCGTCGTTATAGAGGTTGGATTGTACTATCGTTGTATCGCATCTTGGATTTTTGTAATGTTTTGCTGTTGGTACTGCAACCGGGTCATATTGGAGAGTTTCTTATTCGAAACATTGCACTGAAAATAATTATGTCACAAAATGTACCAAAAGACGTAGCAGAATGGGTGGGATATGATGCTACAGGACCCACGTTTTAGAAATTTCTAGAAATTTTGTAACAGAAAATTTTAAATGCGTTGAAGAGACAACCGAAGTTGATCGAACTTGGCTACATGTGGCCTCGGGGACTCTTGGTCCACCAGTAGTGACACTCACCAAGTAGTTCAAATGTTAAACGTTAGTTCGTTTTGAAAAAAAAAGTCTTCAAAAATTACAACCCTGTTTTGACATATCAAATGCAACGAATACAAACATCAAGAATAGGTAGATTTTTATATTTCCAAATGGTAGAAATCTTGTTAGTAATAAACGGTGTAAATTTTATTACGACCTACTGATTTGTAAAAAGTTCCAAAAACCTTGCTACCAGTACATGCTTTCCAAAGAATACAATATCTTTGATTATCTTTGAGATTCATGGAAAAATTTATTTTCTACAAAAATAAAATTAATTCCCGATCCGATTGTCTCTGAATTTATTTATAAATTTTATGAACATTATGCTAAATAATAACTATTTTCTAAATAAGTTGAAATAGATAACCCCATATTGCAGTATATGTCCTTCAACTATAGAAAATAGTAAACATGTAATTTGATTATAAAAATGTTCAATGTATTTGGAAAATAGTAAGAAATTTGAATTTTGACTTAGTTTGGAAGCATATAATAGTTGGATTTTTCAAAGAAAAAGTTAACGTAATGAACAATATTGTATCTGTATAGCATGTAGGCTATATAAATATAAAATGTAATGTCGTCTCGAATCATTAGATGAAACTGAATATTCTACAAATGAGTTAAAGAAGATCCTGACTATAATCTCAACAGAACTCACAATAGAGCACTATATTGAGCATCGACGGACCCCTAGCAAGCTAGAGGTGGGATCAGGTGCCCGGGAGGAGTAAGCATCCCCTGTTGGCTAGCCGCACCCGCCGTCGATGTTAATGCACGATGTAGAACACAGTATATAAAATGCATGCACTGCCTGACGTTATGTCTATATAGAAAGTGCTATGGCGACCATGTCAGGGTACCATTCAAAATCATCTACTTTTTCCCCATCATGTCATGAAAGATAATCTTTTACCTATTATTGCAAAAAAAGATATTATGAAATTTCAGCACATTTGTGAAATCTTACCTATGTTTTGTGTTGTAATGCTTTTGTGATTAATTTCCCTTTTTTTTTGTTATTCCTTTGTATGATTTTATGTATGTTTTAAATGTGATGAAAAAAGAATTTGAAAGACAGCAGTTCTAAAATGATTTAAGATGCAAACAATATGGAAACTGAAAGTTGAATTGCATTTTTGTTTGTTACAACAAAAGTTATTTTGGATGTAATATTCTATGTCTAATAAAATCCACAAAAGAAAAATTTACCAAAATGATAAATCGTGTGCTCCACTTCTTGGTTAAGTTTGTTCAGTCCATCAGTTTGTTGCTTTCAAAATCCACAGCAAAAATCCAAAATACTCATTGACAGAGCAGACACGCACAAAAAGAGACGCAAAAGTGACAAGGAACATCAACGCACAACAAAGAAACATCAAACATAAACCAACGAGACCAATGGGCAACCAGTGCCGACTTTGGACGGCCATCTGTCTTGCAAGTAGCAGACGGTGTGGTTATCTGAATTACGTGAAGTATCACTACAACTTGATGATAAAATCTGTCTCCGATTGATGTTTTAAAGATCTTTTGTGTTGAATATTGTAATAGAATTTAAAAGTTGTAAGAGTTACGAAGAAATCGTCCTGACGTCAATATGTGGAGGGCGAGAAAAGGTGAATAATATGAAACTCTGAAAAGGGACACTTTTGGAATTCAAATTGTTACAATGGGCTTAACATTTCGCATTCTCATCTATTCAAAACCAATGCCTCTACAGAGATCTATACTTTGACAATGACAATAATTTATTTTTTTAAACGTGCATGGTACATTGTTAAGAGAATACATATTGATATACATTTCGTTTTTGATATGCAAGCCTGGAAAACATACATACAGAAATAATGTGATAGTAATTTATACATTTAAATGTTAGATAATTATGTATTTCTACTACACTTTGTAAATGTGTTGTCGCAATTATACTGCATTATTATTTAAGGATCGTTTTTCTGCTTTTGCGCTCTATCGGTGTGTATTCGCAGTAGGGAATGGAAACAAAATATGTAAAGCACGAAGTGCTTTTCATGAATTCTGTTTCCATTTCCTACTGCCAATACATAATCGATGTGAATTTTGTTTCCATTCCCTACTTCCAATACACACCAATAAAGCACAAATGCTGAAAAACAATCTTTATATCTATATTTTACGTGTTTAAGGTTGTTTCTGTCCTTCTTTCATCCCGTTTCTTTATATTTGAAATGTCCCTGTGGAGGGAGAACGTCATTTGACGTAACAGCAAATGAACGTTCGACATTTTTTGCTAGCTTCGAAGTAGTACCTTTTGTACAGAAACATTGTAGAAAAATAAGAAATTAAATTTTGTTTTTGGTTGTATTTTGAACATTTATATTCAAACTGAATAAAAAATAAATCGTGCAAAATCCTGATTTTTGTCAAACGTAATAAAGACCAAGCGGATTGTTAGTCTGGAGAAATGTCACGGATACTGGAAGGAAAGCATTTGAAAACTGACTGGAACACACTGTTAAACTGTTTATAAACCTATGAAATCAATCGGTACCATTATTCAAACTTCTGTAAAATTACCCTGTCTTTTGTGAAAATAATTGGAATAATGCAAAATTAGAGCACACCTACCTCAACATGGCACAAAATTCGCTAATAATCGAAATATTTCTGGTCTGTGTAATTCCATAGGAAGCAAAAATAAATTCACTGTTGATAAATGACACATGTGGATAAGATCCTCATCCTAAATATTAAATATTTGATCCACTAATGGCTCATCCAAAGATGGCATCTTTCCGTAGACGACAGTGCAGGTCGTCCTTGAACTTCGTATGATGTGACACGGGATCGACTTACTACGTCACACGTCTTGGAAGTGTACATGTGGATGACCTAGATTCTGACACATTTAATCTCGGGGGGGGGGGGGGGGGCGATGGCGTCGATTGATAATGGAATTTGAATCTGTGTTGAGGCAGTAAATAGAATGTGTATTTCAATGGAATGTATGTTCAAATGTCACGTGATAGGCTCTTGCGTTTATCGAGAAATGCAGTGCAGTTGGTTTGGTACCTTCATACAAGGGAAACGCAGTAGGAATGTAAATATACGAGATTATTGCTATGGAGAATAAGTATACCGTGTATGTCAGTCGTATTTCATTATTATCTTTGCTTTGATTGTCGATTCATTAAGTATGAGTACTCAATTTGTCTACAGTTATTTGATATCAATTATTTGGTGCGTTCATATGTGTACTTATGTTTTGGTATTCCTTGTTTCTTTGGTGTCTCTTGCTGTGCATGTCTGCTCCATTTATTTTTGCATGGGATGTTTTGCTGCAGGTGCTGTAATTGGGTGTTGTTGGAGATCCCCTCTTTTTCTAAATTGTGGTCATTGGAACATAATTTGAACAGTTATACTTTACGGTATTTAAGATAAGTGCAGTAATTGGTACTTCTTATTGTGTTGCTTGAGAAGGCATCTTATGATTATATTGTTTGGTGCGAATGTGTCCCTTTCCCGTCAATTTAGATATATGAGGTCAGGGTTAGTGGCAGGGTCGTGCTCTCCTATTCCTAGATATCAAACCAGTTTCATATGGGTTTGATTACACTGAGAAATAACGTTTTTCCACCCGTCTTTCAATGGCTTTCTTGTTGTTGATCTTTGTCCATTTAACAAGTCCATTCATCTCGCTACAGTCGCTCGCTGTGCTTGTTCGAAATAAACAAATTATTTGTTCTCTCTGCTTCTTGATAGCTATTTATGTTATTATCAAGATGATAGGTTCTTTTGTGTCCCTATTTTGATAATGGAACGAAAATTTCACATCAGACACAATCCGTTTTTCTAATTTCTCCAAATTAAAAATTGACATAACAAAAGTATTGAAATCGTTACAATATTATTCCTTTCATCCTATGTTGATCATTTCTTGAGACACTGCCGAAAAGAAGTCAGCATTGAAAGAAGATTTCAATCTTGTCCCCCATATTTTAACAACCTTGATCGTCAATCAGAAACCCTCCAGACAATTTTTCTGTGTCTACCGATTGATGTATTCCATGGACAGAAACCAGAAACAGTCGGAACAACAAAAACGCTCTACATAATAGAGCAACGATAACGCTCTACATAATAGAACACATCCCTGAAAAAATTTCTGTACAGTCATAAAACCAAAAGAGGAATGTTACGTAGTGTTACTGAATCTTATATTTTATATGATTTTGCTAATACGAAATTAAATATTTTTCAGTAACCTTAAAAATCTTCATTTGTTGGGAATTGCTACTGTCCACGCAGTTCATTTCAGAAATCGGAAAATTGAAGTTTTCTCTTCTTTGTCAGCAAACTTTGCGATTAAAATTTTCATAGGGGATACCGTAGATCCCGAAGTCTCATAACTAACGGTGTTTATGATACATGTACCAATGATTAATACTACGTTCACAATGAAAGAAGATAGTTTTAGATATGGAGTTTTCTACGTCACCGATGTTTAACACGAGTCTATGGAGAACGTCGAAGACGTCACGCTAAAATTAACATAGAAATTTCCCCATCTAAATCTATTTTCTTTCACTGAGTATTGGCCATACAGACATATATCATTAGAGTTCGAGATCTACCCCTTTATGAATTTTAATCAGAAAATATACCGACAAAGTAGAGAAAACTTTAAGTATTCGATTTCTGAAGTAAGCTGCGCGGACAGTACAAAGAAGAATCAATTGAAACTAAACTGACGGAACACACTTATAAATAAAGTAAACCCTAAAAATAAACACAGAAGACTACATATAAACAAACCAGGCAAATAGACAATGGCCTAGAAGTAAAGGGTGTGATTATCTAAGCGCGCGAAACAAATAAGTATGGATAGTATTAGTACTATTTTTTGGTGCTCTATTGTGAGCGCTGTTGTGATTATCGTCAGGATCTTCTGTAACTCATTTGTGTCACACTTATGCCCTTTGCCGTGTGGAGCTCGTAAAAAAGTTCCCCGCGAGGGGTTTGACAGTAAGTGTTTTGAATATATTTCCCTGACATTGTTGCCATGGCACTTTCTATATAGACATAACCTCAGACAGTGCATGATTTTTATATTTTGTATTCATTTACGTGCTTGAACATCGACGGCGGGTGCGGCTAGCCAACAGGGGATGCTTACTCCTCCCGGGCACCTGGTCCCACCTCTGGCTTGCTTGTGGTCCGTCGATGCTCAATTTGGTGCTCTATTGTGAGTGCTGTTGTGATTATCGTCAGGATCTTCTTTAACTCATTTGTAACAGTAAAATTATAAGGGGACAACATTCTGTCAGAGAGGAGTGAATTTTGTTTAGTTTCACAGTGTTTCGGCACTTGACTTTAATCTTGTTGTTGATCCTGTCACGATATGTAATGAAACATTTCCAGAAACGAAGGGGTATCTCCCTGAGGGCATACCTCTATCCTTAGCAGGTGAATTGACATAATTGACAAAGCTTGTACTCTATGTCTTCCGAAATGGAAGTAACCGGATGTAACAGTTCTACCGAATTGAAGCGGCGGGTGTTGCATGCAAGCAGGAGATGCTTACTCTTCCTGGGCACCTGGTCTCACCCCCATGTCGGGAGTTCGCTTCTTTTCATGTGGTGGAGGTTTATGTTTGTTTGCTTTGGTTCCTGTTTGTTCCATACTGTAAATTTATCAGGTTTTAAATGATGCTTTCGAATTTAAAGACGTTTAACATTTGTATGCCATCAGTTTCTGATTTTCTGAATTATCGATTTTGTGCTGTATACAGGGATATGGTCATAATCCATATTTGTCATTAGACTATTACTCTTCATAAATTCTTATCACTTCCATTTCTTTCTTTTTTTTCGACCTCGAACAACACTTGTTAAAATGCGTATTGGTGCTCTGAAAATTTATAATAGAACATATATGTCAATAATTTTTCTTGATATTCATTAGAGAAAAGGATTCGTTGGCATTCATTCAACACCTTTTCTGCTAAAATATATATGATAAAATTTTAACCCAATATATACTGAGCAAAATAAGTTGTGTCCCTAAAAATGAAAGGTCACCACTTGTGCAGCTGAATCGTTATAACACTCGAAATAGTAAAATTTACTCAATAAACACTACAAAATTGTCTTTTTATCACTCAGACATTGAACGCAATGAAGCGTGACGAAATAAAGCTAGTTCACCTTGTATGGGAAATTTCTCTCTTTCTTTGTTCTGGTTGACTGCTTTCGAAAGAAAAGAGTGTATAAATAAGCACAGGAGATTTCTCCATTGAAAAACGAAAAAAATTGAGATAACGATTATCCATTTATTAGTCAAATCGCTTGTAATTCAAGAAAATTTAGCTCAAATGACACCGGAAGTCCACAGTCGGCCATGCGCTATGTCAAATACCAAAAGCACATTGAAAGTGAATCTAAGGGTGTGCAGAAACCGAATTGTTAAGTAATATTCTTTTGGATTCAGAACCACCCTTAGCAGAGAGTATCAAACAGGCGAAACCCCTTTGGTTTAAACCTTGATTATGACGTCACATTTACATCAATTTATCAAAATCTTTGTCAGAATCGGGCAATTAATTGATGTACCGTTTAACATTTAATTCAAAATATTATTTTTCGAGGATACCGCCTTTGAATAAATTTGTTTTCAAGAGTCATGTAAATCCAATACTAAAAAGAAGGAAATAACTTTTTTTTGTTCAGTATATGTTTTCATATAGACGAAATGCATATTGCATCTCGCATCTTTGAGTCTAAATTTGAGATATTGATCTCGAACGTGAATCAATTTGACAATTCCTGCTTTTTTCATTGATCCATGATGTGTTGCTGTAGCTATTTATCTCATCAAGACATTGAATAACGGACAACCAGACAGCCGGAGGGCAGATAAAAGCTGTCCTACATGCTGATCTTGTATTGAAGGAACATAAAAGCTGGCTTTATCAATAAAAAAAAATGACTGGATATGATATCAATATATATTAATTCGGGGAGAATGAAACATATGATAACACATCTCAAATCATTGCAAATTTTATTAACATCTTTCAATTCATTCTAGTTTAATTTTATGATTTTACTCTTTGAAATAAATATCATATAACAATATTTTTTTCACATAAAATGACAACAAAAATGTTTGTAAAAAGAATGAAACAATATTGCGACTATTATCATCTGGTATCAGTCACTCATTAACGTCTTCTTCTTCTTCCTGGTGCTGTATCTGTAAAATTAATGATTTAATTAATTAATAATAAAAGTTGGAAACAAAAAAAAAATAGAATATTGATATGTGTAGCAATTTTCATAAATCAAGTACATACAAGAGTTGCATGAAAATATGACATGAAGTTCATAGAGATTTCTCAATTTAATGAATGTTAAAATGAATATCTGTTATTTTGCATAGAAACATTGCAAGAATTCCTTTTTTTCAATTCTTCCAGGATTAAAAATTTTAATTCTTTCAGCAAATATCAAAATGATGTCCAGGAAAATTTAAAAAGCACATTGATTAAAGATTTTTTCTTATATTTGACTACAAGGCTTAAGTTTGGAAGTATCTATTTGGAGAATTATACTTTAAATTTGATTACATGGATTATGAAATTAGAATAACTAGGTCATATCTGTTCAATATTTCTTCACGTTTTGACGTAATATGGCAAGCTTCTGACAAATAACGTCATTTTATTGTTTGCACTGTGACATCACAATATTTTTTCATTGCGTTCCGGAATTCTTGATTAAAAAGACGGCATTTGTAAGAGGTTGGAGAAAGGTGAATAAAATAAAGGGTGAGAATGAAATAAACTTCAGACAAATTTCAGACAAATTTCAATTAAATGCTTTTTTTATATATAGCAATACTACATGTAGACTCAATTAAGTTAAAACGATGTTACTTCAGTATTTAAAAAAACATACCTGAATCTGCACATAAATTGCAACCACATTTAGTGATGATATCGATTTTAGCTCTCTGCGTGCCTTCTCCGGGACAGAGTAGAACGATTTCTTTTTCTCCTTGTTTATCACCTGTGCAACATTTACAGTCTGATTTCGAGTTCGGCATTAAATCACCATTCAACCGAAGCATAGGTTCATATGTGGAATTACCACATCCACCTTCACAATATGTAAATGTGACTGATCCATTCGAAACACATCCATTTGATGCAGTGAGGACTTCCGTTTTCGTGCGGAGAGTACAGGTATCTGTAAAAGAAACGCAAAATTATAGAAAGTTTGCATAGAAATATCAAATGAAAATGAAATCTTTGATTAAAATGTCAAAAGATCAAATTAGATGAAAATCGCAGATTAATCATTCTAAATTGCTGTTTGATGTTGATCAATGACTTTCACCTCAAAACAAATAACATTCATGCTTGGCCAATTGGTGATCAATGTATAAAATACGGTACATGCCGATATGCCAATAGAGCTCGGACAATACATTGCTAACACCAGCTGCAGTTTCCCGTCCCTTATTAAATTAAGAGCTGAGTTTTTAATTACTACGCATATCTTAAGTGATTCAAAGTCCTACACTTTTAAAAAATGCAGGTAAATAAAGTGAAATTTTTCTAGAAAAAATATGGAGAGAAATTCAATGTATATTGTTACATACAATCCTGAATGCCTGAATGTTTATTTCCTGTATCATAGAATTACATATTAAAGCTTTTAAATTACTAAATAACAAGAGACACCCAGCGAGAGGGGAAGTGAGATATTTATATCTATCACTCATCAGAAATTATGGGAAGTCAGATCCAGCTGATGACAAATGACTCACCCTTTGGTTTTGGTTTACACACAGGACAACAGGAGTCGGGCGTGTCTTCAGGATTGTATGACAGTTCTTCATCCTGTAATTCAAAAAATGAAAAAAAAATTGAATATTAATATTTACTATCTCGCTCAATGAATACTAGTATGGCTCACCCCATTAAGTAAATTCATCCCACCGTCTTCGATACTGTCCATTGTATTCTTTTCTCTAAAGGTTTATCTATTTAAATTGTAAGGAATATTTGTATTGACTCATCCTTTTTAAAACTTGTTATACAGAAAGATTTTCCATGTACATTTCAGATTGCTTCCAAAGTAATACTAGAAGATGAATAAATATATTTGTCCTTTTTGTCAGAAACAGTACACTATAATGACGTCAATATTGTTCTCTGTGTCATTTAATTTGTAGTTGTAAGTGATATGCAACACAAAGCAAGTTTATTTATCATTTATGTATAACATCCAGAATGGTGGATGCTATTCTGTCATAGACCATTTGAACCATCCAACCAAAGATTGTACTCTATTCCGAAATGGAAGTAACCGGATGTGACAGTTCTACCGAATTGAAGCGGCGGGTGTTGCATGCAAGCAGGAGATGCTTACTCTTCCTGGGCACCTGGTCTCGCCCCAATATCGGGAGTTCGCTTCTTTTCATATGGTGGAGGTTTTTGTTTGTTTACTTTGATTCCTGTTTTATCCTGATTTTGTATGCCTTCGGTTTCTGATTTTCTGAATTATCGATTTTGTGCTTTATACGGGGATATAGTCATTATCCATATTTGTCATATAACAAATGCACTTGCTGTGTTTTTCATATACGTAGTTGAGGTAAAATGAAATCTTGTTGCTATGCATACTGAAGTCAATGCTAATCTTAATAAGGTCAGTTCCTGACTGTTAAGGTGAAAGAATAAATAGTTTTCTTATGTTGACATCGGTTGCCATATACACAGCCAATTGTGCCTCACATGAAATTCATATGAAATGATTTCACATGAAAGTTCATGTAAAATTCATATAAATTTCATGTAAGATTTATGTGAAAAATATTTCACATGAATTTCACAAAAATTTCCTTCACATGAATTTTACATGAATTTGTCTAAGTGACCATCACAGGAAACTGAATTCACAAAACATCTATTTAAAAATCTTCACATGAATTTCATGTGAAAAATTTCATGTTAACTTCATTTTCGTGGTCGTTTCACATAAATTTCATGTTAACTTTCATGTAAAGTTCATGTAAATTTCACATGAATTTCATATGAGGCACAATTGGCTGTGTGTAAGAGGCAACTCAAATATATTTGATGGTAAAAACTGTTTGACAAATTTAAACTTATGTGATTACCATACTAAGGAGATTACATAGAATACATGTTTGCGAAAAGGAATTTGATAACTTGAGGGATGGAGTTCAAATTTCACAATCTTGTCTCGTGTAATGTATAAAAAAAATTACAGATGATTTAGATTCTGCATCACGAGAAGATGAAGATAGATATGTTTCATTGGAACAGAAAGCTGTCACATACCTCAGCACATGTTGGTATAGAACAGTATCTTGAGCACGACTCTTGTCCGTCAATACATTCACAAATTTCACATTGATTAATCGGGTTCGGGAACGTTTCTCCGGACTAAAATAAAAGAGTATACAATCCTGAATGCATCAGCAAATACATGTAGGTAAAACTGAGGGCAGTTTTCTATTTGCCCAATAAAAAAAAAACACATGTGAAATCCTTCATATAAAATTGACTGCAACTTGGCCCAAGACAAAAATGTTACTTTAAAAAAAAATGAACGATTATCTCCCGACGATCATTCAGCCTGTAGCATCATATCCCACCCATTCTGCTACGTCTTTTGGTACATTTTTGGACATAATAATTCTCATACTTTTTGGCCATATTACATTGTTTAGACTGAGGATCACTGACGAGGGTTTAGTACCCGAAACGTGCATGTCTGGTCCATGCTGTAAATTTATCAGGTTTGAAATGATGCTATTGAATTTAAAGACGTTTAACATTCAGTGTCCGTAAAGGGGATTTAGGGTAAAAACGATGCAGAGAAAGATGTGCTGAAGTTTCGAAAAAAAAAAAATAAAAAAAATCCAACAGTAAAACTCAATTCATCAATTAAATAAACCAAAGTAGTGTGTATTGATAATCAAAAGATACATATGAATAAAAGTATTTATGAATTCTTGCAATAAAAAAATAAACAGAATGAAGTTTAAATCAAATATACAGAAATTTCAGGCGGATTTGTATTTTAACTGTTTCCTTCTGTTCTTTTGTTTTTCGTTTCCTTGATATGCGCTTAAAAATATATTCTGACATTGAAATCATAGAGATTTTTTTATGCATTATCCGATACCAAAAAGTTTACTGAATGGCTTAAAAGGATACAAAAATAATCATAAAATAAAAACCTGTAATGATAGTTCTAAAAAAAGGACAAAAACTTTTCCATACTTACTGTATAGTTTACGCCGTTGACTGTACAAATGTCACAAATGGATTCGTTGACACAATTTCCATTATCATCATAGTAGTATCCGTTTTCACATACACATCCTATTTCATTGCAATATCCAAGATTGTCGTATCTGTTAGCACATGTCCTTCTGCATTCAGAACCATTGGACCATTTCTCGTTGTCGGCACATACTGCGAAATGGACAAAAAAACCATGCAAATCAGACATGAAGTTATACAAGTGAATACATGTAATTTTGATGTGTGTTCTTTATCCCACTTACAACTTACAAATGTTGCAATGTTGGACTTTAAGTCTACTCTTGGAAAAGATATGACAAATGTCCATTGGATTTGTCCTACCAAGTACAAAAGATTTTCTTTTTCTTTCAGAACTATCTATATTTTTCTCTTCTGCTGGATATCTTTCTCTTTTCTTCAGAGAAATATTAAATTCTTTTTAGTATAGTCTTGTATGAGAAAATTATGCAATAATTTAGTATTTACGATTTCCTGTGTTGTTCAATAATATGACTTCACTCGTGAGGAGGATTCGGTCTTTTCGAAATACAGAGTTACTTCCCATTTGTGCAGGTATTTGACGTCAACGTACTGTGACGTCATCGAATTCGATGGAAATCAGCAAATCAGCATGTAATTCAGGGAAACAGTGTTACAAATATGACGTTTTCAAAGGAATTTTATGACGTCACATATAGGCTTGTCAAATCGAAAAGACGGAATTGATACTGTGACATTTATGTATAGCAGCAACATCAATCATGTTATTGCGATGAATAAAGCATGACGTTTCAACTTACCACACTCTCCAGCAAAACATGTGTCTGTCTCAAAAAGATTATCTGGACAATCTGCAACTACTTCACCAGTAATGCTTCGATCACGTGTCTTAGTTCCTTGGCCACATGTTTGTGTACATGGTGTCCAGTCTGACCAAGTGGTTACATTACAGATGGCTGGAAAATCAACATATAATCTCCTTTATTTTGATATTCTCCTTGGTATAACAACATGTGTCTATATATATATTATATGCTTGTGAAAATAAAAACATTATTCTATGTATTGCTGGTTGCGGGAAGGTTAGAGTTGGAATAGACTTCCGTATCATTTAAATTAATTAAAAGAAAGACCAAAGATGAACAAAATAAATTTCATTCCATTCCATTGATTTTTCAGACTGCCAAACACAGAAAGATGTTAGATCAGGTGCTCAGAGAGATCTTAAATCAGGTGCCCAGAGAGATATTAGATCATGTGCACAGAGAGATGTTAGATCAGGTACCAAAAGAAATGTTAGATCAAGTGCTCAGAGAGATGTTAAATCAGGTGCCCAGAGATATATTAGATCAGGTGCCCAGAAAGATGTTAGATCAGGTGCCAAGAGAAATGTTAGATCAAGTGCCCTGAGAGATGTTAGCATCTCTGATGATGTACATTTATATGTAGGTACATGTACTTACTGATACATGGATCTGTGTTACAGTCCCTTTCCTCCTTAACATCTACGTCACATATTAATTGATCGTTAGGATCTTCATAGCCTCTGATACGGAACTGCTTGCCTCCATCACAAGTTTGAGAACAAGTAGTCCATGACTCCCATTGCTTAACAGTGCAGCCTAGTGATAAATAAAAATAAAATGTCTGTATATTCCTTTTCAAAGTTACGTTGAATTAGTATAAATAACAGCTACTTCTCCATGCAGATAAGGCAAGAGTCAAAACCCTTAATTAAAGTGTAAAATATGCATTAGATGAATTAAAGGAGGATAATATTACAGGAATAATATGCATCTTTGTTTCAATTTATTTGTTTTGACATTTGCATTTTTTATGTTTTTATATAAAATACCTTTTTTCTTAAGACTAGATCTGTATATGATTATGCATCTAAACAACATATACATATATGTTTGCCACCTATTGTATGTAGTATATATTTTATTTGATTGTGTATGAGAAAATAAAGGAGCTGTTATGATAAAGCGTGTAATCTGCCCTGAAAAGTCGAAATTTCAAAATGCAAAGTTTGATCTTTTTTCTTCAGTAGTAATGGCGGCTAACATAGTCCACAGATGAATCTACTATGAGGTTGGATAAATAATTGAAAATATGAATGCCTCTTGGTTTTCTTCAAAACAGAAATCAATGGAGAATTAAAATGATTTTGTATAAATCATTGCCTCCTTACCCTCGATTCAGAATGCTTCTTTCACCAAAGGTGCATATCAATCAAACAAATTTTATGACCAAGTGGTGTTCTAAAGCGAGGGTGAGCGAATAATGCCCCAAAGGCGAAAAACGAAAAAAAAAAAAAAATTGGGATGGAACTTCTTTTTGAAAATTGTCTCTAAAGCGGTAAGAATGCCAATATCTTCTTTTTTATATCATGGAATAATCTTATCGGAGTGTATACCGATCAAAGTTTTAATCATAAGATATGAAATAAGCGAAAAATTGTCTATTTCTACACAGTGTGCAGCTACATATGTGACTTATAAGCATGAAATAAAACCGTTTTACTGCAGTTTCCGGATTGCGGATTTTGCTGATTATATTGATATACTAGTACAGTGGTCCCTCCTTTATAAGACCACCCCAAATGCAGTGGATTTGTGGTCTTATAATGGAGGTGGTCTTTCTTGGGAAGATTTTGAGTTTGAGCAGTCTATCTAACAGAACACTTTGTTTATATCTATTAATTCTTTTTTTTATGTACAAGAATAAATATCTACTACTATCTTGCATTTACTGATAGTTGAGTCCATTGATTGACTACCTGCCAATTCAGAATGAAGACATTTAAAAAATAAATGTAAAATATTTAATCTATGACATTCGTCTAATTACATGATTAAAAAACTTAGATTTCTTACTAATAAAAAATCTTAAGTACTGCTTACTGAAGAGAGGGCAATTATTACAGCTTGGAGTCAATAATCTTAAACACAAATTAAGTGCCTGTTACTGACTTGTTTGCCTGGTAGTAACTGCTAATTAGTCAATCTACCTGGAGTAATTAAAGTTGGAGGATTAAAGAGATATCAATTAAACTATGTAAACATACATGTACATGCATGGTTGCTCCTGGGAGTGAATTTTCTTATATTTTGATAGATTTGGGGTCGAAAAAAGCGGTCTCTGGTCGGGTAAAGGAGGTGGTCTCTTATAGGAGGTATTTTAACATTGAAAAAAGCTAATGCTAAAGAATTATGTTCACATAAAGGGAATGGTCTTTGGCGGGAGTGGTCACATATAGAGGGACCACTGTATCTGTTATCCAATTTCGGCATGAAAAGGTACCGAAGCATAATAATCATTAAATTTGTGTAAAATGATGCCTTTTTGTGAATTTTCGCTTGATATTTGACGTTTCGTGTTATCAGTAACTCGTAAGTCTTCAACCCGTAATCAAATAAAAATCATTCACCAAATCTATACCCTCTTGGAATCTTCTATTATACTAGTATATGATTTTATCCAAACCATCTATTTCCCAAAGTGGAAGGACAGCGCACAAGAATTAAGCGAATGATTTCAGGGCTAAATCAAGCTCTTATCGTAACAGCTCTTTTGATTGGTCGTTGTTTGCATTTTATTACACAATGAATTGGTTTTCTTTGATATTTTCCTATACTACTATACTTTAAAATACTCATTAATGGTATTCGGTTGATCGTGAAAGTCTTTTCGGCGCCTTTGAAATTTTCTTTTACAAAATTTCTTGAAATTTCTAAAACGTGGGTCCTGTAGCATCATATCCCACCAATTCTGCTACGTCTTTCGGTACATTTTAACATAATAATTTTAACACTCTTGGGCCATATTACATTCTTTAGACTGATGATCACTGACGAGGGTTAAGTACCCGAAACGTGCATGTCTGGTCCTCACGCTGTTAATTAATCTGCTTTTTTAATTAATCTGCTTTTAAATGATGCTAATGAATGTGAAGACGTTTAACATTAAAAAATCTTGAACTTGACCGTCTTTTCTCTAGAACTTTGAGTTAACATATGCAGTATTAATAAATTTTCAGGAATATTTTTCGAAAGTATTTCCGACCTCATGACTGCAGAAACCAGAGGGGTAGTAAGGACAAATCCGGCACCCAAAAGTTTCAGGTCTTCACATCGAAAAGTTCCCCAAAATCATATACATATAAAATCATATAGAAATAAAGTTAGTATATATTATATTACGGACTGATGTACCTATTTATTCTTACCTGATAACACTGCATTTTTTTAAAATATTTGTTTTTGTTTAAAATATTGATAAAGTCAAATTATGCTTCAATAATATAACATAAAAGTACCGAGTTTTCTTTTGAGCTGAAAACATGTCTAATAAACAGCTATTATTTGGAAATATTCTGTATGTCTGACTTACAAGAAAGATAACTCCAATTTGCATTGTGAAGGTATTTAAAAAATATTTGAAAATGAAAAATTTGTATGTCATTTTACACAAAGGTATATGCGAAAAGGTTTCAATTTCCTCGCTTCAATCAATTAGTAGTATTTTCAATATTTTGTATTCCGAATAAGAAGGGAAATCATCCAACAATAAAAAAGATATTGTAAGTTTGAATTTATCATAGTGGGCAATGGAAAATGATTACATCTGTCAATTTGGGAAGTACTCAGAACTTCAATTTTTCCTATGGTAACCACATCAAGTGTAACTACTTATCACTTTTACATACAATAAGATGAACCGATTCAAATCTAAAGGATATCTATCATAAAACTGAATAAACAGTATATGTCCTTAAACTAATGTTTATAGTGATTAAAGTACTATTTATACGTGGGTTTGATCGTAATATTAAATTACGATGATTAACCTTAACGATTTTGCAAGTAATCAGACATAACTATTTGTGTTGTTGCACACTTTAATCCAGTAAATCGACTTTGCAATAGATAAAGTGTGCACTACCTCAAACCACATTTAATTTTTAAAAAATTGCAATTTCGCTGAGGTAAATCCTCAACTGTAAACATATTCTTAAAATAAACCTAGCTGTAAATAAAACACATCCATGAAAATCTATATTTTATATGGCATTAAGTATACCTATATTTGTCATAACATGCAAATAATGGGTCAGATCACACAAAATAATGAATTGGTCTATAATTGATGGATTTCATTATCAGTATAAGAAATATAAAATGCAGTGTGGGTTTATGTTATTGTACAGAGGTATATCTCTGTTAAACGAAGAACCCTTTTAGATAAAGTAAAAGTGAAGAAAATAGATGTAGATCTTCTTCGTAACTTTGACTTACATGAGATGCCTTGGTTGCAGGATTCTGTTTCTTCATTATCCCCTGGGCATGACAGGCCGTTGCATAATGGGAGAGGATCGGTACAACTTCTTGTCCTATGTCGGATACCACCTGTGCAGTTTGTTGTACAAGTTGACCATTCTCCCCATGCAGCCCAGTTTCCGTCAACTAAAAGAAGAATATGAATCATTACATAATTGAAATGTTCTCAACAAAAAGTTTCATGCCATTGATCAGTCAGGAGGTAAATGACTGATAAAAGTAGTTTCTCATTATCGCTTCTGTTTTCTGTATAACGAACACTTTTGTACAGAGTATTTTTATTTTTCAAAATGACCAAAATATGAAGCATTTATTCTTTCATGGAAATATAAGTTCTATCGAAGTAATATGGTGTGCAATATGCGCATTTCAATAACCATGTATCATCAGTGATGCTTTGGACCAGAAGCATGATTGCTGACAAATTATTATTCTAACATGACCTGAGATTTTCTCCTTATATGTACTATAGAACTCAATTGATGTAAAATCTCCAACAAACTTCCGCCCATGCACGTGCTATAGAGCTCGTGCAGAACAATATTAGAATAGAAATAACAACTAGCTAACTATGATTTGTTGTCCAGTAATTCCCCTCGTCACATGAACCAATCAAATTATTACCTCGCCGCTTCGCGTCTCGCTGATCATTTCATAGGTTCATGCGACGAGGGGAATTACTGGACAACAAACCACGGCTAGCTAGTTGTTATTTCTTACATAATTCATTATTAAAGAACTTCTGAATTCCTAACAAAATATATATGCATCAGAAATAGAAAGTAAAAAAAAAAAACATATCGTAATGAAATGTTGGTCTTTAGTAAATTTGAGAGATACATCAAATGAAATTGCAACCAAATAATGGCAAGTACTGAAATTTTTGATACCTCTGACAGTCAATGGATGTATTTCTTATTCTAAAACAACCCACATAGCAGATCATAACATTTATTTCCATAGTTTCTCTTTACTAAGTGGAGATAAGTTCAAACATTGACTAACAAGTGCTATAGCTTAACCTCTATGCTAATTTACACTAAGAATATTGAGATATAAATTGATTGAATAATCATAATAAAAACAAAAATTCCTTTTTCATCATATCATTATAAAGCATATCAAAACTTGATGGTTAAAATGTGTTCTTACTCTTCTTTGATGTAGAATTCATGCAATGAATCTCATTATTTCCCATACAAGCACTGCAATGAAGAAAAGAGAGGTTAAGAAAACATTGGTTAAGATGTATAATTAAAATTTAGCTATGTCAATATTGCATCTCATGATAGTACTCTGAAATAAGTCTGACAGCATATTTCAATTCAAAAGTTAGATGTTACGTATATGACACAAAGAACGAAAGTAAAAATGTTGATTATTAAGATTCATTCCTTACCAGTCTTGACATTGAGTGCTCATTGAAGGTATAAGTTCACCCCGTTGGTATGTTATTCCATCCTTGACACAATCTATACATTCCAAAGACTCTGGGTTATTGCAAGCAGCTGTCTCCTGGTTTGAACCACATGATGTGCTATTTCCAGTCTTAAGGGTCCTGTAGCACAAAAAAACGAAGGTAAATAGTATATATTTATAACATACTTGCCAACCAAAGTGGATACTAAGCCTACTTTCTACCGTATATTTCCGTTGAAATTAGATAATTACTACAAGAAAGTTTGTTCAAAGTGCATTAAAACGAATGTCATCACATTCTAGAAGTTCTCCTGGATGCATAGAACATTAATTATTGTTTTCAGAGTCCTGTTCCTTTCACTGAAATTGAATGCTTTAAGTTTCTTTTTCACCTGTTTATTTCTAAATTAGACAGTATTGAGAAGCATAAGATCTAGGATAAAAGACGTATGTCTTAATTCAGAGATGTTTCATCATAAAAAAACTTTCTTTGCAGTGACAGACCTTTTTAAGGTTACTAAATTATTACAATGTTTGCTCTGACTTTATCTGTCCAGTCATTTGCAGGCGATCTTAATTTGACTCTGATATTTTTACATTAATATCAACCCTGTCATGTGAAAGCAAAAACAGACCTTAACTTCATGATTATATAATGTTATTTACTTTGACCTTATTGGTTCACTTACAGACTTTAACATTGGCACTTCTTACTTTGGCTGTATTAGTTTTGCCATGTGTTAGTGGTGATAGATCCTCATTTTAAAGTTTTTTTTTCTTGACTATCCTTTCTGTCATATGCCCGGACTAACAGATTGAACACATGACAATGTTCACTTTTACTTTATTGGTACAATGTAAGACCTTGACCAAGACAGTGTTTACATTTATTGTAACAGTTTTGTCAAATCATGACACTTACATCAACACGTCTTATATTTTAAACTATATTTTCTTCTACCATATCAGTTCTTTCTGCGGTCAGTACTGACAGATATTATCTTTTACAGTGTTTATACATGTATTCACTTTATCTGTTCTATCACTGCACTCATATTTTTTATCATATAATAAAGATAACTTTACCTGTATCTGTTCTGAGTTCCCTCGCCACATGTCGTGCTACATACTCCCCAATGTCCCCAGTCACTCCAGTCACAACCTTGATAATGATAATGATAATATGATAATGAAATAAGTGTTAAACAGAATTCCTAGAGTCAAGAAAGGATTATAACTTCAGTCTTTTCATAATATTCATGCAAGAATCATTTGATTCTGCGAAATGGCTAGATATGCTTATTTCTCAATTATTGTAGGTTTGGGTAAACACTTTGCACTTTAGATTAACAACAAAAAGTGAAAATTAGCTCGTTCAAATTAAAAGAATTCCTCTCATATTTAAAGAGATCACTGCACATTTTGATGAGAAATTTGTGAAAAAATAGTTTCGAAAGATCAAAGCAGCAACTTGATCATAAAAGTAAGTGTTGAATAACAAATCAACGTTGCCAAGCTTAGGTCACTTACAGTCGTTAACCGGATCACAAACAGTTTGTCCGTATTCACATTTGCTGAAACACAAAAGCCCACAATTATTGGCTGTGAAATATAATGCTACCCTACAATAAGTTTAATCACATGAAACCTTCAACATTCTTGAATCAGAAATATACAAAATGGATTATATTTTAATCTTCCTGAGTTATACTTAACATATCAAAAGATATTAACTATCAATCCTGAAAACATGCATATATAGCTAACACAAAATAAATTACAAATTTCACAGAAGATATTACTAACAATGTTATGATTAAAAACCATAAAAACCATTGAAAATAAAAATATCTACATCCATTTGATACATCAAATATTCTGAAAAGCTTTATCAAATTTAACATTCTTCAAAGCTATATTTTTTTAATCTATCAAATATTCTGAAAAGCTTTATCAAATTTAACATTCTTCAAAGCTATATTTTTTACTTACCATACTTCACATTTATTGCCATCTGGAATCCAAGTGGCACCCTCTACAACAATTTCACCATTCTCGCTATAGCATGGGCAGTCTTCCATATCTATACAAACGCCTTCTTCATTTTCAACTTGACCCTATGATGCAGAGGGAATGAGTGTTATGATATTTATATCATCATTAATTCATATGATCAAAAAGTTTTAAGAAAAAGTAAATTTGATTCAAAAATTTAAAATGCCAATCGCTTAGAGACTATCTTGCAAATAGAAACCCAATATGCCAATCGCTTAGAGACTATCTTGCAAATAGAAACCCAATATCAGTATATCACAAACTGTTGGAAATGCTAACTTGGAAGGGAAGGTCTATAGAACTTACAACTGGACAATAACAGGCTGGTTGGCAAGCATCTGGTTCGGTACATTCTGAGTTCATTCTGTAGCCTTTGCAGTCAATAGGGCAGATAGATATATTGGGGTTGGAGCAGTCCATCCAGACCTTTCCGTCCGTACAGATTGGTGTGGCTGAAATGAGAAAAGTTTAATATTGGTTTACTCACGTACGTGTACTGATTGTCATTCTTTGTAAAGAAAGAGAAGAAAAAATGAGTCTATACATCAAAACCTCAAAACTTGATTTTTTTAATCATGACCCAGAAAATAGTTTCAAGCAGCCAATTAGGCCGTTGGAATTTCTAGTAGCCTCGGGGTTTTTGTGAATAGTTAGCAGAACTTTACTCCGAAGTTTTGTTTTCAAGATAATAATGCAACATGTTTTTTAGATAAAAAATAAATCTTAAGAACTTCAGAAATATTTTGGATTTACTTTCATGTAAGAATTTCATACCTACATTCCTCTTTAATTCGTCAATATAACATAGCATTCCATATAGAGAACCATAACATTTTGGTCAGCTTTATTGTGTATATTTTAACATTTCTTTCAAATAAGTTGTGAATTTCTTAGTGTGAAAAATAGTATTTCCAGTTCCAAGTGTATCTGTGCATCAAATTTTAATAGTTAACTCACTGCTTAAGCAGCTTGGGTCATCGGAGTAGCAAGCTTCGGCGTCGTATGTACTTTGACCGTTTCCGAAACAGTCTCTTGATCTTGATCTACTACCAACATCACATCCGCTGGCTGAGCAATCTGACCATTGTTGCCATGGCGTACATGATGGTGTTGTTGCTACAAATAGATTGCAGTAACGAAAATATGATGACAATTGCTATAAATAGACCGTAATTATATTCTATCATAATAATTGCTATAAATAGATCATAGTTATACATTTTATTAACTTATTATCATTTTGAAGGGTTTTTTGGCATATCAAGATGATCCCTAAGTGTTGCTATGCTTCGAAGGCGACACAAAAAGTAATGAAATAAATATATACTACTAAACATGTGTATAGAAACAAATTATTACTCATCATTCTCATGATACTAGTCTTAATGAGTTATATACTGACAGTAAGTGTTTTGAATATACTTCCCTGACATTGTCGCCATAGCACTTTCTATATAGACATAACGTCAGACATTGCATGAAGTTTTTATATTTTCATTTCCATGCTTCATAAACATCGACGGCGGGTGCGGCTAGCCAACAGGGGATGCTTACTCCTCCCGGGCACCTGGTCCCACCTCTAGCTTGCTAGGGGTCCGTCGATGTTTAATTTTGCGCTCTATTGTGAGTGCTGTTGAGATTATCGTGAGGATCTTTTTTAACTCATTTGTGTCACACTTATGCCCTTTGCCGTGTGGAGCTCGTAAAAAAGTTCCCCGCGAGGGGTTTGACAGTAAGTGTTTTGAATATACTTCCCTGACATTGTCGCCATAGCACTTTCTATATAGACATAACGTCAGACATTGCATGAAGTTTTTATATTTTCATTTCCATGCTTCATAAACATCGACGGCGGGTGCGGCTAGCCAACAGGGGATGCTTACTCCTCCCGGGCACCTGGTCCCACCTCTAGCTTGCTAGGGGTCCGTCGATGTTTAATTTTGCGCTCTATTGTGAGTGCTGTTGAGATTATCGTCAGGATCTTCTTTAACTCATTGGACATGTTGAAGCTGTTAGTTTTAAATTATAGATGTTTATAATGCGGCATTGATGCCCATGCAAAGCTATCAAATCTCGAAACATACCGAAATTAGCAAATTGTATGTCAATTACCAAAAATGAAATATATGTTCTATTGTAAAATCTTAGTGCACCACGTACTTTAAAAATAGGAAGACTTAACATAAATCAATTCCAAAAATTTAGAACATAGGATACATTAAAATACTACATAGTGTACTCACTTGCACATGGTTGAATGTTACAATCTTCCGTTTGTTTCGTTTCATCGGAGCATATTGTTTCGACTGGACTTGACAAAAGAGATCGGGTTCTCTCCCTCTGACCGACGTCACAGTCCTTACTGCAGTCTGACCAAGATTCCCAGTCGGTGTAAGTACAGTCTGAAATATTTAAACGAGAATTCATCAACTGTGATCACATTCTGCATTGAATTGGCTATATCATAATTATCAAACCTTGACGATACATAAAAGTGTGTTTCCATTGATTGGGACCTTTATCAAATTGCTTCTACAAATTTGAAAATAGCTCTACAAAATGAAGATTTGTGAATTTGAAAAAGCACAGAATAGATGTAAATAATCATGATTATGTTCCATGATCTCATGAGTTTGTTACTAAAGTACACAAACAAATCTAGAAAACTCACAGGAACAGAACCTATTGTGATTTTATAACATGGACTCTTATTTCATTGAATTGTTTACATTATCATAGATTTCTTAGACACAAACATGTACTTATATACTCACTATCACAAGGTCCAATGTTACATTGTATGCCCTCTCTCATGCAAGTACTGTGGACAGAAAGGAGAGCATGGACATTCATATATCTTATATATAATGAATCAACTTAACACTTCTGTTAATGAATTAATCTATAATGTTTCATGAAATGAGAGATTTAATGATTTTCATAATAAATTTTAAACTTAAAAAAAATACATAAACATATAAAATATTATAAATTATATTCACGTGATCTTAATGATCAACAGAAAATATGAAGGGTGTTTAAAAAGTTATTTTCACTAGCAGAAACCCAATCAAACAATATTCTGGAGGCAAAAAGCAAGTTTTCCTGTGTAACAGGAACTGGAATTCCACTTTGTAGAAGAAAAAACATGTCTTATTAAAGGATATACACAGCCAAATGTGCCTCATATGAAATGAAGATCAAAGAAGTACCTAACCGTTATTCAGTCTCAAAGTCGAGAAGGCAAAGCAAAATCGTGAGAATTCCCATCGAAATTCATGTGAAATTTACATGAACTTTACATAAAAGTTCACATGAAATTTATCTGAAACGAGCACGAACATGAAATTTACATGAAATTTTTCACATGAAATTCATGTGAAGATTGTTACATGGATGTTATGTGAATTCAGTTTCCCTGTGAAGGTCACTTAGAAAAACTCATGTGAAATTCATGTGAAGGAAATTTATGTGAAATTCATGTGAAATATTTTTTGGCTGTGTAACTAATTTATTTCTACGCATACCAATTGCTGCACTGAATGATGACAACTAGTCCTTCTTCGATAGAATCGCCAATTGATACTTCTTCATCAGTGCTTGTTAATCCTGGTATACCGTCTTTTTCTATGTAGCCAATCATATTGTCTGGGAAGTAACCAAACTGTTCCTGGAATTCTTCTCGTGTCAGCTCACACATATGTGGTATTGGAGGAGTTGTAGTTGTCATGGTTACAGAGACAGTGGTTACCGTGGAAACTGAAAACAAAAGATACGAAAATCATTTTAGAAAGTTTTATCTAATCAGTATTGATTGAAAATTGTTTGTTTAATCAATTTGTATAATTCTTCAAAATATGAAATTCCTCATTCTTAGTAT
The DNA here is from genome assembly GCA_033119305.1 of Pinctada imbricata. NCBI lineage: Eukaryota > Metazoa > Mollusca > Bivalvia > Pterioida > Pteriidae > Pinctada > Pinctada imbricata. The sequence goes on along the minus strand of VSWD01000001.1, from coordinate 32,091,794 downwards.
TCAATGTTTACAGTGTTTCTATATCGAAATAGCATGTTTCACCAGTTTGACAAGAAAGTAATATGATTTGCAGGCTTTGATATAACTGGTATTCTATTTTCAATATATATTTGAATTATATACAAACTCAGCAGTATATCTTTATTTGAGTTATTGAAAGTAACACCACCTACAATTCGTTTTCACAGTAACTGTTTACTTATTCTAAATTCTGACCAATCATCCAAAGTACGAACCCTCTTGATTTTAATCAATACAGCGAGGACTAGGTTGTAAAGCGTCTTTCTCAATCCTGCTTACTTATAGATTAATATCATATTCGAATATAGATGTCTAAACTACGCTTATTCAAATAGAGCACTTATCAGTGCCACCTAAAATCATTCTGTTCTTGCACTTTACTTTTGGCATTGTTAATTGGATGGTGCTATCTTTCGTGTTTCCATTGTGCTATTTATTCCGTCTTTTCGATTTTGCAGTCCTGCGTTCGATTTGTGCAGGTGTCTGACGTAAAAGCATTGTGACGTCATTAATTTCCTTTGAAAACGCCATATATGTAACCCCGTTTCCCTGAATTTCATGCTAGTTTCCATAGAATTTGATGACGTCACAATGCGTTGACGTCAGATACCTGCACAAATGGGAAGTAACTCTCTATTTCGAAAAGACCGAATTTTATTCTCTCAGTCTGTTTGTCCACCTTTTCTTAACTCGCGAAAAAGTTCTGTTTTATTTTTTTTTCAAGAATTCGTTAACCCATTGATTGTAATTTTTTACTCTGATTTTGGGCTTTTGTTTTCGACTTTCATCTCTGACTGTGAAATTATTTGAATTGAGTAACATTAAGTGAAAGAAAATTGAAGCGTCAAGTGTAAACTACATGCACAATAGAAACGGAGGTACAAGTCGTAATTGTCAAATAAAAAATGTTTAATTTCCTTACCTCTTGGTTCAATACAAGCTTCAATTTCCAGATTACTTAGGACAGGTTGCTCTCCATCTACGGGTGTGATCTGGAATTCTATGGTCATTCCCTCGGCACTATCAAAATTGAAGGTCACTTCTCCATTAACAGGGTTACCCTGAAAGATAAAAGGTTATTCTGAAAATTTATCATTATTTCATATCAATTATTTCATTGGTTCATATTAGCTTATTTTATATTCGTCGTATGATGGAAAACAAAGTCAGAAGAAATTTTAGTGAAATACTCAAAGACTTGAAATACAATCTTAGTAAACTATTTGATAATCTCTCTCTCTCTCTCTCTCTCTCTCTCTCTCTCTCTCTCTCTCTCTCTCTCCTCCATTGCGTACTTTCTTGAACGATTTATTTAAATAATGCTATTTTGTATTTGAGTAATGATATTGTATTATGCTAAAATAATTATACTTGGTAAATGTATGTTTACGCTGTTGAGTCTAAAGACTCAAGGCAAATAAACCATTAAACAGTCAATAAAATCAATTTTCGGTAAAAATAACTATCTTCTTATATCTTATTTTGAGGAAAGGAGAATGTAACTCATTTGCCAAGTAATGGTTTTGACTGCTTTTAACCTGGATTTTATGCTAAATCAAACAGCATTATAGGATAACAGTTGGCAAAACGTTGCATTATGATGTCATTTTTTATCATATCTTCTTGATGTGTCGTCTGCTGGCTTTCTTAATTATTATGTTTGAAAATAAGAACTACAAGCGACTTTAACCTCGATTTCTTCCACTACGTTTCCATCTTTGTCCTTTAGAACTGCATTGATGCTCTGTACATTTTGCACGTCAACTTTGACTTCCTTGATTTGGGCCACATCGTCTTCGTCTTGAAGTTCAGCTGTCAAAACTGGAGTATTGTCATTGTTGGCTGGTTTCCAGCCGGATGGGGACAGTACATCAGCTGGTGCCGTACTAGGATCAGTTGAGGAAGGTTGAGGGAACTTAACAGCATTTGGATTTTCGGCCACGCTAATCATTTTGGATACACATGCTGAAATAATTATATTAATCATTAATCTAGTACAATGTAAGCACATTGTGTTGAACAATTTTCAACAAGTTCTAGTATAAAGAATGTTTTCATACCCATTTACATGTAAATTATTCAATCTTACTAAGAATAAGACACTCACGTGTAACAGTTGTTGCCATGGTTGTCGTTGCCACTGTTGTACTTGGGAATGGTGTTGCTAAATTGAAAAATGAACAAAAATAAATCTGAGGTATGCAAGAAGGTAACTAATTATCTAATTTCAAAACAGTAAAATTTTTGCCATATTTTCATATTTGAACGAAAACTTCTATTAAATCTTGGTACTAACAATTCCTTGAATTTCAAATATCATTTCAAACATATACAATCAAATTATATTATTCAAATATTTCAAAATAGGCACCAATTTTAAAAGAGAAGGAGGGGTATACGAAATAGTTGATTATCATCCGTTGAACTTACTTGATGGAATATGGACACAGGCCTCTACCGACAAGTCAGAAATTACAGGAGGTTGTAGAGATGGTATTGGTACGGGTATGATTTGTATGGTTGTTCCTGGCTCAGTCGGCTGAACGCTGAAAGTCTCTGGCTGACCTGGATTGGTTGGTGTGACCTAAATAAAGAATTGCAACTTTTCAAAATATTCTCAAGGGGCAGTATTCACATTATTCTGTACAGTCAATAGGTTATTTAACTTGTGCTGGAATTCATTTGTAAGGTTGAAGGATCATTTCATTTGTGCTATGCAATTCATGCTCATTAAAAATTAACATCAGATAATCTTTTTCGTCTAAATAAAACAAAAATGCTTACATGTAGTCTCAGTATCTCGAATGAGATTACATAAGATAAAGCAAATCTTATCAATCTACTTGAAATCAGAATTCCGTCTTTTCGATTTTACAGTCCTACGTTCGATTTGTGCAGGTACCTGACGTAAAAGCATTGTGACGTCATTAATTTCCTTTGAAAACGTCATACATGTAACCCTGTTTCCCTGAATTTCATGCTGGTTTCCATAGAATTTGATGACGTCACAATGCGTTGACGTCAGATACCTACACAAATGGGAAGTAACTCTCTATTTCGAAAAGACCGAATTGACATTGTCATGTACCTTGAACTGTTCAACAACATCTCCGTCCGAATTGACGATAGCGATGGTAGCGTTTTCAATATTATCGAGTGTCACTGTAACGTTTGTAATTGGCACATCATCTGGAGTATCCAGTACTGCAGTGACTCGTGGGTTCTCATCCTCGGGTTTGAGTGTCAAGCCGCTTGTTTCGAGAGCCTGACTTGGAGGTTCCTCTCCAGAGGTTGAAGGTTATGTTGAACATTTGAGGTGTCAGTTTGTCTAACATCTGGTCATTGCATGGTGTAGTTGCTAGTGTTAAAAAAAAAACGCTTATGTAAGATCAAAGTTAAGATTCCAGTGAGACGTGTATACTAGTGAAGTTTACATTTGTTGCTTTCTCAATCAATATACGCATTTAAAGCAAACAAATATTAGATAATAAGGATTCAATGATGCATTCATTTTGAACAAAACAATAAGTAAATATAAAGCAGAAATTTCTTATTTCGAAAATTGAAAATTCCTAATATATGCTTACGTGCTGCAGAAGTTGTTGGGACTGTTAAAAAGAAAAGAAAATTATACATTGCAAGGAAAATATTCATCTGTAAAATAATTGGAAATTAAAAGTCTTTAAATGACAATAAAACAAATATTGTTTATATGATATTAACCCGTTGTTTGTTTTGTTACACTTATTACTTGTTAATTACTTTGTTACACTGATCTACCTTTTGGCTGTTTTTAAAACAATTATCAGCATGCTGGTTATTGTGTTACACTTATTGACCTGATGGTTGTTTTGCCACAATTATTACCTGTTGATGGAGTGGTGGATGAGGGGAGAGCTGGTTCATAGCAAGCCTTGATTTCTACTCCTGATACTTCAGCTAACGTATCCGGTTCAGCAAGAACACTGATTTCCACTGTAATACCAATAGTTCCATTGAAGTTGAATGTCGTAACAGATGGGATGAATCCATTAGGGATGTCTTGCTGTAAACAGAATGAATTCTCATAAAATGTCAAATATTCCCTCTTGGGTAAACATATAAAAATCTAATCAACAATTCCATACATCGTGCACAGAATCAAAGCACTAAAGGTACTGAGAGCGAATAGCTAAATATCAAAATATGGCTTTTTTTTATAGTTTAATCATATTTTATTTCAAATAGCAGAAAAAGGATTGGGCAAAAGTTTTCACAACATTATATAATTTTTGCCCAATCCTTTTTCTGCTATGGCATTGTATCATTTATGCTGTATGTCATCAAACTTTCCTTCGTAGACAAGTTTATGCAACTTGCAAGAAGTATAGAATAATACTGAAATACCAGCGTTAATCCATAATTATGTCATTAGAATTAAAAGATGACCACGATTCACGGAATTTGCACGTGACCAACCAGAATTATACACCCATGAACACCAAAAGTAAGACAGTCATTTCTTAAATATCCCTGTCCACTAAAGCAGTATGTGTTCATCTCACTAGATAAACATGCGCTTCTACGTAACAAAACATCTTGATTATAAAGTAAACATCGTTTAAACATAGAAGCAGCATAGGCCCTTCACTTTCTCTGGCAGAAGATTGGATACGTTTTATACGTCACGATGCTGAAAACCATGTGATTTGATTGGTTCGTGCTTCAAATTATACATGTACGGAATTGGGGCCCTCTAGCGTGAACAAATTCAGGTGATCACTTAGAGCTATTCGCTCTATAAAAATTAGACCAAAAGCAATACAATTATCCAAAATACATTTGATTGATTAAGTTTAGGAGTGTTAAGGCAGTTTTGGCTCCATTCCAAACTATCTGGTTTAAACATCGATGCCTACCTTTTTTGCTCTTTTTTTTATCAAAACTATACTGAAAGAACTACTTCTATTTTTAGTTTACATAATATTGTCCATTTTTGGGGGGTCGACATGCATATGGAAAGGGGATTTATTGATCGCACTTTCACTAGAATTCTAGTGGACACGAACTAAATCATCTCAACATCTACATCAAGAAAAGTTGATTTTAATATGCTTCTACAGTGACTTGAAGCAAAATTGATGAATTAATCTTAACTAAGTGACAATCTTCTGTTCTCAGCTGGCTCTTTTTATGTCTTATTTTAAATTTCGCTCTTCATCGATTCACCATTTGGATGTCTTCACATCTGACCTCAAGCATCACTGCTAATATATTGTTAAAATGCACATATGGTGCACAAAATTATTACAATAGAAATAACATTTCAAGATGTCATGTTAGTTGTACTTACACTCGTTGTCTTGACGTTGCCTCCGTTGCTGTCATATACGCTGACTGTGATCTTTCGGACATTCTTTGTGGTAAGTTGGACGTCATAGATGTCTGCAACATCATCAACTGCCAGTATCGTGTACACGAGATTATTGAGACCGCCTTCAGTATCACCGAAGAAAGGATTCTCAGATCCGGCCAATGAATCAGGTATAAGATCACCAGGCCTCATGATGAGGTTATCCGACGTAAGCGAATTCAAGGTCTTCTTTACGCAAGCTATGGTAGAACATAAATGACATTGATTTAACGCAAAATAAATACCGAAACAGTATAAAGTTTTTAATTTTTTTTCACGGCAACACATTAAACTTTCCTGAACCATGAACAACATTGAAATACATTATAGTCGTGATTCCGCATTATACGTGATACAGATTTACAGAAAATCTGTAGCCACAATCTTCAAACAGGGGACATATAAGAATGATTTAGAACTTTCAAACTATACGAACACTTCTTTGAAGGTTATGAAAAACCCGTTTATGACGTGATAAATTTGTATAGCGGTCAATAAGCGATCTAACTTCTTATCTTTATCAGATTGACAAAATATGGTAACTTACGCGTGACGGCTGTCGTTTGTGAAGGTGTTGGCGTTACAGAAATGGTTGACGACAACGTTGTGCCCGTCACTGAAAAAAAATTGGGATATTAATATATATGATATTCACTATCATCATGAAAATGTTGTTACTTTATAAATGGACTTGTAGATGCATGTACAATTTCATAAGGAAGTTGTTTTTTTTTTTTAACAAATCCTAAGCTTGAGAGCAACATGAAAATGTACAGATTATCTGTTATATGATAATGTGCATGCATTAAGTTTAATTTTTACTTTAAAAATCTAAGGGTGTGTTCAAGTACGCGAATTATTCTGCTTGTTACAGTTGGTCCTGTGAATTTAATGTTCCTGAATTTTCATAAAAACGGACTGGAACGCCTGACATGTGTCTCAGGGTGACATTGCTGGCCTTTTCGTTATGGCAGACAAGAGAATAGTCTAATCTTGTACCATTGCTAGAAGTTTTTATAATTGTTACTGACGGATATGGATAACACAAAAAAAGTAAGATATGATTAGATAAGAATAGAAACAACGATTTCAACATTAATATAGTAATATTTGCAACGATAAATAATAAAAAGTACATTCAAATTACGTGAAAGTGAAATTCAAACTTCGCAATAACCAGTGTCGCAATGGCGAGGTTTTGATCCGTCATCACAATAGGCACATCCTAGAATGTTTCACATTATGAAGCACACCCCTATATTTAGACAGAGTTTTATCTGAGCATACCTGAGACAGTTGTAGAAGGTGACTGTGGCGAAGTGGGCGACGGTGAAGACGTTGGTGCAGAAGAGGTCGAGAATGAGGGAGTAGTAATCCTCAGTGTGGTAGTACCTACCAAATCATTAAATTATTGTTTGAGAAATTGAGAAAATCAAGTTAGTTTTGTTTGAAAAAAGTATCAGTGACCGCGAAACTTTGTGAAACGTACAAATGATAAGATTCATGCACCCCATCATTGTTCGCCTGTGCCAAACGCTTAAGTCATAGATTCCGGTCAGGAACAGAACCAAATTACTCCTAGGGTCTTAATATTAAGTCAAATATGCTGATCGATTTTCACTGACTGTATGTACTCTTAGTGAGGTTGACTTTTTTCTTAAAAGAAATTTGATACAAATAGCTAAAAACCGGGATTATTTAGCTTCTATCACCCACTTGATTTGGACGTTTGCTACGCAAGGAACCTCGTCTAGTTGTACCATGTCTAGTTGTTGTAAATACATGTACGTATCTTTAAAAATGATACCTGCATGTTCTGCTAAGATCGTAGTAATTTCGGTACGTGAAAAATGAGTAAAGCATAAAAATATTTCAAAGCGCGTTTCATCTATTCTTAGTATAAATTAAAATGGGTTTTGACATATTTTTTATGTAATTCTCATTTATTGACAATGCTAGGACAAGTGCCAACAACTTGAAATGTAAGAATAGAAGGGATCGCCATGTAAACTGCCTTTAAGGGTTGGAATGATAACTTCAAACAAAAATGTAGCAGTGGCAGATTCAGAGGAATATATTGGAGTTAAGAGGAGGTGGTGATCAGTTTCGTATTAGCGAAAACTCATATGCCACTAGTCCATGAAAATTTCACTCAGGGAGGGTCAAGCATAATTTTAATGAGAATCGAAATATAAGGAGAGTCAATGCCACCTTCAAGGTCAAGGTTATCAGGTTAGGATCAAACATGTACTTGTTTTTAACATTCTTGCTAGTTATTTAATTTGATAATAGGAATTGCAATCATCCAGTTTAGTACATTTGACATTAGCTTCAGTATTTCAGATGTTCTGATATACAGTTTGACATTTACTTGAAAATCAGAACATACGAATGAGTCAGAATTGCGGTCTCACTAGATGATGATGGGATTTTATGTCAAATAAATAAAAACTGGCATGTAGAACTAATGGTTGATGGTATTTTTCAAAGCGTAAGATCATTCCGATTTCTTCTCAGTTAAGCGTGCAATATTCAATGCAAAACATATCTACATATTCAAAAACAAGCTTTTCATTAAGAAGCCTCATTTTCATATAAAACAGAAATGAGAAAATACAAATAGCGTATGAAAATTTAAAATTATGACCCAAGTCATCGAAGGTAGAAAAATCAATTTATCCAAACGGATAATTATTTCAGAAAGGAAGACACCATAGATTTCAAGGATGCTCATTGTATTTTTTATTTATTTGAAGTGGATAATATATATTTATGATACGCTTATTTTCTTTACATGTACATATTCTACAACTCTAAGCACATGTGGACACAAAACAGAAATAAAAGTTGAAATGGCGACAAAAATACAAAAATAAAATGATGTCAACTCTCCCTACTCTACAGGGCTTGCCATCTATGGACAAAAACTTTTTATTATTATTACTCGTGATAAAACTCTCAAATTAAAGAAATTCTGATGATTACTCTAAAAAACCAACCTGATGTTGAAGTTGAAACGATGGGGCTTGTTGCTGATGTCGGGGGTGTTTCAGCTGAAACAAATATGGACAAAAACATAAAACAATTCTAAAAGCAGATTACCTGTAATGGTTGACGTTGACATACTTATAGTTGATGAAGGTGGTGGAATACTTGGCGTGGCTGTTGTGGATGGTGGTGGTGCACTTGGCGTGGCTGTTGTGGATGGTGGTGGTGCACTTGGTGTGGCTGTTGTGGATGGTGGTGGTGCACTTGGTGTGGCTGTTGTGGATGGTGGTGGTGCACTTGGAGTGGCTGTTGTGGATGGTGGTGGTGCACTTGGTGTGGCTGTTGTGGATGGTGGTGGTACGCTTGGTGTGACTGTGGTGGATGGTGGTGGTGCACTTGGTGTGGCTGTTGTGGATGGTGGTGGTGCACTTGGTGTGGCTGTTGTGGATGGTGGTGGTGCACTTGGTGTGGCTGTTGTGGATGGTGGTGGTGCACTTGGTGTGGCTGTTGTGGATGGTGGTGGTGCACTTGGTGTGGCTGTTGTAGATGGTGGTGGTGCACTTGGTGTGGCTGTTGTGGATGGTGGTGGTGCACTTGGTGTTGTCAATGTGGTCTGTGTTGTTGCTAGAAGAGAAATTTGGTATGTTTGATATTTATATACTGCTACATCTTACAAGTTTCATTGTATATTTATAAGTTTAAAAGTAAGAAAAAATTTATCAATACTTGATTGAGAGGAAAGCAATTCCACTTCTCAGATTTAAGATCCGCATGTATGCATTTCACCACAGTTGCATTAATCATGGTTGTTGTAGGAAAATGATTAGAGTAAAACCAAACAATACATCAGGGTATATATAATCATACTTCATTTTTCCATCATAATTCACCGTATGAACTTTTGAATGAATAAACTTAACATTCATCTACTTTCTAATTCTTCTTCTTCCTATCAAAGTAGCTTAAACGGGAGTGTATAAATGCTTCATTTTTTCCATTCATGCTTTAGATAATAATCCTGAATAAACCTTTTCATTTGACGCAATTTCAGAAATTTTCTAACATATTTCTCAGCATTTATAATTAGATTTTATGTCAACAAATATTCGCATAGCCAGCATGAGGCAGTGGAGCAGAGGTAGCTTATTTGCATCAAATTTATTTGGTTTTCTATGGTTCAATAACAAATGCAAAAATAGCGTCAAAGAATTCATCAATATATTGACAGATATTGGCACAAAGGAAAAATATTTGCAAAAAATTACTTCAGAGACAAACTGATAACGTTTTCAAAGTATTACATTGTAGCAAAAATTATTTTGAATTTCTGTAAATATTCTTGGTTATCAAGAACATTTGAATAAATAGTTACCTGTACTTGGTGTGGATACTGGTGGTGTTGTAGCTGATGTTGGTGGTGTTGATGGTGGTGGTGTAGCGATTGTGGATGGTGGTGGTGTGGCTGTTGTGGATGGTGGTGGTGCACTTGGTGTGGCTGTAGTAGATGGTGGTGGTGCACTTGGTGTGGCTGTTGTGGAAGGCGGTGGTGCACTTGGTGTGGCTGTTGTAGATGGTGGTGGTGCACTTGGTGTGGCTGTTGTGGATGGTGGTGGTGCACTTGGTGTGGCTGTTGTTGATGGCGGTGGTGCACTTGGTGTGGCTGTTGTGGATGGTGGTGGTGCACTTGGTGTGGCTGTTGTTGATGGTGGTGGTGCACTTGGTGTGGCTGTTGTGGATGGTGGTGGTGCACTTGGTGTGGCAGTAGTAATTGGTGGTGGTGCACTTGGTGTTGCTGTTGTGGATGGTGGTGGTGCACTTGGTGTGGCTGTCGTGGATGGTGGTGGTGCACTTGGTGTGACTGTTGTGGATGGTGGTGGTGCACTAGGTGTGGCTGTCGTGGATGGTGGTGGTGCACTTGGTGTGACTGTTGTGGATGGTGGTGGTGCACTTGGTGTGGCTGTTGTGGATGGTGGTGGTGCGCTTGGTGTGACTGTTGTGGATGGTGGTGGTGCACTTGGTGTGGCTGTTGTGGATGGTGGTGGTGCACTAGGTGTGGCTGTTGTGGATGGTGGTGGTGCACTTGGTGTGGCAGTTGTGGATGGTGGTGGTGCACTTGGTGTGGCTGTTGTGGATGGTGGTGGTGCGCTTGGTGTGACTGTTGTGGATGGTGGTGGTGCACTTGGTGTGGCTGTTGTGGATGGTGGTGGTGCGCTTGGTGTGGCTGTTGTGGATGGTGGTGGTGCGCTTGGTGTGGCTGTTGTGGATGGTGGTGGTGCACTTGGTGTGGCTGTTGTTGATGGTGGTGGTGCACTTGGTGTGGCTGTTGTGGATGGTGGTGGTGTGCTTGGTGTAGCTGTTGTGGATGGTGGTGGTGCACTTGGTGTTGTCAATGTGGTCTGTGTTGTTGCTAGAAGAGAAATTTGGTATGTTTGATATTTATATACTGCTACATCTTACAAGTTTCATTGTATAATTAAAAAAAATTGATCAATACTTGATTTAGAGGAAAGCAATTCCACTTCTTAGATTTAAGATCCGCATGTATGCATTTCAACACAGTTGCATTAATTGTGTTTGTTGTAGGAAAATGATTAGAGTAAAACCAAACAATACATAAGGGTATATATAATCATACTTCATTTTTCCATCATAATTCACCTTATGAACTTTTGAATGAATAAACTTCACATTCATCTACTTTCTAATTCTTCTTCTTCCTATCAAAGTAGCTTAAACGGGAGTGTATAAATGCTTCATTTTTTCCATTCATGCTCTAGATAATAATCCTGAATAAACCTTTTCATTTGACACGATTTCAGAAATTTTCTAACATATTTCTCAGCATTTATAATTAGATTTTATGTCAACAAATATTCGCATAGCCAGCATGAGGCAATGGAGCAGAGGTAGCTTAATTGCATCAAATTTATTTGGCTTTCTATGGTTCAATAACAAATGCAAATATAGCGTCAAAGAATTCATCAATATATTAACAGATATTGGCACAGAGGAAAAGTATTTGCAAAAAATTACTTCAGAGACAAACTGATAACGTTTTCAAAGTATTACATTTTAGCAAAAATTATTTTGAATTTCTGTAAATATTCTTGGATATCAAGAACATTTGAATAAATCGTTACCTGTACTTGGTGTGGATACTGGTGGTGTTGTAGCTGATGTTGGTGGTGTTGATGGTGGTGGTGCACTTGGTGTGGCAGTTGTGGATGGTGGTGGTGCACTTGGTGTGGCTGTTGTAGATGGTGGTGGTGCACTTGGTGTGGCTGTTGTGGATGGTGGTGGTGCGCTTGGTGTGACTGTTGTGGATGGTGGTGGTGCACTTGGTGTGGCTGTTGTGGATGGTGGTGGTGCACTTGGTGTGGCAGTAGTAGATGGTGGTGGTGCACTTGGTGTGGCTGTTGTGGATGGTGGTGGTGCGCTTGGTGTGGCTGTTGTGGATGGCGGTGGTGCACTTGGTGTGGCTGTTGTGGATGGTGGTGGTGCACTTGGTGTGGCTGTTGTGGATGGTGGTGGTGCACTTGGTGTGGCCGTTGTGGATGGTGGTGGTGCACTTGGTGTGGCTGTTGTGGATGGTGGTGGTGCACTTGGTGTGGCAGTAGTAGATGGTGGTGGTGCACTTGGTGTGGCTGTTGTGGATGGTGGTGGTGCACTTGGTGTGGCTGTTGTGGATGGTGGTGGTGCACTTGGTGTGGCTGTTGTGGATGGTGGTGGTGCGCTTGGTGTGACTGTTGTGGATGGTGGTGGTGCACTTGGTGTGGCTGTTGTGGATGGTGGTGGTGCACTTGGTGTGGCTGTTGTTGATGGTGGTGGTGCACTTGGTGTGGCTGTTGTAGATGGTGGTGGTGCACTTGGTGTGGCTGTTGTGGATGGTGGTGGTGCACTTGGTGTGGCTGTTGTAGATGGTGGTGGTGCACTTGGTGTGGCTGTTGTGGATGGTGGTGGTGCACTTGGTGTGGCTGTTGTGGATGGTGGTGGTGCACTTGGTGTGGCTGTTGTAGATGGTGGTGGTGCACTTGGTGTGGCTGTTGTGGATGGTGGTGGTGCACTTGGTGTGGCTGTTGTGGATGGTGGTGGTGCACTTGGTGTGGCTGTTGTGGATGGTGGTGGTGCGCTTGGTGTGGCTGTTGTGGATGGTGGTGGTGCGCTTGGTGTGGCTGTTGTGGATGGTGGTGGTGCACTTGGTGTGGCTGTTGTTGATGGTGGTGGTGCACTTGGTGTGGCTGTTGTGGATGGTGGTGGTGCGCTTGGTGTAGCTGTTGTGGATGGTGGTGGTGCACTTGGTGTTGTCAATGTGGTCTGTGTTGTTGCTAGAAGAGAAATTTGGTATGTTTGATATTTATATATTGCTACATCTTACAAGTTTCATTGTATAATTAAAAAAAATTGATCAATACTTGATTTAGAGGAAAGCAATTCCACTTCTTAGATTTAAGATCCGCATGTATGCATTTCACCACAGTTGCATTAATTGTGTTTGTTGTAGGAAAATGATTAGAGTAAAACCAAACAATACATAAGGGTATATATAATCATACTTCATTTTTCCATCATAATTCACCTTATGAACTTTTGAATGAATAAACTTCACATTCATCTACTTTCTAATTCTTCTTCTTCCTATCAAAGTAGCTTAAACGGGAGTGTATAAATGCTTCATTTTTTCCATTCATGCTCTAGATAATAATCCTGAATAAACCTTTTCATTTGACACGATTTCAGAAATTTTCTAACATATTTCTCAGCATTTATAATTAGATTTTATGTCAACAAATATTCGCATAGCCAGCATGAGGCAATGGAGCAGAGGTAGCTTAATTGCATCAAATTTATTTGGTTTTCTATGGTTCAATAACAAATGCAAATATAGCGTCAAATAATTCATCAATATATTAAGAGATATTGGCACAGAGGAAAAGTATTTGCAAAAAATTACTTCAGAGACAAACTGATAACGTTTTCAAAGTATTACATTTTAGCAAAAATTATTTTGAATATCTGTAAATATTCTTGGTTATCAAGAACATTTGAATAAATCGTTACCTGTACTTGGTGTGGATACTGGTGGTGTTGTAGCTGATGTTGGTGGTGTTGATGGTGGTGGTGCACTTGGTGTGGCTGTTGTAGATGGTGGTGGTGCACTTGGTGTGGCTGTTGTGGATGGTGGTGGTGCACTTGGTGTGGCAGTAGTAGATGGTGGTGGTGCACTTGGTGTGGCTGTTGTGGATGGTGGTGGTGCGCTTGGTGTGGCTGTTGTGGATGGCGGTGGTGCACTTGGTGTGGCTGTTGTGGATGGTGGTGGTGCACTTGGTGTGGCTGTTGTGGATGGTGGTGGTGCACTTGGTGTGGCTGTTGTGGATGGTGGTGGTGCACTTGGTGTGGCCGTTGTGGATGGTGGTGGTGCACTTGGTGTGGCTGTTGTGGATGGTGGTGGTGCACTTGGTGTGGCAGTAGTAGATGGTGGTGGTGCACTTGGTGTGGCTGTTGTGGATGGTGGTGGTGCACTTGGTGTGGCTGTTGTGGATGGTGGTGGTGCACTTGGTGTGGCTGTTGTGGATGGTGGTGGTGCGCTTGGTGTGACTGTTGTGGATGGTGGTGGTGCACTTGGTGTGGCTGTTGTGGATGGTGGTGGTGCACTTGGTGTGGCTGTTGTGGATGGTGGTGGTGCACTTGGTGTGGCTGTTGTAGATGGTGGTGGTGCACTTGGTGTGGCTGTTGTGGATGGTGGTGGTGCACTTGGTGTGGCTGTTGTGGATGGTGGTGGTGCACTTGGTGTGGCTGTTGTGGATGGTGGTGGTGCGCTTGGTGTGGCTGTTGTGGATGGTGGTGGTGCACTTGGTGTGGCTGTTGTTGATGGTGGTGGTGCGCTTGGTGTGGCTGTTGTGGATGGTGGTGGTGCGCTTGGTGTGGCTGTTGTGGATGGTGGTGGTGCACTTGGTGTGGCTGTTGTTGATGGTGGTGGTGCACTTGGTGTGGCTGTTGTGGATGGTGGTGGTGCGCTTGGTGTAGCTGTTGTGGATGGTGGTGGTGCACTTGGTGTTGTCAATGTGGTCTGTGTTGTTGCTAGAAGAGAAATTTGGTATGTTTGATATTTATATACTGCTACATCTTACAAGTTTCATTGTATAATTAAAAAAAATTGATCAATACTTGATTTAGAGGAAAGCAATTCCACTTCTTAGATTTAAGATCCGCATGTATGCATTTCACCACAGTTGCATTAATTGTGTTTGTTGTAGGAAAATGATTAGAGTAACACCAAACAATACATAAGGGTATATATAATCATACTTCATTTTTCCATCATAATTCACCTTATGAACTTTTGAATGAATAAACTTCACATTCATCTACTTTCTAATTCTTCTTCTTCCTATCAAAGTAGCTTAAACGGGAGTGTATAAATGCTTCATTTTTTCCATTCATGCTCTAGATAATAATCCTGAATAAACCTTTTCATTTGACACGATTTCAGAAATTTTCTAACATATTTCTCAGCATTTATAATTAGATTTTATGTCAACAAATATTCGCATAGCCAGCATGAGGCAATGGAGCAGAGGTAGCTTAATTGCATCAAATTTATTTGGTTTTCTATGGTTCAATAACAAATGCAAAAATAGCGTCAAAGAATTCATCAATATATTAACAGATATTGGCACAGAGGAAAAGTATTTGCAAAAAATTACTTCAGAGACAAACTGATAACGTTTTCAAAGTATTACATTTTAGCAAAAATTATTTTGAATTTCTGTAAATATTCTTGGTTATCAAGAACATTTGAATAAATCGTTACCTGTACTTGGTGTGGATACTGGTGGTGTTGTAGCTGATGTTGGTGGTGTTGATGGTGGTGGTGCACTTGGTGTGGCTGTTGTGGATGGTGGTGGTGCACTTGGTGTGGCTGTTGTGGATGGTGGTGGTGTGGCTGTTGTGGATGGTGGTGGTGCACTTGGTGTGGCAGTAGTAGATGGTGGTGGTGCACTTGGTGTTGCTGTTGTGGATGGTGGTGGTGCGCTTGGTGTGACTGTTGTGGATGGTGGTGGTGCACTTGGTGTGGCTGTTGTGGATGGTGGTGGTGCACTAGGTGTGGCTGTTGTGGATGGTGGTGGTGCGCTTGGTGTGACTGTTGTGGATGGTGGTGGTGCACTAGGTGTGGCTGTTGTGGATGGTGGTGGTGCACTTGGTGTGGCTGTTGTGGATGGTGGTGGTGCACTTGGTGTGGCTGTTGTGGATGGTGGTGGTGTGGCTGTTGTGGATGGTGGTGGTGCACTTGGTGTGGCTGTTGTAGATGGTGGTGGTGCACTTGGTGTGGCTGTTGTGGATGGTGGTGGTGCACTTGGTGTGGCCGTTGTGGATGGTGGTGGTGCACTTGGTGTGGCTGTTGTGGATGGTGGTGGTGCACTTGGTGTGGCAGTAGTAGATGGTGGTGATGCACTTGGTGTGGCTGTTGTGGATGGTGGTGGTGCACTTGGTGTGGCTGTTGTGGATGGTGGTGGTGCACTTGGTGTGGCTGTTGTGGATGGTGGTGGTGCGCTTGGTGTGACTGTTGTGGATGGTGGTGGTGCACTTGGTGTAGCTGTTGTGGATGGTGGTGGTGCACTTGGTGTGGATGTTGTGGATGGTGGTGGTGCACTTGGTGTGGCTGTTGTAGATGGTGGTGGTGCACTTGGTGTGGCTGTTGTGGATGGTGGTGGTGCACTTGGTGTGGCTGTTGTGGATGGTGGTGGTGCACTTGGTGTGGCTGTTGTGGATGGTGGTGGTGCGCTTGGTGTGGCTGTTGTGGATGGTGGTGGTGCACTTGGTGTGGCTGTTGTTGATGGTGGTGGTGCGCTTGGTGTGACTGTTGTGGATGGTGGTGGTGCGCTTGGTGTGGCTGTTGTGGATGGTGGTGGTGCACTTGGTGTGGCTGTTGTGGATGGTGGTGGTGCACTTGGTGTGGCTGTTGTGGATGGTGGTGGTGCGCTTGGTGTAGCTGTTGTGGATGGTGGTGGTGCACTTGGTGTTGTCAATGTGGTCTGTGTTGTTGCTAGAAGAGAAATTTGGTATGTTTGATATTTATATACTGCTACATCTTACAAGTTTAATTGTATAATTAAAATCAAAGGACTGAAAGTCCTGCGAGTTGGCAAAAAGTAACATTGAGACGAACATACAGAAGACAAGTATAAAACTGGCACAAATCAAAGTCCAAATCTATGCCTCAAATGCTTGAATGAGTGATTTTCACAATTCAAGAGTTGTCTCAAATCTAAAAAAAAAAGTCTGGAAATATATAAAATGATAGAACTTCTTAACCAAATAACTGCTTTTGAGGTCAGAGTTCAAGGTCATGTCAAATATGATCATGTCAAATTTGTTGCAATTGTTATGGGTGTATGTATGAAGTATAGTCCTATCAAATTTACTTTAGGAGATATTTGCTTTTGAAACTTCTTAACCAACTTAAAACCAACATCTTAGGTTTATTAAGTATCAAACTGAAAACCCTTTTTTCCTAGTTGGTAAATAGCTCATCATGTTGATTGTTATAAATTATGTCTGACTTTAAAAAAATATCATTGATTGATTGATTGATTTATTTACTTGTCTTAAGTCTTCTACACATCCACAAATTTTAATATCTAAGGTCTTTTTTATCCTAAATACAATACTTTTACCTATCTATCTAAAAATGGGGTGCTCCTTATATAGAGGAGGGAAGTACAAAGAAGAAGATGCGCCATATTTTAATGCACTGACATCATCAAGTGATCACTATTCCTAAAGCATCGTTCCTTGTAGCATTTTTTTTTGCATTCTCATAATGCATGTAATCCATTATTTACAACTTGAACTTAAACATGTTAAACGTCTGTCGTCTAATATGTTCTTTTGTCAAATCATAGTGGTCCTATTTCTTACCGCGCCAGTAATATTGTGCGTTGTTTGGTCCGTGCAGGGTTATCAAGTGCGAAGTTGAAAGTGATGGCAATGAGAGTTGGCTTTGCCAACTCAAAAAATTGATCAATACTTGATTTAGAGGAAAGCAATTCCACTTCTTAGATTTAAGATCCGCATGTATGCATTTCACCACAGTTGCATTAATTGTGTTTGTTGTAGGAAAATGATTAGAGTAAAACCAAACAATACATAAGGGTATATATAATCATACTTCATTTTTCCATCATAATTCACCTTATGAACTTTTGAATGAATAAACTTAACATTCATCTACTTTCTAATTCTTCTTCTTCCTATCAAAGTAGCTTAAACGGGAGTGTATTAATGCTTCATTTTTTCCATTCATGCTCTAGATAATAATCCTGAATAAACCTTTTCATTTGACACGATTTCAGAAATTTTCTAACATATTTCTCAGCATTTATAATTAGATTTTATGTCAACAAATATTCGCATAGCCAGCATGAGGCAATGGAGCAGAGGAAGCTTAATTGCATCAAATTTATTTGGTTTTCTATGGTTCAATAACAAATGCAAAAATAGCGTCCAAGAATTCATTAATATATTAACAGATATTGGCTCAGAGGAAAAGTATGTGCAAAAAAATACTTCAGAGACAAACTGATAACGTTTTCAAAGTATTACATTTTAGCAAAAATTATTTTGAATTTCTGTAAATATTCTTGGTTATCAAGAACATTTGAATAAATCGTTACCTGTACTTGGTGTGGATACTGGTGGTGTTGTAGCTGATGTTGGTGGTGTTGATGGTGGTGGTGCACTTGGTGTGGCAGTTGTGGATGGTGGTGGTGCACTTGGTGTGGCTGTTGTGGATGGTGGTGGTGCACTTGGTGTGGCTGTTGTGGATGGTGGTGGTGCACTTGGTGTGGCTGTTGTGGATGGTGGTGGTGCACTTGGTGTGGCCGTTGTGGATGGTGGTGGTGCACTTGGTGTGGCTGTTGTGGATGGTGGTGGTGCACTTGGTGTGGCAGTAGTAGATGGTGGTGGTGCACTTGGTGTGGCTGTTGTGGATGGTGGTGGTGCACTTGGTGTGGCTGTTGTTGATGGTGGTGGTGCACTTGGTGTGGCTGTTGTGGATGGTGGTGGTGCGCTTGGTGTGGCTGTTGTGGATGGTGGTGGTGCACTTGGTGTGGCTGTTGTGGATGGTGGTGGTGCACTTGGTGTGGCTGTTGTGGATGGTGGTGGTGCACTTGGTGTGGCTGTTGTAGATGGTGGTGGTGCACTTGGTGTGGCTGTTGTGGATGGTGGTGGTGCACTTGGTGTGGCTGTTGTGGATGGTGGTGGTGCACTTGGTGTGGCTGTTGTGGATGGTGGTGGTGCGCTTGGTGTGGCTGTTGTGGATGGTGGTGGTGCACTTGGTGTGGCTGTTGTGGATGGTGGTGGTGCGCTTGGTGTGGCTGTTGTGGATGGTGGTGGTGCGCTTGGTGTGGCTGTTGTGGATGGTGGTGGTGCACTTGGTGTGGCTGTTGTTGATGGTGGTGGTGCACTTGGTGTGGCTGTTGTGGATGGTGGTGGTGCGCTTGGTGTAGCTGTTGTGGATGGTGGTGGTGCACTTGGTGTTGTCAATGTGGTCTGTGTTGTTGCTAGAAGAGAAATTTGGTATGTTTGATATTTATATACTGCTACATCTTACAAGTTTCATTGTATAATTAAAAAAAAATTGATCAATACTTGATTTAGAGGAAAGCAATTCCACTTCTTAGATTTAAGATCCGCATGTATGCATTTCACCACAGTTGCATTAATTGTGTTTGTTGTAGGAAAATGATTAGAGTAACACCAAACAATACATAAGGGTATATATAATCATACTTCATTTTTTCATCATAATTCACCTTATGAACTTTTGAATGAATAAACTTCACATTCATCTACTTTCTAATTCTTCTTCTTCCTATCAAAGTAGCTTAAACGGGAGTGTATAAATGCTTCATTTTTTCCATTCATGCTCTAGATAATAATCCTGAATAAACCTTTTCATTTGACACGATTTCAGAAATTTTCTAACATATTTCTCAGCATTTATAATTAGATTTTATGTCAACAAATATTCGCATAGCCAGCATGAGGCAATGGAGCAGAGGTAGCTTAATTGCATCAAATTTATTTGGTTTTCTATGGTTCAATAACAAATGTAAAAATAGCGTCAAAGAATTCATCAATATATTAACAGATATTGGCACAGAGGAAAAGTATTTGCAAAAAATTACTTCAGAGACAAACTGATAACGTTTTCAAAGTATTACATTTTAGCAAAAATTATTTTGAATTTCTGTAAATATTCTTGGTTATCAAGAACATTTGAATAAATCGTTACCTGTACTTGGTGTGGATACTGGTGGTGTTGTAGCTGATGTTGGTGGTGTTGATGGTGGTGGTGCACTTGGTGTGGCAGTTGTGGATGGTGGTGGTGCACTTGGTGTGGCTGTTGTGGATGGTGGTGGTGCACTTGGTGTGGCTGTTGTGGATGGTGGTGGTGCACTTGGTGTGGCAGTTGTGGATGGTGGTGGTGCACTTGGTGTGGCTGTTGTGGATGGTGGTGGTGCACTTGGTGTGGCTGTTGTGGATGGTGGTGGTGCACTTGGTGTGGCTGTTGTGGATGGTGGTGGTGCACTTGGTGTGGCTGTTGTGGATGGTGGTGGTGCACTTGGTGTGGCCGTTGTGGATGGTGGTGGTGCACTTGGTGTGGCTGTTGTGGATGGTGGTGGTGCACTTGGTGTGGCAGTAGTAGATGGTGGTGGTGCACTTGGTGTGGCTGTTGTGGATGGTGGTGGTGCACTTGGTGTGGCTGTTGTTGATGGTGGTGGTGCACTTGGTGTGGCTGTTGTGGATGGTGGTGGTGCACTTGGTGTGGCTGTTGTGGATGGTGGTGGTGCACTTGGTGTGGCTGTTGTAGATGGTGGTGGTGCACTTGGTGTGGCTGTTGTGGATGGTGGTGGTGCACTTGGTGTGGCTGTTGTGGATGGTGGTGGTGCACTTGGTGTGGCTGTTGTGGATGGTGGTGGTGCGCTTGGTGTGGCTGTTGTGGATGGTGGTGGTGCACTTGGTGTGGCTGTTGTGGATGGTGGTGGTGCGCTTGGTGTGGCTGTTGTGGATGGTGGTGGTGCGCTTGGTGTGGCTGTTGTGGATGGTGGTGGTGCACTTGGTGTGGCTGTTGTGGATGGTGGTGGTGCACTTGGTGTGGCTGTTGTGGATGGTGGTGGTGCGCTTGGTGTAGCTGTTGTGGATGGTGGTGGTGCACTTGGTGTTGTCAATGTGGTCTGTGTTGTTGCTAGAAGAGAAGTTTGGTATGTTTGATATTTATATACTGCTACATCTTACAAGTTTCATTGTATAATTAAAAAAAAATTGATCAATACTTGATTTAGAGGAAAGCAATTCCACTTCTTAGATTTAAGATCCGCATGTATGCATTTCACCACAGTTGCATTAATTGTGTTTGTTGTAGGAAAATGATTAGAGTAACACCAAACAATACATAAGGGTATATATAATCATACTTCATTTTTCCATCATAATTCACCTTATGAACTTTTGAATGAATAAACTTCACATTCATCTACTTTCTAATTCTTCTTCTTCCTATCAAAGTAGCTTAAACGGGAGTGTATAAATGCTTCATTTTTTCCATTCATGCTCTAGATAATAATCCTGAATAAACCTTTTCATTTGACACGATTTCAGAAATTTTCTAACATATTTCTCAGCATTTATAATTAGATTTTATGTCAACAAATATTCGCATAGCCAGCATGAGGCAATGGAGCAGAGGTAGCTTAATTGCATCAAATTTATTTGGTTTTCTATGGTTCAATAACAAATGCAAAAATAGCGTCAAAGAATTCATCAATATATTGACAGATATTGGCTCAAAGGAAAAGTATTTGCAAAAAATTACTTCAGAGACAAACTGATAACGTTTTCAAAGTATTACATTTTAGCAAAAATTATTTTGAATTTCTGTAAATATTCTTGGTTATCAAGAACATTTGAATAAATCGTTACCTGTACTTGGTGTGGATACTGGTGGTGTTGTAGCTGATGTTGGTGGTGTTGATGGTGGTGGTGCACTTGGTGTGGCTGTTGTGGATGGTGGTGGTGCACTTGGTGTGGCTGTTGTGGATGGTGGTGGTGCGCTTGGTGTGGCTGTTGTGGATGGTGGTGGTGCGCTTGGTGTGGCTGTTGTTGATGGTGGTGGTGCACTTGGTGTTGCTGTTGTGGATGGTGGTGGTGCGCTTGGTGTGACTGTTGTGGATGGTGGTGGTGCACTTGGTGTGGCTGTTGTGGATGGTGGTGGTGCACTAGGTGTGGCTGTTGTGGATGGTGGTGGTGCGCTTGGTGTGACTGTTGTGGATGGTGGTGGTGCACTTGGTGTGGCTGTTGTGGATGGTGGTGGTGCACTTGGTGTGGCTGTTGTGGATGGTGGTGGTGCACTTGGTGTGGCTGTTGTGGATGGTGGTGGTGCACTTGGTGTGGCTGTTGTTGATGGTGGTGGTGCGCTTGGTGTGACTGTTGTGGATGGTGGTGGTGCACTTGGTGTAGCTGTTGTGGATGGTGGTGGTGCACTTGGTGTGGCTGTTGTGGATGGTGGTGGTGCACTTGGTGTGGCTGTTGTAGATGGTGGTGGTGCACTTGGTGTGGCTGTTGTGGATGGTGGTGGTGCACTTGGTGTGGCTGTTGTGGATGGTGGTGGTGCACTTGGAGTGGCTGTTGTGGATGGTGGTGGTGCGCTTGGTGTGGCTGTTGTGGATGGTGGTGGTGCACTTGGTGTGGCTGTTGTTGATGGTGGTGGTGCGCTTGGTGTGGCTGTTGTGGATGGTGGTGGTGCGCTTGGTGTGGCTGTTGTGGATGGTGGTGGTGCACTTGGTGTGGCTGTTGTGGATGGTGGTGGTGCACTTGGTGTGGCTGTTGTGGATGGTGGTGGTGCGCTTGGTGTAGCTGTTGTGGATGGTGGTGGTGCACTTGGTGTTGTCAATGTGGTCTGTGTTGTTGCTAGAAGAGAAATTTGGTATGTTTGATATTTATATACTGCTACATCTTACAAGTTTCATTGTATAATTAAAAAAAAAATGATCAATACTTGATTTAGAGGAAAGCAATTCCACTTCTTAGATTTAAGATCCGCATGTATGCATTTCACCACAGTTGCATTAATTGTGTTTGTTGTAGGAAAATGATTAGAGTAAAATCAAACAATACATAAGGGTATATATAATCATACTTCATTTTTCCATCATAATTCACCTTATGAACTTTTGAATGAATAAACTTCACATTCATCTACTTTCTAATTCTTCTTCTTCCTATCAAAGTAGCTTAAACGGGAGTGTATAAATGCTTCATTTTTTCCATTCATGCTCTAGATAATAATCCTGAATAAACCTTTTCATTTGACACGATTTCAGAAATTTTCTAACATATTTCTCAGCATTTATAATTAGATTTTATGTCAACAAATATTCGCATAGCCAGCATGAGGCAATGGAGCAGAGGTAGCTTAATTGCATCAAATTTATTTGGTTTTCTATGGTTCAATAACAAATGCAAAAATAGCGTCAAAGAATTCATCAATATATTAACAGATATTGGCACAGAGGAAAAGTATTTGCAAAAAATTACTTCAGAGACAAACTGATAACGTTTTCAAAGTATTACATTTTAGCAAAAATTATTTTGAATTTCTGTAAATATTCTTGGTTATCAAGAACATTTGAATAAATCGTTACCTGTACTTGGTGTGGATACTGGTGGTGTTGTAGCTGATGTTGGTGGTGTTGATGGTGGTGGTGCACTTGGTGTGGCAGTTGTGGATGGTGGTGGTGCACTTGGTGTGGCTGTTGTGGATGGTGGTGGTGCACTTGGTGTGGCTGTTGTGGATGGTGGTGGTGCACTTGGTGTGGCTGTTGTGGATGGTGGTGGTGCACTTGGTGTGGCTGTTGTGGATGGTGGTGGTGTGGCTGTTGTGGATGGTGGTGGTGCACTTGGTGTGGCAGTAGTAGATGGTGGTGGTGCACTTGGTGTGGCTGTTGTGGATGGTGGTGGTGCGCTTGGTGTGGCTGTTGTGGATGGCGGTGGTGCACTTGGTGTGGCTGTTGTAGATGGTGGTGGTGCACTTTGTGTGGCTGTTGTGGATGGTGGTGGTGCACTTGGTGTGGTCGTTGTGGATGGTGGTGGTGCACTTGGTGTGGCTGTTGTGGATGGTGGTGGTGCACTTGGTGTGGCAGTAGTAGATGGTGGTGGTGCACTTGGTGTGGCTGTTGTGGATGGTGGTGGTGCACTTGGTGTGGCTGTTGTGGATGGTGGTGGTGCACTTGGTGTGGCTGTTGTGGATGGTGGTGGTGCGCTTGGTGTGACTGTTGTGGATGGTGGTGGTGCACTTGGTGTGGCTGTTGTGGATGGTGGTGGTGCACTTGGTGTGGCTGTTGTGGATGGTGGTGGTGCACTTGGTGTGGCTGTTGTAGATGGTGGTGGTGCACTTGGTGTGGCTGTTGTGGATGGTGGTGGTGCACTTGGTGTGGCTGTTGTGGATGGTGGTGGTGCACTTGGTGTGGCTGTTGTAGATGGCGGTGGTGCACTTGGTGTGGCTGTTGTGGATGGTGGTGGTGCACTTGGAGTGGCTGTGGTTGATGGCGGTGGTGCACTTGGTGTGGCTGTTGTGGATGGTGGTGGTGCACTTGGTGTGGCTGTTGTTGATGGTGGTGGCGCGCTTGGTGCGGCTGTTGTGGATGGTGGTGGTGCACTTGGTGTGGCTGTTGTTGATGGTGGTGGTGCACTTGGTGTGGCTGTTGTAGATGGTGGTGGTGCGCTTGGCGTGGCTGTTGTGGATGGTGGTGGTGCACTTGGTGTGGCTGTTGTGGATGGTGGTGGTGCACTTGGTGTGGCTGTTGTGGATGGTGGTGGTGCACTAGGTGTGGATGGTGGTGGTACACTTGGTGTGGCTGTTGTGGATGGTGGTGGCGCGCTTGGTGCGGATGTTGTGGATGGTGGTGGTGCACTTGGTGTGGCTGTTGTTGATGGTGGTGGTGCACTTGGTGTGGCAGTAGTAGATGGTGGTGGTGCGCTTGGCGTGGCTGTTGTGGATGGTGGTGGTGCACTTGGTGTGGCTGTTGTGGATGTTGGTGGTGCACTTGGTGTGGCTGTTGTGGATGGTGGTGGTGCACTAGGTGTGGATGGTGGTGGTACATTTGGTGTGGCTGTTGTGGATGGTGGTGGTGCACTTGGTGTAGCTGTTGTGGATGGCGGTGGTGCACTTGGTGTTGCTGTTGTGGATGGTGGTGGTGCACTTGGTGTGGCTGTTGTGGATGGTGGTGGTGCGCTTGGTGTTGCTGTTGTGGATGGTGGTGGTGCACTAGGTGTGGCTGTTGTAGATGGTGGTGGTGCACTAGGTGTGGCTGTTGTAGATGGTGGTGGTGCACTTGGTGTGGCTGTTGTCGAAGGTAATGGTATACTTTTTGTTGTAAATGCTGGAAATGGAATTAGTGAAATGATTTCTCTCAACACGTTTTTGCGGATTTACAAGTATTTGACATACATGTACTTTAAATTACTCTTAGTTGTATATCATTAGACTTCTATTTTGATGCAACTGTTATGCTTCATGTCGTTTTGAGTTTCATATAAGAGCGAAATATAAAACAACATTACTTAAAGATCACATTAATGCGAATAAAAAGAAATTAAACAACATTACTTAAAGATCATATTAACATAATTTTCGACAATTCCATGCAAATATATAAAGCTACAATATCATGTACATATACGTTCCTTTTTTTGCACAGAAAAAAATATTTCCTCAATATGTGGAAAAATTTAAAAGACGAAAAAATACATGTGTTTGTGAAAAAACAGATGCCCGGGGCGGTATGAGATGCAGCTAAGTTTATCTGATTATATGACATTCAACAGTGAAGCTCACAGGTAACAAAATTTGGTTTAAAAAACCAACAAAGAATATAATACATGCAAAATATGAAAGCCCTATCGCTTCCATTTAAAATATGCCAAGTTCTATATGGTTTTAAAAAGAAGGTCAATGTCCAAGTTGAGTTCACATGGTAAAAAAAATGTGTATGAAAACACAGGCCTTGTTACAAAGAATCACTATTATATGAATGCTCTATAACTTACCATTCCTAAGACAGAACCATTCTTTATCTCACAAAAATTCATTGTCAGAGTCAATTTTTGTATCATTAGAAATGCCTTGTCCCAAGTTATTTTTACACGTAAAAGATAAAAGTTCTATTACCAACAACCATACCCCTTTTATTAAAACTAAGACAAATGAAAAACAGACAGATGAGCAAAACGCTTCATGTCCTCAGCCGTGAGTACAGGGACAAAACAAAATCAAGTAATGTAATGAAAGCTTCGCATACTGACTGAGATTGGGTACACTTTAAAAATAACTCACTGAATATTGGGGTCGACCCGGTTCCAACCCCACCCTTTCCTTTTGTAATTGTAAACGGAGGAGAAGTTGAAGCTGCTGTTGATGGTGGTGGTACACTTGGTGTGGCTGTTGTGGATGGTGGTGGTGCACTTGGTGTGGCTGTTGTGGATTGAGTAGGGGTAGACGTTGTAGATGGAAAAGATATTGTTCCACCGGTTATTGGTCCTGGTGAGCTTGAAGGTCCAGGTGTAGTTGTGGATGGTGTTGGTACACTTGGTGTGGCTGTTGTGGATGGTGGTGGTGCACTTGGTGTGGCTGTTGTGAATGGTGGTGGTGCACTTGGTGTGGCTGTTGTGGATGGTGGTGGTGCACTTGGTGTGGCTGTTGTGGGTGGTGGTGGTGCACTTGGTGTGGCTGTTGTGGATGGTGGTGGTGCACTTGGAGTGGCTGTTGTGGATGGTGACGATGCACTTGGTGTCGCTGTTGTGGATGGTGGTGGTGCACTTGGTGTGGCTGTTGTAGATGGTGGCGGTACACTTGGTGTTGTTGTTGTAGATGGTGGCAGTGCACTTGGTGTCACTGTTGTGGATGGTGGCGATACACTTGGTGATGCTGTTGTGGACTGAGTAGGGGTAAATGTTGTAGATGGAAAAGATATCGTTCCACCAGTTATTGGTCCTGGTGAGCTTGAAGGTCCAGGTGTAGTTGTGGATGGTGGTGGTACACTTGGTGTGGCTGTTGTGGATGGTGGTGGTGCACTTGGTGTGGCTGTTGTGACTGGTGACGATGCACTTGGTGTGACTGTGGTGCTTGGTGGTTGAACACTTGGTGTTGATGTGGTAGAAGGTGGTGGTGCACTTTGTGTTGCTGTTGTAGAGAGTGGTGGAACACTTGGCGTTGTTGTTGTAGATGGAACAGGGGTAGATGTTGTAGATGGGAAAGATATTGTTCCACCAGTCATTGGTCCTGGTGAGCTTGAAGGCCCAGATGTAATTGTAGACGGTGGTGGTGCACTTGGCGTGGCTGATGTGGATGGTGGTGGTGCACTTGGTGTGGCTGTTGTGGATGGTGGTGGTACGCTTGGTGTTGCTGTCGTGGACGGTGGTGGTGCACTTGGTGTGGCTGTAGTGGATGGTGGTGGTGCACTTGGTGTGGCTGTTGTAGAAGGTGGTGGTGCACTTGGTGTGGCTGTTGTGGATGGTGGTGGTACGCTTGGTGTGGATGTCGTGGACGGTGGTGGTACACTTTGTGTAGCTGTTGTGGATGGTGGTGGTACACTTTGTGTAGCTGTTGTAGACGGTGGTGGTGCACTTGTTGTTACTATATTGAATAGTTTTAATAATGACCTTTATTATCTTTTATTTGACGAATTTTCATATTATATATTATGCATTTCATTGAACAGTTTTTAAAATGACTTCATTATTCTACTTACCAGGTGTTGTTGATAATGGCGTTGTCGTAGATACATCTGTAAATTAAAGAATAAACAATAAGTATGAGTGCATTTTAAATCCGTCAGTCATTTAAAGAAGCAGATTGAAATGTTTCTTACAGAGGGAAGGGATTATATGAATAAAACACAAACACTTAAACACTAATCATGTCAATGTATATATAAAAGTATTTGTCAATGAGTGTTTGCGTTTGATATCAATTAAGGACAGACACAGGACTCAAATTTTTTAAATCTCTACGCTGAAGAGTTCACTGTACGATCCTACCGAGTTTCCGTTTTGACTTCGTTGATTGTTTCATTGTTAAATACTTATGTGACAACAATTCTGCTTATTTGATGAGTCACTGAATAGCCGCGAAAGTAAAGAGACCGTCTCTCACATTGAACACATCGGGCTATTTTCATGTATAATTCACGGATTCTAAAGATCAGTGCAAGATATCATTGTCTTTCTATCCACTGCTGTCAAGGTCTGACAGTACACACACTCATTGACAATAAATTTCTCAAATAAGAACGGAATTTGATAGTATACATGTGCATGTGTATATAAAACGTGTTGGATTCCTATGGAGGAAAGGGGCGGGGTGTTATTCCATCTCATTTTTTCAAAATCTGAAATTCAAATATGGAGATCTAAACCAAAAAAAAAAAAAAAAAAAAAAAAAAAATTCAATCAAACACCACTCCTACATAGTACATAATCCTCAGATACATACAGAAAGCCATAGACATCGGAATCAGAACCCCCCCCCTCTCTCCTATACACAACTTCCTTTTATTTTGGATGTAACATTTATCTCAAATTACCTGACCGATACATGTACATGAACTATTCATTCGCAAAAAAATGCATTTGGGTATTACTGCAGAACCCCCCCCCCCAAGAACGTATGCACCCATGTAGAGATGATACAAATACTAAGTGAAAAGGAAAGATAACTCTAATTCATTGCTCTGCAGATATCGTCAAAACTTCAACAATCGAGTACCATTTTCTTGAAATTTACTTGGGTAAGGTACCATTTTCTTTTTTCAGGTTCTAAGATAAAATACTAAGAATATTCTGTTTCAATTTTGAAAGAAAAATATTCTATAGAAATAATTTGAAAATGGATTTTGTACTTTTTTACATCATAAGGACAGAAATCACTGACTCCATAAGAGTAGGAAGTTCATAAAAGTCAAAATGTATATTGGAAGCACTATATAAAGTTCTATGGAATCTCAATATTCTTATGATTTAAAATGCCACTTAAACTTTGACAAAAAGACATACAATAATATTAAGGTATTCAATGGGTAATGATTAAGTTTTCGACAGGAGAAGAGAGGTGAAAAGCGGATGAGTTCTCGCATACATTGTGATAATCAGCGAATTGTCACAGGGACGGAAAGGTCCTTAATGCGAATTGAATTTAGAATTTCCAACTTTTGATGTCCCTATAAATTAAATAGAAAAAAAAAATAGAATTTTTTTGTTTTTGTAAGAAATAATATTTTGTTCGAGCGACATCTTGGTCTTTATCAAATTTTACACGTCTTCATCATTAAAGAACAGATAAACTGCATCATGGACCAGACATGCACGTTTCGGGTACTTAACACTCGTCCGTGAAGTTCATCTAACAAAATTCAAATTTATTGTAGTAGTCAAGTAACAGTTTATACTTTATTCTTTTTACAATCATTATATTTGGCCGAACACTTAATTATTGATCTGCCAACAAATCATTCAAATATTGCACATTTCCTCAACAAGATCCGTCTACTATAGTTGCCAAAGGTGGGAGAGCTTGACAAGTAACTATTCTATACTCTATCTACTTCAGACTCCTGTTTAATTCAACTTAAATTTAAATCAGGACCAAATTGTTTTATATTACTTGTTTTCAGCCTTACAATAAATGTCGCCCTTATATTTGACGGCTGGGTTCGCCTGCTTTCTTTGTTGACAGATTTTGCTATTGTGTGTTACAAAACCTAGTTTTAAGGGTTTTTGATAGCACCTGAATGTTACAGCTGTACGTAATCTACATAAATTTCTTCTTGGAATGAAAAGGACCCTCCTACTACCCTTATTAGCTATAGGGTTTGCTCCTGTCATACTTTCGACTCAAAGTAGGTGTCAATTTTTTTTCATGTCTACTTTGAGTAGAAAGTATGTCAGGAACAAACCCTAAAACGAATTACTAGTACATATCATGCTGAGAACAGTTCTTCAACGATTTTCTTGTAAAAATGAGGTTTGAAATTTTAGTGACCTACTTCGGCTTCAAAGTAGGAAAACAAGTGGCCGTAATACTGCGACGTCATTAGCTGGAATCAGTAAGATAAGGTTACTCGGCATACATGATATGTATACTTACGGACACAGGCTTTCAGCTCTACTTTAACGTCCATTGGGGCGGCTGGTGAGTCACGTCTTGGAATAATCCTTATCATGTTGGCAAGTACATCTTGCGGGAACACTAAAGGTACCTCCGCACTGAACACCTGCAGTTTCAAATATATTGATATTAATTATGATTTTAAAATGTATGGATAATAGCAAACGAGATGGGGGGGGGTAAGTTCTTATTTAAAGGTATATACAGACGTGCGACCGGCTAAATTGGGGATCCGGTATATATTTTACAACATATATGAAAGTGCATCATATTCCTTTCAAATATATAGCAATGAGAGTTAATCGAACCTCCAAATTGAACAGATTACAAAGAAAATATTAGAACTAGAATTTAAATTTTGGAAAGCAGAAAATAATTGAAATAATAAAAAAAAAATATTTCTGGCGTCAATTTCATACGATATCTTTATTAAATAATATTTGAAGGGGTGTATGCTTTCTACACTGGACGTGTGGGGGTTCTGCTACTCCAGTCACATTTCAATACCGAAATCATTGCAAGTTAACACCCCCCTCCCCCCCCCCCCCCCCCCCCCCCCACACCGTTGATAATTTCAATTGAACGGTTCAGTCATATTTTCATGAATTGGATCCTGCGTGGTTGATAAAAAAAAAATACCTGGCCATCTTTGTAAGGTGTGAATGCTTCTGAGTCAGGTTCTTGGATTTCGACAGTAAATTCTCCAATATTATCAGTGTTGGGCTCAGGGAAGGTCACTGATCCCAATTCCGTACCCTCCGGAACGACAATAGTAACAGTGGCTGTTTCTTGATCAACCGGTACTCCATCTCCTGAGGGACGTACGTTATCTGGATTACTGCTTTCAGGATTTGGTTCAACGGTAATGGCTCCACTTGGTATGACATTGGTGTCGTCCATGATCTCCGTCTCGGTACAAATGTTCACAATGGTGGTGGTGGATGCTGTAAACATACATATCATGTCTGTACACAAATGATTAATATGGGACTTTATAAAACGGAGAAGCTTTGGATGTAGTGATAGCTAACGCGAATTTTGAATGGGATGCCGTTCAGGACCCACTTCCCTCTGACGTTTCCTTTATCTTGATTAATTTAGGTTGGCCACTAGCTAATAGGCTGCATGACTCCTCCCCCCCCCCCCAAAAAAAAATCTGGATAAATCCATGGAAGATATTTCTAAACGCATACTTTATATAGGAGTGATGAACATGGGAATATTGGGAAAGGAAAACTTTTCAAAATTAAAATGTAAGTCTTTTTTTCAATTTGTATGTAAAGTAGGTTGCAGAACCCATAGTTATGTTGATTTTAAAAGAAGTATTATCTTTACTAGTTTCACTATTTAGAGAGTTTCATGTTTTTATACAAACCAGCAGTTGTTGTCACTTGTGCTGAAAATGAAAAAAAAAATGATACAAGTGAAATGTAAAATTTTCGAAAAAAAAAAATATATAATAAACAATAATAATGATAATAAGGTCTGTTTAATTTTAGGGATTTTCTTAAAAACTGAAAATATATTAAAAGATTCAAATTTGAATCATGTCCCAATGTTTAAAATTTTTTAATATGAAAGATAAGAGAATTTTACGTACTTGTAACAGGTGTTGTTGCAGTTGTAGACGAAACTGAAATTATAGAAGAAAAAAGATATTATAAAAGAAATGTTTAATAATCGTTCAAACCATATATTTTCGGACTTTAAAAGTAAGCTTAGAGTAAATTTTAATTCTGTTCATACATACGTATTCATTTATGTATACAGTACATATATATTTCTTAGATTTGTCTGAATTTGGATTGACTTATCTTTATTGAAAAGTATGTCAATAGTCTATCGTTGAAGTTAACACAAAAACTATGAGACTGATTTTTTAGGCCTTTTTGCTGGCCTTCCACAGCTAATTTATTTTCAATTCTAATGCACTCTGTTTGCAACGCGCATTTTGATTGGTTGAGCGATGAAAAAACTGCAAGGGGATTCACGTTTCATTGTAGTTTTTGCTATGAAGTCATACGTTCCTATGGCGACGTCGTTAAAAGCAGACTTTTCTAGCGCGTTACTGACCAAAGCATTAGAATAGGATCACCATATTGATGTTTTTCAAAAACTGAGAGGGTATCGGCGAATCTCCGTTTTACCGCTCGGCTCACGCCTCGCGGCAAAACTCAATTTCTGACAAGGGAATCACCGATACCCTGTCAGTTTTTGTAAAAAAAAAAAAAGAAGGGTAACCCCTAAGAGTATGGCAATAAGAAAGTATAACGTCATATACATGCAGATAACGTTGCGTGTTCTTACGCTAAGTACCACAAGCATATAAGCAATTACATTAAACTCTTAACTTTCCGCAAGTTAATTCAATACGTAATGTAAGTATTTAATTTCGTTTCCCATAAATTTTGCCTATTTTTCTGTAAGGATCATCATTAAATAGCTTTTCAATCCCAATGATGGAAAAGATTGTCATTGCAAAAATGGACGGTTATTGGATCGGATTCCTTTCTACGAATGAATAATAGGTTCAATAGAAGTCTTAGATATAAAGTCGCATCTGTTTTCCCTACATGTATTATGTGTTGACATATTTTACAATGAATTGCATTAACACCACTGGTAGATTTATAATTAACATAATTTCTAACATAATAAACTTTTCCGTTTGAATCTTTAGAAGTAATTGTAGACTGAACATATTTACAGATACTTGTAGCACATTTTCTAGCTCTACATGGTTCACATTTGTTACAATATATGGAAGAACGTATAGTATTGTTGTATTTCTTATGCACTAAAATGTCTTGTAAATTTTTATTCCTTCTATATGCTATGATCAGCTGATTTAGAAAAAAAATCGCTAAGTCTGCCTGAATTAAGTAAAATTTGCGGCCGGTTGTGTAATTTTGTTTTTGATAATGCCTGTGAAAATGTATGTAAAAGAATGTATTGAAAATTTTATTGTATACAAACACTGTTTGAATCGATCTTCTAAGTCAAGACCACAAGATCAACCATCTAAAACACAGCGATATGCCCTATCAGCTAAATGTTTTATCTTGCAAAACAATATGAACACCGAAGTTTCACGCGGAGGACAAAAAAAATCATTATTATAGTATTACTGAAAATTAAAATGAGTTACCATGGTAACAAGCGAATACGGCGACTTGTAAGTTGACGTTTTCACCAGGATTGACTTTGCCGACGACTTCGATGATGATTTGCTCTGCCATAGTGTCATCAGGTAGTGATAATGGTTGGTCAGCGGGGAATTCCTTTGATACAAAAAATATAAGATTTATATAAGAGGCGGGGACCTAGACGGGTTGTTAGAAGGGCCAGGATACCCTCTCTCGACTCTCCAAAATGTTTTGTTGAATATGTATATTCTAGCCATAGAAAATGAAGATAGGGGCCGGAGTGTTGAGAGGATGGGGATAATTTAATTCTAAAATTCCCTTTTTATGCGTTTATAGCTTTTATATGCTTGACATCCCCCGCCCCTTAAAAAGGGACTTACTCTAGGAATTATGCATTTAGGTATATCAATAGAGAGGAGATGGAATGTACATACGTGTAATTAAAAAGGACTATACATGGTTTATATAGTAAAGTGAATTTGAGACTCGAAAATGGTACATTTTGTCAAATTTCAGGAAAACGTCATTTTGGGACTCATTTTCGATAAACTTCCCAATCGCTAGTACTGAGCGGGCTGCTGAACAACTTTTGTATTTTGATATGTTGTTACCTCTGCACGTCTTTAGGTGCATGCAAAAGGAAAAAGTTGTTCATGATCTCGCTAGCTGTTATTTCAATGAAAATATTCTAGAATAATGCTATTTTGTGAAAGAAAAAATCACCTATTTTAATGATATTTATGCTAAATGTGCAATGTCTTTGAAAGCGAGGAGTAGTTTTTATAATTAGTTTTCTGAAAATATAGATGTTTAACTCTCTAAAATGACGACAAAATTTAATTTTGGAGAAGTCGATTTAGGGGGCGGCCCTGTTATACAATGCATAAACCATATAATTTTTTTCTTTCTACAATTTGTGTGGTACTTTACGATATCTCTTAGAAAATAAAACTTTTTAATAAGATGAAAAAAAATGAATTTAAAAAGTAATCATACACTGATTCATTATGAGTATATATCAAATACCATTTTTACTTTTTTTCCTTTCTAAGAAAAAAAAAAAAAAAAGAACCACTAGAATTTGAACATTAACAGACCTGTAAAATTGACCCTTCCGAACGCGGGAAAAATTTGAGAAATTCCATGACGTCACAAAGCAATTTCGGTGTTTGACCGAGGTTCGAAGCTTGTTTGTCCGAGGTAAAAGCATTGCGACGTCACGAAATTTTGCATTTTTTCCCCGCAATCGGAATTAAGGATCAATTATAAAATGGGTTGAAAATTTACCGTGACTCCATTGATTGTCAATGGTACAGGAGTGCTATCCTTTGGATCAACAAGGAAAACTTTGAATGTATCGATGTTTGAAGTAACATCAGGATTTGGATTCAGGTCAATTTTTCCTAATTCTATACTCTCAGGTAAAGTGATGGTAACAGTGGGTTCAACAGCTGATGTGAATGGAGTATCAGATGTTGGTCTCAGGTCAGCTGGGTCACCTGGTTGATCAACGCTTAGACTATCATCGGGAATCAAAGCAGGAGATGCCATGCCATCGTCTTTGTCGCATTCAGAAACTGAAGGTGTTGTTGCTGTGAAAAAAGAGAAAAATAAAATGACTTATAATCATGTATCTAGTCTACGTGAGAAACATTGGCATGAACATAGATTTATTTTTCTAAAGTACGATCGTATAAAGACGATGACCTCATTCGCCAAAAAAAAAAAAAAAAACAAACAAACAAAACAAAAAAAAGAGCCCCATGGGGCACAATGCTCACCTGATAACCACGTACAATCTTACCACACTGACAATGCATAATGATAATTATTGTAGTTGTACTTTAAAAGATACAGATTTTCGTGTTCAAATGAAAGTAACTATAGGTACCATCGGGATGTGTAACCTTTGATGTAAGAAAGACAACTCTTGCAAATTTAGGAAAATAAATTCCGTATCACTTTTTTGTACTTAAAAAATCAAAAAAAAAAAAAAAAAAAAAAAAAAAAAAATAAATAAATAAATAAATAAAAAAAAAAAAAAAAAAAAATATATATATATATATATAGACAGCACAAAAGAGGTGAAAACAACGTTTAAACACGGTTTAAACAAGGTTTTAACACGTTTAGTGACGTGGTCGCTTGTACCTTTTTTGTGCTTTTATATCTTTTTTTTCCAAGCGACGTGCATTCGCCCTTTGTTGGGCTGATCCGACATTGTCTGAATAGTGAACGTGGTTGTTTTCACCTCTTTTGTGCTGTCTATATATATATATATATATATATATATATATATATATATATATATATATATATAATGAAATTGAAGGAATAAACAAATGAAAAGAATTTAGAATCCTAAATTTGTGTCAAACAAGCAGTAAATGAATCACACATTAATAGAGTTACTCAAATAAAAAGTTAAAAAATGAGCATTTCTAACAAAGACAGAAAACATGTCAAAAACGTGTCAAAAGAGTGGAACCAAAAATAACACCACTTCTTAAGACATCCCTCTAGATCATTCTGATGCTCTGGTTTGTCGATACATGCTTTAGTTCTGAAGAAGTTTGTTAAAGGAGGGTACCCACTGTGACCTACTTTTGCCTGTGGCGGCGCCACCTATTGACGGTTCCAGACAAAAAACAACAACACTTGTAGGGGATCATTAGTACTTCATTCCTACTAAGTTTCATCAAAATCCCTGTGCTGGTTCTGGAGAAGAAGTCCAAAATGTATGAAAATACCGCCCCCCCCCCTTGTCCTTTTTTACATATAAGTTCATGAAAAATTAAAAAAATGAAAATTTCACTCAAAGTTAATATCAAGCCACTGAACAAATGAAAATGTGACAAATATGCAGTAAATGAGTGCACAAAATCACACATTAATAGAGTTATTCAAAGAAAAAGTTCAAAAATGAGCATTTAGAACTGACAATGTCTGTAAAGACGTCAAAAACGCGTCAAAAATTTGACTTCGAAGTGGAACCAAAATTAACAACGCTTTTAAGGACATCTCTCTAGGTCATCCTGATGCTTTCAGTTTGTTAATACGTTGGATTTGAACCAACTACCCTTGGGTCCATTGGGCATGCAAAACATACCATTTGTACAACAAAGTCGAAAATGTGAAAAGTTAACGGACGGATGACGCACGACGGACGACGGACAAATCGGTATGACAATAGCTCACTTTTAGCCTTTGGCTCAGGTGAGCTTAAACTAATCTTAAAAGAAATAGAAGGGAAGTAAAATGTTCTTATTCAGTTATTTAAAAAATACCAACAAGGTGTTTGAGTTGTTGAAGGTGGTGGTGCACTTGGTGTTGCTGTTGTGGATGGTGGTGGTGCACTTGGAGTGGCTGTTGTGGATGGTGGTGGTGCACTTGGTGTGGCTGTTGTGGATGGTGGTGGTACACTTGGTGTTGCTGTTGTGGATGGTGGTGGTGCACTTGGTGTGGCTGTTGTGGATGGTGGTGGTGCACTTGGTGTGGCTGTTGTGGATGGTGGTGGTGCACTTGGTGTGGCTGTTGTGGATGGTGGTGGTGCACTTGGTGTGGCTGTTGTGGATGGTGGTGGTGCACTTGGTGTGGCTGTTGTGGATGGTGGTGGTGCACTTGGAGTGGCTGTTGTGGATGGTGGTGGTGCACTTGGTGAGACTGTTGTGGATGGTGGTGGTGCACTTGGTGTGGCAGTTGTGGATGGTGGTGGGGCACTTGGTGTGGCTGTTGTGGATGGTGGTGGTGCACTTGGTGTGGCTGTTGTGGATGGTGGTGGTACACTTGGAGTGGCTGTTGTGGATGGTGGTGGTGCACTTGGTGTAGCTGTTGTGGATGGTGGTGGTGCACTTGGTGTGGCTGTTGTGGATGGTGGTGGTGCACTTGGTGTGGCTGTTGTGGATGGTGGTGGTGCACTTGGTGTGGCTGTTGTGGATGGTGGTGGTGCACTTGGTGTTGTCAATGTGGTCTGTGTTGTTGCTAAAAGAGAAATGTATTATCTAGTATATACTGCTTTATCTTACAAGTTAATGTGATATATTTAAAACCTTTTTTCCCAATCTTAGACATGTAGAAAAGTAATAACATTACCAAAGATTTATGATCCCTCTGTATGTATTTTGATAGTCGCATTCTTTGTGTTTGGGGTAGGAAAATACATTTCCTTATATGACTAGAGCAAAAACACTCAATACATCAGGGTATGAATAATAGTAATTCAAACTTGCATCATAATTCACATTATGACCTTTTGATTGAATGAATTTGACTTTCATTTACTTTTTACTTCTTTTTCTCTCTATTATAGTAGCTAAAACGGGATTCTAGTCATGCTTCATTTTTTCCATTCATGCAGTAGATAATTCTAGAAAATAATCCCTTCATTTGAATCCATTTCTGAAATTTCCTAAATTATTTCTCAGCATTTCTATTACGCTTTCGATGTCAA
This sequence comes from Pinctada imbricata, assembly GCA_033119305.1. NCBI lineage: Eukaryota > Metazoa > Mollusca > Bivalvia > Pterioida > Pteriidae > Pinctada > Pinctada imbricata. Next base: position 32,054,574 of record VSWD01000001.1, on the reverse strand, counting down.
CACATATCTGCATAACCAGTAAGAGGTAGCGGAGCAGACGTTTCTTAATTGGATAATATCTATTTCGTTTTCTATAGTTAAACAACAAATAAAAACAACAAATAAAAATTCCGTCAAAGAAATCATTAAAATATTTTGATTTTGGCATTAAGGAAAATTATTTGCAAAAATTACTTCAGAGACAAAATGATAACAATTTCAAAATATTACATTGTAGCGAAAATCATTAAGAAAGGAGTAGGTGCGGTAACCTGCCATATCGGCCCAATTTTCAAAGTTAATCATATATCCAAAATATTCTAGTTTATAAAATGTCAAAAGTATGGTGAATCCAAATCAGGAAAGCCTGTTTTGATTTCACAGTCCTATACAGAATACTAGTTATACGTCGCTCAAAACGTCTAAAAACGTTGAAATCATTGGAAATATCAATATCATCCGCGTGACGTTATGAGGGCTCAAACTTATGACGCCGTATTTTCTTAGATATTAAACATTGCAAGAAGTGATTATTGATAGTTCGCTTATCAAATGCATTTTTCGTCGAAATTATAGGGCCGATATGAGGGGTAAGCGCACCTAGTCCTTTCGGCAAAACTCCTCGGCTACCTGTAAGATTTCAATAAATTGTTACCTGTACTTGGTGTGGATACTGGTGGTGTTGTAGCTGATGTTGGTGGTGTTGATGGAGGTGGTGTTGCTGTTGTGGATGGTGGTGGTGCACTTGGTGTGGCTGTTGTAGATGGTGGTGGTGCACTTGGTGTGGCTGTTGTAGATGGTGGTGGTGCACTTGGTGTGGCTGTTGTGGATGGTGGTGGTGCACTTGGTGTGGCTGTTGTAGATGGTGGTGGTGCACTTGGTGTGGCTGTTGTGGATGGTGGTGGTGCACTTGGTGTGGCTGTTGTAGATGGTGGTGGTGCACTTGGTGTGGCTGTTGTGGATGGTGGTGGTGCACTTGGTGTGGCTGTTGTGGATGGTGGTGGTGCACTTGGTGTGGCTGTTGTGGATGGTGGTGGTGCACTTGGTGTGGCTGTTGTGGATGGTGGTGGTGCACTTGGTGTGGCTTGGATGTGGTGGTGCACTTGGTGTGGCTGTTGTGGATGGTGGTGGTGCACTTGGAGTGGCTGTTGTGGATGGTGGTGGTGCACTTGGTGTGGCTGTTGTGGATGGTGGTGGTGCACTTGGTGTGGCTGTTGTGGATGGTGGTGGTGCACTTGGTGTGGCTGTTGTGGATGGTGGTGGTGCACTTGGTGTGGCTGTTGTGGATGGTGGTGGTGCACTTGGTGTGGCTGTTGTGGATGGTGGTGGTGCACTAGGTGTGGCTGTTGTGGATGGTGGTGGTGCACTTGGTGTGACTGTTGTGGATGGTGGTGGTGCACTTGGTGTTGCTGTTGTGGATGGTGGTGGTGCACTTGGTGTGGCTGTTGTGGATGGTGGTGGTGCACTTGGAGTGGCTGATGTGGATGGTGGTGGTGCACTTGGTGTGGCTGTTGTGGATGGTGGTGGTGCACTTGGTGTGGCTGTTGTGGATGGTGGTGGTGCACTTGGTGTGGCTGTTGTGGATGGTGGTGGTGCACTTGGTGTTGTCAATGTGGTCTGTGTCGTTGCTAAAAGAGAAATGTATTATCTAGTATATACTGCTTTATCTTACAAGTTTATGTGATATATTTAAAACCTTTCTTTCCCAATCTTAGAAATGTAGGAAAGTAATTACATTCCAGATTTATGATCCCTCTGTATGTATTTTGATAGTCGCATTCTTTGTGTTTGGGGTAGGAAAATACATTTCCTTATATGACTAGAGCAAAAACACTCAATACATCAGGGTATAAATAATCGTAATTCAATCTTCCATCATAATTCACATTATGACCTTTTGATTGGATGAATTTGACTTTCATTTACTTTTTACTTCTTTTTCTTTCTATTATAGTAGCTAAAACGGGATTCTAGTCATGCTTCATTTTTTCCATTCATGCAGTAGATAATTATTGAAAATAATCCCTTCATTTGAATCCATTTCAGAAATTTCCTAAAATATTTCTCAGCATTTCTATTACGCTTTCGATGTCAACACATATCTGCATAACCAGTAAGAGGTAGCGGAGCAGACGTTTCTTCATTGGATAATATCTATTTCGTTTTCTATAGTTAAACAACAAATTAAAACAACAAATAAAAATTCCGTCAAAGAAATCATCATAATATTTTGATTTTGGCATTAAGGAAAATTATTTGCAAAAATTACTTCAGAGACAAAATGATAACAATTTCAAAATATTACATTGCAGCGAAAATCATTAAGAAAGGAGTAGGTGCGGTAACCTGCCATATCGGCCCTATTTTCAAAGTTAATCATATATCCATAATATTCTGGTTTATAAAATGTCAAAAGTATGGTGAATCCAAATCAGGAAAGCCTGTTTTGATTTCACAGTCCTATACAGAATACTAGTAATACGTCGCTCAAAACGTCTAAAAACGTTGAAATCATTGGAAATATCAACAAATGAGCGAAATTTCGATACAAATTTATCAATTCAAGTATCTATCTAGGCCTTGTCCATGATTAATTTTGTACCAATCGATGGATTTCTGATCGGCCTTTAATTTTAATAAAAAAATTCGTGGGCGAGGCTTGGATCGTAGATGAATTTTGAAGATTTGTGTGTAAATTACGATGATTTTCCCTTGTTTTGCGTCATTCAAGGCAAATGACGTTAGAACATGACGTCATACATCATCCGCGTGACGTTATGAGGGCTCAAACTTATGACGCCGTATTTTCTAAAATATTAAACATTGCAAGAAGTGATTATTGATAGTTCGCATATCAAATGCATTTTTCGTCGAAATTATAGGGCCGATATGAGGGGTAAGCGCACCTAGTCCTTTCGGCAAAACTCCTCGGCTACCTGTAAGATTTCAATAAATTGTTACCTGTACTTGGTGTGGATACTGGTGGTGTTGTAGCTGATGTTGGTGGTGTTGATGGAGGTGGTGTTGCTGTTGTGGATGGTGGTGGTGCACTTGGTGTGGCTGTTGTTGATGGTGGTGGTGCACTTGGTGTGGCTGTTGTAGATGGTGGTTGTGCACTTGGTGTGGCTGTTGTAGATGGTGGCGGTGCACTTGGTGTGGCTGTTGTAGATGGTGGTGGTGCACTTGGTGTGGCTGTTGTAGATGGTGGCGGTGCACTTGGTGTGGCTGTTGTGGATGGTGGTGGTGCACTTGGTGTGGCTGTTGTGGATGGTGGTGGTGCACTTGGTGTGGCTGTTGTGGATGGTGGTGGTGCACTTGGTGTGGCTGTTGTGGATGGTGGTGGTGCACTTGGTGTGGCTATTGTGGATGGTGGTGGTGCACTTGGTGTGACTGTTGTGGATGGTGGTGGTGCACTTGGTGTGGCTGTTGTGGATGGTGGTGGTGCACTTGGTGTGGCAGTTGTGGATGGTGGTGGTGCACTTGGTGTGGCTGTTGTGGATGGTGGTGGTGCACTAGGTGTGGCTGTTGTGGATGGTGGTGGTGCACTAGGTGTGGCTGTTGTGGATGGTGGTGGTGCACTTGGTGTGGCTGTTGTGGATGGTGGTGGTGCACTTGGTGTGGCTGTTGTGGATGGTGGTGGTGCGCTTGGTGTGGCTGTTGTGGATGGTGGTGGTGCACTTGGTGTGGCTGTTGTAGATGGTGGTGGTGCACTTGGTGTGGCTGTTGTGGATGGTGGTGGTGCACTTGGTGTGGCTGTTGTGGATGGTGGTGGTGCACTTGGTGTTGTCAATGTGGTCTGTGTTGTTGCTAAAAGAGAAATGTATTATCTAAGTAATTACATTCCACAGATTTATGATCCCTCTGTATGTATTTTGATAGTCGCATTCTTTGTGTTTGGGGTAGGAAAATACATTTCCTTATATGACTAGAGCAAAAACACTCAATACATCAGGGTATAAATAATCGTAATTCAAACTTCCATCATAATTCACATTATGACATTTTGATTGAATGAATTTGACTTTCATTTACTTTTTACTTCTTTTTCTTTCTATTATAGTAGCTAAAACGGGATTCTAGTCATGCTTCATTTTTTCCATTCATGCAGTAGATAATTATTGAAAATAATCCCTTCATTTGAATCCATTTCAGAAATTTCTTAAAATATTTCTCAGCATTTCTATTACGCTTTCGATGTCAACACATATCTGCATAACCAGTAAGAGGTAGCGGAGCAGACGTTTCTTCATTGGATAATATCTATTTCGTTTTCTATAGTTAAACAACAAATTAAAACAACAAATAAAAATTCAAAGAAATCATCAAAATATTTTAATTTTGGCATTAAGGAAAATTATTTGCAAAAATTACTTCAGAGACAAAATGATAACAATTTCAAAATATTACATTGTAGCGAAAATCATTAAGAAAGGAGTAGGTGCGGTAACCTGCCATATCGGCCCTATTTTCAAAGTTAATCATATATCCATAATATTCTAGTTTATAGAATGTCAAAAGTATGGTGAATCCAAATCAAGAAAGCCTGTTTTGATTTCACAGTCCCATACAGAATACTAGTTATACGTCGCTCAAAACGTCTAAGAACGTTGAAATCATTGGAAATATCAACATCATCCGCGTGACGTTATGAGGGCTCAAACATGACGCCGTATTTTTCTAAAATATTAAACATTGCAAGAAGTGATTATTGATAGTTCGCTTATCAAATGCATTTTTCGTCGAAATTATAGGGCCGATATGAGGGGTAAGCGCACCTAGTCCTTTCGGCAAAACTCCTCGGCTACCTGTAAGATTTCAATAAATTGTTACCTGTACTTGGTGTGGATACTGGTGGTGTTGTAGCTGATGTTGGTGGTGTTGATGGAGGTGGTGTTGCTGTTGTGGATGGTGGTGGTGCACTTGGTGTGGCTGTTGTTGATGGTGATGGTGCACTTGGTGTGGCTGTTGTAGATGGTGGTGGTGCACTTGGTGTGGCTGTTGTAGATGGTGGCGGTGCACTTGGTGTGGCTGTTGTAGATGGTGGTGGTGCACTTGGTGTGGCTGTTGTAGATGGTGGCGGTGCACTTGGTGTGGCTGTTGTGGATGGTGGTGGTGCACTTGGTGTGGCTGTTGTGGATGGTGGTGGTGCACTTGGTGTGGCTGTTGTGGATGGTGGTGGTGCACTTGGTGTGGCTGTTGTGGATGGTGGTGGTGCACTTGGTGTGGCTGTTGTGGATGGTGGTGGTGCACTTGGTGTGACTGTTGTGGATGGTGGTGGTGCACTTGGTGTGGCTGTTGTGGATGGTGGTGGTGCACTTGGTGTGGCAGTTGTGGATGGTGGTGGTGCACTTGGTGTGGCTGTTGTGGATGGTGGTGGTGCACTAGGTGTGGCTGTTGTGGATGGTGGTGGTGCACTAGGTGTGGCTGTTGTGGATGGTGGTGGTGCACTTGGTGTGGCTGTTGTGGATGGTGGTGGTGCACTTGGTGTGGCTGTTGTGGATGGTGGTGGTGCACTTGGTGTGGCTGTTGTGGATGGTGGTGGTGCACTTGGTGTGGCTGTTGTAGATGGTGGTGGTGCACTTGGTGTGGCTGTTGTGGATGGTGGTGGTGCACTTGGTGTGGCTGTTGTGGATGGTGGTGGTGCACTTGGTGTTGTCAATGTGGTCTGTGTTGTTGCTAAAAGAGAAATGTATTATCTAAGTAATTACATTCCACAGATTTATGATCCCTCTGTATGTATTTTGATAGTCGCATTCTTTGTGTTTGGGGTAGGAAAATACATTTCCTTATATGACTAGGGCAAAAACACTCAATACATCAGGGTATAAATAATCGTAATTCAAACTTCCATCATAATTCACATTATGACCTTTTGATTGAATGAATTTGACTTTCATTTACTTTTTACTTCTTTTTCTTTCTATTATAGTAGCTAAAACGGGATTCTAGTCATGCTTCATTTTTTCCATTCATGCAGTAGATAATTATTGAAAATAATCCCTTCATTTGAATCCATTTCAGAAATTTCTTAAAATATTTCTCAGCATTTCTATTACGCTTTCGATGTCAACACATATCTGCATAACCAGTAAGAGGTAGCGGAGCAGACGTTTCTTCATTGGATAATATCTATTTCGTTTTCTATAGTTAAACAACAAATTAAAACAACAAATAAAAATTCCGTCAAAGAAATCATCAAAATATTTTAATTTTGGCATTAAGGAAAATTATTTGCAAAAATTACTTCAGAGACAAAATGATAACAATTTCAAAATATTACATTGTAGCGAAAATCATTAAGGAAGGAGTAGGTGCGGTAACCTGCCATATCGGCCCTATTTTCAAAGTTAATCATATATCCATAATATTCTAGTTTATAGAATGTCAAAAGTATGGTGAATCCAAATCAAGAAAGCCTGTTTTGATTTCACAGTCCCATACAGAATACTAGTTATACGTCGCTCAAAACGTCTAAGAACGTTGAAATCATTGGAAATATCAACATCATCCGCGTGACGTTATGAGGGCTCAAACATGACGCCGTATTTTTCTAAAATATTAAACATTGCAAGAAGTGATTATTGATAGTTCGCTTATCAAATGCATTTTTCGTCGAAATTATAGGGCCGATATGAGGGGTAAGTGCACCTAGTCCTTTCGGCAAAACTCCTCGGCTACCTGTAAGATTTCAATAAATTGTTACCTGTACTTGGTGTGGATACTGGTGGTGTTGTAGCTGATGTTGGTGGTGTTGATGGAGGCGGTGTTGCTGTTGTGGATGGTGGTGGTGCACTTGGTGTGGCTGTTGTGGATGGTGGTGGTGCACTTGGTGTGGCTGTTGTAGATGGTGGTGGTGCACTTGGTGTAGCTGTTGTGGATGGTGGTGGTGCACTTGGTGTGGCTGTTGTAGATGGTGGTGGTGCACTTGGTGTGGCTGTTGTAGATGGTGGTGGTGCACTTGGTGTGGCTGTTGTGGATGGTGGTGGTGCACTTGGTGTGGCTGTTGTAGATGGTGGTGGTGCACTTGGTGTGGCTGTTGTAGATGGTGGTGGTGCACTTGGTGTGGCTGTTGTGGATGGTGGTGGTGCACTTGGTGTGGCTGTTGTAGATGGTGGTGGTGCACTTGGTGTGGCTGTTGTGGATGGTGGTGGTGCACTTGGTGTGGCTGTTGTGGATGGTGGTGGTGCGCTTGGTGTGGCTGTTGTGGATGGTGGGGGTGCACTTGGTGTGGCTGTTGTGGATGGTGGTGGTGCACTTGGTGTGGCTGTTGTGGATGGTGGTGGTGCACTTGGTGTGGCTGTTGTGGATGGTGGTGGTGCACTTGGTGTGGCTGTTGTGGATGGTGGTGGTGCACTTGGTGTGACTGTTGTGGATGGTGGTGGTGCACTAGGTGTGGCTGTTGTGGATGGTGGTGGTGCACTTGGTGTAACTGCTGTGGATGGTGGTGGTGCACTTGGTGTGGCTGTTGTGGATGGTGGTGGTGCACTTGGTGTGGCTGTTGTGGATGGTGGTGGTGCACTTGGTGTGGCTGTTGTGGATGGTGGTGGTGCACTTGGTGTTGTCAATGTGGTCTGTGTTGTTGCTAAAAGAGAAATGTATTATCTAGTATAAACTGCTTTATCTTACAAGTTAATGTGATATATTTAAAACCTTTTTTACCAATCTTAGACATGTAGGAAAGTAATTACATTCCACAGATTTATGATCCCTCTGTATGTATTTTGATAGTCGCATTCTTTGTGTTTGGGGTAGGATAATACATTTCCTTATATGACTAGAGCAAAAACACTCAATACATCAGGGTATAAATAATCGTAATTCAAACTTCCATCATAATTCACATTATGACCTTTTGATTGAATGAATTTGACTTTCATTTACTTTTTACTTCTTTTTCTTTCTATTATAGTAGCTAAAACGGGATTCTAGTCATGCTTCATTTTTTCCATTCATGCAGTAGATAATTATTGAAAATAATCCCTTCATTTGAATCCATTTCAGAAATTTCCTAAAATAATTCTCAGCATTTCTATTACGCTTTCGATGTCAACACATATCTGCATAGCCAGTAAGAAGTAGCGGAGCAGACGTTCCTTAATTGGATAATATCTATTTCGTTTTCTATAATTAAACAACAAACAAAAACAACAAATAAAAATTCCGTCAAAGAAATCATCATAATATTTTGATTTTGGCATTAAGGAAAATTATTTGCAAAAATTACTTCAGAGACAAAATGATAACAATTTCAAAATATTACATTGTAGCGAAAATCATTAAGAAAGGAGTAGGTGCGGTAACCTGCCATATCGGCCCTATTTTCAAAGTTAATCATATATCCATAATATTCTAGTTTATAAAATGTCAAAAGTATGGTGAATACAAATCAGGAAAGACTGTTTTGATTTCACAGTCCTATACAGAATACTAGTTATACGTCGCTCAAAACGTCTAAGAACGTTGAAATCATTGGAAATATCAACATCATCCGCGTGACGTTATGAGGGCTCAAACTTATGACGCCGTATTTTCTGAAATATTAAACATTGCAAGAAGTGATTATTGATAGTTCGCTTATCAAATGCATTTTTCGTCGAAATTATAGGGCCGATATGAGGGGTAAGCGCACCTAGTCCTCTCGGCAAAACTCCTCGGCTACCTGTAAGATTTCAATAAATTGTTACCTGTACTCGGTGTGGATACTGGTGGTGTTGTAGCTGATGTTGGTGGTGTTGATGGAGGTGGTGTTGCTGTTGTAGATGGTGGTGGTGCACTTGGTGTGGCTGTTGTAGATGGTGGTGGTGCACTTGGTGTGGCTGTTGTGGATGGTGGTGGAGCACTTGGTGTGGCTGTTGTGGATGGTGGTGGTGCACTTGGTGTGGCTGTTGTAGATAGTGGTGGTGCACTTGGTGTGGCTGTTGTGGATGGTGGTGGTGCACTTGGTGTGGCTGTTGCGGATGGTGGTGGTGCACTTGGTGTGGCTGTTGTAGATGGTGGTGGTGCACTTGGTGTGGCTGTTGTGGATGGTGGTGGTGCACTTGGTGTGGCTGTTGTGGATGGTGGTGGTGCACTTGGAGTGGCTGTTGTGGATGGTGGTGGTGCAGTTGGTGTGACTGTTGTAGATGGTGGTGGTGCACTTGGTGTGGCTGTTGTGGATGGTGGTGGTGCACTTGGTGTGGCTGTTGTGGATGGTGGTGGTGCACTTGGTGTGGCTGTTGTGGATGGTGGTGGTGCACTTGGTGTGGCTGTTGTGGATGATGGTGGTGCACTTGGTGTGACTGTTGTAGATGGTGGTGGTGCACTTGGTGTGGCTGTTGTGGATGGTGGTGGTGCACTTGGTGTGGCTGTTGTGGATGGTGGTGGTGCACTTGGTGTGGCTGTTGTGGATGGTGGTGGTGCACTTGGTGTGGCTGTTGTGGATGGTGGTTGTGCACTAGGTGTGGCTGTTGTGGATGGTGGTGGTGCACTTGGTGTGACTGTTGTGGATGGTGGTGGTGCACTTGGTGTGGCTGTTGTGGATGGTGGTGGTGCACTTGGAGTGGCTGTTGTGGATGGTGGTGGTGCACTTGGTGTGGCTGTTGTGGATGGTGGTGGTGCACTTGGTGTGGCTGTTGTGGATGGTGGTGGTGCACTTGGTGTGGCTGTTGTGGATGGTGGTGGTGCACTTGGTGTGGCTGTTGTGGATGGTGGTGGTGCACTTGGTGTGGCTGTTGTGGATGGTGGTGGTGCACTTGGTGTTGTCAATGTGGTCTGTGTCGTTGCTAAAATCGAAATGTATTATCTAGTATATACTGCTTTATCTTACAATTTTTTGTGATATATTTAAAACCTTTCTTTCCCAATCTTGGACATGTAGGAAAGTAATTACATTCCATAGATTTATGATCCCTCTGTATGTAATTTGATAGTCGCATTCTTTGTGTTTGGGGTAAGAAAATACATTTCCTTATATGACTAGAGCAAACACACTCAATACATCAGGGTATGAATAATCGTAATTCAAACTTCCATCATAATTCACATTATGACCTTTTGATTGAATGAATTTGACTTTCATTTACTTTTTACTTCTTTTTCTTTCTATTATAGTAGCTAAAACGGGATTCTAGTCATGCTTCATTTTTTCCATTCATGCAGTAGATAATTATTGAAAATAATCCCTTCATTTGAATCCATTTCAGAAATTTCCTAAAATATTTCTCAGCATTTCTATTACGCTTTCGATGTCAACACATATCTGCATAACCAGTAAGAGGTAGCGGAGCAGAAGTTTCTTAATTGGATAATATCTATTTCGTTTTCTATAGTGAAACAACAAATAAAAACAACAAATAAAAATTCCGTCAAAGAAATCATCATAATATTTTGATTTTGGCATTAAGGAAAATTATTTGCAAAAATTACTTCAGAGACAAAATGATAACAATTTCAAAATATTACATTGTAGCGAAAATCATTAAGAAAGGAGTAGGTGCGGTAACCTGCCATATCGGCCCTATTTTCAAAGTTAATCATATATCCAAAATATTCTAGTTTATAAAATGTCAAAAGTATGGTGAATCCAAATCAGGAAAGCCTGTTTTGATTTCACAGTCCTATACAGAATACTAGTAATACGTCGCTCAAAACGTCTAAAAACGTTGAAATCATTGGAAATATCAACAAATGAGCGAAATTTCGATACAAATTTATCAATTCAAGTATCTATCCAGGCCTTGTCCATGATTAATTTTATACCAATCGATGGATTTCTGATCTGCCTTTAATTTTAATAAAAAAATTCGTGGGCGAGGCTTGGATCGTAGATGAATTTTGATAATTTGTGTGTAAATTACGATGATTTTCCCTTGTTTTGCGTCATTCAAGGCAAATGACGTTAGAACATGACGTCATACATCATCCGCGTGACGTTATGAGGGCTCAAACTTATGGCGCCGTATTTTCTAAAATATTAAACATTGCAAGAAGTGATTATTGATAGTTCGCTTATCAAATGCATTTTTCGTCGAAATTATAGGGCCGATATGAGGGGTAAGTGCACCTAGTCATTTCGGCAAAACTCCTCGGCTACCTGTAAGATTTCAATAAATTGTTACCTGTACTTGGTGTGGATACTGGTGGTGTTGTAGCTGATGTTGGTGGTGTTGATGGAGGTGGTGTTGCTGTTGTGGATGGTGGTGGTGCACTTGGTGTGGCTGTTGTAGATGGTGGTGGTGCACTTGGTGTGGCTGTTGTTGATGGTGGTGGTGCACTTGGTGTGGCTGTTGTAGATGGTGGTGGTGCACTTGGTGTGGCTGTTGTGGATGGTGGTGGTGCACTTGGTGTGGCTGTTGTGGATGGTGGTGGTGCGCTTGGTGTGGCTGTTGTGGATGGTGGTGGTGCACTTGGTGTGGCTGTTGTGGATGGTGGTGGTGCACTTGGAGTGGCTGTTGTGGATGGTGGTGGTGCACTTGGTGTGGCTGTTGTGGATGGTGGTGGTGCACTTGGTGTGGCTGTTGTGGATGGTGGTGGTGCACTTGGTGTGGCTGTTGTGGATGGTGGTGGTGCACTTGGTGTGGCTGTTGTGGATGGTGGTGGTGCACTTGGTGTTGTCAATGTGGTCTGTGTTGTTGCTAAAAGAGAAATGTATTATCTAGTATATACTGCTTTATCTTACAAGTTTATGTGATATATTTAAAACCTTTTTTCCCAATCTTAGGCATGTAGGAAAGTTATTACATTCCACAGATTTATGATCCCTCTGTATGTATTTTGATAGTCGCATTCTTTGTGTTTGGGGTAGGAAAATACATTTCCTTATATGACTAGAGCAAACACACTCAATACATCAGGGTATAAATAATCGTAATTCAAACTTCCATCATAATTCACATTATGACCTTTTGATTGAATGAATTTGACTTTCATTTACTTTTTACTTCTTTTTCTTTCTATTGTAGTAGCTAAAACGGGATTCTAGTCAAGCTTCATTTTTTCCATTCATGCAGTAGATAATTATTGAAAATAATCCCTTCATTTGAATCCATTTCAGAAATTTCTTAAAATATTTCTCAGCATTTCTATTACGCTTTCGATGTCAACACATATCTGCATAACCAGTAAGAGGTAGCGGAGCAGACGTTTCTTCATTGGATAATATCTATTTCGTTTTCTATAGTTAAACAACAAATAAAAACAACAAATAAAAATTCCGTCAAAGAAATCATCAAAATATTTTAATTTTGGCATTAAGGAAAATTATTTGCAAAAATTCTTTCAGAGACAAAATGATAACAATTTCAAAATATTACATTGTAGCAAAAATCATTAAGAAAGGAGTAGGTGCGGTAACCTGCCATATCGGCCCTATTTTCAAAGTTAATCATATATCCATAATATTCTAGTTTATAAAATGTCAAAAGTATGGTGAATCCAAATCAAGAAAGCCTGTTTTGATTTCACAGTCACATACAGAATACTAGTTATACGTCGCTCAAAACGTCTAAGAACGTTGAAATCATTGGAAATATCAACATCATCCGCGTGACGTTATGAGGGCTCAAACATGACGCCGTATTTTTCTAAAATATTAAACATTGCAAGAAGTGATTATTGATAGTTCGCTTATCAAATGCATTTTTCGTCGAAATTATAGGGCCGATATGAGGGGTAAGCGCACCTAGTCCTTTCGGCAAAACTCCTCGGCTACCTGTAAGATTTCAATAAATTGTTACCTGTACTTGGTGTGGATACTGGTGGTGTTGTTGCTGATGTTGGTGGTGTTGATGGAGGTGGTGTTGCTGTTGTGGATGGTGGTGGTGCACTTGGTGTGGCTGTTGTGGATGGTGGTGGTGCACTTGGTGTGGCTGTTGTAGATGGTGGTGGTGCACTTGGTGTGGCTGTTGTGGATGGTGGCGGTGCACTTGGTGTGGCTGTTGTGGATGGTGGTGGTGCACTTGGTGTGGCTGTTGTAGATGGTGGTGGTGCACTTGGTGTGGCTGTTGTGGATGGTGGTGGTGCACTTGGTGTGGCTGTTGTGGATGGTGGTGGTGCGCTTGGTGTGGCTGTTGTGGATGGTGGTGGTGCACTTGGTGTGGCTGTTGTGGATGGTGGTGGTGCACTTGGTGTGGCTGTTGTGGATGGTGGTGGTGCACTTGGTGTGGCTGTTGTGGATGGTGGTGGTGCACTAGGTGTCGCTGTTGTGGATGGTGGTGGTGCACTTGGTGTAACTGTTGTGGATGGTGGTGGTGCACTTGGTGTGGCTGTTGTGGATGGTGGTGGTGCACTTGGTGTGGCTGTTGTGGATGGTGGTGGTGCACTTGGTGTGGCTGTTGTGGATGGTGGTGGTGCACTTGGTGTGGATGTTGTGGATGGTGGTGGTGCACTTGGTGTGGCTGTTGTGGATGGTGGTGGTGCACTTGGTGTGGCTGTTGTGGATGGTGGTGGTGCACTTGGTGTTGTCAATGTGGTCTGTGTTGTTGCTAAAAGAGAAATGTATTATCTAGTATAAACTGCTTTATCTTACAAGTTTATGTGATATATTTAAAACCTTTTTTTCCCAATCTTAGACATGTAGAAAAGTAATAACATTCCACAGATTTATGATCCCTCTGTATGTATTTTGATAGTCGCATTCTTTGTGTTTGGGGTAGGAAAATATATTTCCTTATATGACTAGAGCAAAAACACTCAATACATCAGGGTATAAATAATCGTAATTCAAACTTCCATCATAATTCACATTATGACCTTTTGATTGAATGAATTTGACTTTCATTTACTTTTTACTTCTTTTTCTTTCTATTATAGTAGCTAAAACGGGATTCTAGTCATGCTTCATTTTTTCCATTAATGCAGTAGATAATTATTGAAAATAATCCCTTAATTTGAATCCATTTCAGAAATTTCCTAAAATATTTCTCAGCATTTCTATTACGCTTTCGATGTCAACACATATCTGCATAACCAGTAAGAGGTAGCGGAGCAGACGTTTCTTAATTGGATAATATCTATTTCGTTTTCTATAGCTAGACAACAAATAAAAACAACAAATAAAAATTCCGTCAAAGAAATCATCAAAATATTTTGATTTTGGCATTAAGGAAAATTATTTGCAAAAATAACTTCAGAGACAAAATGATAACAATTTCAAAATATTACATTGTAGCGAAAATCATTAAGAAAGGAGTAGGTGCGGTAACCTGCCATATCGGCCCTATTTTCAAAGTTAATCATATATCCATAATATTCTAGTTTATAAAATGTCAAGAGTATGGTGAATCCAAATCAAGAAAGCCTGTTTTGATTTCACAGTCCCATACAGAATACTAGTTTTACGTCCCTCAAAACGTCTAAAAACGTTGAAATCATTGGAAATATCAACATCATCCGCGTGACGTTATGAGGGCTCAAACTTATGACGCCGTATTTTCTAAAATATTAAACATTGCAAGAAGTGATTATTGATAGTTCGCTTATCAAATGCATTTTTCGTCGAAATTATAGGGCCGATATGAGGGGTAAGCGCACCTAGTCCTTTCGGCAAAACTCCACGGCTACCTGTAAGATTTCAATAAATTGTTACCTGTACTTGGTGTGGATACTGGTGGTGTTGTAGCTGATGTTGGTGGTGTTGATGGAGGTGGTGTTGCTGTTGTGGATGGTGGTGGTGCACTTGGTGTGGCTGTTGTAGATGGTGGTGGTACACTTGGTGTGGCTGTTGTAGATGGTGGTGGTGCACTTGGTGTGGCTGTTGTGGATGGTGGTGGTGCACTTGGTGTGGCTGTTGTAGATGGTGGTGGTGCACTTGGTGTGGCTGTTGTAGATGGTGGTGGTGCACTTGGTGTGGCTGTTGTAGATGGTGGTGGTGCACTTGGTGTGGCTGTTGTGGATGGTGGTGGTGCACTTGGTGTGGCTGTTGTAGATGGTGGTGGTGCACTTGGTGTGGCTGTTGTAGATGGTGGTGGTGCACTTGGTGTGGCTGTTGTGGATGGTGGTGGTGCACTTGGTGTGGCTGTTGTGGATGGTGGTGGTGCACTTGGTGTGGCTGTTGTAGATGGTGGTGGTGCACTTGGTGTGGCTGTTGTGGATGGTGGTGGTGCACTTGGTGTGGCTGTTGTGGATGGTGGTGGTGCACTTGGTGTGGCTGTTGTAGATGGTGGTGGTGCACTTGGTGTGACTGTTGTGGATGGTGGTGGTGCACTTGGTGTGGCTGTTGTGGATGGTGGTGGTGCACTTGGTGTGGCTGTTGTGGATGGTGGTGGTGCACTTGGTGTGGCTGTTGTGGATGGTGGTGGTGCACTTGGTGTTGTCAATGTGGTCTGTGTTGTTGCTAAAAGAGAAATGTATTATCTAGTATATACTGCTTTATCTTACAAGTTTATGTGATATATTTAAAACCTTTTTTAACAATCTTAGACATGTAGGAAAGTAATTACATTCCACAGATTTATGATCCCTCTGTATGTATTTTGATAGTCGCATTCTTTGTGTTTGGGGTAGGAAAATACATTTCCTTATATGACTAGAGCAAAAACACTCAATACATCAGGGTATAAATAATCGTAATTCAAACTTCCATCATAATTCACATTATGACCTTTTGATTGAATGAATTTGACTTTCATTTACTTTTTACTTCTTTTTCTTTCTATTATAGTAGCTAAAACGGGATTCTAGTCATGCTTCATTTTTCCCATTCATGCAGTAGATAATTATTGAAAATAATCCCTTAATTTGAATCCATTTCAGAAATTTCCTAAAATATTTCTCAGCATTTCTATTACGCTTTCGATGTCAACACATATCTGCATAACCAGTAAGAGGTAGCGGAGCAGACGTTTCTTAATTGGATAATATCTATTTCGTTTTCTATAGCTAGACAACAAATAAAAACAACAAATAAAAATTCCGTCAAAGAAATCATCAAAATATTTTGATTTTGGCATTAAGGAAAATTATTTGCAAAAATTACTTCAGAGACAAAATGATAACAATTTCAAAATATTACATTGTAGCGAAAATCATTAAGAAAGGAGTAGGTGCGGTAACCTGCCATATCGGCCCTATTTTCAAAGTTAATCATATATCCATAATATTCTAGTTTATAAAATGTCAAGAGTATGGCGAATCCAAATCAAGAAAGCCTGTTTTGATTTCACAGTCCCATACAGAATACTAGTTTTACGTCCCTCAAAATGTCTAAAAACGTTGAAATCATTGGAAATATCAACATCATCCGCGTGACGTTATGAGGGCTCAAACTTATGACGCCGTATTTTCTAAAATATTAAACATTGCAAGAAGTGATTATTGATAGTTCGCTTATCAAATGCATTTTTCGTCGAAATTATAGGGCCGATATGAGGGGTAAGCGCACCTAGTCCTTTCGGCAAAACTCCTCGGCTACCTGTAAGATTTCAATAAATTGTTACCTGTACTTGGTGTGGATACTGGTGGTGTTGTAGCTGATGTTGGTGGTGTTGATGGAGGTGGTGTTGCTGTTGTGGATGGTGGTGGTGCACTTGGTGTGGCTGTTGTAGATGGTGGTGGTTCACTTGGTGTGGCTGTTGTAGATGGTGGTGGTGCACTTGGTGTGGCTGTTGTGGATGGTGGTGGTGCACTTGGTGTGGCTGTTGTAGATGGTGGTGGTGCACTTGGTGTGGCTGTTGTAGATGGTGGTGGTGCACTTGGTGTGGCTGTTGTAGATGGTGGTGGTGCACTTGGTGTGGCTGTTGTGGATGGTGGTGGTGCACTTGGTGTGGCTGTTGTAGATGGTGGTGGTGCACTTGGTGTGGCTGTTGTAGATGGTGGTGGTGCACTTGGTGTGGCTGTTGTGGATGGTGGTGGTGCACTTGGTGTGGCTGTTGTGGATGGTGGTGGTGTACTTGGTGTGGCTGTTGTAGATGGTGGTGGTGCACTTGGTGTGGCTGTTGTGGATGGTGGTGGTGCACTTGGTGTGGCTGTTGTGGATGGTGGTGGTGCACTTGGTGTGGCTGTTGTAGATGGTGGTGGTGCACTTGGTGTGACTGTTGTGGATGGTGGTGGTGCACTTGGTGTGGCTGTTGTGGATGGTGGTGGTGCACTTGGTGTGGCTGTTGTGGATGGTGGTGGTGCACTTGGTGTGGCTGTTGTGGATGGTGGTGGTGCACTTGGTGTTGTCAATGTGGTCTGTGTTGTTGCTAAAAGAGAAATGTATTATCTAGTATATACTGCTTTATCTTACAAGTTTATGTGATATATTTAAAACCTTTTTTAACAATCTTAGACATGTAGGAAAGTAATTACATTCCACAGATTTATGATCCCTCTGTATGTATTTTGATAGTCGCATTCTTTGTGTTTGGGGTAGGAAAATACATTTCCTTATATGACTAGAGCAAAAACACTCAATACATCAGGGTATAAATAATCGTAATTCAATCTTCCATCATAATTCACATTATGACCTTTTGATTGAATGAATTTGACTTTCATTTACTTTTTACTTCTTTTTCTTTCTATTATAGTAGCTAAAACGGGATTCTAGTCATGCTTCATTTTTTCCATTCATGCAGTAGATAATTATTGAAAATAATCCCTTCATTTGAATCCATTTCAGAAATTTCCTAAAAGATTTCTCAGCATTTCTATTACGCTTTCGATGTCAACACATATCTGCATTACCAGTAAGAGGAAGCGGAGCAGACGTTTCTTCATTGGATAATATCTATTTCGTTTTCTATAGTTAAACAACAAATTAAAACAACAAATAAAAATTCCGTCAAAGAAATCATCAAAATATTTTAATTTTGGCATTAAGGAAAATTATTTGCAAAAATTACTTCAGAGACAAAATGATAACAATTTCAAAATATTACATTGTAGCGAAAATCATTAAGAAAGGAGTAGGTGCGGTAACCTGCCATATCGGCCCTATTTTCAAAGTTAATCATATATCCATAATATTCTGGTTTATAAAATGTCAAAAGTATGGTGA
The DNA here is from genome assembly GCA_033119305.1 of Pinctada imbricata. Classification (NCBI taxonomy): domain Eukaryota; kingdom Metazoa; phylum Mollusca; class Bivalvia; order Pterioida; family Pteriidae; genus Pinctada; species Pinctada imbricata. The sequence goes on along the minus strand of VSWD01000001.1, from coordinate 32,036,639 downwards.
ATCCAAATCAGGAAAGCCTGTTTTGATTTCACAGTCCTATACAGAATAATAGTAATACGTCGCTCAAAACGTCTAAAAACGTTGAAATCATTGGAAATATCAACAAATGAGCGAAATTTCGATACAAATTTATCAATTCAAGTATCTATCTAGGCCTTGTCCATGATTAATTTTGTACCAATCGATGGATTTCTGATCGGCCTTTAATTTTAATAAAAAAATTCGTGGGCGAGGCTTGGATCGTAGAGGAATTTTGAAGATTTGTGTGTAAATTACGATGATTTTCCCTTGTTTTGCGTCATTCAAGGCAAATGACGTTAGAACATGACGTCATACATCATCCGCGTGACGTTATGAGGGCTCAAACTTATGACGCCGTCTTTTCTAAAATATTAAACATTGCAAGAAGTGATTATTGATAGTTCGCTTATCAAATGCATTTTTCGTCGAAATTATAGGGCCGATATGAGGGGTAAGCGCACCTAGTCCTTTCGGCAAAACTCCTCGGCTACCTGTAAGATTTCAATAAATTGTTACCTGTACTTGGTGTGGATACTGGTGGTGTTGTAGCTGATGTTGGTGGTGTTGATGGAGGTGGTGTTGCTGTTGTGGATGGTGGTGGTGCACTTGGTGTGGCTGTTGTGGATGGTGGTGGTGCACTTGGTGTGGCTGTTGTAGATGGTGGTGGTGCACTTGGTGTGGCTGTTGTGGATGGTGGTGGTGCACTTGGTGTGGCTGTTGTAGATGGTGGTGGTGCACTTGGTGTGGCTGTTGTAGATGGTGGTGGTGCACTTGGTGTGGCTGTTGTGGATGGTGGTGGTGCACTTGGTGTGGCTGTTGTAGATGGTGGTGGTGCACTTGGTGTGGCTGTTGTAGATGGTGGTGGTGCACTTGGTGTGGCTGTTGTGGATGGTGGTGGTGCACTTGGTGTGGCTGTTGTGGATGGTGGTGGTGCGCTTGGTGTGGCTGTTGTGGATGGTGGTGGTGCACTTGGTGTGGCTGTTGTGGATGGTGGTGGTGCACTTGGTGTGGCAGTTGTGGATGGTTGTGGTGCACTTGGTGTGGCTGTTGTGGATGGTGGTGGTGCACTTGGTGTGGCTGTTGTGGATGGTGGTGGTGCACTTGGTGTGACTGTTGTGGATGGTGGTGGTGCACTAGGTGTGGCTGTTGTGGATGGTGGTGGTGCACTTGGTGTAACTGTTGTGGATGGTGGTGGTGCACTTGGTGTGGCTGTTGTGGATGGTGGTGGTGCACTTGGTGTGGCTGTTGTGGATGGTGGTGGTGCACTTGGTGTGGCTGTTGAGGATGGTGGTGGTGCACTTGGTGTGGCTGTTGTGGATGGTGGTGGTGCACTTGGTGTGGCTGTTGTGGATGGTGGTGGTGCACTTGGTGTGGCTGTTGTGGATGGTGGTGGTGCACTTGGTGTTGTCAATGTGGTCTGTGTTGTTGCTAAAAGAGAAATGTATTATCTAGTATAAACTGCTTTATCTTACAAGTTAATGTGATATATTTAAAACCTTTTTTCCCAATCTTAGACATGTAGGAAAGTAATTACATTCCACAGATTTATGATCCCTCTGTATGTATTTTGATAGTCGCATTCTTTGTGTTTGGGGTAGGAAAATACATTTCCTTATATGACTAGAGCAAAAACACTCAATACATCAGGGTATGAATAATCGTAATTCAAACTTCCATCATAATTCACATTATGACCTTTTGATTGAATGAATTTGACTTTCATTTACTTTTTACTTCTTTTTCTTTCTATTATAGTAGCTAAAACGGGATTCTAGTCATGCTTCATTTTTTCCATTCATGCAGTAGATAATTATTGAAAATAATCCCTTAATTTGAATCCATTTCAGAAATTTCCTAAAATAATTCTCAGCATTTCTATTACGCTTTCGATGTCAACACATATCTGCATAGCCAGTAAGAAGTAGCGGAGCAGACGTTCCTTAATTGGATAATATCTATTTCGTTTTCTATAATTAAACAACAAACAAAAACAACAAATAAAAATTCCGTCAAAGAAATCATCATAATATTTTGATTTTGGCATTAAGGAAAATTATTTGCAAAAATTACTTCAGAGACAAAATGATAACAATTTCAAAATATTACATTGTAGCGAAAATCATTAAGAAAGGAGTAGGTGCGGTAACCTGCCATATTGGCCCTATTTTCAAAGTTAATCATATATCCATAATATTCTAGTTTATAAAATGTCAAAAGTATGGTGAATACAAATCAGGAAAGACTGTTTTGATTTCACAGTCCTATACAGAATACTAGTTATACGTCGCTCAAAACGTCTAAGAACGTTGAAATCATTGGAAATATCAACATTATCCGCGTGACGTTATGAGGGCTCAAACTTATGACGCCGTATTTTCTGAAATATTAAACATTGCAAGAAGTGATTATTGATAGTTCGCTTATCAAATGCATTTTTCGTCGAAATTATAGGGCCGATATGAAGGGTAAGCGCACCTAGTCCTCTCGGCAAAACTCCTCGGCTACCTGTAAGATTTCAATAAATTGTTACCTGTACTTGGTGTGGATACTGGTGGTGTTGTAGCTGATGTTGGTGGTGTTGATGGAGGTGGTGTTGCTGTTGTGGATGGTGGTGGTGCACTTGGTGTGGCTGTTGTAGATGGTGGTGGTGCACTTGGTGTGGCTGTTGTGGATGGTGGTGGTGCACTTGGTGTGGCTGTTGTGGATGGTGGTGGTGCACTTGGTGTGGCTGTTGTAGATGGTGGTGGTGCACTTGGTGTGGCTGTTGTGGATGGTGGTGGTGCACTTGGTGTGGCTGTTGTGGATGGTGGTGGTGCACTTGGTGTGGCTGTTGTGGATGGTGGTGGTGCACTTGGTGTGGCTGTTGTGGATGGTGGTGGTGCACTTGGTGTGACTGTTGTGGATGGTGGTGGTACACTTGGAGTGGCTGTTGTGGATGGTGGTGGTGCACTTGGTGTGACTGTTGTGGATGGTGTTGGTGCACTTGGTGTGGCTGTTGTGGATGGTGGTGGTGCACTTGGAGTGGCTGTTGTGGATGGTGGTGGTGCACTTGGTGTGGCTGTTGTGGATGGTGGTGGTGCGCTTGGTGTGGCTGTTGTGGATGGTGGTGGTGCGCTTGGTGTGGCTGTTGTGGATGGTGGTGGTGCACTTGGTGTGGCTGTTGTGGATGGTGGTGGTGCACTTGGAGTGGCTGTTGTGGATGGTGGTGGTGCACTTGGTGTGGCTGTTGTGGATGGTGGTGGTGCGCTTGGTGTGGCTGTTGTGGATGGTGGTGGTGCGCTTGGTGTGGCTGTTGTGGATGGTGGTGGTGCGCTTGGTGTGGCTGTTGTGGATGGTGGTGGTGCACTTGGTGTGGCTGTTGTGGATGGTGGTGGTGCATTTGGAGTGGCTGTTGTGGATGGTGGTGGTACACTTGGTGTGACTGTTGTAGATGGTGGTGGTGCACTTGGTGTGGCTGTTGTGGATGGTGGTGGTGCACTTGGTGTGGCTGTTGTGGATGGTGGTGGTGCACTTGGTGTGGCTGTTGTGGATGGTGGTGGTGCACTTTGAGTGGCTGTTGTGGATGGTGGTGGTGCACTTGGTGTGACTGTTGTAGATGGTGGTGGTGCACTTGGTGTGGCTGTTGTGGATGGTGGTGGTGGGCTTGGTGTGGCTGTTGTGGATGGTGGTGGTGCACTTGGTGTGGCTGTTGTGGATGGTGGTGGTGCACTTGGAGTGGCTGTTGTGGATGGTGGTGGTGCACTTGGTGTGGCTGTTGTGGATGGTGGTGGTGCACTTGGTGTGGCTGTTGTGGATGGTGGTGGTGCACTTGGTGTGGCTGTTGTGGATGGTGGTGGTGCACTTGGTGTTGTCAATGTGGTCTGTGTTGTTGCTAAAAGAGAAATGTATTATCTAGTATATACTGCTTTATCTTACAGGTTTATGTGATATATTTAAAACCTTTTTTTCCCAATCTTAGACATGTAGAAAAGTAATTACATTCCACAGATTTATGATCCCTCTGTATGTATTTTGATAGTCGCATTCTTTGTGTTTGGGGTAGGCAAATACATTTCCTTATATGACTAGAGCAAAAACACTCAACATCAGGGTATAAATAATCGTAATTCAAACTTCCATCATAATTCACATTATGACCTTTTGATTGAATGAATTTGACTTTCATTTACTTTTTACTTCTTTTTCTTTCTATCATAGTAGCTAAAACGGGATTCTAGTCATGCTTCATTTTTTCCATTCATGCAGTGAATAATTTGAAAATAATTCCTTCATTTGAATCCATTTCAGAAATTTCCTAAAATATTTCTCAGAATTTCTATTACGTTTTCGATGTCAAGACATATCTGCATAACCAGTAAGAGGTAGCGGAGCAGACGTTTCTTAATTGGATAATATCTATTTCGTTTTCTATAGTTAAACAACAAATAAAAATTCCGTCAAAGAAATCATTAAAATATTTTGATTTTGGCATTAAGGAAAATTATTTGCAAAAATTACTTCAGAGACAAAATGATAACAATTTCAAAATATTACATTGTAGCGAAAATCATTAAGAAAGGAGTAGGTGCGGTAACCTGCCATATCGGCCCTATTTTCAAAGTTAATCATATATCCATGATACCGGTATTCTAGTTTATAAAATGTCAAATGTATGGTAAATCAAATCAGGAAAGCCTGTTTTGATTTCTCAGTCCTATACAGAATACTAGTAATACGTCGCTCAAAACGTCTAAAAACGTTGAAATCATTGGAAATATCAACAAATGAGCGAAATTTCGATACAAATTTATCAATTCAAGTATCTATCCAGGCCTTGTCCATGATTAATTTTGTACCAATCGATGGATTTCTGATCGGCCTTTAATTTTAATGAAAAAATTCGTTGGCGAGGCTTGGATCGTAGATGAATTTTGAAGATTTGTGTGTAAATTATGATGATTTTCCCCTGTTTTGCGTCATTCAAGGCAAATGACGTTAGAACATGACGTCATACATCATCCGCGTGACGTTATGAGGGCTCAAACTTATGACGCCGTATTTTCTATAATATTAAACATGGCAAAAAGTGATTATTGATAGTTCGCTAATCAAATGCATTTTTCGTCGAAATTATAGGGCCGATATGAGGGGTTAGCGCACCTATTCCTTTCGGCAAAATTCCTCGGCTACCTGTAAGATTTCAATAAATTGTTACCTGTACTTGGTGTGGATACTGGTGGTGTAGTAGCTGATGTTGGTGGTGTTGATGGAGGTGGTGTTGCTGTTGTGGATGGTGGTGGTGCACTTGGTGTGGCTGTTGTGGATGGTGGTGGTGCACTTGGAGTGGCTGTTGTGGATGGTGGTGGTGCACTTGGTGTGACTGTTGTGGATGGTGGTGGTGCACTTGGTGTAGCTGTTGTGGATGGTGGTGGTGCACTTGGTGTGGCAGTTGTAGATGGTGGTGGTGCACTTGGTGTGGCTGTTGTGGATGGTGGTGGTGCACTTGGTGTGGCTGTTGTAGATGGTGGTGGTGCACTTGGTGTGGCTGTTGTGGATGGTGGTGGTGCACTTGGTGTGGCTGTTGTAGATGGTGGTGGTGCACCTTGTGTGACTGTTGTGGATGGTGGTGGTGCACCTTGTGTGACTGTTGTTGATGGTGGTGGTGCACTTGGTGTGGCTGTTGTGGATGGTGGTGGTGCACTTGGTGTGGCTGTTGTAGATGGTGGTGGTGCACTTGGTGTGGCTGTTGTGGATGGTGGTGTTGCACTTGGTGTGGCTGTTGTGGATGGTGGTGGTGCACTTGGTGTGGCTGTTGTAGATGGTGGTGCACTTGGTGTGACTGTTGTGGATGGTGGTGGTGCACTTGGTGTGGCTGTTGTAGATGGTGGTGGTGCACTTGGTGTGACTGTTGTTGACGGTGGTGGTGCACTTGGTGTGACTGTTGTGGATGGTGGTGGTGCACTTGGTGTAGCTGTTGTGGATGGTGGTGGTGCACTTGGTGTGGCTGTTGTTGATGGTGGTGGAGTACTTGGTGTGGCTGTTGTGGATGGTGGTGGAGCACTTGGTGTGGCTGTTGTGGATGGTGGTGGTGCACTGGGTGTGGCTGTTGTGGATGGTGGTGGTGCACTTGGTGTGGCTGTTGTAGATGGTGGTGGTACACTTGGTGTGGCTGTTGTGGATGGTGGTGGTGCACTTGGTGTGGCTGTAGTGGATGGTGGTGGTGCACTTGGTGTGGCTGTTGTGGATGGTGGTGGTGCACTGGGTGTGGCTGTTGTGGATGGTGGTGGTGCACTTGGTGTGGCTGTTGTAGATGGTGGTGGTACACTTGGTGTGGCTGTTGTGGATGGTGGTGGTGCACTTGGTGTGGTTGTTGTGGAAGGTGGTGGTGCACTTGGTTTGGCTGTTGTGGATGGTGGTGGTGCACTTGGTGTGGCTGTTGTGGATGGTGGTGGTGCACTTGGTGTGGCTGTTGTGGAAGGTGGTGGTACACTTGGTGTGGCTGTTGTGGATGGTGGTGGTGCACTTGGTGTGGCTGTTGTAGATGGTGGTGGTGCACTTGGTGTGGCTGTTGTGGATGGTGGTTGTGCACTTGGTGTGGCTGTTGTGGATGGTGGTGGTGCACTTGGTGTAGCTGTTGTAGATGGTGGTGGTGCACTTGGTGTGGCTGTTGTGGATGGTGGTGGTGCACTTGGTGTGGCTGTTGTGGATGGTGGTGGTGCACTTGGTGTGGCTGTCGTAGATGGTGGTGGTGCACTTGGTGTGGCTGTTGTGGATGGTGGTGGTGCACTTGGTGTGGCTGTTGTGGATGGTGGTTGTACACTTGGTGTGGCTGTTGTAGATGGTGGTGGTGCACTTGGTGTGGCTGTTGTAGATGGTGGTGGTGCGCTTGGTGTGACTGTTGTTGATGGTGGTGGTGCACTTGGTGTGGCTGTTGTAGATGGGGTAGGTGCACTTGGTGTGACTGTTGTGGATGGTGGTGGTGCACTTGGTGTGACTGTTGTAGATGGTGGTGGTGCACTTGGTGTGACTGTTGTGGATGGGTGGTGGTGCACCTTGTGTGACTGTTGTTGATGGTGGTGGTGCACTTGGTGTGGCTGTTGTGGATGGTGGTTGTGCACTTGGTGTGGCTGTTGTAGATGGTGGTGGTGCACTTGGTGTGGCTGTTGTGGATGGTGGTGTTGCACTTGGTGTGGCTGTTGTGGATGGTGGTGGTGCACTTGGTGTGGCTGTTGTAGATGGTGGTGCACTTGGTGTGACTGTTGTGGATGGTGGTGGTGCACTTGGTGTGGCTGTTGTAGATGGTGGTGGTGCACTTTGTGTGGCTGTTGTGGATGGTGGTGGTGCACTTGGTGTGGCTGTTGTGGATGGTGGTGGTGCACTTGGTGTGGCTGTTGTGGATGGTGGCGGTGTACTTGGTGTGGCTGTTGTGGATGGTGGCGGTACGCTAGGTGTTGTTAATGTTGTCTGTGTTGTGACTTTCAAAGAAAATTAAGTATCTAGTAAGTGCTGCTTGATTTTAATATGAACAAGATTTTGTGATATCTTTTAACTTGAAAACATGTATTTGTATGCTTTTCTAATATTATATATAAACCATAGCAATTATATTCCAGAGATTTCCGATTCCCTTGTAAATATCAACACAGTCACTATTTATTGTGTTTGGAGGCGGAAAAGTAAATTGTTTATCTGGTTAGAGCAAAATTTCACGATACATAAGGATATGGATATTCCTACTTCACTTTTCCATCATAATCACTAGAGTATTTCATATCAAGACAGTTTAAGCGAATGAGCTTGACCTCCATCTATGTTTTATTACTTCTATTCTTAATCATTCTTGACCGGGAGTCCAAAATATGCCACAGTTTTTTCTTTTCTGCTCTTGATTATCATACTTAAGAATTCCTTTATTTGATATGTTTAAAAAAAAATAGTTACCTGTACTTGGTGTGGATACTGGTGGTGTTGTAGCTGATGTTGGTGGTGTTGATGGTGGTGGTGCACTTGGTGTGACTGTTGTTGACGGTGGTGGTGCACTTGGTGTGACTGTTGTGGATGGTGGTGGTGCACTTGGTGTAGCTGTTGTGGATGGTGGTGGTGCACTTGGTGTGGCTGTTGTTGATGGTGGTGGAGCACTTGGTGTGGCTGTTGTGGATGGTGGTGGAGCACTTGGTGTGGCTGTTGTGGATGGTGGTGGTGCACTGGGTGTGGCTGTTGTGGATGGTGGTGGTACACTTGGTGTGGCTGTTGTAGATGGTGGTGGTACACTTGGTGTGGCTGTTGTGGATGGTGGTGGTGCACTTGGTGTGGCTGTAGTGGATGGTGGTGGTGCACTTGGTGTGGCTGTTGTGGATGGTGGTGGTGCACTGGGTGTGGCTGTTGTGGATGGTGGTGGTGCACTTGGTGTGGCTGTTGTAGATGGTGGTGGTACACTTGGTGTGGCTGTTGTGGATGGTGGTGGTGCACTTGGTGTGGTTGTTGTGGAAGGTGGTGGTGCACTTGGTGTGGCTGTTGTGGATGGTGGTGGTGCACTTGGTGTGGCTGTTGTGGATGGTGGTGGTGCACTTGGTGTGGCTGTTGTGGAAGGTGGTGGTACACTTGGTGTGGCTGTTGTGGATGGTGGTGGTGCACTTGGTGTGGCTGTTGTAGATGGTGGTGGTGCACTTGGTGTGGCTGTTGTGGATGGTGGTGGTGCACTTGGTGTGGCTGTTGTGGATGGTGGTGGTGCACTTGGTGTAGCTGTTGTGGATGGTGGTGGTGCACTTGGTGTGGCTGTTGTAGATGGTGGTGGTGCACTTGGTGTGGCTGTTGTGGATGGTGGTGGTGCACTTGGTGTGGCTGTTGTGGATGGTGGTGCTATAATGAATAAAAAAATACAATGTTTTAAGTGGAATGCTAAATTTGTATTGTTTTGATTTTATATGTTACATCTGAATACTGATATAAATAAGGTTTCCAGGAAGTTTACTTAAATGTCATACCGTGTCATTCGTGTGCCCTTTTACATCTCTTAACATTCAAATATAATTAATCTAATCTCATTATAGGTCGTAAGAATCCAAATTCAAGATGTTTCGTTGACAAAGAAATAAAACTTGATACCATTATCCCTAATAATTTTTTTTGTAAACTCATTATCCGTTTGACATTTATAAAAAGGTGTTTTCCATACGTTTTGGTAGAATATTTATAATAAATATACAGCAAAGACAGTTGCTTTTCTTCACCGTATACCAGTAATCGGAATTGTTCAAGAGAACTATTTTCGCTTTTTTGCTGGCGATATGAAAACGATATGAAAAGAAGGATAATGTATGTAAAAAATAGGCATACATGTATAAGTTTGGGCATTTTTTTGTTTAGATCTTACATGTTTCATTCTTCACGTATCCTAATCAAACGTAATGAGGAGTGCTACTAAGTAAATCAAAGCTCTGAAGGAACTGATGGCGAGTTTCGTTTATTCATTTTAGAATGATATCAAACTATTTCATGGGATTTTTAAATATTGTATTAGAAGATAGAACAAATCCATTTTCCAATGTTCGGGAACAAAACATTTATGAACCTACATGTATGTCAGCATGGCTGCTAGTCAGTGACGGATTGAAGGGGGGCGTAGGGCCCCCTAAAATTTTCCAATCATTGGTAAATCAATCATTTTAAATCAAGAAAGAGTGAATATTAGTGAATATTACCTACCTTTTAGTAAATATAATTGTTAAATGCATCAAATTCCATTCTTTAATTAATTACAGTCACGAAAATGGGTCCTAAAAAGGCTGAAATTCAAGAGATTCCAGGGGGCTTCAACCCCCTAACAGGGCTCTGCCCTGGACCCGCTGGGAACCTAGGAAGTCCCCAAACCCCTTGCCAATTTCTCCCCCCCCCCCTAAATGATAAGCTGGATCCGCACTGATAGTACAGACGTTTATTTTTCTTCATGTATAGCACAGGGGTGAGGAACATGTATTATCGCTTGGTCACAAACCCTTTCCTCTATACGTACCGTCTATATTAAAAAAGTTTTATATATAGACATATATAGAAGGGTTTGTATTTGACCAAGCGATGATACCTCACCAGAAAGCCCCTGGTGTGTGTACGTATGTGTACGACCTGTGTATATTGTTTAAGGTCAGTATCTTGCAGATACACAGTCATGTCAAATATTGCAAAAAATCGCTATAGGGGTTCAAATAAGATCATACTTTCTACGATTGTACCTATATATTTTATATACTATGTCACCAAATTTCATTAAAAAATTCCCCGTACTTCCAGAGATATCGCAGGTACCATTTCTTCAGTGGCCTAGTTTTTGTTTACTCGAATTGAGCTGTTTAGCGTGTCCGTTCCTTTTTAAAATAATCTCTACATGTAAGTTTTTAAAACATTATGAAACAACTGTTAAAACGCGGAATGCAATGTACGCTGTCTTAAATAAATATGGTGAATAATGAGGTCCAGGGTCATCGGGTTGTGTTGAGAAAAACTGTGAAGATATATTTATCTTCACTCGATTTATACATTTTGGGGACCGTGGATGTCACGGATATGACGTCATGAAAATCCTGCGATCACTATAGCCGAGATCGCTACGCGAAACTCGCCTAAAGATAAATTTTAATTTTGATAGGTACATGTACAAAACAACAAAATATGTCCGTTTAAGTTGTATTTTGTGTTTTTGGAATCTAGAAATCAAGCATACTTTATATTTTGCATTTTAAAAAATATCTACTCACCCGTTGTTGTCACAGTTGTAACTCCAGTGGTTGACACTGAAATAAAACAAATCCTTTGATTAAAATTGAGTAAAATTAATGATTCAATTAACATACTATCAAAGAAAAGAGAACAGGTCCATGAAAAAGTCAAATATAACGAACTAAAATATGTTAGTCTCCTTTAATATTGCTAATTTAAGATCATATTCTGTGTCTGTCCTTACGCTAAATATTTGAGCTATACGAAGACTAAGTATTTCTTTATTTCTGATTCTCTACTCTTATCGATTAATTAAGCCTACAAGAAAGGTATTTACCATGGATAAATTGAATAACAAACGAAGTATTTGCTAATCATATGATATTTCTGAAACAGAAAAGGGGTAGGGCCACGAAGCCCGATATTGGCCCTAATTTTGATAAATTTTGAACATTGTACTTCATAGAATTTTTAACTTTTATTTGACAATTTGAAACGTTCTCTACTGAATCACGAATCTACTTTTTGTAAACATTGCTTTTATCAACACCTTTTAGCCCTTTGAAAACACCAAAATAGGTCATATTCGGCGAGATTGATGCAAAAACTCAACATTGTTAATCATATTGATATTTCTGAAACAGAAATTTCTTATTATTTCTTATACTATATTTATTTATTTGTAGGAAAGTCTTCTAGCAGGGATCTAGATGGGGAGAGAGTGTCCAACCCTAATGAGTATGTCAAATTCGGATTTTCCCCATTATAACGTTTGAGTCTTTTGAAAATCATAAACTGCTCCCCTCCCAAGGCGCCACAACCCCTCCCCCTTCTGTGAAAAATTTCTAGAACCGCCCACTAATTCATTTTTTGTGAGAAATATATACTCACAGACTTCGCATCCAATTAGCTCGAATCTGACTTCAATAGGAACATCAGCTTTGGGAAGTGGTATCAGTTTGATAGCGTAAATTGGTTCTCTGTTAGTGAGCTCTATGAGCACACGATCTGTTGCACTTTGAGGTCCGTCATAGATCTGAAAATTTTATTGATTAAAAACAAAATAAGATTCGAATTATTTCATATATCATGTATATCGTATCATCCCAATGGCGGATTCAATGGAGGCACACAGGCACACCCGGCGCGCGTTTTCTAAAAAAATTTCCGGAAAATTCAAATTTGCTTTTCTTCATTGAAATTTTCTTCTAGGAATCAAGTATTATCTCATTACACACTCAAAAATTGATGTCATTTTGAGCTGATCTTAACACCTAATGCGTAATACAATGATTCCTGCTTTTTCGGAAACAAAATGTTGATTTCATGAAACGTAACAAATTATACATAGTCACGCTAGCTGTGTTTAATTCGTCTGCTGATAAAATGCTAATGAAAAAGCTTTTGACAGTGAATATGTGATACAGAGTTACTTCCCATTAGAAGGCGGTATCTGACGTAAAGCAATTGTGACATCATCAAGTTCTATAGAAACTAACGTTAAATCAGGGAAAGCATGCTTCAAATTCGACGTTACTACGAGAATTGTATGATATCATCATGCATTTAAGTCAGATATCGTCCCAAATGGGAAGTAACTCTGTAATTTGAAGAGACCGACCAAAAATTACCTTAGGATCGCCGTTTTGATCAGTATCTTCCTCGAAGGGTCCATCTGGACTGGTCTTGTATTGAACTCTGAATTCTGGAACGTAACCGTCTTGTGGTCCTCCGGCTTGTACGTCAATACGTTTGACTATTGTTGGTGTATCCATGGTAACGGTCACGCTTGGATTACTGTCGTCATCAGCCGGTGTCCATGGCGTACCATCGATCTTAGCATCGGTAGGTGCTGTAGACGTACTGCTGAAATCGACGTTGCTGTCGGGAATTGTTTGATCGTCCCTCATAGGATCAGTACATGGTTCTTCCGATGTTGATACTGGTGCTGTGGTTGTAGTTGGAGCAACTGTGAAACATAAAATAAAAGGGTAACGAAGGGATGTTCATAAAGTTTGTAAATAAAGATAGCACATATACACTTTATATTGTATTGATACCTTTCACATATACTTACGATAACCCGGCAGCTTGTACAATAAAATGATTTTGATTAGTAATAAATGAGTCACGATAATGACATCATGAATCGATTTGATGTGCGAGGCATTTAAAAAAGATCGAACGTGACGTCATAAGTTTCAATGACTCATTTCAATACATACCGAACTCTGTAAAATATAAGCGTACGAAACATGTAATTCACAAATTTGAAAAAAAAATCTGTGCTATCATTTCTCTACAAGTCAATGTATGTATGGTACATTGTCTCCATGGAAACGTCCTTTATTATTGTACTGGTATGCATATGTCTCGTGTGTTCTGATTGGTTCTGGTGTAATGTCACGTGACGATTGTTATGTACATTCCTGACAGTGTGATGTATAGATGATGGATGTTTCTGAAATGTAATAAAGGAGATTCCGATGTGAAATTGGAATATTAAAATTCCAAAGACGATGTTTTAAGTGTGATATAAACAAACAGATGACAGTGTATGCATGTATTTTTATTAATCGTGTGCTATGTATCTTTTATTTTACTATACAACTCCATATAAAAACTGAAATAATATGAAATCTTATATTACACTCTACTTAGAAATTTTGTCAGAATCATAGTATGTAATATGAAATATACGTAAAAATCATTACACTTTTGAACATGTCGAAAATCATACACTTTCATACTAAAAGAGAAAGTATGCTTCTTATCATAAGAAACAAGACGACTGCCAACAGTCTCTTAATATTAATGTTCAAAGTCAAATGCTGAACTGGAAATACAATGATATAACATGGTTTTGGTATAATAAAGAAAGAATCTACTTTCTTATCGATTATAATCCTTGATATGTTTTTCATTTTCTAATCTCCTCTTGAAGTAACCACGGATTTTACCTGTTGATGTCTCAGGTGAAGAAGGCCCTCTTGTTGTTGTAGGCTGAACAGCTTCCGTTGTTGTTGGTGTTGTCTCAATTACAACAGTTGTCTCTTCAGTGGTTGTTGTTGCAGCTGTTGATGACAATGTTGTGGACGTTGGGGCTGTTGTTTCCTCCACCATTGTTGTTGTTACACCTGATGTCGTTGTTGTTTCTTCATGAGGTGTCGGAGTACTTTTTGGCTGTGTTGTGGTTTGTATCTCAAATGTTGTTGTCTCCGCCACTGTTGTTGTTTCGCCCGATGTTGTTGTTTCGCCTGATGTTGTTGTTGTTGTTGTCCCTTGGGGTGGCTTAGTTGTCGGTAATGTAGGAGTAGATGGCTGCACCGAGGTTGTTGATTGAATTGTTGTAGGCATTGAAGTACCTGTAAATAAAAGTATACAGTCAATGAACAGCTCTAATTGGAAAACATACTTTTTTAAAAATAAGGAGCTGTAAGAATAAGACGTAAAATCTGCCCTCAAAAAGTCGAAATTACAAAATGGAAAATTTGAGAATATTTAACTTAGTCGACATCTGAATATAATATCAGTCTGGATATATTTTTCATAATAAGGCAGATATTTCGGTTAAAGCGAGGGTTTTTCTATTGAAATCAACGAAAAATGGAAAAGTCTTATACAACAGTTGTTCTATCCCGAGTTACATAATGCCAATTTCAAAGGTGTTTACCATTAATACAAATTTTTTGACCAAGTGGGGTTCTGTAACTCGGGGTGGAACAATGTCCCACAGGCAAAAAAAGCGAAAATAGGAGGAATGGGCTATTTCTTAACAATCTGTCTATAAAGCAGTTAAATAGATAAAAGTTGCTTATTTCTTCTAATTATCTAATGGAATAAACTACTCTGAATGTAATTCGATGAAATAGACAACAGTGAAATAGACAACAGCTACAAATGAAATAAACGATATAAAGTTGTTCATTACTTCGCGCCAATGTGACTGTTTAGTATGAAATAAGACGGTTCTAAGCTTCCGGATTGTCTTTTGATATACAATCTTCAAAATTGATTTTTCTTTTTCAGTTTTCACATAAAAGGGTATCAAAACATAAAACACATAAAATTTGTGTCAATAATGCATTTTTGGTAGTCAATGTATTTATGTACACTATTTGACGTTTTCCGACTTCGTTTCCTCCTACCTCTTCAAACCGTTATATTTAAATCGTACAAGAATTTTTTTTTTAAATAAAATACCTTAAGGGAATTTTCTAATACATTATATTTTTATCCTTACAAACTTAAACCTTCGTAGAAAGGTACATCACACGGAGAAATAATCGAATGAATCCATGGCTAAATCAAGCCTTATTCTTACAGCTTCTTTCATAGAGCTATATTTTCGGATGGTCGGTCGTTTGATGGTATACAGTTAAAGTATACCATTGAGGGAGTTAGCATGATTCTGGTTTCCCGAGACTAGACCTATTTCCCGAGGCGAGTTCTGGGTTCTGGGAAACCAGAATCATGCTTACAATGTACTCCCGCAATGTTATACTTTAACTGTTTTATCATACGGTCACGCGCTGTAGTTCCGCCCAATTTCGACGTCACGCGCTGTAGATCCGCCCCATTTCGAAGCTATTTCCCTAGGGAAATAGTCTTTTCAACCTACGCACTATTTGCAGGGAAAAAGTCTCATCAGGCGAGTTACTGCTAGGTTTAATGAGTATCTTTTCATATAGGGTAAAAACAAGTAGAGGTATCATAATTATTTTTTAACTATTAACAGCAATATAACTAATGCGGAGGGACATTGCGTCCCAAAGCAATCCTATTTCTGAAATGGTTGACGTATTCAGTGTCAGATTCAATGGGACGGGGTGTACGCGGAGTGCATCGCTCTAAAGTTCTCGATAAAAGTTTACTTTATCCATCATGAAAATCCTATAAACTGATTTCTTCAATTCGTAACTTTTTATATATAAGTTTATATTCTTTGTGATAAGCAGATTTGACATAGTCATCATCTTATCACGAAGAAGACATTTTATTTCCTGAAAGTATTTTCTACGCATTCAAGTCTCATTACCCATATTTTTTTTTTTAATTCATACGATTTGAATAAAAGAACCTATTTTTTCCATTGTTACTACGACCTGAATCATAACAACCTTTCCGACCTCATAATTCGCTTTTGTTTTAATCGACATTTTACTGTTTGAGGTGAAAATTTTCATTTTTTACATGTATAGATTGTATGTCACAGGAAATAAATAAGCTGTAAGTACACATAAAAATGGTATTGGCGATTTTCTTTTTACTGTTTTTAAAGTAATTTCATATTAAATTCATTACCAATTGTTGACGAAGTTGGCGCAGAAGTTGAAGTAGTCGGAGATGGTTCACCGGTTGCCGTTGTTGTTGATGACGGAATTTCGGTGGCAGTTGACACTGGTGTTGTAGTTACTGGTCCGATGGTTGTTGGTTGTGATGTTGGTGGTGATCCAGTTGTTGGTGGTGGTGATGGTGGACTTGTTGTTGGTGGTGTTCCAGTTGTTGGTCCAGTTGTTGGTGGTGGTGATGGTGGACCTGTTGTTGATGGTGGAAGTCCTGTTGTAGGTGGAGCTGTCGGTGATGGTCCAGCTGTTGATGTTGTTGGTCCAGTTGATGTTGGTCCAGCAGTTGATGTTGGCGCAGCAGTTGTTGATGTTGGTCCAGCAGTTGATGTTGGCGCAGCAGTTGTTGATGTTGGTCCAGCAGTTGATGTTGGTGCAGCAGTTGGTTGTGATGTTGGTCCAGTAGTTGGTCCAGCTGTTGAAGAAGTCGAGGAAGGTTCACCTGTTGGTCCAGCTGTTGATGTTGTTGGTCCAGTTGATGTTGGTCCAGCAGTTGATGTTGTTGGTCCAGCTGTTGATGTTGTTGGTCCAGTTGATGTTGGTCCAGCAGTTGATGTTGGCGCAGCAGTTGTTGATGTTGGTCCAGCAGTTGATGTTGGCGCAGCAGTTGTTGATGTTGGTCCAGCAGTTGATGTTGGTGCAGCAGTTGGTTGTGATGTTGGTCCAGTAGTTGGTCCAGCTGTTGAAGAAGTCGAGGAAGGTTCACCTGTTGGTCCAGCTGTTGATGTTGTTGGTCCAGCTGTTGATGTTGTTGGTCCAGTTGTTGATGTTGGTCCAGCAGTTGATGTTGTTGGTCCAGCTGTTGATGTTGTTGGTCCAGCTGTTGATGTTGTTGCTCCAGTTGTTGATGTTGGTCCAGCAGTTGATGTTGTTGGTCCAGCTGTTGATGGTGTTGGTCCTGCTGTTGATGGTGTTGGTCCAGTTGATGTTGGTCGAGCAGTTGATGTTGTTGGTCCAGCTGTTGATGTTGTTGGTCCAGTTGATGTTGGTCCAGCAGTTGATGTTATTGGTCCAGCTGTTGATGTTGTTGGTCCAGTTGATGTTGTTCCAGCAGTTGATGTTGTTGGTCCAGCTGTTGATGTTGTTGGTCCAGTTGATGTTGGTCCAGCAGTTGATGTTGGCGCAGCAGTTGTTGATGTTGGTGCAGCAGTTGGTTGTGATGTTGGTCCAGTAGTTGGTCCAGCTGTTGAAGAAGTCGAGGAAGGTTCACCTGTTGGTCCAGCAGTTGATATTGTTGGTCCAGCTGTTGATGTTGTTGGTCCAGCTGTTGATGTTGTTGGTCCAGTTGATGTTGGTCCAGCAGTTGATGTTGTTGGTCCAGCTGTTGATGTTGTTGGTCCAGTTGATGTTGGTCCAGCTTTTGATGTTGTTGGTCCAGTTGATGTTGGTCCAGCAGTTGATGTTATTGGTCCAGCTGTTGATGTTGTTGGTCCAGTTGTTGATGTTGGTCCAGCAGTTGATGTTATTGGTCCAGCTGTTGATGTTGTTGGTCCAGTTGTTGATGTTGGTCCAGCAGTTGATGTTGTTGGTCCAGCTGTTGATGTTGTTGGTCCAGCTGTTGATGTTGTTGGTCCAGTTGTTGATGTTGGTCCAGCTGTTGATGTTATTGGTCCAGCTGTTAATGTTGTTGGTCCAGTTGATGTTGGTCCAGCAGTTGATGTTGGCGCAGCAGTTGGTTGTGATGTTGGTCCAGTAGTTGGTCCAGCTGTTGAAGAAGTCGAGGAAGGTGTACCTGTTGGTCCAGCTGTTGATGTTGTTGGTCCAGTTGTTGATGTTGGTCCAGCAGTTGATGTTGTTGGTCCAGCTGTTGATGTTGTTGGTCCAGTTGATGTTGGTCCAGCAGTTGATGTTGGTGCAGCAGTTGGTTGTGATGTTGGTCCAATAGTTGGTTCAGCTGTTGAAGAAGTCGAGGAAGGTTCACCTGTTGGTCCAGCTGTTGATGTTGTTGGTCCAGTTGTTGATGTTGGTCCAGCAGTTGATGTTGTTGGTCCAGCTGTTGATGTTGTTGGTCCAGTTGATGTTGGTCCAGCAGTTGATGTTGTTGGTCCAGCTGTTGATGTTGTTGGTCCAGTTGATGTTGGTCCTGCTGTTGATGTTGTTGGTCCTGCTGTTGATGGTGTTGGTCCAGTTGATGTTGGTCCAGCAGTTGGTTGTGTTGTTAGTCCAGTAGTTGGTCCAGCTGTTGAAGAAGTTGAGGAAGGTTCACCTGTTGGTCCAGCTGTTGATGATGGTGGACCTGTTGTTGGTGGTGGTGATGGTGGACTTGTAGTTGGTGGTGTTCCAGTTGTTGTTGGTGGTGATGGTGTACCTGTTGTTGGTGCCAGTGTTGATGTTGATGGTCCAGTAGTTGTTGTTGGTGGTGATGGTGTACCTGTTGTTGGTGCCGGTGTTGATGTTGATGGTCCAGTAGTTGTTGGTGGTGGTGATGGTGGACTTGTTGTTGGTGGTGTTCCAGTTGTTGTTGGTGGTGATGGTGTACCTGTTGATGGTGCCGGTGTTGATGTTGATGGTCCAGTAGTTGTTGGTGGTGGTGATGGTGTACCTGTTGTTGATGCCGGTGTTGATGTTGATGGTCCAGTAGTTGTTGGTGGTG
This sequence comes from Pinctada imbricata, assembly GCA_033119305.1. NCBI lineage: Eukaryota > Metazoa > Mollusca > Bivalvia > Pterioida > Pteriidae > Pinctada > Pinctada imbricata. The sequence continues at coordinate 32,017,988 of VSWD01000001.1, read as the reverse complement.
GTGATGGTGGAGTTGTCCCTGGCGTAGTTTGTGTTACTGAAGTGGTCTCTATAATAGTTGTTGTAGCGACAAATGGCGTAGTTGGGCCTGTTGTAGTTGAAGTCGGAGGCGGTCCTGGTAAAAGAATTGTATCGTGATCATTACCTTTCAGAAATACAAAACAAAAATTGAAAAGATTTTAAAGGGAAACTGATGATATTTCTTGGATAAAGTTTTTAAGGAAAGGGATACGTTTACGGTTGGATTTTTAAAGGTAGGATATACTTTTTGGGTATGAATTTAAAGAGAAGGAATACTACTTGGGTCAGATTTTTAAATGAAGAGGTAACTTTGGGGTTGGGTTTTAAAGGGAATGTTTACTTTTTAAAGGGAGGGAATGGTTATTAAAAAAAAAGGGGGGGGGGGCAGTTCGGGATTGGATTTTGAAGGGAGGGAATAGTTAATGGTTTGAATATTAAAATGGAGGAGGATACTTTCAAAGGGGATGGGACACTCATGGGCTTAAATATTAAAAGGGAGAGGATTATAGGAAGGGGATAATTATTGATTTGGTTATCTAAAGGGAAAGAATCATACATTTTATAGTCGACAAAAGGGTTTTTCCTCATTGTCATTGATGAATAATATTGAGACAATTGTAGATGCAAATACAAGTTAGCATCTATAACATTAGTAGAAAGATACTTAGTTTTAAAATTTATCTCTATTCATAGAATAACTACTGGGAACTGAAGACTTATTCGAAATGGGGAAAGGTTTAATCCAAATGAACGGTGTCTTTGTCTTTATCTTTTTGTTTGTTTGGTTTTTTTTTTGGGGGGGGGGGGGTATTTTGTATCCTTGATGATTTCAAAATTTCAGTCATAAAAACACTAGTTTTTTCCTTTTTCTCAGATGGTTTCAGCCATTATTTTACTTATTAACTTATTTATTCTTCTATTTCTATTTCCCCTTTTTAAACATGTACTTGTGCACGCACCCTATGAATGATCGTAGAAACTACATTAAGTTTGAATTAACTTAAATTTAGGCTATATGATTTGCTATATAATATTTTGCTGTCTATCATTCGGACTTCGATGTCTTTATTTTTGGGGAAAATCAAGGTATACATGTACATACAACGGCTCAGTCCCTGATATATTCCCGAAAACGATATGACCTAAAATTCAACCTTTTATGTAAAGTGTTATGTGTAAAGCCAGTCCATTTTTTTTAATAATGATAAAGAAATAATTCAAATAAATAAATGCTTCCCGTATGGGGGGGGGGGGGGGGGGGGGAGATGGGGGAGCCCAACAAACCGTACGGACAAACCCGTAATTTCACCGTGAAATCTATTTATTCCTTTTTGTCGAGGAAAGGACACATTTCAGTGGCGGATCCAGTGCCCCCTTTGCCGGGGGTCAAGGGACGAATTTTGCCGAATTTTACTTCCTTTTGGAAAATGTTGGGTCAGTGCCGGGGAGCGAAAAACCCCTCCGCAAACCCTGATTCCGCCACTGCATTTTCTTGAAAGGTGATACGTAATTTTGTGTAATTTAAGACGCTCAAGATAGACGATTCAGTTCACTTTCGTTTTCAAAAGCTAGATTCATCAGCCTCTTGCTCGCTTTGTGCCTCAATTTGTTCACACCTTCGGTATTAAAACTTCTGGATCCCCTCAACCCCCCCCCCCCTTCAAAAAAAATTACTGGCTACTTCTTTCGGGGGGGGGGGGGATTTTGGTCCCGATCACTCCCTTTCCTAATTGCAACTATATAACATAGGGAGGAAATTAACACTTACGATTCAGACATACATAGTGTCAATTGCAATATTTGTTAAGTGTACATCAAAAATATTTATTTAACTATTAGCCATACATTTTTTCATGATTCCTGTTCACTTCCCTTTTAACGATAACGCGTAAATTACGACTGCAAATATACATGCAAATATGTATAAAAATGTCTAAATATGGCAAAACACAATCAAATTCATATCCAATTGAAAAACTTTATAGAATATACGTTTAAAATCTAACACAACACCACCCACCTCCCCAGAAAAAAAAACAACAACAAAACTCTAATAACCACTTTTTTCTTTACAGTTATCGTACATGTACTGTTTAAAATTGTATTCAACATTCAAAATAATTCAGCCATTTAGATTGAACAAAAAATTCTAGAACGGCATTTCGAACTCATCAAGACGTTAGAATAACTCCTGATATTTTTCACAAGTATTTATTTGTAAAACTGGCTAGTTGTAGATTTGAAAGGGTTTCATATCGTCCATTTATGATTTAATATAAGATTTATTTTTCTGTATAATTACAAGCTCGTGTACAAGTATAAATGTACATGTATGTCTATAAAAATTTAAAGGATAATTTTTAATACTCACATTATAGCATGTATCTTTAAGTACTTTTCACTGTGTATTTTATCATAATGAAGAGAACTGATTTACACGAAATAACATATCCCTGTGATCCTTCCCTTTGAAATATACCGACTGAGCGCAGAAGTAGAGCCCAATCATCTTATATGCGATTATCTCATTTGCATAAATTTACATAAATGCTTAAGTATACAAGACGTATGATTGATTTTTGCTTACAAAGCCCCTAACAGCTTATGTCTCCTCCTGATGTCACAGATGGGAGCTGTGTTTCCGCTAAAACAATAGAAAAATCGAAAGATAGATTTATGAAACCCATGGGTATTATTTCAAACTTAAGATCCTTTGACAATTGGCCAACGATTTAAGGACGCGCCTTATTGACGTCGGTAACACATGTAGAGATAGGGGTTTTGTCTTACGACAACAAACATTGATTCTTAGTGATATAACATAAAATATCTGATGAATTTCTGAAAAAATATACTTAACGAATTTCTATACATAGGATTTATTCGAATTCTAAACTTTTCACTATGTCTCGTTTTTTATTTTATACGAAAAGAGATAGTGAATGTCAAGAAAAAAAATATATGAAATTTTCTTTACATAAGATTAATTAATTCGTATTCGAAAAAATAAGTTATCATGTCTCGTTTATAGTTGCTATACGTTGAATTTGATGTACCTAATCTATTATTAAGTTTCAACTTCTCCTAATTTTCCAAGAATATTTTTTACTCGTAAAGAAGATTATCAACGTGAGTATCAGGTAAATCGAGTTATCGAAGTCACATTCAAATATAATTTTATGAATATACACTGTAGTGTGTTCCCATGATGATGTCATACCTCCAAATTAACCGCCATATTTGATTACAATTCTCGGACTTTACCCCAAGCGCGGATCAAGAGGGGGGGGGGGGGGGGGGGGTCCGCCACCCCCCCCCTGGAATTTTCGATGTATAGCTAAAAAAATTTTTATCAATATACATATTTCATAAGATTAAGTCCCAATTTCCCTCTTGTTGTAACAATATTTGAAAAATTTATCATGAATTTGTATTAGAAATCTTTCATTTTGATAATATTTTTACGTCAGCATTTCAAAATTTTTCTCCCATTTGCCCCCATGTGGGATAGAGTTTGCCCATAGCGACGCGTCATGTAGGGTCACTGTATCCCACATGTACCTCGCGCGACTTTTGACGTCGGCCGCATACATATTGTGACGTCGTTGTTATCCATTGTGACGTCATGATTTTCGCACCTAAAGCGGCGACCTCTCAACAAAAACGTCGTTTTAAAACTCTTTTTTTTTTACATTCTTATTCTTACTAAACCGATTAAGGCTAAGAACTACGGTTTATTCTTTTAGAATAAACCATTTTTGAGGGCGCTGAAAACAAATATTCTTTTATTTTTCGAATTCGATAAAGTTGACGATTTCATGATTTTATGGAATTTCAAGAAAGGCCCCTAGAAATGGGAGAACAACTATCAACCATATGTTTGTCATGTGGGATGAGAAAAGCCCACCCTCGGGGTCTGGTTTCTGGTCAGGGAACTCGGCAAGCCTCGTTCCCTGACCAGAAACCAGACCCCTCGGGTGGGCTTTTCTCATCCCACATGACAGCATATGGTTGATAGTTATATTCTCTGGCTCGCGTCCGCTCGCCAGAATTTATTACATACATGTACTTTATTTTCAAATGATGCTGCGCTTTAACACATGTACATGGCACCTATGTCAATAAATAAGGGCACAAAGAAAACGAACAGAAAGTGAAAAGGACACGAATAGTGGATTTTATTCCAATTCTCGGTAAAAAATTTTTTCGCTGGCTCGCTTTCGCTCGCCATTTGTTGTATTTACATAATATGAATTATGGCAACGCCATTGTGAGGACGCAGATGAAATATAATTTCAATGAATTAATACCCAATTTTCACCATACATCATTGAATATTTTTTACTAAGTTAATAAGAATAAAATATGTCATACAATATGTGTTCTTGTTATTTTTTCCAGTATCATTTTTACCGTCTTTATCAGCCTTAGCTGCCTTACATTAGTTTTGTTTCTTGAAATCCAGAATCATCTACAGGAGGGGATATTGTAACGATTTTTGGGGGTCAAAAATGCTAAATTTTGATTATTTGTAATGAATTGAAATTCTATTCTAAGTAATAGTTTTTATTATAAATATTATATATTGTCAAGAGAATGTGGCTACTCCGACATGTTTTATTGTTATTGTTTTGGGGGATTAAGAGATTAAGTACCTAGATAAGTGTTAGGCAAGGCAGTCGAGCCCACTGCTTCTGTTTGGATAAGTCTATTCTTAGTAAAAATGGACACATTTATCGGGTTAATCGGACAGGGGAGAGTGACGAGTTAATCCTCTTAACGCCCGTGCAGGTCGCTCTCTATTTGGTACTTCCGGGGAGGGTTTTCAGGAACTGGGAAATTATTGACAAGCAAAAAGGGGGATATCTTTCGAATCAAGGCGTGATCATTGGAATCAAGGACGTAGCTTATTCCAAATTTAGGGCCAGTATAAAAAGGGGGATCACGTCAAATTTCGGGACTTTTTCGCATCTACTATATTAGAGTTACTTCTTTTAGGACATCTTTTAGACTCACTTTAACTTTTAGACGGATCTTTTAAGCGTACTCTTTTACGTATATTTTATTTCGGAATCGTAGTTATTTTAGTAGATTTGTATAGCGTAAGTACGTGGAGTAACCGCATCTCTATTGTGGAATCGAGAATTTGAATAAATAGTAGAAACTTAGAACTGTATCGTCTAGGTTAGTGTTTTCCGTAATATATATCAATTACGGACCTCCGTAAAAAAATATCGTCAAATTGGTGTACAGCGGTGGGATATGTTAAAATATAGCGTCATAATATTATAGACAATTTCTAGATCGACAGCATGCACATAACTCGTAAATGCGGGGAAACAATTCTCAATGTCATAAAACAATCCGTAAACATGAAATCGCAATGCTTAATTTTGAAACATAAATGACAGATAAAAAAAGATCAAGTGATGTCATCTTAATCTATACATTTTAATTCCTTGGACCTTGACGAAAACCAAGGAAAACAGAACTCGGGCAAGAAAACTGTGGGCACAAACCATTAAAATTAAAAAAAGAAAAAAGAATTTTACTGTTTTCTGAAGTATTTATATATTGTAAGATTAACATGTATCTTGATTATTCAATGAATTCAATTAAACTTTTAAATGTTTACTTTTTAAATTTCATTGGGTGATGAAATGTCAGTTATCGTATCAGGAGTATGTATCCCCCCTTGCACCCACCCACCCCTCTCCCCTTTTACTTTCACCAGAAAAATTAGCATTCAAAATGTAGAAGAGAGAGAGAGAAAACTTCCTTTTCGGCGCCGTCTATAGTGTTATCAGCAATATATCGTTTTATGGGATGATCTTGAAAAGGGGGTTAAAACTTACAAATTAAGTACAGTACATGTATAACATTAGTATTACAGGATTTTCCCTTCTAAATAATGTAAATGATTTTCCAATGTAATATCTGAAGACAAAATTCTTGCTCATTCCTTTATTTTAAAAGAGGGTGAAAGGGAGGGGGAGGAAGGGAGGGAGGGGAAGAAGGAAGGGTGTGGGAGGGGAGATAAGGGGGCGGAGAGAGCGGGTACCCTATGTCTGCTCCCCACCCCCATAAAAGGCAAGGATAAATGGGAGGGGGAGGAAGGAGGCAGCTGGAGGGAGACAGAAGGGAGGGAGGGAGAGGTTAGGAGGTGGGAGAAGGGAGCGGGACAGGGGAGAGAAAGAGAGAAGTTAGTAGAAATCTACCCCCTATCCGCCCCCCCCCCCCCTTGAATACAATCAAACCCCCCCCCCTTTCTCAAAAAAAAATCTGAAGCCTTCACCTCTCTACCTTGGATCCGCTTATGATTTACCTCCAAGGGAAAAAATACCCAGCCTTATTTCTGACAGAAAAAAATATACTTCATGCTTTGAACAGCCCCCACAGCCCCAGCTGTGTTGACCTATTTGTACTAAATACTGTAAATGATGACGTAAGTTGTGACGCGTTGTAAACAGAACCAAAGGCAGCAGACATTTAGAAGTTTGTGTTGGGATTTACACTGCATAGATTTCCTGTATATTCTACATGTAGATCTTATATATGTGGAGAGAAACCACATTATTCGATCTACAGGTATCAAAATATCAGCTGCAAATCATCTTCGAAAGCAGAATGAAGTTCGGTAAGTCGCTGATCGCGCTGATATTTTTGTGTTTGTTTTTTCTCCAAGCATTATGAGTTTATCCATGGATTTTTCTGAGGGAGCTGTCGATGAAAGAAAGTCCGCGAAACAAAGTTGTATGCTGACGTCGCGTCGCATGCCGACGTCGTGTCGCATGCTGACGTCACGTTGTAATTGTCATAGAGGATATTCGGACTAAACATGATATATGTTGGAAATGATGGTGCAATGTCAGTATTACGTGAAGCAAAGTACAAATCATACATTGGGACACTGGAGGAGTAAGCCAAACGAAGAATATTCAAAGGAGATCGAGAAATCTTGGTCATCGATGGGTTTCATTCTGTCGTCAAGTGACATTGTCAAAAAATTAAGCTTGCGCTTCACGCCGATCAAATGGGCAATGGGGAGAATGACGTCATTGACCACGGTTTTGGAACCTATAGGTATAGCATAGAATTCAATGGAAAAACACGATTTTTCCTATATATATACACGTGTTACCTTGATGAGGACTACGTCCGCGCCTGCGGCGCGGACTGCGTCCTCTATTAAACTGACAATCAATAATGAAGTACTATGATATGAAAATTCGAGATATATTAATAATTAGAGACAGAACTGACATAAACTTTGTTTTCTTGCATTTTCTTTTCTTTTTATCTAATTTTTTTTTTTTTTTTTTTTTTTTGGTGCTCTTCAAAAAATTCGGACTTTAGGTTTAAGGACCCCCCCCCCTGAAAAAAATCCTGGATCCGCCCATGTACCCATTTCTACCATGTAAAACGTTAAGAATGAAAAGTTTATAAATTTTCAGAAGAGATTTCATGACTAGCCTTCTGACTATTCTTTAAAAATATCTTGTTGTTTGTAATTCTCATCAAGACATTGATGTATATGATGTGAAAACTTCAGAAAATTTGTTTAAGTAGAGCAATTTCAACATAGCAGAGATGGATATATCAAGCCCGAGAGTTGTAATCCAAGGAGGGAGATAACTCTATCAAATGGAGGAAATATATGGCTATGTGGGAACACACTGTATGGATCCTGAAACCAATGTTCTTGATTCTTATTTAAAGAGTAATTATTTAAATAATGTATCCACACAATAGTAAATAAAGTTAAACAAGCTGATGAACATTGCAGAAGTATTCCGACTTTCCCTAAAAAAGAGCATTTATTGACAAGATATTTTTTTCCCAATTGTCTCTTGAACACACAATGGAAATTTTTTTCTATTGTATTCACCTGCAGCCCGTTTCACAAAAATTCTTTCGAAAAAAATCAGAAATTTTCTTAACTTAGTTCTACTTTAAAATTTAGTACGTGAAAATGCAACAAGAAAACATAATACAATCTAAATAGGAAAATTTTTACATTTTATTCCATGATGAAAGGACCAGAGCCACGAACGGCGATATCGGCCTAAAGTTTTCGTATATTTTCAAACACAGACAATGTTAACAAAAAGAAAGGAGAACATTTCGTCTTTCGAAAACGTGCGAAGTTGTGAGATTCCGGACATGTCTTAAGAAGATATAGAGCCCAAAACCAAGCCAGGAGTTGCATTTCCGGTATTTTTGTGAGATATCATGAAATTTGATCGATAATTTCGCATAGGGCCGGACATTCAACCAAAAAAATAATTATATTTAGATATTCTTTGATTATACCTGTGATTATTTCGATGAAGATTTTTTTGGTAGAAGGTCCGGTCGTAGTCGAAAATTAAACTTTTATGAGTTCTCTGTTGGCACATTTCTTGACAAATTGTTCATCAAAGATGGTTAGAACGTCATGAAAAAGACTTCCCAGACGATGAAAATGAGAAGTTGTATTTCAAGATAGGTATCAGATAATCTGAAAGCTTTTAAAATTATGTAAAATTTTATAAATTTGGCGGTTAATTACTTTTACATCTATTTCAAACTATTCCAATCCTTCAGAAAACTGCTCCATAGTAGATAATATTTGTGACGTCATTTATACCAATGACGTCATCAAAATTGACGTTTATGAATTTCTTGAAATGTCAAGTTATGCACTCGAGTAGTTGCGATACATATCTTCGTTATACTTAAATCTTTCGAACCACTCTATCGTCTCCCCTGTATATATCGGCATGTATACACGTGATGCTACGAGGAAAAAATCAGAGAATAATTAAAAAATCTTTTAAAGAAGGAAAATATAATGTATGTGGGATTTTGGGGGTTTCGGTTTATTTGTTTGTTATATACATACATGTATGTTATTTCCTAAAATGTTCCTAATACGGGAATAAAATATGTAAACAAAAAATGCATCGGCTGTCTACAATTATCCTATACGATAGAGAAATTGGAAGATAAGGGGTAGAAAACGAGATTGAAAGAATGAGAATTCGAGACATAAAAGGAAGACGTTATATGAATGTAGCATAAAGAAGCAAAACAGATCGACACCCAAGAAGAAACATTTATGATCTCATTCTTTTAAAGAGGAGGTGGGGATTTTTGAAGACAAAAAAAAAGAAGAAAAAAGATGGAAAACTTGAAATCAAATGATTAATTTGAAATAGATGATTGACGAACGATATTGAACCAGCGAAGTTTGATTGAGATTCAGACTATGCTGGATCAATTCTCTGTCGATTTTGATGTAATATAAAGTCCAGCGCCCAATATAAAGGATAACAGGGGATAGGAGACCGTGATATAATAATTTATTCAAAGATACCATTTCCCTGAAAATAAATTTTATTGAAACGTAAAATTTATTCCGACGGGTCTGGGTTGAGAAAAAAAGGAGACATAAAAAGTTTTAGCTGAAAATATGCAGTAAAGACTATTATATTGGGGAATTTGTAAATTTAAATCTCCATATACCTCTATCATAAAAACACAATTCATTGTAGGTGGCGCCAGCGAAATGAATTAGAGCTGCGCACCCTAAATTAAAAATGACGTTTTCAAACCGCTATAGCAGCGAATGTATGCGTTAGATTCGCCTGCAAATTTGAATTTATACAAATGAGAATGTAAACTTCCATATGAAAAGAAAGATTTTGCATTTAAAATTTTGTAATATTAAATCATTTTCAAGGACACCGTACTGTTATACAATGTAAAAGTTTTATCATCAAGTTCTGAAAACAAAAAATCACGTCATTTTATAAATTTTGACCGCAAAGAGGGGAGAGTCTAGAACATGCTCCCCTTTTCGCCCTGGTCTCATCCCTCCCTTTAGATTCGCCAATCATCCGATATTGCAAAAATGTGAGAAAAAAAATTGATTCTTAAAAAGTACGCGAACGCTGCAATTCATAACATTCGAACATTAATCACCTTTGCTACAGTCCATCGATCCAGAAATTAATAATGTTGTGCATCTATGACATCGTTTTGTCACATTCATGGTACTGTTCTGGCAGATTTGGATCGGTGGTTTTCTTATTCGTGTAACGTAACTAAATTTTCATTCCTCTAAGCGCGAATCATTACGTACATGTATTCGTATTCCATACCTCGATCTCTATCTTGTTCACATTAATACACGCTGTATTATTGTAACGATAGTCGCAGTCATCGTCTCTAAAATATCCAACTCGCCGACTATCGATTCTATCTCTGAGAATCGATTAATCGGAGCAAATACACTTCTTTGAAAAATGTTCTCTCTTCACACAAAATAACACTAAAAATGTATCAGAATGGGAGTCATGGCAACGGATTCTAGTTTAGTTATGAAACGATTATCGCTGACGATCGATTGTCGGTCGTTGAATGGCCAGCGATGAACATCACTAATCGATGTTGAAAATCAAACGCGATTGTCGCCGACATCGCTGATTACCGGATTGTCCGATTTAGTATCTTGGTTTTGATAAATTCGTGTATTTCCCTTTTTATCCTAGTATTATTTCCTTGTACTTCAAAGTACATACTAGTGTATGACATTTTCCGTTGCATGGATTCAAGAAAAAGAAGGGTATTAATAGTAGTTGTGATCGAAAGTGCTTTACTCAATAAAACAATTTTATTCAAAGAAATAATGATTTGGTGTTTATTTCAAATCATTGTTGGTTGCAAAACGAAAAAAAGAAATGTTTTGAATTTTCCGATTATAATAACGGGTTATGCCCATCCGATTATTTCGGCTTATCGATTATGATTTAATTTCCGATTGCCCAACACTTATACTAGTACTAACAGATACAATGTCATGTGAGAAGAGTCACACGTATTTCTCTAATCAATACTTATATATGTCATGATAAGAACGGGAGCATGAAGAGTTATTTTAAATACGAAATATTCAAAATGCAACCATCTTTTTTTCTCTATGTTAAAAGTCCGCTACCATTTACCCGAATGGGACCCTTCGCTTTTATGTTAGAAATATCCCGCCCCCCTTATTCCTGTATACATACGCCACAACCTCTGCAAATGGGTATTACACACTGATTTTAGAAGGAAAATCATGCAATGAATTAAGACATTATTTTCTCATTTTTCAACTCGAGTGTTAGCTGTACTTATTTATATTGAGTCATTGACTCATATGCACCGAAGTGTACGGAAGGGGTTTTCAATTTAGCCGATGTATTATCTCTGTCTAGTCCAGCAACTGACCGCGAAATTGGATTAAAAACTGATACGTGTAATTTGAGCCTACTAGTTTATAGGAACAAATTTGAAGTACTTATAGATGTCAGATTGAGTCACATCAATGTTCATCTTCATACATTGTACATCGCGTACAGTGGTGTATCTACGGCAAAATTAAGTGGATGCTTTAATTATCTAGATCTGCAGCAGATATAGAACCGTGTTTTGATGTTGTACAGGGGTACTCACTTTTGATTGGAGATGTTCTGACAACATTATTACGAGAAAAGCTTTGAATTTAACGGTATTTCAGAAATTTTCGGAAAAAAATGAAGAAGCATACATGGTATTCCTTTGTCTGATCTGATACAGCCTAACACTCTTCTATGACAGTTGGAACGTTTCGGATCCGTGATTCATCAAGATGGTAAACATGAAGTCTTTCTTTGATTTTTTTTTCATATAATCATAAATAATGACATCAGTTTCCTGTGGAACAATGCACCTTACATCTTACGCGATTTAAACGAATACAAAAAGTAAAAGTATTACATTGAAGACATACATACCGTAGTTCCAGGACGAATATTTTTAGCCTGTGATTTCGAGCAAAGGCAAAACAAAATCGGATTGTACATAATAAATTGTACACATATTGTATTTATAGAAATTTTTAAAATGTTTTCTTTAAATTAAAATTTCACATATTTTCTCAATGTAGAAATATCTCTGATTATTTCTAATACTTAGAAATTCATGGTACTTGTCCTGACATTATGCGACGTCATATGTGAAAATGACGTCAAATGACGTCGCAAGCAATATACCATACCCTCAATTCACATTAAAATATTTTGCTTCAGCAAGGCCGTAAATCACAAAGTTGACCATTTCTGAAGTGCTGAAATATGATATTATCGAAATATAAAAGATGAACGTTGTGGCAAATTAGGCCGATTTTGCCGTTCGTGGCTCTGGTCCTTTACGAATATTACTGAATTATTTCCTGAGAACTTTTGTCAAATTGGGTAAGTAAATGTTCTTTGTCATAATAAAACATGTAAATTATTCCTGATTTTTGGATGTGTCTTATAATTTTAGATTCAATCTCAATTACAGTATTTTACTCGATCTTTTAAATTTTCAAAACTCACGTTAAACTTCTATAATAGAAAGTTTTTTTATCCAGTTTATGCTAAAATTCTACCTTTATTTTGGATACTAATGTCAATTTCTCCCAGATTAATTTATACAGAATAGTTACGGAACAAGACACCATCGTTAAACTTACAGTAGAAATATAGGAAGTGTGCACGGTCATTATTGATGCATTAATAAAGACCCTCATAGTTTTGTAAAGTCCAAATACTCGGGCTAACGTGAAAGCAGACTTTCAGAAATACTACGTACAAGTAGAATGTGCAGGTGAATTATGCTACATGACCCTTATTTTAAAAATAGAAATTAGAGCTTGTGAATTCTTTTATCAATTTACCAACTGCAAGGATATCAATTTACCAACAACAAGGACTTTAAAGATATTGCCAATAGTTAGAAAAACTTGTGAAATGAAGTTATCAACCCTCCTCCCCCCTCTTTCCCCATCCCACCCCATCCCCCAATCAGATGTAATCGTGCACACTTAGTGCAATCTAATCGTAATAATAATTCAGATCCCCCAAATAACATTGGCAGCTGTCACCAATGAGGAAATCAATGCAGAAACATGCTTGTTTATCGTGTTAGAAGTTAAAAATATAGAAAAAGACTTTATTCTTTTTTCTTGAACGAATCATTCATCGAAGGGTTTACGTGTAAATTTTGATCGAACAATCTTGTATATGATGAGTGACATGTCTCTACTTTTGCAAATGTTTAAAAAAGAAAGAAAGGAAAACATATAATATTTTACGCACATGTACATGTGTACATGACAACATAAAAAATCTGCCATATATAGACTTTAAATGTGTCGTCTACATTTGTCCAACAAAATCTAGAATCAACTTTCTTAAAATATTGTCCTTTCCCCTATGTTAGACTAATTTTCATATATGTAGTATATTAGGCCTAGATCTAAAAGAAAAGCGTCCTGTATCCATTCAGAATGAACCTTGTTGATCAATGCATATCAACTTCACCAGGCTGGGCGGATCACTCCATTATCGTGCAAGGGCGAATTTAAGGGGTCTGGGGGTTGGGGACCCCCCCCCCCCCCCCCCCCCCCCCCGTTTAAGATTTTTTTTTTTTTTTTTGGTATGAAAAAAAAACCCGCAAACGTAGTAAAAATTGCTTAATGTCCGCCAAAATTCACCATTTTGAAACAAAATTTACCAAAATTTTCCGATTTATATACTATCGCATATCGATTCGATACCGTATTAATTGCATGACATGTACACATTTTTTTTCCACCCAAGGGGTTCCAATCACTTATAGGGCTAAAGTTTTTGATATTGAAAAATAAAATTATACGTAAAACGAGAAAAATCGGGATTTTTTTGTTGTTTATTCCTGACGAGGAATGTAGAGCTCTTCAAATTTCGCCCGTCCCTCCACACGTTCCAGCTGTTCGCTTACTGTTAGTGATATTGTGTATCAATAACCAAGTAAAATAATATAAATTCAAGCTCTGATTATGTGCAAATTATGTATAACTATTCACTTTTATGACATTATTCTCTGACAATATATATTAGAACTAAATATATAAACATGCAGTAAGACGTCATTATTTTAATTTTCCTGTCCGCGCGGCTCACTTCGGAAACTGGATATTAAATGCGATTTTGACTATTTCATCATGCAAACCTTTAAATAAAATTGAAACCATTCAGTAGATCTCGCTTAGACGTAAATTTTGGTATAAGTTATATGAGAATCAGTGCACGCAATCAAAATTAATAGTTTAGATGGGGCTATTTCCGGTTTATTCCCGATTCGTCGACTTCAATTAAATGATTATAGGTGTTAAAGGGGCCATCAAAGGGGCATATAAAGACTAATAATTAACCAATTTATACGGTAAAGAATGTGCTCTTTTTTTCCTTTATTATTTTTGTTTTGTTTTGGTTTTGTTTTTTGTTTTTTGATTCTTTGGGGGTTTTTTTTGTTGCTAATACCATATTTAATGATTTAAATAACATATTTTCTAATAACAAGTTGATCACTGATAAAATTTTCAATATAAATATAGATATGAATTTGATTGGAATTGAAAATGTACATGAAATAAATGAAAAACGTAGGTAAAGCGAGATTTTAAGCAATACGGCGACTCAAAACAGAAAAATATAATCGATAATTTTTTTTCGAAAATTAAATAAAATTCATTTTCAGTCGAAACGCTTGATAATACGGTATCACGTAAATATATTGAAATTAATTTTCAATCCTTGACTTAACAATAACAAAAACACCAGTGGTGTTGAAAAGTGCCAGTCTGAATTTGACTGGCAAAATTTCATTCGGACATGCAAAAAGTTTTTGCTACACTTTTTTTTATTCGGACTGGCATCATATTCAAAATGACTGGCATGCCTCAAAGGTTTTCAACATCTCTGAAAGATGATTCAATGCGATTAAAAGGATAATTCAAAACCAGAATCTGAGCAAATCCAAGCTACGGGTCGTCAGTAACCAATAAGCAGCCTTAATAGAAAGGTCCAATGCTAGTTTCTGAGCAGTACGTCCAAGCTGATGCTGTCCAATAAACGGAAAATAGCACAAGGACTACTCCACTCATCTAAGACTACCAACAACTTTTCATATTCAAAAGCGTCCATAATAGTGGCCGACCCAGGGGTAGGGAAGGTAAGTATAGAGGAAGAGGGGAATTGGTTGTCGAGCAATCTGAGACAATCTCTAACAAATATCTTCCATTAATATTCTTTGAATTCCACAACTTTAGATCAATGAAAAAAAGTATTCCTTGAATTTTTTAAAAGATCAAATAAAAAAATTAATTGCATTTCATTTAAAAAAGCTTCCGGTTTCTGGTTCCTTAGTGTTATTAGAGTTTTTCGTTTCATACAGAACTGTATCGGTCAATTAAAGGAGTTTACCCAGTTAGGGGCTTTCAAGGAGTCCTATGTAGAAATATTTACAGACCTTTTATGGCATATAATGAAGACAGACGAGGATGTGTGTGTGTGAGAGAGAGAGAGAGAGAGAGAGAGAGAGAGAGAGAGAGAGAGAGAGAGAGAATCGTGTACTGGTAGTGTAAATTACGTTCAATTTCTGAGAAAAAATAAAAGATAAAAGACATTCAAGGTCTATATTTTCATTAAGTTTGTACGTCCTTGATACACCCTTCTTTATTTCAAATCTTAAACTCCATACGTACATGTATATTCTCGTTGTCTGGAATGTATTAATCCCTATAAACTGGCGACGTTTATTATGCTAATTTTAAAAGTCGCAAAAGTTTGCTCGTTGGAAGAATTTATTTGAGAAAGAACTCTTTGATATATGTAAGCAACTAGTACGTATCTTCTTGGTTTTTTAGACTTCGATCAAAATTTAGAAAGGGGAAACGGGACGGTACATACAACGAAAATGATTCTAAATTTCTTGGTGTTTTACATTTACTTTCTGAAAATGATATGAAAACTGGCGAGGATAACAAGCTGAAAAAAAAAATATAACAAAGAATAAATAGTGTCTAAATCAGTATTCTGTAAGAACAGTTTTATTTTTACGAAAAGTTTTTGATTATCTGTATATTAATATTTTTCACGGCTTTTTTTTTTTTGCAAAGTTTCTAGAAAATGATATGATACGTAATAATGAACACATAATTTTTCTCAGTTTTTTTTAACGTCGGATTTTCTAAACGGTAAACAACAATAAGACGTATGACTATCCCGTAAAATAGTTTACGATGAATATAGTTGTATCCCCCCTCTCTCACTCTCTCTCTCTCCTACTTCACATCAGGGACGTACGTACGTATGTATACATGCCTGTTCAGATGTTCATTTTTCGGTCCAACATAAAAAGGACAGGGGATTGGATCAGTACAGCTACTTGTAATTAGTTATGAAAATAATCTCCGATAAGTATCAGGTACATCGTATACATAATTATACCTTCCTCGTCAACGACCCGTAATGTTTTAGCCCCTCCCTCATCAATGAAACGCGTATCCACGCATGTACAATATTGGTCTATTTATCGTGCTTACATGTTTATATTCCTGTCCACTAAAGCAGTTAGTGTTCATCTCACTACATAAACCATGTAAACATGCGCTTCTACGTAACAAAACAACTTGATTCTAAAGTAAACAGAGTTACATCGTTTAGACATACATTTGTACATGTAGAACCAGCATCGGCCCTTAACTTTCTCCGGCAGAAGAATTAATACGTCACGATGCTGAAAACTCTTTGATTTGATTGGTTCGTGCTTCAAATTATACGTGTACGGAATCGGGGCTCTGTAGCGTGAAAAAAAATCAGGTGATCACTTAGAGCTATTCGCTCAAAAACACCCCCCCCCCCCCCCCCCCACACACACACACTCAAACACACATCTTACCATAGCAGACATGTATCTCTACACGCATAACAGGTGCATTAACGAAGTTTAGTGGATAGATACGTATGGTGTCACCGAAAGCAAAATTTAGGTTTTCAAACACCGGTGTATCAGGATCCTCATTGCCCTCTACTGCCTGAAAATACAAAGTAAAATCATATTAAATCAAGTACTTTTTGTTATTGATGAATACGATGTGAAAAAGATGAAAATGTGTTAAATCAGAGTTGTAATCAAAAGAGAGATAACTCTAGCCAATTTGAAGGAAATATGGTTATGTGGGAATACCGGTATGATTGTCTGGAACTCTCCATTCATCCCCACATCAACTCTGTATTCATTGATAAATCCAGGTACACCAGAGTCCGTAGTTCCACCCATAATAGTGAGTTGCTCAAACATACCGGCTTCTGGTAAAGTAATTTCGAGATAAGAGCCTACAAAAAATCCGATTTCGGGGTACCAAGGTTTACCGTCCAAACGACCAAGCCCATCGGAACCAGCACTGCTGAAACTAATAGCTGAGTCCGGTAACGCACCCTCTCCAGACATGATCTTTTCGCACAGAGGAGCTGTTAGAAAAGAATCATTATATCATTTTATTTACATTACTAGTAGATTCACTATGTTAAACGCCCATTGGGCAACTACAATTATATGCCAATAACTTGGGTTGTATTGTGAGGTCACTCTCAAGTTTTGCAAGTAGGGAGAATTTACCGACGTTAAAATGTATTTGCCGTTGTTACAGGCAAAATGTACGATGTGCATGCAAATAAAAAATGACCGATGATTAGAATAAATGTAAATGTAAGTAATGGCTGTCTTACTTTTCGCAATTCACGGAATTTTCATCTGACCAACCAGAATTATACACCCATTAACGTAAGACAATCATTTCTTAAACATCATAAAGTGAAGAAGGAAAAAGGAAGATGAAAAGGCCAAAGTAAGTGATACAACAATTCTACAATAGCACAGTGGGTAATCTCGCAACGCAGAACAATATATTTTTCCTTTTTAGTTTTGTGAAATATAGATAATTTCTAGCAAATTCGGGAACGTGGTATGTGTACAGTAATGCCTAATCTATTAGGTATACCCCAAAATAAGCTGGATATTATAGCCTTTTATAACGCACAAACGCGATCGGCATTCTACATTCAATTACATCTTATTGCCTCACGCCGCTCGTTTTTCAGCTTATAGCTAAGGCATCCTTACACTGCATCACAATCCCTCTTTTGAAATGAATAATCTATTTTATACAAAACCACTGAAAAACGGAATGTTCTGCGTTGCGAGATTACCCACCGAAGGCTAAAGAGTCCTTGTGTTTTGGAAATGGAGCAACCCCACTTTGAATATTCTGTTTACGCCCCTGAGTACAAGGCACCGTTTTCTTTTTTTTCTGGCGAATCAAAATTTTGCATTTGTCGCTCTTGCGTGAAGACAGTGATGTATGCACTCTCGCAATACTATAAATGATTGCAAACCAGTGTCATTTAGGCACAGTCCATTCAATTTATTCATTTTATTTTGGTGGGGTGGGGGGGGGGGGGATTTAGGGTTTTTTCAAAAAGAAAAAATTTTTTTTCTGAATTTTGATGAAAAAAAAAATTCCTTATGGTGTGTCAGAAGAAAATAATCTTGCTCTTACAAGTAATTTGAATTTGAAGAATTAACATAAAATTTGGCTTAAAATTCCTGAAAAAGATCCGACTCGCTTCACCGCAGTGTTCAATTTATATGAAAATCTTGGCTCGTTTTGCTCGCCTTAGTTTTCTATCAAAACATTATTTCTATGATGGCAAAGTTCACATTTGAGGATATCAAAAGAATGCATGTTAATGAAAAAATGCTCCCTTAAGGCTTAAATATATTAGATATCAATCAAATGTATTGTTATTTGAATCACCATATAGTCTAATTTTATACATGTATATAAGCTTTGAAGAACTTCACCAATTTACAATTCTAAATTTGAAACCCTCCGCTGAAACCCTCTTACTTGTACCTTATATAAATTTTGTTCACTTAGGATTATATTGTAAAATTCTTTTATCTCTCTGTTTAGAAGTGAATTGAATTTTTGCATAAAAATATATTAAATATTTTAGAGTTTTGAGTAAGAATATAGAATTTCTATTGATAAAACACGAACATTCTTAATACATGCATATTGCACATCACTTGTTAGAAAAAAAAATTCTTGCTCCAACTTTGCAAGAAAAAAATTTTTTTTGCTCCGGTCCGGGGCGAAAAAAATCTTCCTCCGACAAAAACCCCTAGCCCCCTCCACCCTGTGAGTATCAAATGAACCGTGCCTTATATCGAAAAAAAAAATCCTACATTCTACATATCAAATAATGCATAAACAACATCAACAACAACAAAACAAACAAATATATTGTTGTTTTATCGTCTTGAAATGTGCATGTTAAACACGGTCGAAAATTGTACCAGGTATATAGTAAAAAGTCAATGATATACATGTACATGTATATATTATTATATACTAGTAGTGACTTCTTAATAGAATTAACACCTGTTGCATTTACGTAAGAAGTTACAAGATCAATGAGGATCTACCTTATTCCAAAACGAAAAAATAAAAGGAAAATATATGATTGATCAATTACAGGATACATGTAACTATGGAACATATTGTGGATCTCGTATAATATATATTATACTTTCTATTTATATTCCCACTCTCATTGGCTGAGAACTGTCACGTGACGAGTCATTGTCTCATCAGATTAACCTGTGAGGGGCGATTCTAATGCGCTCCGTTTGTAATACTTTGTTACAGACAGCTAATTCCTGTGAAACAATATGTATCTATCCAGAGGAAAATCGAACGTTACACTTTCAAATGACTGAAACGACTGTGACACTTGAATGGAAATATGGTTACACATGTGCATATATATTTAACAGATTCTGTAAGAATGTGGTTTAATCCAATTGTTTTGTTGATTCAGAGAGGAGGGGATCTCCAACATGACTCGGTTGCAGCACCAACAGCAACACACCAAACACACCAAGAGAAAACACAGAGAAGACACACACAGCAAGAGACAATGAACAGCAAACGAGACATCAAACATCGAACATAAAATACAACACATAAACCAAAGAGACCCATCGGCAATCGGTGCCGACTTAGGACGGTCATCAGTCACGTTAGTAACAGATGGTGTGGATATTCTTGATTACGTGCACATAACCCTCACACCTTTCCGATTACCCAAAGGTCTCGAAGAACGCACAATTGCTGTGTAAAATAACCTCCACACTGTAAGATGACTATACAAACAAGATAGCACAACGCAGGGACCCAAGGAACACATCTGAATATGTAAATATATATAAAAATAGGGTAGGGGCGTACGAAATGAAGTCCGCGCTCCGCCGGCTGTAGCGAGCTCATGCATATTATCACCCGAGGAATCCGACCGACATTCAGAGAGACAGGTTGTCGAGGTCCTGTCTTCTCTAAAGAGGTTTGGACAGGACCCGTCATGGAGTCCCGTCTTCAAAGTCGGTCAGATTGCAAGTCTTAAGGATGCTCTGGTACAAGGCTGTAGATTGGTCAAATACCATGCCGAGTATCCGTCTGGTGACATTAGTATATATATAAAAATAGGATAGGGGCGTTCGAAATGCAGTCCTTGCTCTACCGGCTGTAGCGAGTTCATGCATGTTATCACCCGAGGGGTCCGAACATTATTCAGAGAGGACAGGTGGTCGGAGCCGTGTCTTCTCTAAAGAAGTTTGGACAGGGCCCGTCATGGAGTCCCGTCGTCACAGTCGGTTAGAGTGCAAGTCTTAAGGATGCGCTGGTATAAGGCTGTAGATTGGTCCAGTACCATGCCGAGCGTCCGTCTGGTGACATAAGGACAAAAGTACATGAAATGTATAATACAAATATATTTAAAAGGCCATGTAACTAGATAAAAACAATAGAATTTCTTGTGCCGATAGTGCATCCCACAGTTGGATCTAGCTAGCGAAATAAAGCCGTCATATATGCAGATACATTTGTCTGTTTGATCATGTGATATCATTTGTTATTCAATGAATGAAGAGCGTTATCTTGTGGCACCAATTCTATAAGAAACATATTGCCATGACTCAAGTGGCGAGGGCTTATAACATTGCTATCGCAATATGTTTTAGTTTTTTGCCGATAGGAATGATCAAAATTGCAGCCTAAGAGATCGTCTGTCTCTTCAACGAATTCGAAAGTCGAAAGTTATAAAAAAAATATCTTGAAATTTCTGAAACGTGGGTCCTGTAGCGTCCTCATATCCCACCCATTCTGCTACGTTTTCGGTACCTTTTTGGACATAATAATTTTCACTCTTACAATATTTACAATACTTACAATTCTTTGGCCATATTACATTGTTTAGATTGCTGCGGATCACTGACGAGGGTTAAGTACCCGAAACATGCATGTCTGGTCCATGCTGTAGATTTATCTGTTCTTAAATGATGCTCTTGAATTTGAAGACGTTTAACATTCATCTCAACAGAGCCACATGCATTTCAAATGACAAAAAAATCTTTGTCAAAGATTACCTTTTTCTGGTGTAACGGAAGCTATAATCATTTTAGTAGTAGTGACTGTAGATGCAGTCGTTGTTGTTGGTGGGGGCGATCCAGTTGTTGATGCTGCTCCAGTTGTTGATGGTGCCCCAGTGGTTGATGGTGCTTCGGTTGGTGCCTTTGTTGTTGAATGGTGCTCCAGTGGTTGATGGTGCTTCGGTTGGTGCTTCAGTAGTTGATGGCGTTTCGGTTGGAACTCCAGTGGTTGAAGGTGCTCCAGTGGTTGATGATACACCAGTGGTTGATGGTGCTAGAGTTGTAGATGGTGCTCCAGTGGTTGATGGTATTTCGGTTGGAGCTCCAGTAGTTGACGGTGTTTTGGTTGGAGCTTCAGTGGTTGACGGTGCTTCGGTTGGTGCTCCAGTGGTTGACGGTACACCAAGTGTTGACGTGGCTGCAGTGGTTGCTACAGTTGGTGGCGCTGAAGTTGTTGGTGATGTTGAAGTTGTTGGTGTCGATGTTTGTACTAAGCGGTAGGAGGTGAAGAGTTAGAACTTGAACTAGTCAGAAATGATGTACATAATTTAACAGCATATTTAGTATTACGTAATATGTGGTCATAACATTCTGAGCCTTGTGATTCATTATATAGATTTTAAGATCATTCCTGCCATTTTTAGTAAAACACATGGATTTTGAATGCTGAAGTTCGAATAATTTTGACACAGATACTCACGAAAGAAGGAAACACCGAGACTTTCAACTTTGCTGCCAGTAAGCGACCCTTTCGGTTTCCCAAATACATTGCAAAATCTATATAGCCCTGATAAGTTCTTTCGACAAAAAGCAAATTGAAATATATTTGCAAATATAAAACAATATTTTACCATTTGTGGTGCCTTCTGTGACAGATGTCGTACTCATTGATTCACCAGTTGTAGTTGTTACAGCAGGAGTGGCTTTCTACGATTTGGAAAATAAAACAATGGTTTATATGACAAGGCAAACAAAACGAAAGGTGAACAGAACACGACCCTTAACGGGTGAATTCCAGACCCTGACGTCGAAGTAGAACGGGGACTGGTTTTAATTAGACTATTGGAAGAAAAATAATGGAAAAGACGAACATCAAAGAATCACCAATCAGTTATTTAGTCTCAAAGTCGAGAAGGTAAGACAAATTATTAGAATTTCCATTGAGACAGTCGCAAATTTCGGGAATAAACAATATTCCGAAGTGAGACTAGGTACCCTGGAAAAGTCAGCGTCTCCTGTTTGCATGCAACACCCGTCGAAAGATAAATATAAAGAGTAAAATGATAAAACTTTTCGGCCGTTTGTATTGGAACAGGGAAACTTCATTCTAGTATCAAAGATTTGTTTTGTATCCGAAAAACAAGGATGGGATATGCTTGTTCCTACACTCAGAGGGGTTTGACAGTAAGTGTTTTGAATATATTTCCCTGACTTGGTAGCCATTGCACTTTCTATATAGACATAACCTCAGACAGTGCATGTATTTTAGATATTGTTTTCATTTAAGTGCGTGAACATCGACAGCGGGTGCGGGTAGCCAAACAGGGGTGCTTACTCCTTCCGCTCTAGCTTGCTAAGGGGTCCATCGATGCTCCAATTTGTGCTCTATTGTGAGTGCTGTTGAGATTATCGACAGGATCTTCTTTAACTCATTAGAGGTGATTTATTATATATCTGTCATCTATACATGTACGTATTGATATAATGCAATAACTACCATTGCATTTTATGAAAATATTAGAAAAATGCAGATCTGTATGACGTCATACTTAGCATAAATATTGTAAAGGACCATTACCCGAAACAAACATACAGGATGCGAGGCAGAATTTCTTTCATCTTGAACACACTGCAAGTGCATTTATCGTACATGTAATGCCCGCTAGTGCATTTCATTTGATAAATACACTTGCTGTGTGTTGCATACCCGTATCAATACAAAATTATGACATTTATTCTACAAAATATATACACCACAATTATCTGTTTCATTTTTGTTTTCTGAAATCGTGCTTTTCGAGGTAAAAAGGTTACGGTAATCGTTAGGTCATCGTGGGTTCAGTGTGTAGGTTAGAACAGCCGTCGCGGCATGTTTCATTAGATCTTATGAATTGCTACGTCACGAGCATTTTCATGCAAAATGAGAACGTTCCTTTCAATAGTTTCATCTCAGGGAATTACATTGGTTGTTCATATATATAGATATAAAATCCTAATGAAAAATGTCATCGTTTTAATCAATTGGGTAATATGATATATATTACCCCATTCATTGAGGAAGTTCTACGGTCGATATGGGGAACTCGTCATACACTATGATGTCCCACTCTCCAGAAGGGTGGATGATATTCTGTCATAGACCATTTGTACCATCCAACCCAAGTTTATACTTTATATCTTCCAAAATGGAAGTAACCAGACGTGACAATTCCATCGAATTGAAGCGACGGGTGTTGCATGCAAGCAGGAGATGCTGAATCTTCCTGGGCACCTGGTCTCACTCCCATTTCGGGAGTTCGCTTCTTTTCATGTGGTGGAGGTTTTTTTTTTTTGTTTAGGTTCCTGTTTTATCCTGATTTTGTATGCCTTAGGTTTATAATTTTCTGAATAATCGATTTTTTGTGCTGTATTCATTATCCATATTTGTCATTCATGGGAGCTGAATTTTATCACATGAACATAAACGCTTACATCGATTATGATTTCGTACAGGTTTGCTTCATCAGTTGATTTAAAGAGGATCAATGCCTAAGGGATTCAAGGTCAAAAGCTAATGAACACTTCTTAAATTGATCAATGTATCCTAAATGAAGAAATGTACATGTATAACACGAGTTCTATCTCGATCCAAAGTTTTATATATTCATTGGTCTGATGAATGACAAATATGGATAATGACCATATCCCCGCATACAGCACAAAATCGATCATTCAGAAAATCAGAAACCGAAGGCAGACAAAATCAGGATAAAACAGGAACCAAAGCAAACAAACAAAAACCTCCACCACATGAAAAGAAGCGAAGTCCCGATATGGTAGTGAGACCAGGTGCCCAGGAATTAAGAGTCAGCAACTCCTCCTTGTATATGAATATAATGGTTTAATGACAGCAATGAGCAGAGGGAACAGTCTAAAGGGTTATTCGGTGCTTTTTGGATGCTTCTAAACTGAATATCTTCCAACACTCAGGACAACGAAAGTTATTTATTTTTCCATTTTTGGAGTCCACAGAAAACGATTTTAAATGAAACATCCCGTCTGTTTGTCCATCCATCCTGTTGTCTGTCTTTTTGTCTATCTGTTTGTTCGTCCGTTCAGTTAAGAATTCTTTGAAAAGCAGATAAAGTTTAATCGATATGGCTTTCACATATCATTCACATAATTATTCATCTTACATGTAACAGATACCACATTTGATGTATAAAGAAGGGAGGAGATCTCCAACAAGACCCCGTTGCAGCATCAACAGTAAAACACCAAAACACCCGATGCAAAAACACAAAAGACGAGTACAGCACGAGACGGAAAAGAGACACACGACATGTAAACATCAAACACAAAAGACTACACATAAACCGACGAGACCAATGGGTAACCGGTGCCGACTTTGGACGGCCATCTGTCACGCAAGTAGCAAATGGTGTGGTTATCCTGGATTACGTGCGCACAACCCTCTCACTTCTCCAATTACCCAGAGGTCTCGAAAACGTACAATTGTGGTGTAAAACAACCTCCTTATTGTAAGATGACATCACACAAACAAGACCGCGAAACGCAGAGGCCCCATAGACACATTGGTATATACATGTATTGATGTATATACATCAATACATGTATATACATCGAGACAATCACCAAATTTGACAAGCTTCTACTGAACTGTTTGGATGGATGTCACATGCATACAGGAGACGCTTACACCCCCGGGGAACCTTTTCTCACTTCAGAATATTGCTAATTCCGAGTTTCGTAGATGACAATACTGAGTCTACCTCACAGGAAATTTGCAGAAAATTTGCACAAATTAAGGTGGCTGCGCAGAGTATCCAAATATACAGTAATTCCGGAGGCTGTCTTACCGAGGATATTGAAGTCATCATGATTATTACGTCATGATAACGCGTCACATAAATATTGTGCACTCAACGATGAATAGTGTCCACAGCGCTAGGAATTTTCGGCGTTCAAACTCTTCTATTTCGCTTATTTCTTAATGGATTTAAGCAAATTTGGTATCGATGAGACCAAAAAATTTAATCTACAATTTGATTGTAATCTTTTGTTAGACTTAGCCATGAATGAGACCCTTTTTATAACGTCATCATCAGCAATTCAACAACTTGTTGCTTTGTAATAAAATCAGATCGGTAAAGTTTATTTAAAGTATCCAACAGCTATAAAATGGATCAAATATTTCAAGTATTGTATCTTTGGTTATCTATGATCAGAGGAATTTTTCTGCAATTTTGTCAACTTTCTTACTTTGCACCGAAATGTTATCCAATGAAGTTTCTTCATATGATAACTTTAAGCGAGTGAATTTTAGTATTAATCCTGCTTTGTTCAAAGATGTATCCATTATGCAGATAGCTGCAGACATAATCGAGAATGAGCGAGTTGAATTACGTCAGCAACAACAAATGGGCACACACCTATCACATAGAACAACAAAATTTAAAACCAATGAAAATACTTCCACATTAAACGAGTAAATGAATGTCATATACAAAAGCCAACCCAGATTTCAAAATTCCACAATCGAAAGGCTTGCGACTGTTAAAAAAAACCAGAACAGAACTTCACAAAAACACTCAATGCAAAAACTTGTGTTTTTGCATTCAGTGTTTTGGGGTTTTGCTGTGGGTGCTACAACCTGGTGTTGTTGGAGATCCCCTCCTTTGTTCCTCACGAGAAAAGAAAAAATTGGACAAACATACGGAGACAATTACACAACTGCACAGAAATACGAAGGACAACTTATCTAATAAACTACATATCTCCAATGCAAGTGCGGAAGGCATTGTAGAATGCAATGAAGGCGGCGCTGTCAAAATGCGCCGCAGTAATATTAAAGAATAAAATGATTTATTCTGAATGAGAAGCAAAAAGTGAATCGCAATGGACATGTGATCTGATACCTGAGGAGAATAAGCATCCCCTCTTTGCCAACAAAATGTGTTACATATCCCTTGCAGAAAAAGTCAAAAACGGTGATTGTTTCAAATTACGTGTTTTTGGTTGGTTCTAATCTTAAAATATTGCATCATTGAGGACAACAGAAAGTTATAAAGATTTCACTTTTTGGAAAATAGACTATTCTACGAAAAAGAAACCAAACGTACCTTCAATATGTACACAAGCTTTCACTTCTAGGTTGGCAACTGTCGGATATACATTCTCTGTACTTGGATTGATAATCAGCGTTATCTCGTCAACGGGTCTTCCATTTATTTCAAATTTTATTTGTTCAGGTAGAGTCTAAAACGAAATTTACATGAACTTCTCTAAGAAAAGCTTATTCAAGTACAGAACACTTTGCAATGAGATGAAAATAATTTTTCAAATAATCCTTGGTGAAGTTAATATGGACATACTTAGTACAAATCCCAACAGCCTTTTCATATCTGAAATGTCGCGATTGCCTCACCCTAACTTAACATTTTTGAAATATTAAAGGAAACATCTCCCTCATTAAAATAATTCTAAACTTCCATATGAAAGAAATACTTACAATTGTCTCTGATTTGGGTACGTCACCATCCATATATTCGATAGTAACTGATTCAGCGTCCTCTACATCTAATTTGACGTAGTCAACTCCTTCGACTTCAACGTTTGACTTCGGAGTGAAAGTAAGGCGAATTGTTGTCGAGCCTGTCGTTGGCTGCAAGCCATCCTCGGTTGAAGCATCAACTAGATTTTCTTCTGTGTATATCTTCTCAATATTGTTTTCGTCAACCATGTCAATTTCACATACTGTGGTCGTTTCTCCTTGCATTGTTGTAGAACCACCTGTTGTTGGCTGTGCTGTTGTCGGTCCTGTAGTAACTGAAGGTGGTGTTGTTGTTCCAGAAGTTGTCGACATAACGGACGATTTTGTAGTAACAGCAGTTGTGGTTGTTTCAACCGGAGCAACCGTTGTAGTTGACCCTGGTCCACCAGTGGTTGTTGAAATGACCGATGTTGCTGATGGTGTAGTTGTTGCTTCAGTTGTTGATACAGTGGTTTCTGAAATATTAAAAATCTGATACAATTTTCATATCTTCGAAACCTGGTCTCACTTCGGAATGTTATTCATTCCGAGGTTTGCAGCCATTCCAATTGAAATTCTAATGACTTTGCCTTGCCTTCTCGACTTTGAGATTGAATAACTGATAGGTAGTTCTTTGATGTTTATTCAATTAGCCATTAATAAAAAAAACCCAGAGTACTAGTAACTTAATCATATGGTGTAAATTCAATAACTGTAGATAGGTGGAGGAGTGAAACTCTAACACAAATATGCAAATCAGTAAATGAAAGTCAAACACAAACCCCTATTAATCAGAATCCAAGAAAAACACACTCCAAATGCATACGATATCTGCAAAATTCATCTCCAAAGATCTCAACGAAATTCTTTGTAGGTAGCGCTACTTAAATGATATGAAATAGCGATGCACAATTCCAAATTTTCACATTGAAACAGCCATAAGTGTTTCCTGCCTTTCAGACATGTTTGTCACTTTGTTAGTGCTGGTAAAGATGTACTCTACAAATTGAAATTGCAATGCCGGTGCTTTCAAGGTCCGTCATACATAATAATTTCTTGTGGAACCTGCTTTTTAAAGAAGATAATCACAGTGAACACTGACACTTGTCCCTATCAGCTGTTTAACACAGCAACAAGCAATGGACACACACCTATCACATAAAACAACAAAATCTAAAACCAATGAAAATACTTCCACATTAAACGAGTAAATGAATGTCAAATACAAAAGCCAACCCAGATTCCAAAATTCCACAATCGAAAGGCTTGCGAGTGTTAAAAAAAACAGAACAGAACTTCACAAAAACAGTGTTTTGGGGTTTTGCTGTGAGTGCTGCAACCTGTTGTTGTTGGAGATCCCCTCCTTTGTTCCTCACGAGAAAAGAAAAACATAGGTAATCACAGATTACGAAGCTCACCTCGTGACAGCAAAATTCAATTCAAACATATTTCTTAGTACATGTATATTGGCTTTTAAAGGCAAAACCACTCAAGCAGAAAAAGTAGGTCAAGGTCATTTTATGAAAGTTTGATCAAAGATACATCCAATATGCAAGTTTGGTACATTTAGCAGTTATACTTTGCTCAATATTGGCTTTATAGAGCAAAATCACTCAAGCGGAAAAAGTAGGTCAAGATCATTTTATGAAAGATTGATCAAAGATACATCCAATATGCAAGTTTGGTACATGTATCACTTATACTTTGCTCAATATTGGCTTTTAAAGGCAAAATCACTCAAGCGGAAAAAGTAGGTCGAGGTCATTTTATGAAAGTTTGATCAAAGATACATCCAATATGCAAGTTTGGTACATGTAGCAGTTATACTTTGCTCAATATTGGCTTTATAGAGCAAAATCACTCAAGCTGAAAAAGTAGGTCAAGGTCATTTTATGAAAGATTGATCAAAGATACATCCAATATGCAAGTTTGGTACATGTATCACTTATACTTTGCTCAATATTGGCTTTTAAAGGCAAAATCACTCAAGCGGAAAAAGTAGGTCGAGGTCATTTTATGAAAGTTTGATCAAAGATACATCTAATATGCAAGTTTGGAATATCTAGCACTTATACTTTGCTCAATATTGGCTTTTAAAGGCAAAATCACTCAAGCGGAAAAAGTAGGTCAAGGTCATTTTATGAAAGTTTGATCAAAGATACATCCAATATGCAAGTATGGTACATGTAGCACTTATACTTTGCTCAATATTGGCTTTTAAAAGCGAAATTACTCAAGTGGAAAAAGTAGGTCAGATGCTGCATCCGATGCATGGGTTCACCTCAGCATCCAAAGATGAATCACTTGTGCCAGTTTGGTTACTGTAGCATCAGTACTTTGTCAGATACTGAGCTACCCCAAACTTCTTAACCAAGTCACTCAAGCGGAAAATGTAGGTCAGATGCTGCATACGATGCATGGGTTCACCTCAGCATCCAAAGATGAATCACTTGTGCCAGTTTGGTTACTGTAGCATTAGTACTTTGTCAGATACTGAGCTACCCCAAACTTCTTAACCAAGTCACTCAAGCGGAAAATGTAGGTCAGATGCTGCATCTGATGCATGGGTTCACCTCAGCATCCAAAGATGAATCACTTGTGCCAGTTTGGTTACTGTAGCATTAGTACTTTGTCAGATACTGAGCTACCCCAAACTTCTTAACCAAGTCACTCAAGCGGAAAA